>CM060708.1:95210000-96410000 GCA_030686995.1 Artemisia argyi
TTTCATCACTAAAATATTCGGTTTCGGAACGTACCTCACTTGATGTTTTAGCCATGAGACACTTTTCTTCCTTTGTTGTTTCTTTCTCATCTTCATCGCTATAACTCCAAGCACCTCCAACAAACGCTCTTTGATTTTGATCTCTTGTCATCATTGGACATTTTCCAATAAGGTGATTCGGATCACCACACTTGAAACATTTTCTCTCATTCTTGCTATACTTGTCATCATTATTCTTTTGAGATGTTCTTCTTTCATCGTGTGGTTGTCAAACGAATCTTCCTCGCCTGTTGAAGAATTTCTTGAAATCTCTTACGGCCATGGCATATTCTTCGTCTTCGCTTTCGGAAGATGAGCTATCTTCGTTGTTGGATTCCTTTCTAGCTTTCAAGGCGATTGATTTGCTTTGCTCTCGTTTCCCTTTAACCATTTCGGAGTCCTTCTTTATTATTGCTTCGTAGACTTTTAAATTACCAATTAATTCATCAAGTTGTAGTGTTGACAAATTCTTTGATTCTTCAATAGCCGTCACTTTAGCTCGCCATTTTGGATGAAGAGCTCTAAGAAACTTCCTAACAAAACTCTTACTAGAGAAATTCTCATCAAGTGCTTTTAAACTTGTGATTATATTGTTAAATCTAGCAAAAGCATTATCAATTGATTCCTCTTCCGGAATCGTGAATTGCTCATATTGCTGAACAAGTAGATCTATTTTGTTATCTTTGACTTGATTATTATCTTGGTGGGTTATTAATAAAGAGTTCCAAATTTCTTTTACGGTTTCGCACATAAAGATCCTTTCGTACTCTTTACGTGGTAGCGCATTGTAAATAACCATTTTTGCTTCATTATTTTTAGCAAGTTTTCTTTTTAAATCATCATTTTGTTTTTCAAAAGGTACGATTTCATCTTTCTTAGTTTTGGGGTTATTTTGAATAGGTAAAAAATCACCATTGGTAATAACATGCCAAAGATCTAGATCTTTTGATTTCACATAAGTTTCGAATCGATTTTTCCAATATAAAAATCTATCACTTTCAAATAGTGGTGGTCTTTGCATAGATTGTCCTTCTAAATATTTTTCAGATTCCATAGATCGTTACAAGTTTTAAAATACAATATATTTTAAAAATCTTGCTAGACGTGGCTCTTGATTCCAATTGTGGAAAACTAGAAGGGGGGGTTGAATAGTTTTACGTCTTTTTAAATTTATAAACACAAGTTTGTTTTAAAAACTTCGATTCTATTTTATGTGAACTCAATACTTGCACTATATGAACAATTGTATGGTAACTAACTAACAAAGCTAATATAGTAAAGGTAAATAAATAAGTAATGAGAAGAGTTAGAAAGATCAAAACACAACACAAGGATTTATAGTGGTTCGGCTACAAGGACACCTTCCTTGTTCCTACTCCACTCCCCGAGTCACCTACTCGAGAGTTTTCTTCACTATGTCAACAAACTCCCTTTTAGCGGAGAAAACCTTACACACCAATTTACACACCACAACAACTTCACAACTTGATCACTACTTCTACACAACTTCTTCACACCAATATACTACACACCAATCTTCTTCACACCTATCTTCTACACACCAATCTTCTACTTCACACCAATCTTCACAACTAACCTACTTCACTACTAATCAACTTCTACTTCCTACACAACTTCTATATCTTCTAAACAATATATAACAAGCACAACACAATATTCACAAATGAATGTATATATACACTATGCACAACTACTCTTCAACACTTCTTGAACTTGGTTGTAGAAAGAGTGTTCTTCTTTTGCACTTTGGATGAGAATGGATGATGAGGGATTGAATCACTTAAAACAAGGATTAATATACAAATGATCAAAGGGTTTTAGAGGATGTTTAGAGAGTTATAGATCTGAAATTTCGTGCAAAAGGTGGGTCAAAATTCCAGAATTAAGGTGGTATTTATAGGAGAAGAATTCTGACATTTTCTGACAGGGGAGCCTGCCCGGTCCCCTTAAATCGTGGCCGGCCCCCTTAAAATTAAGGGGACCGGCCCTTATAATTAAGGGGGCCGCCCAACTGTAACGGCCAGAAAACTTGTCCTTTAGTGGGGAAAGTTTATTTGGTGAAAAACTAACTGATTTTGGTTAAATATTTGAAATCATATATTTAGTATGATTAAAACATTTTTCTTTATTACCAAAAGTGTTTTTCAAAAATATATAATATGTTTATATATTTAAATAAACTTTGTATTAGTTAATTAAATATCCCTTTGATCATAAGATGTATTAAGCACTTGTTTATCCATACCTTAAGTGATTAAGTTGGATATAGTGATATAAACTAGCTTAATACTTGTTTACGTAGTAATCTTACGATTGACGAGTTTGCATTTTGTGATCGTCAAAATATAGAGATATCGAAAAATATAAATAATGTTTTCATACATTATTTATGTCAACAGACTGTGAGAGGTGATCAATGATGATTTTGACTTTCTAATGAGCAAGCACAAGTTTATATGGTTTGTCTGACCAGATAAAACCTAGTATGACATATAGCAAGCAAAAACAACAACTCAAACAACTTATAACACAGATAAACAGCTTGATCCAAACACACCTTAAAATTGATCAATTTATGATTTTCAAAGCAAATGGTGAATTTAAACCACAACACTGATTCCAAACACTATATTATGATTATATAAGATCAAATGAGTATAAATCATCCACACCACAAGCATATAACACAGATTTGTCAAATATGCAATTTACACTGTGAGATTTTGATTTTTAGCAACAAGTTAAACCATTGATCAAACAACTAAAATTAAACTGTAATAGCACTTAACAACAACAAATGAACATAAAAAACATGAATATCTAAACAGATAAAGCACATAAACAATGAGATGCAAAATTGAATAAAAAAAGCTTACAAAATGAAAGTAGGCTGAGGACTAAGAACCATGAACCAAATACCAACCTAACAGCTTACCACTAAGCTACTAATACCATTGCCATCCATAATTAACAATGCTCCAAGCTGTGATCATCATCTTTACTAATTTTTTATTTATTTTCTATTTTCTTGATTTTTCTTTGAATTTTTGAGTTTAACCACTAAACTGAATTTTAAAGTATCTAAAAGCTTTCAAAAGCTTTGTCAGAGCTTATATGAGCCTAAGATTGTCTTTATAATCCACTACAAACAACATTAAGCAACTTGAGAATTTTAAGCTAAAAAATGCAAGAATCTGAATTTGTAAAGGAGAACTGAAAATAACTTTTATTATCACTGAGAATGCTTAAGATTACAAATAGAAAGCTTGAAGATACACTAAAGATTGAAAATTAACTAATACGACACTAAACTATGCTACCTACTCTAATTATCCTCCTCTGGTCCTTCTTTCTTCTTTATAGATGATTATTAGGGTTCCACTTGAGTCTCTGAGTCTTTCCCATCAAAATTGAGAGCCATTGGATCACTGAAAATGATCCTAGCCTTTGAAATTCAATTTGGCGCCAAAAGTCTTAGGGGTAACGTGTGAGGGCTTTCAGGCAATTAAGGTCTCTTGGTTTGTTGTGGAGGTGGAGGGGACAGGGTGAGTTGGTTTGGTGGACAAGTGGTGGTGAAAACAGGTGAGGTGGAGGGTGGTATTGGCTCAGGGGTGAGGTGGAAGGAGGTGAACAGTGGAGGCGGTTTTGGGAGGGTGTTTGACCGTTTGACCCTGTTTTAAATATTAAGGGTGGGCTTGGTTTTGGGCCTAGGTGGTGGGCTGGTGTTTGTATTGGATTTGGATTTGGTTTATTATAATAAAAAGGGTCCGGTTTGGTTTGTAGTGGATTTAAGCCCAAGGATTGATTTTGTAATTTCCTGAATTTTGAGGGACTTGATTTTCCACTTTCCTAAAGTTCTCAAAAGGACTAAACCTGCCAAGTATGAATAACCCAAGGATCATAATTTCATTTTTTCAATTCCAGGGGTATTTTCTGCCAATCTTGCAAACTTCAGGGACCAAACATGTAATTTCACCAAAATTTCCAACCAAGGACCATTTCTGCCATAGAAGATTAGTATAAGGACCAAAATTGATTTTCTCAAAGTTTTTACATCTCAGGGACCATTTCTGTCAATTTGCAAAGTTGAGGGACTAAACTTGTAATTTTGTGAAACTTTACACCAAAGACTAAATATGTAATTTGTGATTAAAAAGGACCTTTGGTGACTTTTTCATGTTTTAGAATAACCATGGACTAGTTTTAACAAGTTTTGAAAGTTGAGGGACTGAAACTGCAAATTATGCAAAGTTTGTTCGTTTTTCATTTGTTTTTGATCATTTTGCATTTGAAACATATAAAACACATTTCTGAGATATTTTCAGTATTATTATGCATATTTGAGTGTTTTTGGATGTTTTGACAGTTCAGATTGGTATAAAATGATGAGTATTTAGACACTCATCACAAGGAAATAGCTTAAATAAGCTATATAAACAAGAGTGTGAAATCAGAAAAACCAGAAACGTTTAAAACCTAAAACGCGTACGTTTACATTTAAATTAATGTAAACGTACAAAATAAAATGTGAAAACTGAAATCTGAAAACCCCCAGGTGGTGAAAATGACTTTTTTACAAACCTAAGGATGAAAGAAAATTTTTAGAAAAAGAAAATAAATTTTTACACTAATTACTTATTTAATATTAATTAAATACTATTTAATACTAATTTTTAATATTTAAATAACTTAAATATAATACAATATTATTTTAATACTAGAAAAATGAAAATTAACTTTCTAAAATTATAAAATAACTAAAAATTAATTTTAAAACTAAAAATATGTCTTTTTGTCTTTTTGTGATTTTTATATTAATTAATGACTAATTTAATACTACTTACCTAATTAAACTAATTAGAATTATTAAAAATACTAAAAAGATTTAGAAAATTAAGAAAAAAAATTATAAATCTAATTAACCATAACAGGAATCCTAAAATAATTATAAAAAGTTTGTTTTATATGTTTTTACACTATTTTACTAATTATTATTCTATTTATTAATTAATTACTAATTAAACTATTTAAATTATAAAAACTAGAAGATGAACAGTAAAAATTATAAGAAAATTCCTAAAATTATTTTATAACTTACAAAAGTTAGGAAAAATATAAAAACTAGGGTTTATTTAATAAAAACTAATTTTGCTATTTAATACTTAATTATTAATTAATTATTAATAAAACTAATATTAAATCTAATAAATACTAAATAACAAAATACAAATCTGAGAAAATTACTAAAATTACTTTAATATAAAAGAAATTTAAGAAAAATATAAAAATGCAAGTTACTTAATAAAAATCTAAAAAGGAAAATTAAAAATTTAAATTACATTAAATAGAAACTATCACTTATTATTAAATTGGTTTTTTCTTTTACAAAACTATTTTAATACTAAAAACAAACAACTTTTATGAAAACAACTTTTGTGGAACTTAAAAATAAGCTGGGAATGGGCTTAATAGCTTGATAGTTTGACTTTGGTTGACCAAGTAAGGAAATAAGCTCAAATTAGCTTATGAGGGGTCCACAGTGATGGATTATGATTCAAATAAGCTAAGTGGACATGAATAAGCAAGAATTCATCAAATAGACTCACAGAATAAGCCAAAAAGCATAATTTAAGCACTTGGTCTCTTATGTGAAAACTGAAACTGGGACAGACTTAAGGGGTTAAATCAGGTGGGTCCCAGGGGTCTTAAGCTCAAAGGATTTCCTGGAATGTTGAGGCAACCAGGGGGTTGAAAGAAACCACTTGGGGTCAGTGGGACCCACTATGGTGGCCAGAAACCACCACCAAAGATGGTGGTGTGGTGGTGACCTGCTGATGCAGGGGAACTCCCTGCCCTGCAGGTGTGTTTGGGCAAAGGTGGGGCCCACAGAAAAAATCTTAAAAATAAAGAGAAGATGGGATTACAAAGCTGAGGTGGGAGACTATGATCCCAAGAAATTTCAAAGCATGAATCTAAACAGAAAAATCATTAAAATTCATCCCATTTTTGGCATTTCTTGAGGTATGCAAATTGACTTTTGACATAAACATGGAATTTTGACTTTCTTGAACTTTGATTGGATGAAAATGATTAAACATGAATTATAATGGTACAACATGACTGATTTAAGCTGAAAAACACACTTATGCATCAAAATTAGTGATTATGCAATCCTACTTTCTAACATTTAACAAGATGAAAGGTACACAAGATGATTTTGACTTTTTAATAAGTACACACTGAATTTTATATTGTTACTATCCTAATTAGAGCTATTTCAACTTACATGAACCACAAACACTGGCTTAAACAAGCCTGAACACAGTTGAGAAGCTTAAACCAAACACCCCTGTAACTAGCACATGACACTATCTAACATTGATACAAGTTTGTATACTTATCAGCAGTGATCTCATAACATCACAGATCAATATTAGAGTTCAAATCAACAGCTAACAACAGCAATGGATAACAACAGATCAGATTCACAAATCTACATAAACTAAATCAATTTATAGAAAACAGATTCAGCTAGGCATGTATAGTGATGATCAAATAATCTCAATCATCACTCTAACTACTTGAATATTCATTAAACAGCAACAATCAAACAGTACAATTACAGTAACATAGATCTGAACTAGATAAAATGAATAAGGAACTAAAAATTGAAAATGAGATGTTACTAGAATTAAAGCCCTAACTAAAATAGGGATATACTCCAATCAAAACCTATCTTTGGATAGGCTTAAACAACACCTCAGAACCATGAATCAAACACCATTTCTAACATGAACCAACACCTTTGACTTTCGTTGACTGAGCTTGAACTTCTGAGAAATTGCTTCTGGATGGAATATATTTACACTACTGAACTCTAACACTAATAAGAGCTTATTTAAAACTGTTTGAAGTAAAATTAAACATTATTTTCGTATTTTTTTATATTTTCTTTTTTTCTAATTATTTTTATGCTTTTGAAATCAAATGAGAGTAAAATTTACTTAAGTAAAGCTGGATTAAGCTTCTGTGAAGCTGTATGTAACAGAAACAAGCACTTGAACTAGTGATTTTACTAAAGGCTACTAAATAGTGAACAGGTGAACATATATTGAACAGGTGAATAAGGATTTGATGAAAACTGAATTGAAACTTTATTAAAACTACTAAATCCTTACAAAAGAGTGAATGAGATTACAATTCTACAAGCTAAGCTTAACATTTTTGTATTATAACAGTACCCTAAACTACTCCCTAAGCTATATCTAAATTAACTTCACTAACTACTCCTGCTTCTCTTTCTTCTTGACTTATATGCTTCACCAAAGGCCCCAGGTGTTTTCCCACTTCCATTTATGTCCGTTGGATAACTGAAATCAATCTTAGCCATTTAAATGGCTTTTGGCGGGAAAGGTGGGTTTTGGCAGGTAGGTGTTGCTTGGAGCAAATTGAGGTTAATAAATGCATTTTGTACTTTAGTGGTAGGCAGTGGGGAACAAGGAATGGGGTGTGTGCAGAGTTGGTGAAGGTAGGGGGTACACAGTGTTATCAGGGCAAGTTGGAAGGTGGGAGGTGAGTCAAACCTTGGTTTGACTGGGGATAATAAAAAATGGGGGTGAGTGATATATTTGTAGGAGGATTGGGCTGGTAGGGTGTGTTGGGCCAAGGGGTGTTCATGGATCAGGGGTTGGGTGGATTGGTGGTTTGGTTTGTTTGTTTAATTTGTAAATTAAATACCATAAGGACCATATATGTATAAATCTAAAAATCTAGGGACTGGTTTTGTAATTTTCCTAAAGCACTCACAAGGTAATTCATGCCACATATGAATAGTCCAAGGGTCACAAATAAGATTTTCCATTTAAAAATACCCGGGGACCTTTTATGCCAAATTTCAAACTCCAGGGGCCAAATTGTAACTTTCTTCAAACTATTTACCCAAGGACCACATTTGCCAACTTGTAATTTCTCAAGGACCAAAATTTACTTTTTTACCAAGAAATACTTCCCAGGGACCAAATCTGACAAAATTAGAAACTCTAGGGACCAAAATTGTAAATTCTCAAAACTTTTCCAATTTTTCACCAAAGGACTAAATATGACAATTTATGATTTTAAAGGGACCTTTGGTGATTTTTCTTTCCAAATAAGTACTCAGGGACTATTTTTGCCAATTTTTGAAAGTTGGGGGACTGAAACTGCCAATTTTGCAAACTTTGTACGTTTTTATCTGTTTTTACTCATTTTGCATCTAAAACATATAAAACACAATTTTGAAATATTTTTAGTGATTTGATGCATATTTGAGTGTTTTTTGTATGTTTTGCAGTTCAGATTTAACCAAAAATGATGAGTGTTTGAGCACTCATCAATGATTCACTACAATATTAAATGAGCATGTATATTAGTAATTGTTAGAGTTAAATGCTTGTATCGAGTCACAATGATGTTTTTGTAGGATTTTCCAGGAAATAAGGCATAAGTTTTCCAAAAATTTTCCAGAAATTTAATATAAGATTTTTCCAGGAACATTCTGACGGCGTCAGGAGTTATAACCTGACGGCGTCAGGTACTAAAATTCTGAAAAATTTTGCGAGTTTTGTTTAAACCGGAATCTTAAAGTTTTTGTTGATTCTTTAGTTTTATAAACTCCAGGAAATCTGCAAACATTCATTCCACAAGCATCATATCCTTTTAACTCCTAGAAAGCAACATTAAGATATATATGCTATTTTTTCTAGGATTTTTATATGTATATAGATTGCCGCCGATTTTACGCGAGGTTTGCCTTGATTGTTTTCTCAGGTTTAACACGTTACATTGGACAAGAGGATGATTTCTATTTCTGGAGGGAAGCTTTCAACGTTCATTTTCTTGAAGGTAGATCTAACCTTGTTGACACACCATCCACACCGAACGAATCAGGGGAGTATTTGTTTTCATTCTTTTACCTACTTTACTTTTACATCCTTTAATTGAACATTGGGGACAATGCTCATTCTAAGTGTAAGGGGAGGGTAAATGATGATACCTTACAGGATACATTTACGCTTGAGTTTGTTTGTTCGATAGTAGGTGTGTAATAAAAATAAGAGAAATACTTGCTACGGGAATTTTAGCGCCAAATTTAAATTTTTTTACAACATTTAGGAGTGAAACTTTAGCGTTAACAAGCGTCTCATGGATAGGAGTTGTATGACTAGCACAAAACCGTACCACTTAAAAAAAATTTCCACCCAAATATGTGAGGTTCGCCTTTAGATTTGATAGGAAAAGCATTCATTATTAGTGCTTATTAGTGTACCGGTAGTATTTAGATTCTAGAACTTGCGTTAGTGATGCATCCCGAGACCACTAGTGAGACTAAATCCGTGTAGTTAGGATTTACTACATGATAAGAGGCATTAGGATCACCCTTGTGTTAAACCCGAATCATAATTACTTGACCATTTAAGTCATATTACTTGACTAGCGAAGTCAATTAATTTTCTCACACCTTAGTGTTGTACTCATTTTTAGTACACGAAACCCCTAGTACACCCCTCCGAGCCTATCTTTTCATTTCTAACTGTAATCATCTTACTTAAAGGAAGAATTTGTTAACAATCCACCCAAATGTGCAACCAAATCGCCTTAGCCTTCCTTGTATGCACTCACCTTTAGTGCATTATTGTTATGTGTTTAAACCCTTAGTTAATTATCTAATTGATTACATGGTTGCTAAGTCGAGTCATATCTTGTACATATTGTTTTGGGACGATTGGGACTCATGGGTAAAGTACTAGTGTAATGGAGTAATGGGGAAGACATCAATTTATTACCCCCATATGTGTGTTAATCTTAAAAAGTACTCCAAGTGTTTTGATTATCTTAATTCAAGTCATTAGAATAGTTTATTGTAAAGTATGTAAAAATTCAAGTGTAAGGGAATGCAAATTCCCTATGATGTATTATTTTGGATGGTAGGGCAAGAGTGTATGCAAAAAAAAAATAATAGAAAAAAAGAGAAAAAAACATACGCACTACCATCCCGTTTCATCTTATGTTTGTTTCATAGTTTGTTAGATTTTGATTAGCTTAAGTCGAGTCGAGTCTTGGCTTAGCAATGCCATATTGTACATGTAATTAACCAAGATGATTAACTCGCCACCAGTAAATATTGCCTTTATCCAACAAAACCGTGTTTTCTATATCCCTACACCTAACGTTATAACCCTTTAAAAGACCTCTTTGATAGTTTATCCTAGGTGCTTACGCCAAGTGGTGGAGTTTTGATCCTTTCCCAAGCCTATGGTAATCTATTTGCTATGACAGGTAGTGAGAGATGTTTTCCATTTCCATATTTATGATATAAACTTTATTACACCCAAGAGATGTGAGTATCTAAACACTATTTGTGAGGTGCTAGTATATGACCTCCGTGCTTGTTTTTGGTTTTTAGTGGAACGATTATTTATTGTAATTACTTTTATATTAGTGTTAAATGACCCCTAACTTGTATTTTGATTCGAATAAAAGCGCATTTGCTTGAGGACAAGCAAATCTCAAGTGTAAGGGTATTTGATAAGGCGAAAAGTGTACCGCTTGTAAGGGGTCATTTAAGCCCGAATTCGTAATTATTTGACCAATTATTGCCCTAAATCGTTCCTTTTGTCATTTTAGGTACTTTTGAGGAGAAATCTGGAAAAGGAAGCATTTTGGACGTTTTTGGAGCATAAAAGTGAAGAAAATGGCAAAGTCTCAAAATCCTTGCTAGGAACAGTACCTGACGACGTCAAGACTTCACACATGACGGCGTCAAGCTTGGCAAAAGAGGTGGAAGTGGAAAATACACGTGACAGCCCAGAACATTTTTAGTGTGATTCACCTGACGGTGTCACCAAGGCCGTCAGGGTCATTTTGCAAGTGACGGCCCAAAGCTCAATTTCTACATGACAGCGTCAAGATTGGATCTAGGCAATACGACCCTTAATTTGGCGGCGGGTTGACGGCGTCGGTGACGCCGTCAGGATGTATTCTCTATATATATTTTTCCAATTTTTCATTGTAATGTGTGGAACATTAGGAGAACTTTGGAGAGCTTAAACCCTAGATGAATTTTCTGTAAAAATAAGGGTTTCAACCCTTGTTCCATCCATGCTTAATTGAAGATAAGTTTTCCAATAATCATACGATATGTCTTTGTGTTGTGTGATTCTATCTTATGCTTGTCTTTCTTTTAACATGCTAGGCTAGGTTTTTATTGTGTTTGCTTAGATGTAGTGAAACCTAGATGTTGATTATTGGTTGATGGTTTGTTTATAATTGTTGTGGATGATTGTATTCGATGTTAGGCTTAAGAAAACTGGCAGACTTCTATTGGTAACTTGCTTGAACGTCTTAAGAAACATGATCGGAGGTGTACTACGATTGTTGGTTGTATTTAATGCATAAGTGAATTCTAGTGATCCCATGTTAGGAGCTTTTAGTCGGCTCGACATAGGAGTGAAGTAGGAGCATATAGAGTTAGGGAATATTGTAAACGGCCCTACGACTAGTATTAAGGAATATAACCCGTCATCCATGCAATTGTAAAAAGCTAATCAACCAGTAAAAGATATCTAGGGAGTAATGAAATCTAAGTAAACACATCTTTTCTCATTATTGTTTACACCACATAATTATATTAGTTTATTTTCATTTATTTTTATTTTATTTTGATTGCATCTTTAGTTATTTGGGTTAGTTGACTAGCAACTAATTCCGCCAACTCCTTCAAAACCCGAGATTTTACTTGCTTTTATAAAATATAAAAATACAAAAAGAATCATCCCTCACCTCTAGACCTAGTTTAGTAGGCTTTCTAATCCTAGCGACATTATTCCTGAGTTGAACGATCGATCTCCCGGTACTTGTCACTATACTATACTACAACGATCAGGTACACTGCCTGGCGGAGATTGCAAGCTTCTCAAGATCCCTTGAGAGGTAAAACCTGTTACGAGGGAGCAATCCCCCGTATCACCTCCTAACGGCATAACTTTACACCGTTAGTCCAAAACGTTATTTAATTTTATTTCTAGTCCAAAACTCTTTTATATTTACATTTTATACCAAAAACTTTCTAAATTTACAGTTTTCATCACAAAAATGTTAAAATGACAGTTTTCCCTTAAACTTTTCATATTTACAGTTTTAGTCCCTCGGTTAGGAATTTTTGCAAATTTAGTCCAAATTTCACCAACTTCAACACTTAACATTTTTATTTTCTAAATAAGTTTGAAACATCTTATTTAAGTCATAAAAACAGCTTATTTCCAAAAAGAGCTTATTTTGAGTTTATTGGGCCTTTAACGAGCTAAAGTTAGGCCCGTTAAGGTTTTTGAAATCATTGGGCTTAAGAAACTTTTGGGCTTTGCATTGGGCTTGCATTTGGACTCTAAAAACTTTAAAAAAACAGCTTATAGGATCAGCTTATCATATAAGCTTATTTTCGGCTTATTGGGCTTATAAGCCCAAACGTAGGTTTTAAGTTTTATAAAAACGTGACGAGCTTTAGGGTTATACGAGGGATCAAATGGATTTGTGAGAGTGAGTTATTTACGTGTATCATTAGTTTACCATGTAGTCTAATAGTTCAAGCTTTAAAAATAGGGTGTCGTATGTATAGTTTAGAAAATATAAGGCCACAGTGACTCGACATCTAACCAAGCCAAAAACAGTTTTTTAACTTAAAATATTCTAAGTGTTGGGTTGAAATCGTATAGGTCAAGGTAACTTAGGAACGTGCTATATATAGTGCTTATAAGTGGTTATAAATGAAATGTGCCTTACTAAACTTGGTTTGTATTTGATAAACTTATGATTTAGTTCTTAATATGCATACGTTATATCTTATTAATAATGAGAAAATCGGTAAAGTAAATGCGTAGTAAAGAAAATAAAACGTGAAGGAAATTGAGAAGGGAGGGTTTGCTCACCTAACCAAGTATTGGTGGAGTAGAAAATGACTCGTGGATATTAGAAACGACCAAGGAAAGGCTAGAGCTTGACTCCCACGTACACACAAGCCACCAATTACTTGATATAGCTTGGTACGAGACTTCCAAGGCTTACCAAAGTTATACGTTTCTCCAAAAGACTTAGAAACGAGTTTAGGAGTGGAATTGAGATTTAAGAAGTGTGCATGGTTTGTATGCATGCATGTATATATACGAGAGGTTTAAGAAACGTGGGAAACATGAACTTGGGGACCAAGGAGTATGTAGTTTGAGAATAGGGATCAAAATAGTGAGGGAATGATGAAGAGTTGATGGGGGATCGTCCTTGTGCACAAACAAGTAGGAGAAAAACAACAAAAGGTTCATGGTTTGCGTTTGGAATTGTAAAATGTGGTCAACAAGGTGGTGTGAGGATTTTCATGTAAATAGTAGAGTTGGTGCATGATTTTCGTCCTTCTGGAGTCTTGCCGAGAAGAAAACAACAAGGGAACATGGTTATGGGTTGAGATTATTAGTTTAAAGGAGATCAATTCCTTTTAAACTATGCATGGTCAACATGGTAGTCTCATGTCTGCCTCTTGAGTTCAAAACAAGTAGGAGAGGGGAAGGTTTACACATATACGTCCTTGTAGTATAGTTAACAAGAGAAAACAACAAGAATAATCATCATTGTTGCTTGTTGTGACTCATTTTTGTTGTTAAGGTCAAAACATATTAAAAACGTGCTTTGAAGGCTTTGAGAAACTTTGGCACCAAGTTTAGGTTGATACGAGGGGTTCTTGTGGACACGTAAAAAAAGGCTGAGCTTTGATTGATTTTCAAAGACTAAACGTGCGTGTTATGAAAAATACTTTATCACATATGATACTTGGGTAGGAGTATTAACGAGTAGTGTAAAAATATTTAAGTGTCGTTTGTAAAAATTGGGAGTAAATGTGGCAAAGTAAACGAGCATGGAGCATGGTTCAAAAATATTAAAAAGAATTTGGGCTTGGATTTTGGTTTTTGGTTTTGGGCTTATGGCGTGGACGGACTAGGCCCAAGAAGAAAAAGGAAATAAATCAAAGGGTCCGTTTAGCTAGTGTTGTGTGGAACAGCATTGGGCCGAGGCCCAATGAGATTTATAGGCCCAATAGGTTTGTCTCGAAAGTCGTGTCGAAGTTAGGAGTAGTTACGGAGTGTTCGTGAAAATTTTCGTGAGCTCGAGAATTCATTAGAACGTATTTGGTTAATTATCGGATTATATATATATATATATATATATATATATATATATATATATATATATATATATATATATATATATATATATATATATATATATATATACTAGTTTTCAAAGCCCGCCCGATGGGCGGGCATGACTTATAATTGTCATTGACATATTTTTGTATAGAGAAAAAAGGTGGGTAAAAAATGGTTGGATAAGTGGACATGTGAAAAATTGGCCCGCCCAATAGGCGGTTTACACTTATGAATATCGTTGGAAAAAATAAGTTAACAAAAAATAAGATATAAACGTACCAATTTTTATATTGAATGCATAACAATGAAAATAAATGAACATCAAGATTTATAGAATAATTAAAATAAGTATGTACAGCTGTAAGGGAGTTATGTAAAAAGAACAATGAAATGTATAAGAACAAATTTTGAGAGTACATAAATAAATAATCAATAACGTTAAATATTATTAGACACAATAATTGAAATACACAAAAGTCACGTCATGCTTGATGCCTACATACACAGGTATAAGAGTTAAAAACCTTAAATGTAGTAAAACTGAATTAAAATGCATAATGAGACTATATATTGTTCCTCATGGGCTCCTTCAAAGAGGTATTCATGTTTTAGACTGGTAAAATGTCAAGTAATCCCACTGTTAATTACTTGTGGAAGCCAATGGCCTAAGAAGAACTCATTTTAGCTGTAAATAACGGGGATAAACGAAATTAAACAATGCTAACGGAAGGATATAGATATGTTAAAAAAACTCAAAAGCAAATGAGATTTATTAAACTGATATACCAACAGATAGAAAAAACCATTTCAGTGTTAAATTAAAATGATCAAGTATTTAATGATGGTTCGGCTCCTTTCGAGTACTAAGTTTGTGCCCACTCATACAAATCTTTGATATCATGACTTATAAATATCATTGGAATTTTTTTGTATAGTGAAAGAAGGGTAATAGAATTACGTTTTAAAACATAGGTATTAAGAACGAAAAGAAATAAACGGTTATCGAATATGAGACGAAAAAGAGTTTCAAAGTGGTACGCAAGAACAAAGTATCAAAGCGTAAGTGGATTTGTACAAAGAAAAGGTCATAATCTTTAAAAATGGACTAAAGTTTGAGATGGAACTGATCGAAACAGAGAATTGCATATGGTTGATTTCAAATGGTATCTTGTTGTTACATAGTCCGACCGAGCCGTTACTCATTTCTGTTACTGGTAAGCATGTTTGCCCTGGAAATCCATCCTTTTCTGATATATCATATTCACGAACTTTGATTCGTATGAAAGGTATTTCTAGAACTGTTAAAGAGAACTCAAATTCTTCGTTCCAAGCTGGCTCCCAGCTGTCCTCAACGGTCTTTGATTTTTCCATAGTAGAATCAAGTGGTACTCCTATAATGGCAATCTGCATGCGCCTGAATAAAAATGTTTAGTAATCGACCGTACTTATTATAAACTATATATTGTATGGTATGGGTCAAAAAGGAGTAGGTCAGGTTGGATTTACCATTTTAGGGGAAACCATCATATGTTTTTCATTTTTGAGGACAATTGTGTCAGATTATTACTATTTAACTATGTTATCAAAATAAAATTTTACCATAATCATGGCAAATTTAATATTTAACGATATTATCAAAATAAATTTTTAGTTTTGCAAAGTTTAAATATGACATTAAAGATTTTAAATGTAGCAGTTGGGTTGGTTTCTCTAATAAGCAACCTGTACTCATCTTGAATTAGTACCATAATCTGCTACTTGTTGATCCACAGACAAAAAACAACCATAAAAAAGAACAAACACCAAAACCAATGAACAAAACTCACAATAAACTTCAAAGATGCAATTAAAGAGTCGTTTGGCTTCATATACATTTCATCTAATAGTTAGTGACATTTAAGAAAAATAACATTTTGAAGCAAATTCGTCATAAAGAGTATGTTATTCACTCTAAACGACATGGCATATATAAGGGTGAATGCTACAAACTCTTTCGTCGTCTTAAGTTTACATTCTCCTATATATATATATATATATATATATATATATATATATATATATATATATATATATATATATATATATATATATTTAGAAAGTTTATGGTATTATTGTGACAATATAGTTTTCGTTAGGGGTGTTCATCGGTTCGGTTCTCGGGTAATCGGTTTATTCGGTTAAAAAAAATTTTGGGTCATAACCGAAAACCGAACCGAACCGAAAATATCTATGACCGAACCGAACCGAGAACCGAACCGAATAACCGAAAACCGAACCCTATAACCGAAAACCGAACCGAATAACCCGAATTACATAATTTTAATTATTTTTCAATTTAATTATATTGTTTTTAGCACAAATTTTTTTCTTAAAGCTTAAATAATGATATATTTATACCAAAATAGAGTTTTAGTAATTTTTTTTTCATAAAAAATGCTATATTTATACTAAAAAAGAATTTTAGTAAAAAAAAAATCATATAAATACATAGAAAAAATATATATTTATAAGAATTCGGTTTTCGGTTCGGTTTTTGGTTTTCATTGCCAAACCCATATCCAAACCGATAACCAAATATTTAGTTCGGTTCGGTTCGGTTCGGTTATGACCAATTCGGTTCGGTTACGAATTCGGTTCGGGTTTTTTCGGTTCGGTTCGGTTTTGGTTTTCGGTTACTGTGGATATTACCCGATCCATGAACACCCCTAGTTTTCGTGCTCGTCTTCTAACACATTAACTATTAGTAAACCGGACATGTTTTGGGTTGACCATACCAGTTTTAACCCTTATCCAACCCATCCACTTTCCTACTTTTGACAACTCCTCAATATATAATAGAAAATGTTAACAATGAATAGATAACTATTGACTATTGAATACTAAAAGACTATAATATGTTCTTACATTTTTCATTCTTACAGTTAAATTTCACATAAAGAATCAAATTACCTGTTGTAGGAACTCAAAGCATTGATTGAGAAATATAGGAAGTAGCCCAGTTATTCACTGGGTATCCCTTTACCCAAAAAAAATAGGAAGTAGCCCAGCACCAAGACCAATTACAACTTCATTTTATGCATTTGACGTGCATAAAGAATTACATGTGTTGATCCTTCATAAGTTACCGAGTAATTGATGTCCTTTATCAATGCTTACCTTAGCAGTAGCATGTATGGTACATTTACCTTAGCGGCTTAGCACGAAAGTTAAAAAAGAAAGGTGACCTTCATATTGGTTTCATATTCTAACCACCGCTATTTAAATTGTCGTACTTGTTCCCGCAACGCCAAATTTTCATGCTCTCTTTCATTCGGTGATATAGTTTGTATCTCTTCAACATCTGGTTATATAGTTTGTATATTTTCTTGTGACAAACCCTACACAGGAAAGAAAAAAAAAACCAATATTAATATAGGTAACCACATTTGCATATTTTTTTTATTTATTGAAACTCCCAAAAAGAGCATGCAAGTACCTTCAACTCTGAACTTTTGCTTCCAAATATAAAACAACCAAAAAGAGGATGAGACCTTGGCCTGCTTCTAAAACTACCAGGGGATGACTTTTTCCATCTTTGCAAGTGATTGAAATGTTTTCGAGAATAGTTAAGATAATATGATGCAACAGTTCAAGATAATATGATGTAACAATATTTTTTTGTATTATCTTACTAAGTGATTACCTGTGATTACAAAAGCCTATACGATTAGAATTATAAGATGCTTTTTTTCTAATATTATTTTAGAATGTCCTACAACTTTTGAAAATAACAGCCTAACTGAACCCTTTACCACAGAAATGGGTTAAAAACTTGAAATTGACCCATCTGCTACAAAGGAAAAGAATTCAAGTAACATGTACCTGATTGTACAATTGTTGACAAATGCTCATCAGATAAACTTGGTGCAGTCCCGTGATTATGCTTCCTTATTACATTTTCACCACGAACAACTGCATGAAAACGTTACACATTTATAAATTTCTACTATGTTTTCACTATTAAACGAAATTACTTAATATGCAGATATCTTACATGACTGCAAACTCACAACTCTAAGTCGGGAAGGACTCGGCCACCAAGGAAACCATTTTCAACCTCACGAGTACCATCCAGAACTTGTTGTCTCAAAATTTCTAAAACATCAACCTACTCACGCAAAATTGAACCAATCAAAGATAAATATTTCTTTACCTTGCAAACAGAAATCCATGGCCTAGTTTTTATTTCTCATGAACATACATCAAATAATCTCTTATGTTGTATTTGGCACTATATATTTGTATTAAATACAATTTACAGCATATGTTTGTGATGTGAAGACTTCATGACTACGTGCATTTGTGATATTATACCTGGTTTAAACATAACAGATCATGATCCAGTCTTGAATTCCAATATACCAATCCATAATCGATCTTGAAGGTTGCACTATAATGCTTCACCTTTGTAGCCATACCCTTTTGGCTGCCATCGATAGCAGGATGTCGCTGCATAACAACTAAGGCTAAGCTTGCCTGAATATTAGTCACGGATAATACAAAGAACTTCAAGCATTCATTGTGATTGCGAATATGCATTTTCTTCACTGTATTTCTTTCATAAATCTATAAATAATTATCAAAAATATATTCATAAGATACAACGCTATGCACACAAACCATGGACATTTCCTGAATTCTGATTTTGAAATATATGATCAACAACACCATGTATTGTCGTAATAGGCCTGCAGAAAAATAGTTCAAAATACAAAAAATGCCCTGTTTGAGAAGCATGTGACGTCAAGAGCGATGGTCTTTCCAGTGTAGACCTTGACAAATATAGCTGCAGAGGTAAAAAGAAACATAATTAAACTTTTAACAGATTTAACCACTAATAAACATAAAAAAACGGACCATGCACGAATCAACTACTCAGAAAATTTTAATCATTCAAATTTGGATCATAAGCTAAAAAAGTTTGTATTACATCCAGAATCCAACATAAGAAAAACACAATGGTTTTTTTAATATCTTAATATTTGCTTCACTGCTGTTCATTTTTGTAACTGAATTTGGATTTATGGAATCTAATATCATTAAAGTACATACTGATACAGTATGAATGTTTGTCATAATCGTTGGAAAAAGTAGCTTAATCAAAATAAACTATAAAGATACCAAATTATTTATTGAATGCATTAAGAACTAAAAGAAATATATGTTTGTCGAATATGAGAGAAAGAAGATACAAAGTGGTCTGCAAGAACAACGTATATGGAAAAAAGAAGTCAAATGCGAAATTAAGCTTCTTTGTATACAACGTTGTTAACACGGCTTAGGTTCGTGCTTTGGTGGACCAACATCTTTTCGTCGGTGTTGGGATTGATCAGCATCAAGGCCTAGCTCTCCATTACCCGTTTCCTATAACTCTATTTAGTTCCAGTGTAGGTGGGTTATCGGGGTATCAACTTCCAGCAAGAATCCAAGGCAATGATGAGGAGCATGATTTTTCATGTCAATAATCCATAACCTATTCTTAATGTTGGTTCCGACTTTTAACTGGTGTCCTTCCCACCTGTTAAGAAATAGAGTTAACAACACAATTCAATAAGAAATGAGATTCAGCTCAATCTTTTTAAAAATAGGAAAATTAGCGGCTTTTTGTAATCTGAGAGAGTGGACCTCTAAAGCATGAATCTACGAACAATTAAAATTTACACAGTTGTTTGTAACAACATAGTTGCAAAGCCCGCTATATCTCAATAATCAAGAGTTGTACCTGATGTTTTGAGGAATTTGATCCGTGCATTATTTACCTCGGGTCAAAGTTACTCATTTATGTTGGGTACCAATGCCACCACTATTCTTGAGACGCCCGCCTCTCAAGTATGTTCAATATCTTTTAGAAATGGATCAATGCAATTCTCATAATCTAAAAAGCCACAAGCTAATAAGCTAATAAGCCTCAAGCTTTTCTAAATTTACGTAATCTCTTAAGCCTAAGCTAACACACACACACCCTTAGTTATCACAACCAACCATTTTCTTATAACATACTTGACGATCAACAATCAGAAGCCTATATATAAAGTTCAAATATAACAGTAAAAAGGTGAAATGGGTATACCTGAGGGAGTACAGCCAAAGCTTCATGTCAAAACATTGACTGCTTTTTAAAAAAAGTATTATCTGATTGTTGCTCAATGCCTAAGGGGCTGTTTGGATTAGCTAATTTTTTGGACTAATGAGTTTATTTAAAATTGAAAAAGCATTTAAGTTTAATTTATCTAATGAGGCTGGGGGAATGGTGGAACCAACTGAGACAGGGGTTGTCCTTGAGGGTGTGTCCTTGAACCTGATTACCCACCATTTACAAACCCATCTGCATGTTTGTCTAACCGCAACTCCTCATGAGTGTCTGGGTGAGTAATCTTTACTGTTTGCCGTGCACCACCAAAAATTTGCAATCGGTTGTTGATATTGTGGTCCAAGCCCCATTCCTGTTCCCATATTTCCATGCTGAGGAGGACCCAATGGAGAAGAAAAAGCCAAACCTTGAAAAATACTTGTGGTGGGACTTGTGGTGGATTACCAACGGGCATATGCATCTGGAGTGGGACCGGTAATGTGGTATTTGACATGCCTTGTGATTGGAGTTGTTGATTCGGGGATCCAAATGGAATGTGAAGTTGAGATTGATGATAAGGCATTTTCATGGGGATAGAAGGCATTGGAGGACCAGTTGGCTTCTGGGTATGGTCTGCAACAGGGAGAGCTTAGTACATATAAATAAAGAGTACAAAATAACCCTCCATCATCTTGAAAATTGAAAAGTTTATTATGAGAAATTCATTCCAATGAAGTTATACAAATTGGCTGCAGGGGCCGGACCTCCCCAACAATTTATTCTTCTTTTGTGAAGAAGAATCGAGGATTAGAAAGAACGTTTTCTTTCTCTTTTGGGGTTGGTCGAGCCTCAACGACATTATGCTGATCAACAGAACCTATATATTTTCTTGGTATATGCTGTTTTGGAATAGGTGGATTTGGCGATGAAGTAGCTTTTATACAACCAACTGGTTTTGACTTTTGACCCGCATAAAGAAGTATCATATAGGACGTTATGCAACCTGCTCATTATGCCACCTCTACTTAATAGCTACCGGCGTCTGTAATTCACTAACATCCACGTATTGGAGGTCTACTGAAAATGTTCCAGACCTGAAGAAAGTGAGACCTTTCACACTGGGGATTGGATTTCCCTTGGGGAAGACAATACTTTGTTGATTCTACACAGTCTCGTTTTGTGAATCTTGGGTTGTACCCTTCCATGTCAAGGCGATTGAGAAAGGAAAGCTCTCTTGCAGTGGCGAAGCTTGGATTTTGTAAGTGGGGGGTCGGGATCTAAATTTTTTTTTCCTAAGGCTATATTTCAGGTATACCGAAATTTTTGGGGGGTCGAAATCGAATATACCGAAATTTTTCTACACGAAAACTATATACCCCCTACATTGCAAAAAAAATTTCGGGGGGTCGGGCGCCCCCCCCCCCCCCGGCCCCTATGAAGCTTCGCCCCTGCTCTCTTGGACATATAAAAAATAGTAAATCGGATTAGACCCTTAATATACTATAAACAGCAAAACATATAGACTAAACCAGGAACCGTGAGCCATACCTGAAAGTTTCTAACTTTAAATGTAGGACTGAGAATAGCACACTCCTAATCGCAGCCCTTGGAGACACATCCACTTGCGTACATTGTACGCCTTGGCTCCTTTCCAAAGAATTTTGTCAAAATATTGATGACAGCTACCACCCTAGAACCAGAACCAACAACCTTGACAGCATAAATATCACCAACTGTGAGTTGAGCCTCTGTAAGAGCCTCCTCCAAGGGTTTATTAACACGTTCCAATATCAGGGCGATGATTTGTTAAAACTCATCTCTTTTAATAAAAACTCTATCGTCCTTGTCCTCCATCAAGCATTCGATGTTCATTATATTGGTGCCTCTAAATTAGCATTGAGCACCTTCTTCAGCTTTTCACATGCGGTGCGAAGCCTGAGGCAAGTCCTGCGCTATTGGATCGTACTTTGTTGTTTCATTTGTTGTTGTCATTTGTAATAACCTTCTGTCTCCCCTTTTCACCCACTTTGGGAACCGGCTTAACGTGTCAACCCAATTCTTGAACGTCTCAGATGACGTTCCATTTATTTTCTTTAATAGTGGAAGAGAATTGCTAACTTGGCGTATAATTCCTTTCAATGCTTTATGAAAGTGCCTGCTTATTTTTACCTGCAATTTGTTATACACAGATTAATTTCTGTCATGTACGTATAAATCAACTCAAATACGTACGTAGACAAAAGTGCCGAATTTCATGCAAAATTCTTAATTTGTGTGCAGCTTTATGTTTTCTTTCTAGTAAAACATAAATTTTTTAGCATTTGCTTTGCTTATAAATCAATTTTTCTAGCTATAGTATAAGATAGAAAAACTTAATAAATGTGGTATGTACATTGTTTTATAAAAGTAACTTTTTTGAAATTTACTATGACATACTTATACCACATGTTGATAAAGGTGTTCATGCTTTAGTTACTAAGGTAGTATATGGTAAAAAGTAAAACGGGGAATATTGTGCTTATTATCACCTGATTTTTACTGCCTTCAAATCTATCAAGACAAGTAGCTTGATTCGTCATGGCAGCACTCAACATAGTTAGTAAATCATCATACTTTTTTGAGGGAGAACTGGAAAGATCCGAGACTGCAGTCTTGAGCTCAGTAACAGTTTGATAAGAGCTACAATCACTCCCCCTAAGCAGCAGCTGGCAAAACATCAATTAAATCGACCCTGATTACCCTCATAGGCACGTATATCTATTTTCTGTAAATGCATAAAGTTACCTAAAAAATTCATGGCTTAAAAAAACGCAGCCAGATCTCCATTTATTATTTAAATTGAACATGCTGTCGAATTTCAATCATGTAACACCGTTATTCTCAATGTCATTGAAAAAAGGATCTGCATCACTACCATCAATTTCTGCAAAGAAATTATTGCTATATTATTAGAACCTGAAAAACACAGAATAGTAAAAATTGATATAACTGCGCTTGAGTCTAAGTGCACTGATCTTTTGAGACAAATGAAACAACATTTTATAAAAGCTTTAAAAAAGGCAAGGAAAGACAAACCTCAACACCTTTATTCCAGTCTTGAATGTATGGAGGCCCGGTTGTAAATGCATTAAGAGGTTCACAACACCATTGACCATGCATTATGTCATACCGTTGAGCAAGATGTCAAGCATCTTTAAGGGGAGCTCCCATTACCATGGCTCTTAATGGCTCAGCAACGTGACAGACCTTTGAGCACATGAAAAAACCAAAAATAATCTATTCCGAACATGTGTCCCAAAATATTTGAGTAGATTTCAACTAAACTGCTTTTGGGTTGAAAAAATTGGAAATTACAGTTTTATAACCATGAATCCAAGATACTTTATTAGGAAACTCACCAGGTAGCAAATACATTTGATCGCTTGAATCCCCAGCATCATATACTATTCTACAGAAGCATACCATTGATTTTCCAAGCCTGACCAGGTCATCCTACACAATGTGTTATAGTGGTGAGTATTATGGCACTAAAATTACCCTTTTTAGCCCAACCTGCCACCCAATTTTTTTCCAGCTATACTTATAATGCATTATGGACCCAATACATAGGAATTTATAACCTAACTTGCCTTGGAATGACAAACGTCTCCGTCTAGTATTCTCAAGAACTGCTACACTCCTTTCCAGTCAGTCATTAACACCTGCTACAACAACTTCCGAATTATATAATTTAGTATAAAGATGAGAAACAGGAAACCCTATAAAATTACTTTTGTATCATGTTGGTGGAGGAATTGGTATAAAACATCAAACCTGCAAAATTCAATAATTGTATTAAGATTAAATAGATATAGTTAACGAAAAGGACAATCACATTGTGTATCCATAAATGCATATTTGAAAACCGAATTTGCAACCTGAGATACAATGAACATCACCTTCATGCAATATCTGTTAACAAAACTCACCTTTTGCAGCTTCGCCCTCAAACATCATGATTGAATTTAGACAATGGACCTTTACAGACCGTTGCTTGCTTCAAACATTACTTCAACGACTCTACATCGAAAAGAATCACAAAACAATACTCAACAACTTTCTTTTTCCATATCCACAATCAATTACAGTATTATATAAATAAAAACATCATCAATGTAGTGACACACTTTTGTACTTTCAGTCGTAGAGCTTGCTCCTCAGGCATTAGAAGATCAACAAAGTTAAAAAAGTCTGAGGTTGACATTAAAAACATAAGAAATAGTAGCAGGTTCAGGCATGTAGTTTTATAGAAGATATAGAACATAAAGAAACTAAAGTTACCTCATTCCATTTATACTCACTGGAGCATACATATCATAAGCACTTCAATCATGGTAGCCATTCTAAAAACCTTAAAGAGATTTTTTTTTTTAAAGAAAGAGAGATGTATTAGAGAATATGATTAATAAGCAAAATCTGAATTCCTTCATAGAAAAACATACATTTGATTTAGGGTTTTGTAGAAGAAGGATGGCAAAGAATTATTCATTCAAGGCTTTTAAAAACATAAGAAATAGTAGCAGGTTCAGGCATGTAGTTTTATAGAAGATATAGAACATAAAGAAACTAAAGTTACCTCATTCCATTTATACTCACTGGAGCATACATATCATAAGCACTTCAATCATGGTTGCCATTCTAAAAACCTTAAAGAGATTTTTTTTTAAAGAAAGAGAGATGTATTAGAGAATATGATTAATAAGCAAAATCTGAATTCCTTCATAGAAAAACATACATTTTATTTAGGGTTTTGTAGAAGAAGGATGGCAAAGAATTATTCATTCAAGGCCTTTTTTTACCTCTTCTATACTTGAGAACCTTGGGGAGAATCTCAATGAAAATGGTATCTTTAAAAGATGTTAGCACCAGGAACTTGACACCATACTGCACAATAACATATAAAGACATTATGCTTCTAATATACACATTGTGTAAAACCCTAATGGAAAAAAGGGTTTTCTACTGAGAATTGAAGCGCATGAGGGTTTTTTAGAGAGGGTTAGGAAAAGGCCGATTCTGATGGTATATGGTGTGATTTATGATATGTTTCATTTAGTATATCAATTTGAGTATGCAATGTTTTATCACAAAAAGTGTCATGTTCTACTGGTTGAAGTGTTTGTGTGTAGACTCTAAAACCCGGGTTCGAATCTTCTAATGTACTAAATTTTTAAACATACTAATTAATCCGATTTTTCATAATTTTATAAAAACAGATTGCCCAACATGGAAAAAATTAAAATAAAAATACAAATACAACAATGTGATAACATAATAAATTAAAAAAATACAAATAAGTTATAAAAATTGCTTACATGGACAAAATGTGATGACATGGCAGATAATGAATTACTGGGCAATGAGGTGGCGTTTATGTGGCATTATCTACGTGTAACGCCTCCTGTTATATATAATATATATATATATATATATATATATATATATATATATATATATATATATATATATATATATATATATAATACGTTACTTAATAAACGTTATTTATAAAAATTAATTCGCGATACTTAGACTATCTAGGTTCGTGTGTAAGTGCGTTTCCAAGGTAAACGGTGATCACAAACGACGTTGTGATTATAAAAGTATATCTCGACTAACAAACAAAATTTTTGTTATCGGGAAAAACGGTTTTTATTTATCATAATGATTCGTAAATCATGAGTTTTCATTTACTATTCATGAGGGAAAATTACGGGAGGTTACATTTGATCGGTAAGACTATTCAACCCCCCCCCCTTCTAGTTTTCAACAAAGATCATAAACAACTCATCATATATTCTTTTTTATTTTGACAAGTTTCAGTGATCGCATGATGGTTATCACTTTGCTCAAGGGAATGAATCACTGCATCAACATGTCAAGGAAAAGAATAAAGCTCTTCATGTATAATAGATACGTTGTTCATTTGTTGCTTCATTTCTTGGATTTGCTCTTCCATCCACTTTGATCATGCTAAGGTTGTTGATGTGATATTTTTGCGGTTGATAGAAAGAGTTCGAGTTATTATACTCTAGTTGCTCGTATTCCCCACACCATTGAGAATCATACTCTCGTTGCGAAGTATTATAAAGGTAATACTCATATGTGTTTGAATATGGTTCATACCCAAAATGACTTTGATAATGTTCGATTGGTTTCCTCTTGTACTCCCTCTTCTCCGGACAGTTTTCCGTTGAATGATGTTAGCATTAAAAGTGACGATCATTATTGAGTCGAAAAGTATTGTAATAGCTAAGAATATTGGGCAATGGACTTGGTGCTTATAAAGTATATCATGTAAGCCTTTATTAGAATATGTAAACCAAGCCCATTAGACAAAGCCCATGGAAAGCCTTTAGGGCATCTTATGTAAGTAACTATTTAAACACCTCAAAGGCTCATTTGAGGTGTGTGCTTGTGTGTGTATTGTGTGTGTTTTTAATAAAAGTTCTCTTCATCTCTTACCTCTCTTTACAATAGTTAACGCCACACATATATGTCATCAAGTCACCATCTTTACTTCATCTAGTGCTATATTGTTATTAAAGTTGATATATCTAAGGTCCTACAAGTGGTATCAATCGCCAAACAATGATTTAGGAGTGTTTTTATCAAGTTTTTGTTAAAAAAGTTGCGTATTTTTCTTATATACGAGCACTTTTTCATCAAAAAGTTTTGATCTTTACAAGTTTTGGTGTTAAAGTTGTTGTCTTTATTGAAGTTTTAGTGATTCTAAGTGTTTTGGGAAAGATTTGATCAAAAGAAACAAGTGGAAAATGAGTTTTGGTTGAAAAAAATCATTTTTTTAGCTGGTTGGAAATCCTTTGCTTAAAGTTTAGCAAAAAAACCCTTTTCCTTTGCCTAAGTTCAAATCCTACTCATAAGTTCAAATCCTTTGCATAAGTTCAGATCCTACTCATAAGTTCAAATCCTTTGCCTAAGATTAAATCCTTCGCATAAGATTAAATCCTTTGCCTAAGATTAAATCCTTTGCATAAGATCCTACGCATAAGATTAAATCCTTTGCCTAAGATTAAATCCTTTGCATAAGATCCTACGCATAAGATTAAATCCTTTGCCTAAGATTAAATCCTTTGCATAAGATCCTACGCATAAGATTAAATCCTTTGCATAAGATTAAATCCTTTGCCTAAGATCCTACTCATAAGATTCTTACGCCTAAGATTGAAGTCTTTGCCTAAGTTCTACGCATAACATTGGATTTTACGCAAAAGGTTGGTTTCTACGCATAAGATCTACGCAGAAGGTTACTCAGTACTTTCCTAGCTTGGACAAGTTAGTGGAATACTTCGACACGGGATATCTTTCAAGCTTGGACAAGTTTGAGAGATTTGTTTGGTTCTTTAACCTTACGCATAAACAATTGCTTACGCCTAAGCCAAAACTTACGCATAAAGTAAAAGTTTACGCCTAAACTTTCAGTTTACGCATAACTTCTCTTTACGCCTAACTTTTTGTTTACGCATAAGTTATCAGTTACGCGTAAGATTCAAGTTAACCATAAGATCTGGGTTTACGCATAAGATTTGACTTTTGACAACCAAACTTCAAACGACCATAACTTTTGGACCGTACCTCCATTTTCAGCGAAATACCTGTCAAAACGACCGTGAGACAGAGAAGGACAATGCTCCGGGAAGAAGTTATTGAGGTTTTAAGGTTTCAGATCAAAATTTTCACCATAAAAACTTGCATAACTTACACTAAACACAACTCCTATCTCGTTGGAACGATCCAAGATCAACTTTATCACACATCAGAACCTAATGGAAACAGACATGCAAATGAGGGAGAGAGATTTTAAGAAAAAGTTTACAGTGTTCAAGTCACAGGTTGAGAAGGTTATAAACATATTTGGATATGAGTCAAGGTTCGAACAAGCATTTGAATACTACGTAAGAGACCGATTTCATTATTTCAAAGAAAAACTCAATCAAAACCTGAATCAACTTGAAAAACTACTCAATGAAGAAGAACTTCATACACGTGACTGCAGGGAAGCTCTTATAGTGATCCAAACTCAATTTCAGAGTATCTTTAACCCTTGGATAATGAACCAGTTAGAATTTATCGATGCATTTTCCCAAAAATTTAGGGTAAGCTATTCGACATTCAGAACTCAATGCAAATGACATGGGGGAACTGAAAAAGATACTTGATGCTGAGGAAACTGAGTTAAATGAAATTGAGAAGCTGAAACGGGAAAGAGAGCAGATTGAAAAAGATATGCAGTTTAAAGAAAGAGAGCTAATTGAAAGAGAGAAGCAGTTAAAGGAAACAGAGGTGATTGAAAGAGAGACAGACAAAGCTTTTCTAACAGAAGAGGAAACAGTCAATGAGGGTGATGCATCAGATGATAGTTTGGTTTTCACGGGAAGTGATTCATCTTCAGAACAGCAGGTTGAAAGCAGTAGTCCTAGCTATGATTCAGATACTGATGGTACACAAAGGAATGAAGCTGTTTGGGACACCGAAGATGATCATATCAGACCTTCATCAGACACAGAGATAATGGCTACGGTACAACATTCACATGCTCATGATAATGTTGATATATTTGAGAATATGTTTGTTCATGATCAGACACATCCTGAGCATCCTGAGTCTATTAGTGACATTTATATGGTGGAACAAAATGATAGCAATATCACTTTTGATACTCCAGATATGGATCCTAATAGAGGTGAGCCTGTCCAGGATGGATCTTCTTATGAACAAGATCGTGCCTTATTTGCTTCATTAATCGATAATTTCAAACATGAACTTGAAAAGTGCAAAGAGGACAATCGAAAAGCTAAGCAAACGAATGTCTTATTGACAAAAGAGCTTGAGAGATTTAAAGAAATGGAAAAAGGTTTTCAAAATGTAACAAAAAGAAAAGCTGACCTTGAATTTGAAAACTCAAACCTTAAATCTCAAGCTCAAAAGTTTGAAATGTATGGAGAGTCAGTCAAACCACTTTTAAAAAGAAATGAAGAACTTGAAGTTGGTTATAGAGAAGCTGTTCTTCGTGAAAAACGTTCCATTCAAAATCTGGATGCTCAAATGGTTGTTAATAACAGAAAGGTTCAAGCGCTTTTAAAAGAGAACAATGATTTAAAAAGTAAAAATTCAAAGCTTCAGAAAACCACATCAAATTTTGAGATTGTAAACACAAAACTTGAGAATGAAAACCAAGAGTTTTTGAAACGAACAAACGATCTTGAAAAAAACTTCGAAAATTGGGACAGACTTCTCAGACTATCAACATGCTGCCTACTAAAGATGAGGAGGTTGAGAAACAAACATCTGGGATTGGTTTTGTGAATAATGCTAACGTGGAAAATGAAAAACCTTGTTTTTTAAACAAAGTGCAAAAGTTGACACCTATTTTGTATAACGCTAATGATATGGGAAAAGAATTGTCAGATGATCTTTTGTTTGAGTCACAAGATATTTTAATATCCGAAGAGGAAAAACGTTTGAAAGTAAAACAAACAAAAAACCCACTCTCGTACCACGACTTTGTGTATGGTTGTACACAATTGACAGATATACCAAAAGGTCCTTTCAAAAGAAAAGACACAAATGTGAAAAGATTTTTCAAAGAAGCTCAAGTTGCTACTTATGATGCTAAGTTATGGCAAAATAGAGCAAGGAAACAATTTTTTGATCTTAAACAGCACATTGAGCAAACGTTAAAGGTCATTTGGTTTAAGCAAGAAAACATCGAATACAACGTTTTCTCTAATCCTCTTTCATCAGATGTATGCCTTAAGTTAGAAGTCCAAAAGATTTTGAAAGATGAGATTGAACCTCGTGTGAAAGATATCAACGTATGTTTTGAGTACTTTGAAAAACATCTTGTAACTGAAATGAGAGAAGATCTAAAGTACGTTCACTCTCTTGAAGACGAATTTGATGAAAAATGCTTAATACTGGACATTCAAAAAGAATTTTTCACAAATCAAATAGAGTCATTCAAGTCAGTATCTGTCAGCCATGAGTTTGAGAATGTGCATTTTGAACAAACATCTTCCTTGAAATCTGAAAATATTTGTCTCAAAAAGAAAATCACCGAGCTTTCAAAAGAAGCAGCTGATGTCAAAGAAGAACTGACAAAACGAACTGATCAGTTTGAGAAACATCTTGCAAAACTCGAAGCACAAAGTATCTCTTTCCAACTAAAACTGCAAGAGAAGAACGAGAAAATGTCTTCGGAAAACTCTTTGACATCAGTGCTTACAGAAAATGAAAAGATTTTTGAAGAAAATTGTGATGATACCAATATCAAGTTTGATTTAGACGAACTTGATACAAAAAATCTTGAATTGGAACATGTTGTGGCATCTTTACAAAAAGAAAATGAGCAATTGAAACAGACTTACAAAAACTTGTTTGATTCAATCAAGCGGTCAAGAGTTCAGAATCAAACTTCAAACAAATCTGACTCTCTGATCACACCAAATCATCTTTTTGAAAAAGAAAAGTCTGTGCTTCAAAAGAAAATTTTTGAATTAGAAAAGAAGATTGCACAACAAACCAAGGATTTTGGTGACGCCAAAAATGATTTTTCAATCGAAACAGACAAATATGAAAAATATTTTGCACATCTTGAAAATCAAAATGCTTCTTTGCATGAAAAACTGGCATCATCAGATCATCTTTCTCTTCAAAAAGAATACAATGATTTGAGAACGTCATACAATGCCTTAAAAGCAAAGTTTGATGTTCTTAACCGGTCAAAAGGAAAATCTCAAGTTTCAAACGAGTCTAAACCACAAGTAAGTGTTTCGGAGAAGGTTTACATGGGTGAATCTTCCAAACCGTTTTCGAAAAAGGTTTCTTAGTTTACAACTTATTCTTTGCAAAATGGAAGGAAATTTTCAAAGAGACCTACTTTTTCTGAAACATTTACTACTCAAAAGGTTTCAAATGCAAGTGCTCATAAAGAAAAGAATCAAGATTTCCAAACTCCATACTCTCGTTTTACTCCGGTAAAGCCAGTGTGGAAACCAAAGCAAAGCCGTTCAATACATTTGAAATATTCATACTCTGAAATGCTTCCGCTACAACAAAGGAATGGCTATGCTTGGAAAAATCCTAATTCTGGAAGGTTTCCATTCATCTCAAAAACGAATTTTCAAAATGAAACGCCGAGTTTCAACAATGGATGGAAAACTTCTTCTTCAAGTTTTAAAACTCCAAGAGAGACACCGAGTTTCTCAAACAAGTTTCAAAAGCAAAAGAGTTTTAAATCACCGTTGATTCCACGAGCTTTATTTCAAAATGACACACCGGTTTTCAGTCCTCGGTGGAATTCAACTTCTTTGTCTCGGATTGACACAACTTTCAAATGGATTTCAAAATATGGTAAACCCGTTGGCGCCGTGCTTAAATGGGTTCCAAAAGTTGTTGTCTAATCCAAAAACATAATGACTTCTTAGTATTTCAGCTAAGGACTCATTCTTCAAAGAAAGGAAAGTGCTTAAATCAATTCAAAGGTTTTAAATATTTTTGAGCACTTATCCTAAAAGCATTGAAGCTTATGCACACATAACAGTATATAACCCGTGATTTTCAAAGAAAGGACCCTGTTGTACATTTATGTGCGACAATCCTAAAAGATAAGAAGACTTCTCACAAAAAAGCTTATCAAAGTCTTCTTAATTTTTGAGCAAAATTTTGAAAAATATTTCAAAAGGTTTTCAAAACTTTTCACGATGTTGCTAAAGATACTACTCCCTCAAATCTTTAAAAGCTTAAATTTACTCAAAATGTTCTATTTTTTAGGGGGAGTAATAAAAAGATGTTCCAAAAAGATCATGCTTAAAAGAAACTAATACGGAATTTACAAACATCCGTTTCTCCCATAAGCTATCCGAAAAGAAAAGGTTTTAATGAATTGGTATAAAAAAATACCATGGATATGCTATTTTTGAGGGGGAGAAGACGTGATTAAAATGTGATCAATGTGTTTAAGATTGTGGTTGAATCTCGTGCGAGCTCGACTCAGAAATGACCCAAGAATTGACGAAACAACAAAAGTTAGTAATCGAAAAGACTTATCCTCGACGGGTAATAAAATCAAGTTAGTTACTAGAGCTAGCTGGCACCTAAAAGCTGACAATGGAACTCTTTAACTAGCCACGTAAACGTGCCTTGAAAAGGATTTGTCTTAGTAGAAATGTACCGTTTCGAGAAACTTTATGTGGATATGGCCAGGCCGGGTAATAACTTCAAGCTAGTCTAACTAGTGATGTAAGCGTGTCTCGAATCGGTTGTGTTCATTGAAAGTGAATCAATTCAAAAGTGCAAACTCCTCACGCATGTGCAAATTTCTTAAAAATCCATGAGCACATGTGAAGGGGGAGTCCTTCATGAAATGCAAAACTCTCGAAGTGTTAACAAAGTATGTTTTATTATCATAAACACTTTGAGAGATTTTCACAAATGGTTTGATGGCAACAATAGGATAGTCATGAAGTTATAAGGTGACTAAGGTTAGGAATAACCGTCCTATGACCTGCCAGAGCCGGAGGGATCTACCCAAGGACAAATCCAACATATTAGAATTAGAAGTCCTTAGGTATGATTGAAAAAAGGAGAAAATGAGAAAGGAGAAAGAAGGGGTTGAAGAATTAAAAAGAAAAGCAAATGAAAAGGGTGAAAAGAAATAGCCCTCCAAATGTTCAACCTTAGGGCAGAAACCGGGTTCAACTCATATGCTACTTGTTGTTACTAAGGTGACACCGGTATTGAAGACAAGATGTCATGGACCCAGTGACGCACTGCACTCAACCTTCTAGCCACTCAAGTTCTCTTAAAAGAGCTTGTTTCACTCTCTCACGGGGAACCGGTGTAATCTATCGACCTGTCTCTTATAGATGGTTGATATTGAAGCAGGAGACCCATCCCTAGTCTCCGCATAGGAAAACCAAATTATGCACTTATAGACTCTAGAGCCATGAGATACATCTAAAGATCTCTTAGGATACACTTTCTATGAATACACTTGTGTTCGCCAAAAAGGACACAAGTTGTAAGAGTCTTTATGAGATCTACGGATCTTGCCTTGTCTATCATGATGGTTACTATGTTTCAAACGGTCTACAGTCGTGGAGTGATCCCCAACGACTCACCCATTCGTTGATCTACTTAGTAGGTCTCGTAAGCTTTCTTAGGAGTATCCGAAATGGGAACGGCCTTGGTAAGGGTTAGAAGGAGTCTTCACACTATGCTGTTGACGATCTCTAATTCTGAACCTGTAAGTACCGGATATCTTATTGCTAACTGTTTTATGCAGGTACTGATGAATGTTCCTTGGAGAAAGACCGTTACCATCACTCAAAGATCCACATGCTCATACCCTGCAAAGCTCTCTTCAAAGATCAAAGCAAAGCAAAGATCAGAACGTTTCTAAGTCAAAGTCAAAGAATATACAAACTATAGAAACAAAGATTAAAGTCAAAGAGAAAAGAACTTCACAAAGATTCAATGTCAAACAAAGTATGAGCATGTTGGAAAAGACGTAAAGACAACAGTGTAAAGATATTGATCAAAGGCAAGAACGACTAATCGACATTTATCAAAGATCACAAAGCATGATTGGAACAAAGAATCTAGCAAAGCTATTACACAAAGACTCAAAGTTCAAATAGAACAAGCTTCAAAGATCAAAGATCAAGGTCACAAAAGAGAGATCTCAATGATCACCCTTAGGGGGAGATTGTTAGCATTAGAAGTGTTGATCATTTATGTAATCAAAGGGAGATCTCAATGATCGTCCCTTAGGGGGAGATTGTTAGCATTAAAAGCGACGATCATTATTGAGTCGAAAAGTATTGTAATAGCTAAGAATATTGGGCTATGGACTTGGTGCTTATAAAGTATATCATGTAAGCCTTTATTAGAATATGTAAACCAAGCCCATTAGACAAAGCCCATGGAAAGCCTTTAGGGCATCTTATGTAAGTAACTATTTAAACACCTCAAAGGCTCATTTGAGGTGTGTGCTTGTGTGTGTATTGTGTGTGTTTTTAATAAAAGTTCTCTTCATCTCTTACCTCTCTTTACAATAGTTAACGCCACACATATATGTCATCAAGTCACCATCTTTACTTCATCTAGTGCTATATTGTTATTAAAGTTGATATATCTAAGGTCCTACAAATGACATGGATTTCCATAAGTCCAACACGAAGATGAAGTATAACTCAGTAGAAACTAAGAAGCAACCGATCGGTTTGCTTCACCTATTAAACCTGAAATCGAAATAAACAAACAAGTAAAATTGTACAAAACAATTTAAATACAGTAAAAATAAAAACAAATAAAATACTTTAATAGAAATTTGATATGGCGTATGGACTAAAGAGTCTATACACCGTATGTCGTATACGCCGTATGCAAGGACTATCTGAATAAAATTTCAATTCAAGAGTTTATACGCCGTATACAATAGAGAGAGTATACACCATATAGACGTGCAATTTTGGATGACTATAAAAAACTAATTAATAAAAATTAAACATTAAGCGCAATAGCTCTTCGGCAACGGCACCAAAATTTGATCAAGGCCGTTAACTCTACCAAAAACAATATAAATTAACCTACTTTAGAATAGGGTAAATAAATGATTGTATCCAGCTTATAGTTAACGGCTTAACGCTATAATTCCTATTTGATAAACGAAAAACAGTAAAAAAAATTAAAAATAAATAAATTAATAAATAAATAAATATTGATTAGGCGAGAGTAACTTTAGCTACTACTACTACTGCTTTAAGCTATAAAAACTAAGAAAAAATAAATTAACGCAAGAAATTAAATTAATATTGTAAAACTTATGAATTAAAAATACGTTCACTTCCAGTTTCAGGTTTGATTAAAATTAATAACTAATGTATTTATTTTACTAAAGATTTCGGTTTATTGAGTTTCATAGACAAAAACCAGTACTAATTAAATAATTAATTCTGGGTACGGAATATATGTATTTGCACCAATTGTCTCAAAATTCACATGGATCGATTTGGCACAACCGGGACAACACAATATGATGACATCTTACAACTAATTATCAAATTAATTTTATAACACAGTGATGGAAAACATAACATATGGATTAAGATTAAATCAACATTAAAGTATTCACAACTCTAAAATCGTTCAAAGTAAAAACAAATAAATAAATAAATAAAGGAAAAATTGTCCAAAAATACATCTAACTTGCCATATTTTACTATTGTATGCTATGAACTTTTTTTTCCTATTGTATACACGAACTTTCTTAATCTTCCTATTGTAACAATGAATAGAATATGACGTGGCATGGAGTTAATTACATAAATTTACATGAATCGTCCATGTGGCTCAAAACAATTACACCATTCGTCCTTGAAACAATTAGATAAAAGGTCCCTGTAGCTCAAGTGTTAAAATATTTTCATTGTTAGTCCTCATTGACTATTCAGTTAAAATATTTGCATCGTTAGTCCTCATTGAGTTAAAATATTTGCATCGTTAATCCTCATTAACTATTCTTACATTAAAATATTTGCATCATTAGTCATCATTAACTATTGAGTTAAAATATTTGCATCGTTCGTCCTCATTGACTATTATTACGTTAAAATATTTGAATCGTTAGTCCTCATTGACTATTGAGTTAAAATATTTGCATCGTTAGTCCTCATTGACTATTCTTACGTTAAATATTTGCATCGTTAGTCCTCATTGACTATTGAGTTAAAATATTTGCATCGTTAGTCCTCATTGAGTTAAAATATCTTCGTTAGTCCTCAATGACTATTCTTACGCTTTTTATTTCTTTTCATCTAGAGTTTAGGGTTTTGGGTTTTGGGTTTAGGGTTTAGGGTTTTCCAAACCATAACCCTAAACCCTAAACCCCTCTGCCCCCAATCATTAAAAGTATAAAACACAAAAGTTGTTTGGAATGATGTTTTACATCAACACTCGTGAGATTTTAACATGAAATTGCAAAACAATGACTGTTAACTAGCAAAATTAAGCGGTTTTCGACCAAATTCATAACTTATAAACACTTGTAAATCTTAAAAGTTATAATTTGTGTAATCATCAAACTTATAAGATTTACAAGAGTTTATAAGTGTATAAGTTATAAATTTGGTCGAAAATCGCTTAAGTTTTGGTAGTCAACAGCCATTGTTTTGCAATTTCAGGTTAAAATCCCATGCGTCTTGATGTAAAACATTATTCCGGACAACTTTTATGCTTTACACTTTTGACAATTCAAACCAGAAAGGGGTCAAAATCGTGATTTAAAATCAATACAGAAACATTTTTATCAAATGTCAAGTTTTCATACGAATAAAAGTGTATGAACACGGATAAAAACATATGAAAACGTGAGAAAAACGGAAGAAACGGATAAAAACATGAGAAAAATGAATGAAAACATATAAAAACGAACGAACACTGATAACCTATGAAAACATGAGAAAAACGGACGAAAACGTAAGAAAAATGAACGAAAAGGGATAAAAACGTAAGAATAGTCAATGAGGAGTAACGATGCAAATATTTTAACTCAATGAGGACTAACGATACAAATATTTTAACTCAATAGTCAATGAGGACTAACGATGAAATTATTTTAACGTAAGAATAATCAATGAGGACTAACGATGCAAATATTTTAACGTAAGAATAGTCAATGAGGATTAACGATGCGAATATTTTAACTCAATAGTCAATGAGGATTAACGATGCAAATATTTTAACGTAAGAATAGTTAATGAGGACTAATGATGCAAATATTTTAACTCAATGAGGACTAATGATGCAAACATTTTAACTCAATAGTCAATGAGGACTAACGATGCAAATATTTTAACTCAATGAGGACTAACGATGCAAATATTTTAACTCTTGACCTACAGAGATCTTTTATGTAATTGTTTCAAGGACGAATGTTGTAATTGTTTTAAGCCAAAGGGACGATTCATGTAAATTTATGTAATTAACTCCATGCCACATCTGATTCATGGCTACAATAGGAAGATTAAGAAAGTTCGTATATACAATAGGAAAAAAAAGTTTATAACATACAATAGTAAAAAGTGGTAAGTTGGATATATTTTTGGACAATTTTCCCATAAATAAAAAATCGTAATCCCGTTTATGATCGTCGGATGTTTAACCGAACATGACATATATTCGTTCCGTCATACTATCTACTCGAAACCCTTACCACCGAATGGTGGGATCGACTGCAAATAAAATCCCTATGTCCACTGAAAAGAAGAGATGAGATCAATATAGATCTCATATATGCAATAGAACCAATGAACCAATTATAGCAACTCATTTTTATTTTCCACTTCTTTTTTAAAATAAAATATATTGCAAACGGTAAATCGTCAAACTACAAAAAAATACCATCGCGTAGAGAATTAAATCATCTTTCTACAGATATGCATTGTTATATACTTTCAACGAATTTTTTTTCGACAAACTTTAAAAAAAAAAAAAATCCGCCCAGAAAATTCATATATGATTTGTTAAAATCATATATGATTCGTTAAAATCAAATCATATATGATTCTTACGAATCAATGTCTATAGAAAAATAATTTAATTCTCGTCGCGATGATATTTTTTTTGTAGCTTGACGATTTACGGTTTGCGAGATATTTAAGTTTTAATAAAAGGGTGAAAGTTTATTTTTTTATTTTGATAAAAAAAAAAATTAGTGCCTAAAATTAATTGATGTGTTTTATGGTAAAAATTGAATTTATAAAGAAATTTTGCCCTGAAAAGAATATCTCAAATAATAAAAAGGATCCTCCTTTTGATTTCCGTCGCTACTCCTTTTTTTCTTTCTTATCACGACAAGGCTAAAAAGCCTTTAAAAAAAATAAATAAATAAATAAAATCCAAACTCTACCCAACACACGTACTGTGCCAGGCCAGGCTGCCTTCAATCTTCTTTTCCTTTTCTTGTGTAGTATCAGCCCACTTGTATAACTTGGACCCAAACACTTAATTAAATAACCAAGGCTTAAAGTGTATTTGCAAGCCCAATCCACGAACTCAGTTTTCCGGCAGAAGAAATCATCATTTAACTTCAGATTTTCGTGTATCTTATTACTTAAACATAAAGATCTTCTTTTCTTCTTTCGTCGGCCTTTTGAATCAACTAAAACGGAGTTCGGAGGAAGAAGTTACGACCAAAACAATGCAACAACGTCCAAATCTTCTATGTCTTCATTTTAAGCTTGTAATATCACTATTTAACTCCTTTTGTGCATAACCTAAATAATCACAAAACACCTGGCTTATATAAAAGATAATAGCGATGTATAATCAAGCAATTAACACATCATGAGGTGTATGTAAAATGCACCGATCACCTATATCAAAAATTCTTCGTTAAAAGTCATAGTCAAAGGATAAAAGTTTTGTCATTTTGTGACTTTTAGCGATAATATGTGTCGTCGATAAAGGGTCCGTCGTCAAAAGTAGTTATTGTTGTAGTGTTAATTATGAACGACGAGCTTAATTGGAAGTTAAGCTAATTAATTAACACGCATAGCTTAATTAATCAGTTTTGGAGGATACTGCTTCGCAAGAAGATAGTCATGCTTTCAGAATGAGCGGACATTTTTTAAAGTAGAACTTTGAGTTTATCTCAATTTTTCACATATAGCCAGAACATGTAAATGGTCACGTTGCCGGCTATGAACATATTGCAAAATTACTAGTCAAATAAAGAAAATACCCCGTCCAATGTATACGACCAGCCACCATACTCAAGTGGAATTAATCGAGTTGAAATGTCAAACCCTAAGACTTTATTTTTATTTTTTTAGCAAGAAGCCAAGACTTATTAATATTGATATTGACATTTTATGTTTGACCATCGATTTATAAATTTTTTATCAGGGTTTGACTATATATACATAAATATTTCTAGAAATTTTCAAACAGTATTTGCAGCCACTATTCTTCATTTGAATTCAAACATTTCTCCACGTTTATAAAATAATATATTTAGCTGTAGAGGAACAAATCTCTATTTATCTCAACAAAATTCATAACCTTGCTTTCAAGATCCACAAAAAGAAATGGAAGATGAAATGGTGGAAATACCTCGTTACTTCATATGTCCCATTTCACTTCAAATCATGAAAGACCCCGTTACGGCTGTCACTGGAATAACATACGATCGTGACAGCATTGAGTATTGGTTATCCACCGCAGACGAAGTCCAGTGTCCCTTAACCAAACAACCATTGTCAAAAGATTCAGGCTTGACCCCAAACACCACGCTTCGACGTCTCATACAAGCATGGTGTGTAGCAAATGCTAATTATGGTGTGGACCGGATCCCGACACCAAAACCACCTTTAAGCAAATCCCATGTCGTGAAACATCTTCGTAACTTGAAGTCACCCGAGCTTTATTCAATCTCGCTAGACGCATTGCATTTGATAGCAAATGAGAATGAAAAGAATAGAGTATGCCTAACCGAAGCAGGCACAACTGGTGTGATGATTTCTTTGATAACAAAGTTATCAAAAGAAAATCGCACTAGGAATCCTGTTGGTCTCAGTCAGGCACTCAGGATTCTCTACCTTATATGGCTCACCGTCCCTGAGAAGAAAAATATAGCTAAATTTAAAGACGATCACGAGTTCATTGATTCTTTATTATTGATTTTAGGTTCGGATAACATTCTCATCGAAGATGACAAAATCAGTGAAGTCCAAACCCTAGCCATTTTGGTGCTCAGTATGGTCATTGAAGTTTCAACGACAAGTGTTTTAGAGAGATTAAAGTTTGAGTTCTTTAAACAAACGGTGAACATGTTGAGAAAAAGAACATCACCACAAGCACTGAAAGCAACCCTACGACTATTAATCGACGTGTGTCCATGGGGAAGAAATCGTATGAAAATAGTAGAAGCTGGTGCGGTTTTTGAACTAGTCGAGCTAGAGATGAATGGGCTCGAAAAGAATGTGTCCGAGTTAGTATTTAGTCTCTTGGCTCACTTGTGTTCATGTGCTGATGGGAGATCACAATTTATAAAGCATGCAGGAGGGATTGCAATGTTGGCTAAAAGAATGTTTAGGGTTTCACCAGGGACCGATGATCGGGCTGTTCACATACTATCGTTGATTGGAAGATTTTCGGCTACGGACGAAGTTGTAGGTGAGATGATGAGAATTGGGGCTGTTTCAAAGCTGTGTATGGTGCTTCAAATGGACTATGCTCCTCACTTGAAGAAGAAAGCTAGGGAAATTTTGAAGTTGCATTCTAAAGTATGGAATAATTCTCCTTGTATGCCTCTATATCTCCTAACAAAGTGAAAATAATTTTGGTTTGTAGATTGAATTATATATATATATATATATATATATATATATATATATATATATATATATATATATATATATATATATATATATATATATATATATATATATATATGGGCGGAGCCACCATAGAAGCAGTGGGGGGCGATGCCCCCAACCAAGTTATTGCGGATACCAAATATACAGGTAAAAGAATTAGAAATGATCAGAAAAAGGTCCAGTGCCCTCACTCGTAAAACCAAAGTGCCCTCGTCGTTCTTAGCTTGTTAACAATCCAAGAGTGGTCTGATGAAAAAAAATTGTTTTTCCGGTGATTTTTTGATCGGAAAATATGGAGAAGGACTTGGTGAAATGATGAGTAACTGTTAAAGTAAACATGTGATTTTGGGATAGTGGGGAGTGGGCTCATAATGGTAAATGTAATATAATACAAATATAATAATATTGTTCTTTTTAGTTGATGTACATTGATATTGGGACTTGGTGGGTAATAAATTAATAATATAGGATTTGAGAAATTTGGGTACGACGTTTTGGTGATCAATTTGAGCTTGGAATCTTAAAAGTGTAAGTGGTATACCAAGTATTGCATTTTGAGAAATGCTATTGATAAGTAACATAATATTAATTTATTAGCACTAAAGATTTTCTCAAATACTTTCTGCATTATAGTTTTAATATAATAGTCACATTTCTTTTATTTGAAATATTAATAAAACCGCGAGCGCTTTATACAATTTTTACGACATTTTGTGTGTTAGATTTTTTGTTAATTTTGGTATGCGATCATGAATATATTTTACGTCGTAAGTGAGTTTACTTATATATAAACTAGTTGAAATCCTCATTCAAATTTTATTTTATCAACATCTAAACTTAAAATTAGTTTAATTTGCATCGTAGCACTTTTGTTGCATTTATATTAAACCCGACCCGACTTGTTTAAAATTATGCTAATAATTGACAGCTTCAAATTATGCTCGATGCCCCCCGTAATCACAAATCCTGGCTCCGCCACTGTATATATAATATGGCTAAATTAGGCGTCATATTTACTTAAGTATGGACCGGAGTTTGTTCGTTTTCATTCATTTAGTTTTATTTTCTTGTATAGTTGTATATGTTTGAACATGAACATGAACATGAACATTTAAACGAAAGGGTTTACTGTATGTGTTAAAGTTTCTTCGTTAAGCACCCGATCATTTTTGATGTTAGAAAACTAGAAATGGTTGAATATTTGGTCTTTATAAACTTAGTTTGAAGACTAAATGCAAAATAATAAGTAAAAGAGATAACAAATCAAATACGAGGATATATAATGGTTTGGTTATGAAACATCTCTTAACCCTATTGACATACTCTGCTTTCCGAATTTCCGACTCGAAAGTTGCTTCACTATATATCTCAATAAGCTCCCTTCTTGGTTTAGAAAATTGTACAATATCACTTATACTCTTACAAATACAATGCTAGATATTGTGTCCTAACAAGGTAGAACCAACATTTCTCTCTAATGTGATTTGAGGCCTAAAACACTAGCCTAACTTACTCTAGTTTGGTGTATCATAGTGTTTATGACTTTGGAATATGATGGTGGAATATGGTAAACACAATGAAAATGCAAATGCAAATACAAAACTAAAACTATAACACAAAATACTTCAACTCTTTTTTTTCGTTTTTTGGTTACCAGGGTATCTGACTTGATATTGTGAGCCGACTAATCCCAAGACGCCTACACCTTTGATAGCTCGGATTCGGCGCAGGTGAACCTCTGTTACCACAATAGGATTAATTTTCTACCCGTTGGATTCGAACCCTTGATCTCCGCTTTTCAACTCTTCTTGCGTTCTTTCCTTGTTAAAAGGTGGATCACTTGAATGAAATAAAATATAATAATGATCAAAGGTAGTGTATGTATAAAACTAGAATATAATGCTAGAAATAATTTTGCAATGGGTGAAGAAAAAATGAAAGCAAAAAGCTTTTTTGAATAGGCAAAGTGGAACCAAGTCCATCAGATAACGAATCGATGGATCTTTGTAGGACTCATGGGTCCTACAAATGTAAAAATTATGTTTTTTTTTTCATTGCGTCATATCTAGAAGGAATGGGGAAGAAATGAGGCAAAGCATGTTAGATGCTTGTCTTAAGTGTTAAACACTCCAAGCCCAAAAATAGTTAATGAGAGTTTTTATTCAAACACACATTTGATGTTTACCTCTCTTTTGTTTTGGATTATGGAAATAATGGTTAATCCATCTTTTCACGCAACATTAATTATAAATGACTTTCTTAAGCGGGAGGTTCTTGCTAGTTGGAAAAGACATTTTATGAAACATTTTATTTAAAATGAAAGTAAATAAAATTATGTGAATGATTATAAAATTATGTAAGATTTTATAAAATGATGCAAGAGTTTAGTATATTGTGTATGATAAAATCTTCTTTTATCATTAAGCAAGTTGTTGAAATTTGTAGGCTTAGAGCAACAAAACTCATACAATTACTTATCGTCTTTAGCAAATGAGGTCACAATCTAGCACAAATAGAATTTCTACCTATATGTATATTGTACATACAGTACAACAATTAAATGTTCGATAAAGTTGCTTGTTTGTGAAGTTACTTAAATCGTTAATTAACGAACAAGTAACGAGACGGGCTTGTAACTTGCTAGGCAAAGTTAAATGGACCGTTCATGGACTAACCACTTGGGCCAAATAAATTTATTTGGGCCCTTATGGTGTCTTGTTTTGGAGTGAACAAAAGAAGAGAGGAGAAACTTTTTATTTTGTGAAAATAAAATAGTTTTGTAACTTTGAAAATATGTTTAATGCTTGACCTATAACTAAATGATATTGGGTATTCATTTTTGGTTAACCATTCTTGTAGACCAAAATACAAAAGTTCTTCCCCCTCCTATCCTATATTTGGCCGAGTACAAAACAAGAGGAGAAATCCTCTTGTTCTCTAGGTTCAATTCTAGTTTAGTGTTGAGATCGTGCCTTAGTCACTAATAAGATTTTGTAGTTGAAGTGTTAGATTGTTCAATTGTAGTGGTCGAGTGCTTTTATTCGACTAGGCGTATTGGAGCTTTTTGATTGTTTGATTGATTATATAGGTAGGGCTCGGGGAATCAATCAATAATGATGATGATGATGATGATGATGATGATGATGATAATAATAATTAAAATGTAAAATACATCCATGTTACAAGCAAGAAGATGAAAATACCCTTCATGTTAGACTCACGTTAAAAGAGAATGGTAAAAATTGCATTGTTTGGTCCAAGAAATGTATATTATCCGACGTTTATTGATGCATAGACGTATATAGCCTAACTTGTCATACAAGAATGTACATTGTGAAATTTGGCAAACCTTAAAGATGTATTTAGAGTTTAATCGTATACAATAACATGTAGAAAAACAAATAGAATAACGGATGTCTGTGTGGAAAACTAGAAGGGAGTTGAATAGTTTACCAGTTTTTAAGTTAATAAACTTTGAAACTTTTACGTGTAATCGACTAATGCAAATAATAGACAATAAGTAAGTGCAAGATAGAGTAAGAAATGATCAAACCACAACACGGATGGTTATAGTGGTCAAGGACTCTTTTTCTTGCCCTACTCCACTCCCCGAGTATCCAACTCGAGAGTTTCTTTCACTAGTCAACAAGCTCCTTTCACCGGCGGAGAAAACCTTAAACGTCGCTTACACAAGATTACCGACACAAAGCTAGATGTCGAGTTCTTTTACAAGGGTACAACCACTCCCGTTACTCTAATTATTTTGGGGACTAAAATACTAACCGATCACTACTGAAAAGATACAATCAAATGAAGTATAAACTACACGAGTTTACACAATGTTAAGCTAACAAGTCTTGCAACGTTGTGTTGAAACTTGTAGACTTTCGGATGAACTTGTGAACTTCTTTGCTACAAAGAATCTCACACAAATAAAATGCTACTGAGTCAGATGAATGAAATGAGAGAGTATATGAAAAATATGATTGTAAGTGATGAAGAATTTCTTGGATGTTACTTGCTATTTTTAGGCAAAACAAGATAGCAGACCCACGGATCAGGCGGAACCAAATCAAGGGTTCCGCCCTTGTATCCTCAGGGTTCCGCTAGGTCTGACAGCCAAGGCTCCAAGAAATCTTTCCATATCTATGATAAACCTAATCAAGATCATTCAAGGTCAACCATAAGATATGTTATGTAAGAACTATCTAAGATATACATGAGATCTTACAAAGTCAACTTATGAGATTTTAGAAATCTTTCTAAGATTACACATGATGCATGTCATGATGTCATACAACATTTTTTTTTAGAAATATGAAAATGTTATGTTAATGTGAAATGTAAATGTAGCGAATGTGATGTTTAGTTTGAAATAAAGTCTAATTATGAAAGACTTAAGCTATATTTATGTTTTGCTAAAAAATTAAAGTTTACACTTTGTCGTTAAAAAAATTTAGCAAAGATTGTAAAATATAAATAACATTTTTAGGCGATATTTGTATTAACAATCTCCCCATTTGTGTTGAGGACAAAAATAAACTTTATTTTTAAGCAAATCACTAATTATAGTGTTAAGTCTTTAAAAATGTATACTCAACTTGTTTTATTCTATTTTTAGTGAATAATAAAAAACGAGTTGAAGTTTAATATATTTTCTCCCTCTTTTTGTTAAAACAAAAAGAAGAGTTGCGTAGCGGAATGGTGCAAGGCAAATGCTCCCCCTTGGACAACACTCCCCCTAGTTGGAGTGCCAAGTAAGGATACATGAATTTGGATCCTACAAAAAGAGAGTTAGTTGTTGAAAAAGACAAGTATATAATGTCGACCACAACAAGTCATGAGTAAATAATCAACCATATCACACAAAGCACAACATATAGTAGAACAAACTTCATTTCAAGTAAAAATTTTCTTTGACCAAAGTCAAAGTAAAAGACAAGAAATAAAAAGTCAAATTCCTACTTCTAAAAAGAGAAATGCAAAAAGGAAAAAATAACTAGAAAATAAAAATCCTACATCTATATAAAAGGAAAACAACAAAGTCCTAAACAAATTTATCCTCCTAAGGGAATCCTAAGGTTGGTGAGGATGAGAAAGAGCATCTAAACGCTCAAGAATGTGTTGGAGAGCAAAACAGGTTTCATTTTTGATTTGGTGAAGCGTGATTTTTATGCTTTCACTAACTTTCGACGTTCGCTCACAATGAGAGCAACCATGGCAAGGATTTGGTAGGATAGAGTAATTTGTTGATGGTAGTGGTGGTGGAATATTGGTGGTTTGTTGGGTTTAGGTTGGGTTAGCAATGGATAAGAGCAAGGTGGTTTGAAATTCTATTGCTTGATGGAGGTGTGAGTCAACCATGCTATTAAAGGCATACAAGTTGTCAGGGCGATCATTGATCTCCTCATGGGTGTTTGGAGGGTTGTTCCATAATGAAACCTCTATTTTCTCATAGGAAGGAAAGAAAGACTCAAAGTGTTGGGATTGATATTGAGATTGTGGTTGAGATTCTTGAGGTGGAGGTTGATCATGGTGTTGGAAGTTTGGTTCTCCATACAAAGGACCATGGATTTCATTGTAGATTGGGTGAAAAAACAATGGCTTGGTTGTGATGGTTCTTGTTGTGGTGGTGGTTCTTGATCAAATGGTTCATTAGGCTCAAAGAGTGCCATTGGTTGTTGGTTTTCCATTCATTCAATGGAGCCAAACGAAGGCAATGGTGGTGGATTGGTTGATCTTGGTGAAAGGTCATCCAAGTATTGTAGAAAAGGATGAGGGGATGTAGGTGGAGTACTAAAAAGTTCAATTGGTTCAAGCTTTGGTGATTTTGGTGGTGATGGAGATTTTGATGGTTGAATTGGAGCCGACAGAGGAGTTGGACCAATGGGTATTTTTTTGTTGGTGGTGGAGTAGTGATGACATTATGAGGCCTTGGTAATGGTGTAGGAGTGGCAAGGTTGAGAAAGTTGATTGTGGTGTTGAAGCAACAAGGTTTGACACTTATTTGGGCGGTTCGCCTAATGGGTCATGATGGTGGAGATGAGTTGGTTGACTTTGTCATTGTCAAATATGGTGGTTTAGAAGCTAAAGATGGTCCTAATGTACTTAGCCACTAATAAGGAATGTGTTTCAAACTAAAAAGAATGGTTTGGTGTTGTGGGAATGTCGAAATTTGAAAATTTGGAAAAGTTTATGCAAGCCCTGGCGGAACCAAACGACTACACGGGCGGAACCCAAATTTTGGTTCCGCCTGGTCCATTGGGCCAAAACTAGGAATACCCATAAATTACACTGGCGGAACCCTAAAATTGGTTTTGCCTGATCCGCTAGGCAAAAATTCGACAATCCACTTTTTCGACAGGCGTAACGATTTTTAAATTTTCTAAAAACTCCTAAAACATAAACTTAGTACTATATCTGATTGGGAAATGATAAAAATGCATATATAAGTACTCTGTGGAAAACTAGAAGGGGGGTTGAATAGTTTACCGATTTTTAACTTCTTTTTATTTTGAAAACTTTACGTGTAATCAACAATTGAAACTAATTAACGATAAGTAATATGCAAGTATAAAGTAAGAAACGATCCAACCACAACACGATTGTTTATCGTGGTTCGGCTACAAGGACTTTTTTTCCTTGCCCTACTCCACGCCCCGAGTATCCAACTCGAGAGTTTCAATCACTAGTCAACAAGCTTCTTTCACCGGCGGAGAAAACCTTACACATCGCTTACACAAGATTTATGACACAAAGCTAGATGTCGAGTTCTTTTACAAGGGTACAACCACTCCCGTCACAATATGTAATTTAAGGCCTAAAATACTAACTGATCACTACTGAAATTACACAATGAAATGAAGTATAAACTTCACGAGTTTACACAATGCTAAGCTATCAAGACCTGCAATGTAGTGTTGAGACTTGTAACTTTTTGGTGTGAACTTTGTGATCTTCTTTGCTACAAAAGATCTCACACAAATGAAATGTTAATGAGTTAGATGAATGTAATGAGAATGTATGTGTAAAATACAATGATAAGTGATGAAAGAATTCTTGAGTGTGGCTTGGTATTTATAGCCAAACAAGACAACAGGCTGGCGGACCCAGCGGAACCAATACAAGGGTTCCGCCCTTGTATCCACAGGGTTCCGCCAGTCTGACAGTCAAAAGCTGAAGAAATCTTTCCATATCTATGCAATGTCTAATCAAGATCCTTAAGGTCAACAACAAGATATGTTTAGTAAGAATCTTTCCAAGTGTGTAAGAAATCTTATGGAAAGTGACTTTCTAGATTTGGAAATCTTTCTATAAATGCACATGATGTATGCCATGATGTCATACCACATTTTCTATTTATAGAAATATGAAAATGTTATGTTTTATGCAAAATGTAAATGTAGCAAATGTGATAATGAAATAAAGTTCTAGTTAAGAAAGACTTAAACTATATTCATGATTTGCTAAGAATTAAAGTTTATACTTTGTCGTTAACAAAACTTAGCAAAGATCGCAAAATATAAATAACGTTTTTAGGAGATAATTGTATTAACAATCTCCCCCTTTTTGTTGAGGACAAAACATAAACTTTATTTTTAAGCAAGTCACTAATTATAGTGTTGAGTCTTTTAAAAATTTATATTTAAACTTGTTTTATTTGACTTATGAAAGCATATAGGTTTAAAGTGAAACGCTCCCCCTTTTGTAGAAACAAAAAGAAGAGTAGCGTAGCGGAATGTTTAAAGCGAAACGCTCCCCCTTGGACAATACCCCCCATAGTTGGCGTGCCAAGTAAGGAGACATGGATTTTGATCCAACAAAAGAAAAGTTAGTGTCGAAAAGACAATATATATACATGTAACCATAAGATGGTAAAGTATGAACAATAATCACCACACCGAAATGGTTAACCAACAATGCACATAATTTAGTAGAACAGAATTCATTTGATGTAAAATTTGACTTTTGGAAAGTCAAAGACAAGAAATAAGGTGGATAACATCCTACTCTAAGAAAAAAAAACAAAAAAAAAAAAAAAAAAAAAAAACAAGAAAAAAACAAAAAGAAATAAAGTCCTACTTCTATAAAATGAAGTCACCCAACATTGTCTTAAATGGGGCAAAAAGCCTCCAAACACGATCTAGAAATGGTTTGGGTGAGAAAGAGCATCCAAATGCTCAAGAATGTGTTGTAGAGCAAAGCGGGTTTCATCTTGGACTTGGTGAAGCATTATCTTAATTATTTCACTTATTTTTGCCGAACGCTCACAATGTGAGCACCCATGGCGAGGATTGGGTAGGAATGGGTCATTAGTTGATGGTGGTGGTGGTGGTGGAACATGGGTGGTTTGTTGAGATGAGGTAAGATTGGCAATGGAGTAGAGCAAAGTGGTTTGAAACTCCATTGCTTGATGGAGATGGGAGTCGATCATGCTCTTAAAAGCATATAGGTTGTCGAGGCGATCATTGATCTCCTCGTTTGTGTTTGGTGGGTTGTTACATAGGGATGCCTCTATTTCCTCATAAGAAGGAAAGAAGGACTCAAAGTTTTGTGATTGGGATTATGATTGTGGTTGAATTTGTTAAGGTGGTGGTTGATCATGGTGTTCAAAGTTTGGTTCTCCATAGAGAGGGCCACGTATATCTTTGAAGAGAGGGTGAAACAACAATGGTTTTGGTTGTGCTGGTTGTGAGGTTGGTTTTTGTTGTGATGATGGTTCTTGTTCAAAAGGTTCATTGGGCTCAAAGAATGCCCTTGGTTGATGGGTTACCATTCGTTCAATTAAGCCAAATGAAGGCAATGGTGGTGGATTGGTTGTTCTTGGCGGAAGATCATCAAGGTCTTGTAAGAAAGGATATGGAGATATTGGTGGAGTGCCAAAATGCTCCATTGGTTCAAGTTTTGGTGATTTGGGTGGTGATGGAGATTTAGATGGTTGAGTTGGAGCCGGTGGTGGACTAGGGTCAATGGGAGTTTTTGTTGGAGGTGGGTGATCACATTGTTGAGCCTTGGTGATGGTGTGGGAGTTGCAAGGTTCAAGAAGTTTTCATCTTTTATGGGTGAAGAAATGATGAGTGGTGATTCATACGAAGATGAGGAGCTTAGGTTGATTGTAGTGTTAAAGGAACATGGTTTGACACTAATATGGGCAGTTCTCCTAACGGTTCTCCTAATGGTTCCTAATGGTTTTTGATGGTGGAGAGGTGTTTGTTGACTTTGTCATGGTCAAAATGTTGGTTAAGAAGCTTAAGATCAGAGATTGTGAAGGTGATGGTGTGATTTGGAAGTGTTCTAAGGTGGTCAAATTTATAGAGTTGAAGAAATGTTGAAAGGAGTGTTTGGATTTGATGTTCTACCATACAAATTTTGAGGTTTCTAATGATTTGGATGATTTATGAAGGTTGTCAAATCAATTGGAGTCAATCCAATGAAAATGGTGGAGTAAGAAGACTAAGATATGCAGTAAATGCTTAGTGGTCATGTCGAAGTGATTTGGATCAGATGTTCCACGGATTCCAAGGAACCTTTTGGAGGGTTCCTTGCCTTATGGAGAAGGGTTCATTGAGTTAGTTATGGTTTTATTTGATTTTTGGTGGGAAATAGGTTCCTATTGGTGCTAGAGAATGAGAATGATCCTAATGCAGTTATGAACTAATGAGAAATGAGTTTCTAACTAAAAAGGATGATTTGAGGTTGTGTGGAAGTTGGAATTTTGAAAAATTGAAAAAACTTCTGCAGGTGACTGGCGGAACCAAATGACTACAAGGACGAAACCCTGTTTTGGGTTCCGTCTGATCCGTTGAGCCAAAACTGGGTTGCCCAGAAAATGCACTGACGGAACCCTGAATTTGGTTCTTCCAGATCCGCCAGGCTAAAAAAAGTAAACAATCCTGTTTTTTCAAGGGCGAGACGGTTTCCAAATTTTCCGAAAATTCTTGGAACATAAACTTAAATTTATATCTGATTAGGAAATGCAAAAAATGGATATGGAAACACTCTTACCATTAGACTTTGACCGGGGGATAGCGAATTTCACTAAACTTAGTGAAATTTTTCATAAAGTTGAAAATTTAACAACATATAAAATGTCGTCGACCTGCATAATTGTTAGTGCATACATGGTTCAAACATTACCAAATATCCCTTCAAATACATAATTCCATAAAACAAATTGTTTAAACGACCAAATTGTTCAAATGGAACCTAGTTGTTATTACCAAGAAACACGTTCGGGAGGTCGAGGTTGATGGAAATACATGATTATTCTAGAGAGAGAAAGGTGGAGAAAAGGGTTTATATTGAAAAGGAATAAATAAAACAATACACATACTTTCCCACACCCCTCATGGAGAGTCATGAGGGGTATTTATAGGCTCCTAACATTACTAGTTTGCCTATATTACAATAATAGTCCCTAAAGTATTATTTGTATGATATCTAGTCCATTTATTTATGTGTGACGTTATCTTTTATAAAATAGCAAGGCTAACAATCTCCCTCCAAGATATCGTCACACATGAATAGATACAATGAGACCTATAAACACATAAACATGTAAATTACAACAATAGTAAACTATGTTGGCGTTGTTGAAGCGCAGAGTCTCTGTAGTCTAGATACTGAGGCAGACTTGAAGTTCTCTCTTCCGACGATCTCGGCGTATGATCTTTGACACTGACGGCAAAGGTCTTTGTAGCTCTGAACTTCAACTGTAATGGTCTAGTTAGGTTATTACTCCCTCCTAACTAGTGAGCCTTTATTCTTTTTCTTCTGCTCCCTCCTGAACAGACAACTCTCTTCTCATCTCGCAGCGGATAAGGTAGATACTAATGAGTTTGCACCGTGGTTGTCGTTCTGGGAGCATCATAGCATAACTCACATAGTATTGCACAGAAGGTTGGTAATACGCTCCGATGTACACATCATTAGTACTTCTTCAGTTCTAGTGTAAGCACAATTCCCTCGAACAACCAACGTACTAGAGATGAAACACTACTTCTTTTGGCATGTTCTTCTCCCTCCTGATGGTTGCGATGTATCGAAATCATCATACTATTGTGTGTACATGCCAAAATTACCCGTACTTTACACTTCTGATGCAGTATAGATAGACCATGAAAGCATAATTTATGAGAATATGCTGATAGGATATGACTCTCTTTATTCTACAATCTCTTCTCTTCTCTTCAACCTTTAAGCGACCTCTTCAAATTCCAACCAGCTAGTAAATGACCACTGTATGGAGAGAACCCAATATAACCAATCTGAGAACGAAGTAAACATCTCATAGATATGTGACTTAATCTTGTACGAAGGTATGACTAAGAACCTATACTGAGCACTACAATGTAACTCCTTTAAGCATAGGTAGTGCCATATACCCAAACCAACAAACAGTATATGAAATATCCACCTCTTGGAATCTCCACAACTTCATGTGACACTGAGTACTACAACGTAACTCCTTAAAGTGATAGCTATAACCCGTGAGTACTACAATGTAACTCCTTACATCGGGTATAACTAGATAATCCAAGTCTTATTCACTATCTCTACCAGTGTTTGCCCAAACAAGTATCTCCGAAAGTCATGCATCCATCCACCCCTAGACTTTGAGATAAATAAGTACACATGTCCGTGAAATGAACTTGAAACCCAAATAAGCAATATCGTACAAAAACTCCGTAGTCACAAAAATTTGATACTAGTCGTTGTCATTTGATTGTGATTCTTGATCAGGATCGTTTAAGCAATTCGTGGTGAGTTTTGAGGTGATATGAGATATATTGGTGTTGATGATAATGAAACAAGGAAATGAATCATGATCTATAAGATTGATTTACCAATAATCTCATACATTAGGTTATTCGATGAGGTAAGGGTTTTGTTTATATAATAATCCTTTGATATGTCCTTGCTCAAAATCCCATCTCGTTACTCGATATCCTAAGTCAATTTCGGCAGAGTTTCGTTTAGATTAGTCCAAAAGAAATCCTTACTCGATAAACGATAAGGTTGGACCAGCCTAACTCGGCAAACTATATGAAGCATACTCAACTCATGAAACCATTGCTCGAAAATCAACCCAAACTCGGTAAAGTTGACCAAACTCGGTAATACCACCAAACTCGGTAATACCACCTAACTCGGTAACACCACCTAACTCGGTAACACCACCTAACTCGATAAGATCACCTAACTCGGTAAGATCACCTAACTCGGTAAGATCACCTAACTCGGTAAGATAACCTAACTCGGTAAAATCTGACCAAACTCGGTAACCTTTGAAACTCAGAATCCTAACTCACAAACTTTGAATCCTAACTCGGTAAAGAAATTTTTCAAACTCGGTAAGAAATTATTCAAACTCGGTAAGAAATTTTTCAAACTCGGTAAAATTGTTTTCTAACTCGGTAAGAAATTTTCAAACTCGGAAAAAATTTTCCAAACTCGGTAACAATTTTTCAAACTCGGAAAAAATTTTCCAAACTCGGTAAGAATTTTTCAAACTCGCTAAAAAACGTAATTTTTCGAGAAAAAACACCAAAAAACACGATTTTTCACCCAAAAACACCACGATTCACCCCCGGTTAGCTTTGATGCCACTTTTTATTACCAAGAAACACGTTCGGGAGGTCAAGGTTGATGGAAATACATGATTATTCTAGAGAGAGAAAGTAGAGAGAGAAAGGTGGAGAAAAGGGTTTATATTGAAAAGGAATAAATAAAATAATACACACACTTTCCCACACCCCTCATGGAGAGTCATGAGGGGTATTTATAGGCTCCTAACATTACTAGTTTGCCTATATTACAATAATAGTCCCTAAAGTACTATTTGTATGATATCTAGTCCATTTCTTTATGTGTGACGTTATCTTTTATAAAATAGCAAGGCTAACACTAGTGCTAAACACTCCCCACACTCGCTATCATTGGCGATCCATCTTCTTGTTGAGCTTTCCAAGGAACCTCCCAAGACACTTGAACATCCCCTTAGTTTGCTTGTGCTCCTCGGCATCTTTTGGAATAGTTGGAAGTTGTGAAAGGTATTCAAGAGGTGGGAGCCTAGAGTTGGGTAACCTGTCATCTTCACTCATTGAAGATGATGAGGAGGAAGATAGAGGATGAGGGCATTTCCCTTGGGCTTTGGCGACTCTCCTATCACTAAGTGGAACAAATGTGTGTGGACTGAGAGAGTAGTCTAGGCAAAGACCTCTTGGAGTTGGAGGAATAGGAGCAATGTACCTAAAGAGACGGGTCAAGAGCACTCCATATGGCATAGCAGTTGTTCCTTGCACGGGAATGTCAGCCATCCTTTTGGCTATGTAGTAGGCCAAGTTGAAGGGTTACCTAGTTGACAAAGAGTACAGCATGTAGCTAAGGCAAAAATTGATGTGATCCCAGTTTCCTATGGTGCTAATGACATTGGCTCTACGGAGTTCCTCCCATTTCTTAAATTGAGGTTTGAGTTTATTTAGTTCCATACCATACGGGTCCTTGTTGACCTCATTTCTGGAATGGGTTCTCCTAGTGTCGGTGGTCCTAACAAAGAGATGATCACGAAGTACATCCTTGGACACAAGAGGAGTGTCATAGGGATAGATGCGGTCAAAGAGTGTGTCAAGAGTTGTGAGGGTATGTTTGTCGATATAGATGCAAGTACCATGGTTTGAAACACCTAGGATTTGGGCAAACTCATTGAGAGTGATGGAGTATTGGTGACTGCTAACCGTGAAGTTTAGAGACATGAGACCATAGTCATCGGTGGAAAGAGTGACGAATGCATAGAACTCTAGAATGAACGGACAAATAGGCTCATCTATATCTAGGAGATAATCAAAGTTGATGTTGGAAAGTTCCCTACGGAGATTAGTTCCTTCCAGGAATGATGGATCAATGGTTCTACCCTCGTGAACATAGCATTTTTCTATGGCTTTGAAAACATTGACTTGATTTTGAGTAAGCCCTTTGGTTTTGTGGTGTTTGGGTAGGTAGTGAATGGTGTCTTTGTGGTCATAATGAGTTGTGGGAGGCATGATGATCCCTAGAAACATAAAATTTCACATTTTAGTCTAAGTTGACTATTATTGTAATGTGGATGTTCTAGTGTGTGCCTATATTCAAACAATGTGGAGATGCGGTTATCTTAACTCATTTTGATGTTTTAAGACGTTTTATAATGCAAGTTTTTGTTATAAAACAAAAGATAACCCAAATGCTCCTAATTTAATGTCTCTTCGTTTGAATGTACCCGAAAATACATATTAGTTATGTATTCCCTTTAGCATTCAAGAGACATTATGCACGTGATGTTTTGAAAGTAACGTTTTGATTTTGTATTCACAATGTGAGACGAAAAAATATTTGTCCTATTTATGAGAAGTTATTTTTGCAAAAATTTGACATGGGGACTTTTAGTAAACATGTTAATTTCTTATAAAGATGCAATTCCTAACTATGGGAAACATGATTAGTTTGGTCTTACCACTAATGTCCTGTATGAATTTCTCAAGTTAATGCACAACCCCAAGTTTTAGTTTTAGTGCATAAATAGAATTCCTAGATGCAGATCAGGAGTGTAATTATGTTTAGAATGTACTTACAATGATGATTTGAGAGCAAGGAGGATGATGGAAAGACTAAATTTTTGTATGTGGATGAGTAGTGAAGTGAATAGTAACTGTTTTGAAGTGGTGGTATGGGATAAGGGGTGTTTGGTTTAATATAAAATAAAAAAAAAATGACTGCAGGTCAGCGGATATGGCGGAACGAAAAATGGGGTTCCGTCTGTTATGGCTAAAGGTTCCGCCAGATCTGGAGAAAGAAACATTTGTTTTGATTTGTTTTGATTTTTGTGATTTTATTCTATTGTTCCAAACTACAATGTAGGTTTCGTAAGTCCTAAGCCAAGCCTAAGAAGGTTAAATGGTTCTCGTTTAAGAGGTTTTATAAGAATGTCAGCAACGTTGTCTTCGGAAGAAACTTTCTCAATTGAGGTGTTTCCTTTTTGAACACTGTCACGAAGTAAATGATGACGGATTTCAATATGTTTAGTGCGAGCATGTTGAACTGGATTCTTACTAAGATCGATGACTCCTTTATTGTCACAAAGAATAAAGATGTTGTTAAGTTGAATTCCGTAGTATTCGGCTTCAGTTGTTGAGATGGCGAGAGCCGTTTGCTTCTTAGAGAACCATGAGGTGAGACAATGTCCAACAAAAGTACAAATACCACTTGTGCTTTTTCTATCAACATAGTCACCGGCATGGTCCGAGTCGGCATACACTATGGTGTCTACTCCCGTTCCTTTGGGATACCATAATCCTAAATGTATAGTGCCCTTAATATATCTAAAAATACTTTTAATGGCTTCAAGATGAATTGTTTTAGGATCTTCTTGAAAATGAGCACATAGATAAACACTAAAAATAATGTTGGGTCTACTAGTCATTAGGTAAAGTAGACTACAAATCATACCTCTATATTTAGTGCTATCTACGGATTCACATTCCTCATCCTTTGTGAGTTTAGTTTTCGTGGACATAGGTGTTTTGATTGGTTTCAAATCTTCAAGACCAAATTTCTTAAGCATATCCTTAATATATTTTGATTGATTAAAGAAGATACCATCTTCTAATTGTTTGATTTGGAGTCCTACAAAAAAGTTGAGTTCTCCCATCATACTCATTTCAAACTCATCAAGCATGATTTTTGAGAAATCAACACATAATTCTTGACAAGTTGATCCGAATATAATGTCATCAACATAGATTTGGACAATGATAATGTGTGAACCTTTCTTCTTAGTGAAGAGAGTATTATCGACTAAGCCCATGGTATACCTATGGTCAACTAGGAAGGTTTTAAGTCGATCATACCACGCTTTTAGAGCTTGCTTAAGTCCGTATAAAGCCTTTTTAAGTTTGTAGACATGATTAGGCTTTTCAAAATTGATGAAGCCTAGTGGTTGAGCAACATATACTTCTTCATTTATAAACCCATTTAAAAATGCACTTTTGACGTCTATTTGAAAGAGTTTAAAATTGTGTGTGCATGCATATGCAAGTAAAATTCTAATTGACTCGAGCCTAGCAACTGGAGCAAAAGTTTCATCGTAGTCAATGCCTTCTTGTTGATTATATCCTTGTGCAACTAACCTCGCTTTATTTCAAGACACAATACCATTTTCATCTATTTTATTACGAAAAACCCATTTGGTTCCAATTATGGTTTGACTTGTTGGTTGAGGAACTAATGTCCAAACGTCATTTCTAACAAAATGGTTTAATTCTTTTTGCATGGCTATTACCCATGACTATCTTTTATGGCATCGTTTATATTTTCGGTTCAATGGTTGACACGAAACAAAAGAAGTTGCTTTCATTTTGAACTTTTGATCTTAGTATTCTTTTATTAATATTTCCTATGACACTATCTAATGGATGACTTTTAGATTCATTGACATTGACAATTTCTTTTAAAAGTTCATCTTCCTTGTCATTATCTACGATATCTTGATTTTCCATAGCTTTACTTTCAACTAAGTCATCATCTACCAAAGGTGATGTCTTAGAGGGAGGTGGAATCTCGTCAAATGATACGTTCAACAATTCCTCGACTCTTAAGGTTTCTTTGTTTAACACAATATAAGCTTTGATATTTTGTGAGTATATGTTGGGATATAAAAGATCAAGGTACTTCTGTATGTCAAAGTACTGCTGCATGAAGAATAAAGTCAAAGTACTACTGAAGATAAAAGTCAAAGTACTGCTGTTTATTGAAGATTGTTCAAGGTACTTCGAAGGATACAAGGACTTAAGTGCAATATTAGTTAAAGGATTAATGTGTAATATTGAACGAATATTCTAGAACTAGTTAGGGATAATGACTTATCGTTCAAGTTATATGTTGTAAACCGACTTAAGGTTATCTATATAAGGAGCCTTAAGAGGTATTAGTCGACATATGTTTTAGAGTTGTTCAAAGTCGATAATAGTTAGGGATTGTTAGTGAATCTGTGTAACAAAGCAGGTTCAAGTTTGGTTTAATATAAAAGTTCTTCTTAAGCTTTGTGTTAGTAGATTCCGCATACTTTACACGGTTAAACAGTGTTTCAATATTAATAGTGTTGAGTTTACTTAATATTATTAAACCCTTACAAGCTACAAAGTAGTTTGGTCAGAGTATATCGATCCAACAAGTGGTATCAGATCTTGTGTTGGAAACTCTGATTAAGAAGAAAAAACCTTTAAACCGATTCTACAACAAAACCTTCAAGATGTCGACAGAGGCTGCACCTGCTCCATCGATCACTGCTGTTAGAATTCCTATTGTTAAGAAGGGAGAATATGACTTATGTGCCATGAAGATGAGGCAGTACATTGCCATCACAGACCATGCACTATGGGATGTGATTGTCAATGGTAATATGCAAATTGATAAATCAGTAGAGGTCCCTAGACAACCAACACCACCTAAACCAACCATACCAGCTGCTACCAAAAGAAATCAAGACAAGGCTCTCAACATACTGCTCTCTGCCATTCCTGATGGGCACTTATTGAAGTTTCATGATGCCAAGGATGCAAAACAACTATGGGCTGCAATTAAGAAGAAATTTGGAGGTAATGATGCTTCCAAGAAGATGCACAGGAATTTGCTGAAGCAACAATTTGAAACTTTTACTGTTGGTGAAAGAGAAGGTCTTGATTCTGCTTATGAAAGATTCCAAAATTTTCTGAGTATGCTAGAACTATATGATGCTGAAACATCAGTTGAAGATGCTAATTTGAAGTTCTTGAGAAGTTTGCCATCAGCATGGCATGTAGTTGCTACTATGATCAGAGGACAACCAGGGTTGGACACAATGGACTTTGATGATCTCTACAACAATCTGAAGGTATATGAGCATGAGATGAATGGTACTACAGGTTCAAGCACACATCAGAAACCCCAAAACATTGCTTTTGTATCTTCTAAAAACAGAAGCAGTACTTCCAATAAAGGTACTGCTTATCCTGTCCAAAGTAATGTGACTGAAACTCAGGTTCCATGTACAACTATGGTCACTACCACTCCATCACCATCAACCACCCCTACCTCAGATGATGTTCTATGTTCATTCTTTGCTCAACAAGCATCTCTACATGTAACCTATCAAGAAGATGTCTTGCAAATAGATGATGATGCTTTGGAAGAAATTGATATCAGATGGCAAGTTGCCATGCTCACTGCAAGGATCAAGAAGTATGTGAATAAGATAGGAAAAGGCATCAATTTCAGAGCTAAACAGGGAATAACATTTGATAAGTCCAAAATTGAATGCTTCAACTGTCATAGGACTGGTCACTTTGCAAGGGAATGCAAATTTGCAAAGTATCAAGCAAACAAGATGATTGAACCACCCAAGCCTGAAAGAAAAGAGATTCCTATTACTGAACCAAAACCAAAAGCTTTGGTTGCTCAAGAGAATCTGTTAGAGATTGATTGGTCCAATGAGTTTGATGATGAACCTGTAACCTATTCAATGGTTGCATTGGAAGACTGGAGCACAGCATTAGATGAAGAGCCTGGATATGCTGCTTTGGAGTCAAGAGATGGTCTAGGAAGCTTTGATTGGAGCATGGAGTTTGAAGAAGATCCTGTTCAGCTTGCTATGGTAGCTACTTCACCAAGTTCATCCACTAGCTCTAAGGTATGCTCTAAATGCAATGATATGTATCAAAAGTTACTTAGTGAATATGTAGCTGAAAGAGATAAATTTCAAAAGGCTAGGGCTGAGATAGCTGGCTACCAGTTGACTTTAGAGTCAATGGAGGCCAAAATAATTACACATGAAAACAATGAAGTAGCATGGGCTGAAACATATAAGCAACAAGAGTACCAAGTAAAGTTAAGTGAATGGAAACTAGGATGTAAGGTGTCTGAACTGGAGAAAGATACTGCTGAGAGAGAAAAGTTGTTAGAAAAACTTGCTGTTTGGAATGAATCAGGTCTGTCACATGTTCAATTTGTTGAAAAGCAAAGAACATCAAACATTAAAACTGACCTAGGTTATGATAATGATAGCACTGAAGGTATTCCATTTAAGAGTAAGGATCTAAATCTTACAGTAGATACCTCCACTAGTGATGAAGAATTCATAAGTTTAGATGAAAACACTTCTAGTGATGAGGAATACCCTACTCCAACACCTCCTGAATTTAAGAAAGACAAGGGATACAATGCAGTTCCTAATCCCCCAGGTAGCTTTCAACCACCTAGAAAAGATGTTTCTTGTTATGGGGTAGATAATCTAGAGTTTAGGAAAAAGCTTAAAAGTCAATCTAATCCTGAAACTTTAGAAAAATCTGTTGAAGCACCTAAGGTTGATGAGAAAAAGTTTTCAAAACAAGCAATACCATCAAACACTTTTCAAAGTACTGCTGATCACTCAGTAGTACCTCCAAGAAAATACTTTCAAAATACTGCTAATTTTAGAAAACCTTATGGAAAGGGATTTGGAGATATTGGTCCAAAGGTATGTTATGTATGTTATAGTCCTCACCACTTGATTAAGGACTGTGATTATCACTTAGAATACTTAAGCAAATACCCAAGGACCAGGTCTGCAAATCAAAGTCACAGGGAATATAAACCAAGGGACAACAAACCAGTTTGGAATTACACAAATAGGGTTAACCATAGCAATTTCTCAAAAGACTATAGGTACCCTCATCAGAAAAGATCACTCTCCAAACCCTCAGTACCTTCACAAAGTACTGATAGAAAGTTCCCTAACAAAGATGCTGCTAGCAAATACTCAAGTGTAAGACCTAGGAGATTCAATTATTACAAACCTAGAAGGCCTTACAACACAAGAAAAGATGCTAGAACACAGACCCCAACTCCAAAAGTTACAACTAAATGGTTTAAGAACGAAAGTACTGCTGGGGAAGAACCAGTACTTTCAGAGGTTAAGGGTGAAAAGGGGAAAATTGATCATAATAAACCAACAATTTTGGAAAAAAAACCTTAATTCTTGATCATGTTTTCAAAGATAGTGGTGATTACATACTCAAAGAATTTGAGTATGTCACTCCACAAGGGGAACATAAGTTAGTAATGGCTTGGGTTCCTAAAAGAAACTAACCTTTTTCATGTATATGCAGGGCAACCCAGAAGAGAAGCTTAAAGATCATCTTATTGTTGATAGTGGTTGCTCTGGAAGTATGACAGGAGAAAAGGAGCTCTTGTCAGATTTTAAAGCTTATTTTGCAGGAATGATCCTGATGGAGGAATAATCACTGGCAAATGAACAATCAAGGCAGGAAACATTGATTTTGAGAATGTTAGATATGTGAAGGAGCTAAAATTCAACCTTTTGTCAGTCTCTCAGATTTGTGATAAGAAGTACCCTGTGTTATTCTTAGACACAGAATGTCTTATACTTTCTCCTGATTTTAAGTTAGAAGATAGAAACTTGGTGATGCTGAGAGCACCAAGAACTAATGATGTGTACAACATAGACTTGAAGAATCTCAATTTTGCTGAAAGAGCAACATGCTTGATTGCAAGAGCAACAATGGAAGAAGCACATCAATGGCACAGAAGATTGGGGCATGTAAATTTTAAGAACATCAATAAGCTGGTCAAAGGAAATTTAGTTAGAGGTTTACCTTCTAAAACATTCAAGAATGATCACTCATGTCTTGCTTGCAAAAAGGGTAAACAACACAAGGCTTCTTGTAAGAAGATTGAAGAGAAAACTATTAGAGAGCCTTTGGAATTGCTGCACATGGATTTGTTTGGACCTGTCTCAGTTGTTAGTTTGAACAAGAAGAAGTACTGCTTGGTTGTGACAGATGACTGTAGCAGATTTAGTTGGGTCTTTTTCTTATGCTTCAAGGATGAAACTTTTGATGCTATTCATGATCTCATAATAGCACTTGAAAATCAGTTAAGATTCAAGGTTAGAAGCATTAGATGTGATAATGGGACTGAGTTCAAGAATCAGCTAATGGATGACTTTTGTGCCAAGAAAGGAATTAAAAGAGAGTTCAGTATTGCCAAAACTCCTCAACAAAATGGAGTTGCAGAAACAAAGAATAGAACTCTAATAGAAGCAGCTAGGACAATGCTTGCAGACTCTCAATTACCTGTTCCATTCTGGGCTGAAGCTGTAAGTGCCGCTTGTTATGTGTTGAACAGAGTATCAGTGACAAAACCTCAAATGAAGACACCTTATGAGTTACTCATAGGGAAGAAGCCTAGTATCAAGTTTATGAAACCTTTTGGATGTCCCCTGACTATTTTAAACACTGCTGATAATTTGGGCAAATTTGATGGGAAGTCAGATGAAGGATACTTATTGGGATATTGTACCAATAGCAAAGGATTCAGAATGTACAACAGGGCTACCAAGAAGGTTCAAGAATGTCTTCATGTTGATTTTCTAGAAGAGCAAGAAAACTCTAAAGGTAAAGGTCCTGATTGGATGTTTGATATTGATTTAATGTCCTCATCTATGAATTATGTACCTATAAGGGAAGAAAATCAAGTTGCTCCCACTGAAGAAGAAGCACAGTACAGTTTATGATGTTAATTTAAGATCTGAAGATGAGCCTAATGATAAAGTCAATGATGAGAAGAAGAGTACTTCTGAACCACAAGGTACTGTTGCAACTAACAGTACTGTTGACCCTCAAAGTACTGCTCCACCAAAAACCACTGTATCTGATGAAGACCAAGCCATTCAAGATGAACTTAGTAGGATGCTTTTTCAAGAAACAATGGCCAAGTCCTATGAAGATGAATAAAGGAGAGCCTATGAAGCAGCAAAGAAAAAGTCCAAAGGCACTGACAGTACTTTACCCCAAAGTACTGCTGATCCATTTGAAAGTACTTTTCAACCTATAGATACTTCAAATTGGATCAATACTGATGCTGTGAGTGATCCTAACATGCCTGACTTAGAAGATACTGATGATTTGAATGATCCAAACAAGATTACCTTAGAAGACACTGACGATGAATTGGATCAAGAAGGCATTTTCTCAGATTCTAATGAACATCCTGATTTAACTAATTTGGAAGATAATCTTGTAGTTTCACCAAATCCTACTCTAAGAATTCACAAAACTCATCCTGTTACCAACATAATTGGACCCTCAGCTTCAGGAGTGCTCACAAGAACTAAAGCTAAGAATATGTCTCAACAACATACTTTTTTACTTAGTTTCATTTTCAAACAAAACAGGGTGAATCACAAGGATCAGAAGTTGTGTTTATTTGCTTGTTTTCTGTCTCAAGAGGAGCCTAAGAATATCAAACAAGCATTAGCCAAGGAGAGTTGGGTTGAAGCTATGCAAGAAGAACTCTTACTGTTTAAAATTCAAGAAGTATGGGTATTATGTGATTTACCTGATGGTAAGAGACTGATTGGAACAAAGTGGGTCTTCAGGGTAAAAAGAGATGAAAGAGGGAATGTTATCAAGAATAAGGCAAGGTTAGTGGCTCAAGGATATAGACAGGAAGAAGGAGTAGACTATGATGAAGTCTTTGCTCCTATGGCAAGGATTGAAGCCATAAGGCTATTTTTGGCTTTTGCATCTTATATGGGATTTCATGTATACCAAATGGATGTTAAAAGTGCTTTTCTATATGGCAAAATTACAGAAGAAGTTTATGTCAAACGACCTCTTGGTTTTGAAGATCCTGCACACCCAAACAAAGTCTACAAGGTTATCAAGGCTCTGTATGGCCTTCATCAAGCTCCAAGAGCATGGTATGAAAGACTTTCAACTTTTCTATTACAGCATGGGTATAGGAGAGGAGCTATTGATAAGACTTTGTTCATCAAGAGAGATAAGAAAGATATCATGCTTGTGCAAGTTTATGTAGATGATATCATTTTTGGTGCTACTAAGCAATCTATGGTGAAGGAATTTGAAGATCTTATGCAGAAAGAGTTTCAGATGAGTTCAATGGGAGAATTAACATTCTTCTTAGGACTTCAAGTGCAACAGTCCAGCAGTGGAATCTATATTTGTCAAGATAAGTATGTTGCAGATATTCTTAAGAGATTCAATTTTACAACTGTCAAGCCTACATCTACACTAGTGGATACTAACAAACCTTTAGGAAAAGATGAAGAAGGAGAAGATGTTGATGTCACATTATATAGGTCTATGATTGGATGTCTCATGTATTTAACTGCATCTAGACCTGATATTACTTTTGCTATGTGTTTATGTGCAAGACATCAAGTTCATCCCAAGGTCTCACACTTGAATGCTGTTAAAAGGATTTTTAGGTACCTTAGGCAACAACCTAAGCTTGGTTTATGGTATCCTAGGGACTCACCTTTCCATCTACAAGCCTTTTCAGATAGTGATTATGCTGGAGATAATTATGACAGAAGATCCACAACTAGAGGATGCCAGTACCTTGGAAGTAGATTAGTCTCATGGCAATGCAAGAAGCAAAAAATTGCAGCAACATCTTCCACATAAGCAGAGTATGTAGCTACTGCAAGTTGTTGTGCACAAGTACTTTGGTTGCAAAATCAGCTTTTGGATTATGGGTTCAACTTCAAGAATACTCCTATCAACATTGATAATGAGAGTACTATCTGTATTGTAAAGAATCTAGTTTATCACTCCAAGACAAAGCACATTCAGATTAGGCATCATTTTATTAGAGATTGCTATGAGCATAGGCTTATTAATGTGGTTAAAGTCCATACTGATGATAATGTAGGAGACCTACTCACAAAAGGCTTTGATGTTTCAAGATTTACCTTTTTAGTTGTGAGTATTGGCATGATTAATAAATAAGCTATTTTTTAGGGGAGGCATTAGTAGTTAGTAGTTAGTCATTATTTGAGGGGAGGCTACATGTATCATTCATAAAGAAGAAATTTTATTCATCATTCTAAGAGGAGTTACATCAAACCATTCTACATCATGACACATACACAGATGAAATTCAGACACAGACAAGAAAAACAAACAACTCCCACAAACTACTACCAAGTTTCACACAACCTACTCCATAGGCCTTTTCCCTTGCCCTCATAGCTCTGCTTTCCCTTTTGAGCAGTATTTCTTTTGTCATCAAAAGAAACTTGCTTTCTTGGGCAAGCCTGGCCAAGCACTTGCTTAGGTGGTTTCTCTTTTCTTGGAGCAGGCCACTTCATGTTTTGTATTGCTGATTCAAGGGCTTGAGTTAATGCATGTGGAAGCTCATTAGCCAGAGATGAACCAGGGACATACTTTTTCTTCTTGGGCTTAGGGTTGGTAGTACTTGCTGCATCAGTTATGGTAGAGTTTGCTACACTCTTTGATGAGGATGATACCATTGGAGGAAAGTAATCCATCCATCCTAGATCTTCATTCTCCCAATGATTATACTTCCACAGGTGGGATTCAAACACCTGGAGGAGATGAGGGAGTTGAAGGAGCTATGAGTAATTATGCTTTGACTAAAGAATTGCAGAAGATAAAGAAAACTATGGATGATCAAGCTGCAGAAATCAAAAAGTTAAGAAAGAAGTTCAGAAGGTTGAAGAAGTTTGTCTGGCCTCTTGTTCAAAATTTTAGGCTTTATGTGAAGGAAAAGAAAAAGTCTCAGAAGCAAAAGTCCAAATCTTTCAAGCAGACTTCTAAATCCAAGAGGAGGCATAGAAAGTCATCATCTATCAAATTGGGGAGGAATCAAGATGATAATTTGGATAGAGATGATGCTGAGATTAAATATTCTGAAGATGCTCACCTTTGGCAATATCCAGAAAGTCCAAAGACTTTTGTACCAGAGAAATACATTGAAGAGGATGTGAATATTGCACAAGAGGAAGATATTGAGCAAAAAGGTGTTGAACAAGAAGTTGTTGAGCAAGATGCTGATGCACAAAATATTCAAAGTACACAAACTCAAAGTACTGGTGTTCAAAGTACTGTTGCTGATATTGGTCTACAAGGTACTGCTGCTATGAATATTGATAAAAGTGGAACTACTGCAGCTGGACCTTCTACAATACATTTTGAAGATGAAGTTGGTCCTTCTACTTTTACACAGCAAGAAGAAGCTAAGGTGCATACTGCAAGTGATGATGAAACAATTGCTCAGATTATGATGAATTTGAATAGATCTGCTGGAGGAATACATATTTCTGAGCATGCACAACAAGTTTCTGAAAGTACTTCTGAATCTGTAGAGTTAGATCCCAAAGACAAAGGGAAAAGGATCATGAAGCAGAAAGATATTAAGAAGAAAAAGAAGAAATTTACTCTTGCACATATCAGAGAACTAAAGATTGCAGAGGATGCAGAGGTTGCTAGAAAGCAACAGGCTGAGTATGATGCAGAGTATTTGGCAGAAGTTAGTAGGCCAATTACAAAGAAGCCAATGACTATTGCTCAGGAAAGAAATTGGATGATAAGTTTCTTGAAAAGAAGAGGATACAAAAATTTACACAAAATGAGGTATCCAGAAGTTAAAGCTCTGTGGGAAAAAGTACAAGATGATATCAGGAAAGAAGTAGAAAATTTTGTACCCATGGATGCTGATAGAAAGAAGAAGTTAGAAGATATTAGAAAAGAACAGACTGAGCAAAGAAAATTGAAAAGAAAGAAAGCAGTTCAAGATGATCAACTGTCAAAAAGACTGCAGATGATTCATGAAGATACAGTTGATGAACTTATAAACTATTTCAGAGTAGTAGATTTTGAGAATAAGAAGACTGAAGATTCTGGAAAGAAGTCCAAGATAATCTCATTCTCTGTGGTTGAATCAAAAGAAGGAAACTATCTTATGTTCAACAGAGAAGATGAAAGCTTCACAGTATTCAACATGTTATGGGATGTTCTTCATTTTATCACCAGAGAAGATCTATATGACTTATACATACAAGTGCAGACATATTATGCAGAGATTGAAGCATCAGGAGTGGGATTAATTTTGCTTGGAGACTTAATTACCATCTGGGAAACTGAAGAAACAAGTGATGATCCTCTGGGATCAAGAGAATTGGGAAATCACAAGATGGAGATTCTTTGAGTCATCAGGAGTTCATGCACTTGAGATGGAAGATGGTACCATGATTCACATGCTTGCTGAGAGAAGATATCCATTGATTAGAGAAATTATGCTCAGAATGTTGGATCATGGAATGGAACTTGAAGATGAATCTGAGGTAGCTTTGGATGTTATCAAGCTATTTATCAGATGGACTAAGTCTGAAGAATAATATTGCAAAAATACTGGTATGATTTGTTTTGTATAATAAGTATTTTTTAAAAGTACTGCAAGACAAACAGTACTTTATCAAAGTACTGCTTGCTGCATTAAACCAGTATAAGTCCTTTGTAAAATAAAATAAAGAGGTTTTGATGTATAAAAGTGAAGTCAATAAAAGGATTTGAAAAGAAACACATGGTGTTAGTATTTATACTACACAACAAATGGTCATCAACTCACCATGTTTAACAGACAAGAAAGAGTTTGACTCATCATGAGGGTACGACTCTGATGTGATAATCAAATCCGTTTTTAGTTGACAATTTACTAAAAATTGTATGATTTCAACTCACCATATCTGTAAAAGTGAAGAGTTGGCTAGCCCACAAGGAAAAATGGCTTGTGGTAAAGGCTGTGGAAAATCCATTTTTGGTAATTAGTTCACCATGGTTGAAATCAAAGAACTAACTAGTCCAAAAGCAAACGGCTATTGGTAAAGACTACTCAAATCCGTTGATAGCTGATGATTTGTGAAAAATCATGTGGTTATCAATGTACCATGGTTGTTCTAACCTAAAACATTGGCTACTCCAGAGTTAATGGCTTTGGTAAAGAGACATCAAAATCTATTAATTTTCAATGATTCACCTCTCACAGGAGTTTACACACCTAGAAGTGATGAGAATAGTATGAAACTTCATAAGATTTGATGACTATTGTACCAAAATGTTGCTGAGTAGCTGAAAAGATTTATTGCGAAGAAGATGCTGATAAAGAGTACTTTGACACATGACAGATAAAAGATAAAGAGATAAAGAAACAATCTTTCTGAATGATTAAAGATTTTGGAGATCAAAGATAAAAAAGAAACTTGAAATCAAGCAAGTGGAGTTCAAGTTAGGGGAGGATTATTGGGATATAAAAGATCAAGGTACTTCTGTATGTCAAAGTACTGCTGCATGAAGAATAAAGTCAAAGAACTGCTGAAGATAAAAGTCAAAGTACTATTGTTTATTGAAGATTGTTCAAGGTACTTCGAAGGATACAAGGACTTAAGTGCAATATTAGTTAAAGGATTAATGTGTAATATTGAACGAATATTCTAGAATTAGTTAGGGATAATGACTTATCATTCAAGTTATATGTTGTAAACCAACTTAAGGTTATCTATATAAGGAGCCTTAAGAGGTATTAGTCAACATATGTTTTAGAGTTGTTCAAAGTCGATAATAGTTAGGGATTGTTAGTGAATCTGTGTTACAAAGCAGGTTCAAGTTTGGTTTAATATAAAAGTTCTTCTTAAGCTTTGTGTTAGTAGATTCCGCATACTTTACAAGGTTAAACAGTGTTTCAATATTAATAGTGTTGAGTTTACTTAATATTATTAAACCCTTACAAGCTACAAAGTAGTTTGGTCAGAGTATATCGATCCAACAGTATCCAAAAAATACACCTTCATAAGACTTTGGTTCAAATTTGGTGAGATAATCATTGGTGTTAAGTATAAAGCATTTACTCCCAAACACTCTAAAATATCCTAATGTACGCTTTTTACCTTTATATAGTTCATATGCTTTTTTGTTTAAAAATCTTCTAACTAAGACACGATTTAAAATGTAGGTTGACGTGTCAACGGCATTACACCAAAACTTTTGTGGAATATTTTGTTCATTAAGCATTGTTCTACACATCTCTTGTAGAGTCCGGTTTTCGCGTTCTACTACACCATTAGATTGAGGAGTACGTGGAGCTGAAAAGTTATGTGTTATACCATTTTTATCACAAAAGTTCCCAAATTGTATTTCATTGTCAAATTCACGACCGTGATCCGTTCTAATAGACACAATGCAAGTTCCTAATTGATTTTGAATTTTCTTACTTTGAATTTCAAATTGATCAAAAGCTTCGTTCTTAGTTTTCAAAAATTTTGTCCAAGTATATCTTGAATAATCATCTACTATAACCAAAGTGTAGAAGTTACCTCCATAACTTTGTATAGCGGATGGACCAAACAAATCCATATGTAAAAGTTCTAGACACCTAGATGTGGACACCATATTTTTAGCCTTATGGCTATTATTAACTTGTTTACCAATTTTGCTTGCATCACAAAAGTGTTGGTCATATTTCAACTTGGGTAGGTTTCGAACTAAGTCTTTGGAGAAGAGGTTTTGGATAAGTCTCATGTTAGCGTGTCCTAAACGTCTATGCCATAAAGTTGAAGATTCATCTAATGAGGTGAGACAAAGTTTGTCTCTAGATGTTTGATCCATCTTCATGACATACACGTTGTTCTTAAAAACACCTTTGGCTATGGTTATTCAGTCTTTAAGTATTTTACTTCCATTTTTACTGAAAAGGATGTTATACTTTTTGCGGCAAAGTTGACTAATACTAAGGAGATTAAAACCTAGGTTATCAACATGAGCTACATCATCTATAGAATGGGAGTCATGAGAAATTGTACCTTTTCCGATGATTTTGCTTTTACCTTTGCTACCAAACGTGACATTACCTCCATCACATTTTTGATATGTTGAAAAGAGGCTTTTGTTACCCGTCATATGCCTTGAGGAACCGCTATCTTTGATCCATTCATCCGGTTCCAAATTAACTTTGAAGCACACCTATTTTATGAAAACAATCAAACGTTTGGTCCACAATATCTCATGGGTCCTGACAACATCAATTAATATGATATTCTAAGTATCAATAACCCTTCTTTATGGATCATTTTAGCTTATTATTGTCCATAATATAATCTTATTACTTCATATTTCATTTCAGGACTGTTGATAGGGTATGGAGCGACAAAATGATGAAGCTAAACTCAAGACAAGACTTAAGCATACTATTACAAGAAGACTACGGCGTAACTAAGTGATGCTGTTATGTCAGAACTTTATTATGACGTGGAATTATCCTTGATTTGAAGACTACGGTGTAACTAAGTGTTGAGGTTACACCGTAACTATTTTGATGATGTGGAATTATCCACATGTTGAAGATTACGCCGTAACTCGTAATAATGTTACGGCGTATTAAAGAGTCCGTGGCTAACTTGGAGATTTTATTGAAGACTACGACGTAGCACCACTTATTATCTACAACGTAATTGAGATTACGACGTAACATTCATTCCAACTATGCCGTAACTAACCCTACGTATAAGATGAACTAAAGATAACATGAGCTACAACGTAACTAGTTATATTGTTACGCTTGGATAGTGTTTATTTGGACGAAGGAATCACCACACTCCACCAGAACTGTTGATGAGTGTCTAAATACTCATCATTTTATACCAATCTGAGCTGCTAAAACATACAAAAACACTCAAATATGTATCAAAATACTTAAAATATCTTATAAGTGTGTTTTATATGTTTCAAATGCAAAATATGCAAAAACAGATGAAAAAAGTACAAAGTTTGCATAATTGGCAGTTTCAGTCCCTCAAGTTTCATAAATTGGCAAAACTAGTCCCTGGTTATTCTTAAAACATGAAAAAGTCACCAAAGGTCCTTTTTAATCACAAAGTTATATATTTAGTCCTTTGGTACAAAGTTTCACAAAATTACAAGTTTAGTCCCTGTACCTTGCAAATTGACAGAAATGGTCCCTAGGATGTAAAAACTTTGAGAAAATCAATTTTGGTCCTTGTACTAATAATCTTTTGCAGGAATGGTCCTTGGTGTGAAGTTTGGCATAATTACATAATTGGTCCCTCAAGTTTGGCAGTTTGTCAGTTTTAGTCCCCGGGTATTTAAAAAATTAAAAAATATCAAAAATGCCCTTATACTATTCACATGTGACAATTTAGACCCTTATGATAAACTTTGGAAAATTACACAACAGCCCCTCAACTTTCATGAAATTACAAAATTGGTCCTTGTGTAATTACTAAAACCAACCGGACCCTATGTTTTATTATATACCCAAAACCAATCCAAACTAATACCCCAGCCCACCCACCTATACCCAAGGCCCAAAGTTACAAGCCCAGTCCATCCTAAATAATAAAACCGGGTCAAACACCACTTTGACCAATACCACTCCTTCTCATTTCCCTCCAATACCACCACCATCACACAGCTCACCTCTGCTCCAAAACCACCCTCCACCTGGCCTTCCACCTCAACCCCCCACCTCTCCACGCAAACCCTCCACCTCCACAACCTTCCAAAACCCTTGATAACCTCTCCACGTTATCCACAGTTGTCCCCAAGACTTTTTCGCGCCAAAAAGTAATTTGAACGGTGGAGATGACTTGGACTAAATCAATGGCTCTGATGTGGTGGGAAAGGTCACAATGGGTCCCACTAACCTCATAAGTCTCTACAAATGGAAGAAAAAGCTGAGGAGATGAAATATTAGTGTATTGTAGGAGTAGTTTAATCGTAGTTAATATAGAATCCAATCTAGTTGTAATCTTTGAATTAAAAAGCTTGTATTATGTTATATTAATGTAATTTAAACTTTTGTAATCATCAATTTCAAGTTTCATTGTGTATCTCAGATTATGCAATTTTTCTTTATTTCAAAAATCACAAAAAGCTCAACTGATGTTATTAGTTGTTGTTAAGTTAGTTCATAAGCTCATATAAGCTCTGAAAAAGCTTATTTATGTTTTTAGAAGGTTTAAATTTCAGTTTAAGTTAATAAAGCAAAAATAAGAAAAATATCAAATAAATAAGAAATAAATAAAAAAAATAGCTGTCAAGCTTGAAGAATGATGGTGCAGGGGAAGGAATGATTGTTGTGGTATTAGTTACCTCTTGGGAGGTCATAGGTTATGTCCTAAGTCTATTGGTATCCTAGTCTCAGTCAGGATCATTGTAAGTCACAATCTTGATTTTTGCAAATTCTGTTTTCTTATTGTTAGTATTGCATTCTACTATTCAATTAGCTTTAAAAATGATATAATAAGATAGTTAGATCAGTAGTTAGATATTTCAAGGCTTAATCATAAGTGAGTTAGGGTAAACTGCCTATAAAGGAGTGTTTGGATATATGTTGAACACTGTGATATGAGTTATGTTTGTTGGTAACTTTGGTTTAAATACTTCTCTTTTGAAGTTATATACTCAGTCAAACAACAAAATCTAGTGTTTGTTAGTAAAAAGTCAACAAGTTAGTTAATCAACCCTCACAGTTAACTGTGAGGGATTTGTGATCCACAATCTTCCAATTTAGTTCAAGAGTTGTTATTATAGTATAATATAGTCTCATTGTAGCTTAATACATCCATATCAGTACCTAGGATCAAATAGAAACTCACCAAAGTCAACAATCAAGTTTCTAATAAAAGTCAAATTGACAGCTTCTCAGATTTTCTCAAAACTTCAAGGAATTTTGTAGAATTGTGTATCAGGCTTTAGAATCTGAAATTGGTTGTAGTAATAATCTACCAGCTCATCTTTAGGTTCCCACTGAGCTTATATTTTTAGCATTTTTCTGCTGGGCCCCACTCACCCTCAAACACAACTGCAGGGCAAAGGGTTCCCCTGTGCCAGCAGACCTGAGCCATCACCACCACTTTGGTGGTGATTTCTGACCACCTCAGTGGGCCCCACACCTCCTACTTAGCATCTTTGAACCCCCCTCCTACCATAGATCCTAAATTGACCCATAGTTTGACCTGTGCACCACTGGGACCCACCTTGAATCAGCTTGGAAAGTTGTCCCATAAATCTGTCTCAGTCCACAATAAGTAAGTGCTTATTGTGGCTTATTGGCTTATTCAGTGAACACTTATTGATTTTTCTTGCTTAAACAGGTTTACTTAACTTATTTGAACTTGAATAATCCATAGTGGGTCCCACAATAGCTCATTTGAGCTTATTTGCTTAGCTAGTCAACTAAAGTCAACTGTTAAGCTTCTTAGCTTATACACAACTTATTAATAAGTTATAAAAATATTGTTTTTACAAAAGTTGTCTATTTTTAGGTATAAATTAGTTTTGTAAAATAAAATTCAAGAAAAACCAACATAAAAATAAGTGATAGTTTCTATTTAATTTAATTTAATTTTAATTTTCATTATTAGATTTTTATTAAGTAAGTTGTGTTTTTATATTTTTATTAATTTCCTTTTAGGTTTAAGTATTTTTAATAATTTTCTCAGATTTTTATTCTGTCTTTTAGTATTAATTAGAATTAAAAATAGTTTTATTAGTAATTAATTAATAAATAAGTTTTAAATAGCATAATTAATTTTTATTAAGCAAGACCTATTTTTTATATTTTTTATAGCTTTTATAAGTTATAAAATAGTTTTTTAAATTTTTTCATAATTTTATAGGTTAATTTAGTATTATTTGTAATTTAAAATAGTTTAATTAGTATAATTAAGATAATTAGTTTTTAATTAATAAGAAATTCATAAAAAGACAAAAACATTTATTTTTATTTTTTATACTTTCTTCAAGTTCATTTTAAGTTTTAGAAATTATTTTTATAAATTTTTAGTTTAATTTGTAGTGTTTATTATTTTTAGCTTTTATTTAAGTTAGTTTTAATTAAATTGTTAAATAGTTTTTAATTAAATAATTAATAATAAATAATAAAATAATCTAAAAAATAGTTTTTCTTTTTAATTTAATTTTATTTTAAGTTTAAAGGATTTTCATTTTTTAACCCTTGTAGTTTATTTTTCTTAAAACTCACCTTTTTCTCAGTACGCAATCGCGTCTATTTTAAATTGGTGTACGTTTATACGTTTTAGATATCTAGGTTTTACGTAATAGTTAATATAGTTTATTTAAGTTATAAAACCCTAGTTTAATCACACACACACACACTTTATACCCTTTCCTGTTCACGTTCACTTAATCACAGATTCGTTTATAATAAAACATCGCACACCTCGTTGGGACATTACGACCCGGGAAAACACTGTATTTCACGGAAGTATTTGCCTCAGCTGTTTGACTATTATACTTGACCATTCACACGTGGTTGACCAATAATTATCTGACCGTTTGAGGCGAATCAAAATTTGGCGCCGCTGCCGGGGAGGTTCTGCGCTTATTTTAAACGATTTTGCGTATTAGTGATTCTGGATATACATCCATTGTATATTTACCATCTTTTATCTATATTTTTATAAAACAAAACGCAAAAATATTCACCTTTACACACCCCTACCTATTTGATTCTTCATTTCTCATCCCCAAACCCTTTGATTCTACCTTCTTCCACTTATCCCATAATTGATTCTAATGGCATCTCTCGATGACGATTTCTTTAAACAAAGGGCCTATAAAAGCAAAGTTGAAAAACTTATGGCCTTGTTAAAAATGTCGAGATGTCATGTTGATTATGATGGACCTTCAATTCCTATTCCCTCTCCGGTGAGGGAAAGAGATCATGAAACCGAGGTGACAAAGGACCCTGTACTTCCCTATGACGATGGAAGTGCTAATTACGTCCAACCTACGGTTATCCAAAAACCTGAGCTCACAAATGCTCCTAAACCTTCAAGAATTAATCCTGATCTTTCACGGTTTACGGTTAAAAGTTTGTCAAGCAAACGTACAGAGCTTAGGGCAATTACTGAAAAGAACGATTTGCCTAACCTTCACGTTTATCAAGAACCAAAACCCGAGACCATAACGGAAGTGGTGGAAATTCCTAGCTCTCAGAGCACACCACTTGTCCCACCTCCTGATTTTGTTCCTTGTGTCGGTTGTGGTGAGCCGCTTTTCGGTTTTCCATGTCGTTGGTGTACATGTGAACAATGTGGTAATGATATTCAAGACGGGAGTTGTTTGTTTTGTGGATCGAGTAATTCATTTGCTTATGATCCTAATCAAAACTCATTCAACGACTCCTCAAATTTTTCCAACTACCCATCACATTCATACGAGCAAGAATCATATTATCCAAATCTCAATGATGCTTCGTATCAAAATACACCAAGTCAGACTCAACAGTTTAACTGTTGTGAGTACTGTGGAGGTCCACACTTTAGCTCTGATTGTCAAACAAGGAATCCATTTCCTTGTAACAATTACGACTATTCGTTTCAAGACCTACCTCCACGATACCAAATGAACCATGCAACTCCTCAAAACCAGCAAGACCCTTGTCTAGAGGTTCTTGAAAAACTTAAAAACATTAGAGAGGAGTTAGCTAATATGTCGTCTCACAAAGATCCAAGTTCTTCTTGTGTATATTGTGGGGGTCCTCATAATGATGATCAATGTCAACCTTCCGGTTTTGACACATCCACACCCCCACAATTTCCACTCATTCAAAATTCTCGTGATAAATCTATCGCAGAATTACTTGCTGAAGAACGAGATTATGGGAAAAGCATGGAAGATTTAATTATTGAGCAAAGAGTAGCCAAAATACGTGCCAATATTCGCTATGCTGCTTTTTATGAACACGATGATGACAGTGATGATGATGATAACATTGTTATCATTCAAAAAGATTCATCGGGTTCAACTGTTGCAATTCCTTCCATGGTTATCACACCCGAGGTTCCCACTTACTCTCTGAGCATGGGGGACGAGCATCTTGACACAATTCCTGCTAAGGAATCTGACGAATTTATAAAGTCTAGTGTTGAGAACCTTGTCCCAATCCCAAGTGAGTCACAGGGAACTTTTGATCTTATGTGTGATATTCCTTCCACCCCTGATAATCCAAATGAACAAATTGAGACTGTCTCTGATTCCAGTAATGATTGTTTATCTTATGGAGACATCGAATTTGTTGATGCATCACTTCCCGAGTCTAATGTTGACTATCTTCTTGAAGAGTTCACTGATGAACTCTCTCATATGGATCCCATCCCACCAAAGGAAGAAAATGAAGTCTTTGACTTTAAAGCAGATTTGAGAGAGTTAGAATTCTTACGTACTCATGATCCTTCGATTGAACTCACTCAGATCAAACCACTTCCTCCGGAAAGTGAAAATGATTTGGACGAATTCGAGGCTTTTATGACTGAAGATAGTTCAATTTCATACGAAGTTGATGATAACTATCTTGATCCCGAGGGGGACATTCTTTTTCTAGAAAGTTTGTTAAACGAAGATACATTTCCCCCTCTTCCAACCAAATAACTTCATAATGAGGAAATTGAATCAGTTGAGGAAACTGATAAATTTCCTGAGATCAAGCTTAAGGACTTGCCTCCTCCACTTGAATATGCATTTCTTGAGGAGGAAGTTCTTATCTTAATTGCTATTCAGATCTCCCTACTTTCCTTCACCTACCAGGTGATTTCTCCTGTTCTTCACTCCTTCGGGAATGAGGACACTATCTTTGACCCCGGCATTCTCATTTATAAATTTTGAGCCGGGTGTTATTATGTCTCATCGGAGTGGAACTTTCACGTGCTTCAAATGTTTATCCAAATATCTTGAATGAAAGTCCGATTGAGATTGTCTCTTCCACATCATGCTTCCCCATGGACAAATGAATTCGGGGTCGAGTCAAGTTAGCGACTCGGTAATCAAAAACAGTAGCATGTACTAGGTTTTCACCCATGTTTCACCCTAGTGTGGGGGAGATGCCCCACATGTTGTATATATATATATATATCCTCTATAAAAAAAATGTAAATATAGTGATAGCTTCTATTTAAGAAGTTTTATCTAAAAAAAATAATTGTATGTATATACATCTTAAATAAAGGCTATGGAATATTTTTCTTCTTACGTTCTAAGTGTTGGTTTAACACCCGGTACTTTGAATATTGAGGACAATATTCAGTTCTAAGTGTGGGGGGAGATTCGTTATTCTAACGAATTTAAACACATGTTCCATCAAGAACCCCCATTTTAGCCAAAATTTTAAATTTTTTTCTCACTTAGAACGCAATAAATGGTTATCAGTCCGCCATGTCTAACCCACATAAGGATTGGCTAATCCAGGAGCAAACAGTTCTTGGTAAAGATAACTCAAACCCGTTTATGGCTTGCAATTTGCCAAAAATTGTATGGTTCCTCAACTCCCCATATCCCATAAAGCGAATGAGTTGGCTAGCCCGCAAGATTATGGCTTGTGGTAAAGGCCGTGGAAAATCCATAATTGGTAATCAGCTCACCAAGATGTTGACTATTCCATCAAGAGTTGGCTAGTCTAGAAGCAAACGGCTTTTGGTAAAGACAAATCAAATCCGTTGACAGCTGGTGGTTTACTCAAAATCACACGGCTATCAGGTGTGCCACAGTTCTTACACCTGGCTACTCCAGAAGTGATGGGTTTTGGTAAAGAGTTTTTCAAATCCATTAAGTTTTTCTCAAAAGATTGTTAGGGACTAGCAATAGTTTAGTGTGGGGGATTGATTAGTGTCTAAATACTCATCATTTTATACCAATCTGAGCTGCCAAAACATACAAAACCACTCAAATATGTATCAAAATACTTAAAATATCTTATAAGTGTGTTTTATATGTTTCAAATGCAAAATATGCAAAAACAGATGAAAAAAGTATAAAGTTTGCATAATTGGCAGTTTCAGTCCCTCAAGTTTCATAAATTGGCAAAACTAGTCCCTGGTTATTCTTAAAACATGAAAAAGTCACCAAAGGTCCTTTCTAATCACAAAGTTACATATTTAGTCCTTTGGTGCAAAGTTTCACAAAATTACAAGTTTAGTCCCTGTACTTTGCAAATTGACAGAAATGGTCCCTGGGATGTAAAAACTTTGAGAAAATCAATTTTGGTCCTTGTACTAATAATCTTTTGCAGGAATGGTCCTTGGTGTGAAGTTAGGCATAATTACATAATTGGTCCCTCAAGTTTGGCAGTTTGTCAGTTTTAGTCCCCGAGTATTTAAAAAATTAAAAAATATCAAAAATGCCCTTGTACTATTCACATGTGACAATTTAGACCCTTATGATAAACTTTGGAAAATTACACAACAGCCCCTCAACTTTCATGAAATTACAAAATTGGTCCTTGTGTAATTACTAAAACCAACCGGACCCTATGTTTTATTATATACCCAAAACCAATCCAAACTAATACCCCAGCCCACCCACCTATTCCCAAGGCCCAAAGTTACAAGCCCAGTCCATCCTAAATAATAAAACCGGGTCAAACACCACTTTGACCAATACCACTCCTTCTCATTTCCCTCCAATACCACCACCATCACACAGCTCACCTCTGCTCCAAAACCACCCTCCACCTGGCCTTCCACCTCAACCCCCCACCTCTCCACGCAAACCCTCTACCTCCACAACCTTCCAAAACCCTTGATAACCTCTCCACGTTATCCACAGTTGTCCCCAAGACTTTTTCGCGCCAAAAAGTAATTTGAACGGTGGAGATGACTTGGACTAAATCAATGGCTCTGATGTGGTGGGAAAGGTCACAATGGGTCCCACTAACCTCATAAGTCTCTACAAATGGAAGAAAAAGCTGAGGAGATGAAATATTAGTGTATTGTAGGAGTAGTTTAATCGTAGTTAATATAGAATCCAATCTAGTTGTAATCTTTGAATTAAAAAGCTTGTATTCTGTTATATTAATGTAATTTAAACTTTTGTAATCATCAATTTCAAGTTTCATTGTGTATCTCAGATTATGCAATTTTTCTTTATTTCAAAAATCACAAAAAGCTCAACTGATGTTATTAGTTGTTGTTAAGTTAGTTCATAAGCTCATATAAGCTCTGACAAAGCTTATTTAAGTTTTTAGAAGGTTTAAATTTCAGTTTAAGTTAATAAAGCAAAAATAAGAAAAATATCAAATAAATAAGAAATAAATAAAAAAATAGCTGTCAAGCTTGAAGAATGATGGTGCAGGGCAAGGAATGATTGTTGTGGTATTAGTTACCTCTTGGGAGGTCATAGGTTATGTCCTAAGTCCATTGGTATCCTAGTCTCAGTCAGGATCATTGTAAGTCACAATCTTGATTTTTGCAAATTCTGTTTTCTTATTGTTAGTATTCCATTCTACTATTCAATTAGCTTTAAAAATGATATAATAAGATAGTTAGATCAGTAGTTAGATATTTCAAGGCTTAATCATAAGTGAGTTAGGGTAAACTGCATATAAAGGAGTGTTTGGATATATGTTGAACACTGTGATATGAGTTATGTTTGTTGGTAACTTTGGTTTAAATACTTCTCTTTTGAAGTTATATACTCAGTCAAACAACAAAATCTAGTGTTTTTTAGTAAAAAGTCAACAAGTTAGTTAATCAACCCTCACAGTTAACTGTGAGGGATTTGTGATCCACAATCTTCCAATTTAGTTCAATAGTTGTTATTATAGTATAATATAGTCTCATTGTAGCTTAATACATCCATATCAGTACCTAGGATCAAATAGAAACTCACCAAAGTCAACAATCAAGTTTCTAATAAAAGTCAAATTGACAGCTTCTCAGATTTTCTCAAAACTTCAAGGAATTTTGTAGAATTGTGTATCAGGCTTTAGAATCTGAAATTGGCTGTAGTAATAATCTACCAGCTCATCTTTAGGTTCCCACTGAGCTTATATTTTTAGCATTTTTCTGCTGGGCCCCACTCACCCTCAAACACAACTGCAGGGCAAAGGGTTCCCCTGTGCCAGCAGACCTGAGCCATCACCACCACTTTGGTGGTGATTTCTGACCACCTCAGTGGGCCCCACACCTCCTACTTAGCATCCTTGAACCCCCCTCCTACCATAGATCCTAAATTGACCCATAGTTTGACCTGTGCACCACTGGGACCCACCTTGAATCAGCTTGGAAAGTTGTCCCATAAATCTGTCTCAGTCCACAATAAGTAAGTGCTTATTGTGGCTTATTGGCTTATTCAGTGAACACTTATTGATTTTTCTTGCTTAAACAGGTTTACTTAACTTATTTGAACTTGAATAATCCATAGTGGGTCCCACAATAGCTCATTTGAGCTTATTTGCTTAGCTAGTCAACTAAAGTCAACTGTTAAGCTTCTTAGCTTATACACAGCTTATTAATAAGTTATAAAAATATTGTTTTTACAAAAGTTGTCTATTTTTAGGTATAAATTAGTTTTGTAAAATAAAATTCAAGAAAAACCAACATAAAAATAAGTGATAGTTTCTATTTAATTTAATTTAATTTTAATTTTCATTATTAGATTTTTATTAAGTAAGTTGTGTTTTTATATTTTTATTAATTTCCTTTTAGGTTTGAGTATTTTTAATAATTTTCTCAGATTTTTATTCTGTCTTTTAGTATTAATTAGAATTAAAAATAGTTTTATTAGTAATTAATTAATAAATAAGTTTTAAATAGCATAATTAATTTTTATTAAGCAAGACCTAGTTTTTATATTTTTTATAGCTTTTATAAGTTATAAAATAGTTTTATAAATTTTTTCATAATTTTCTAGGTTAATTTAGTATTATTTGTAATTTAAAATAGTTTAATTAGTATAATTAAGATAATTAGTTTTTAATTAATAAGAAATTCATAAAAAGACAAAAACATTTATTTTTATTTTTTATACTTTCTTCAAGTTCATTTTAAGTTTTAGAAATTATTTTTATAAATTTTTAGTTTAATTTGTAGTGTTTATTATTTTTAGTTTTTATTTAAGTTAGTTTTAATTAAATAGTTAAATAGTTTTTAATTAAATAATTAATAATAAATAATAAAATAATCTAAAAAATAGTTTTCTTTTTAATTTAATTTTATTTTAAGTTTAAAGGATTTTCATTTTTTAACCCTTGTAGTTTATTTTTCTTAAAACTCACCTTTTTCTCAGTACGCAATCGCGTCTGATTTTAAATTGGTGTACGTTTATACGTTTTAGATATCTAGGTTTTACGTAATAGTTAATATAGTTTATTTAAGTTATAAAACCCTAGTTTAATCACACACACACACACACACTTTATACCCTTTCCTGTTCACGTTCACTTAATCACAAATTCGTTTATAATAAAACATCGAACACCTCGTTGGGACATTACGACCCGGGAAAACACTGTATTTCACGGAAGCATTTGCCTCAGCTGTTTGACTATTATACTTGACCATTCACAAGTGGTTGACCAATAATTATCTGACCGTTTGAGGCGAATCAACTGTCTTTGGTTTCAGATGGGCGGAGACAAGCATGAGATGAATATGAGGGAGTTTATTTTGGCTATGGGTTTGTACACCGAGAAGGAAGTTAATTCTTGGGAGTTTAAGGACATTTATGAGTATTGTTGGATGCACCACCCTAATGACTACAAACCAGCTGCTTATGTTGCTAAGATCTCAGACATCACGAATTACAGTTCTAGAAGACCACCTTCCTACAACTCTATCAAGAGTCCTATTCAGAGGTTGGTTCACCGACTCATTGCTTTGTCTATCAAGGTGAGGCACTCAGCTAGGGAAAAAGTCACAGTAGAAGACCTGTTTTTGCTGGAAGGAATGGATGGAGGAAATTTTATTGATGTTCCTTACTACTTGGCCAAGTTCTTCTTCGACGGAGCTAAAGGAGCACAAGCTAAGAGCAAGATTCAAGGGGCTCATCTCATTGGTAGGTTGGCTAGGAGCTTGGGATTGATGATTGTTGAGAAATTGGCATTCGTGACCTTTGTAAAGAATACCTCCATGATTAGGTTGAGCAAATTGATTGAGTATAACATCTGTAGACCTAATGGTATAGGAGGGGGCTGATTTGATGCCCGAGGGGGCAGTTGGTGGTAGTGCAGGAGCCAGTGGAAGTGGAGGCAGGAGTAGCAGCTAGGCAGGGACAAGCCAGGCTTACGAAGAGGAGGTTGTTAGGGCTCACCCAACGATGACCACTATGGACAGTTTTAGGGTAATCGAGGGGCGTTTGGGGCACATTGATACCAGGATGATGGAAGTAAGGGACTATGTGGATGATATGGCATTGGGAATTTTTGGTATAAGTGATCAATTTGATGGGTTCCAGAATGACATGAGGAGGATGAAGGCCGAGCAGCAGCGTTTCTACCAGTGGAACGCCGATAGGATGAGCGAGATAATGGCCGGCATGCACCTCAGCCACGAGCGATGGAACGGGCCTCCCTATGTCCTTTCCCCAATATTGGAGTCCAGCAAGGAGTTACATTCATGGACCCTCCATAGCAGCCAGCAAGCACCTCCAGCACTCCTTTTTAGTCTGTCGATCCGCACTCCATGGACCACGATCACTTTCAGGGGTGAAATCTCTAGTTGTTTATGAACAATGATCTCGGTTACCTTTGAACAATTTTATGGCTTTCAAAACTATTATCTATGTCTGTAATAACTAAACTCTTAGGATTATTTTCTTTATAATTAATCTAGGTGCCTACGGCTGCAAATTTTCCTATTGATTCTGTGCAGGATTTCTGCAGACATAGCGAATTACGGCGTAACTTCATTATGAGTTACGCCGTAACTACACTTACGAGAGGCCATTTTATTCCAGAATATTAGTTACGGCGTAGCTAGTTATTGAACTACGCCGTAACTATCAAATCGAAAGGTTACCTGGTTCTAGTTACGACGTAAATGCCATATGGAGCTACGACGTAAACCCCTAACCGAGTTTGTATGCAATTGATGACCTCAGTTACGCCATAACAAGCCTAATAAATTACGACGTATTATCCACTACCACAAGAGAGAAGAAAGGGGAGTTATTTTTCTTTTCTTTTTTGTTTTTCATTTCTATTCCTTATTTGTCATTTGTACAAATGGGGCTTTGTACATCTTAAGAAGGGGGTAGGAAATAGAAATGTGGAACTCTTTCTTGTCCTTATTTTTCTAGTTTATTTTGAAAAATTTTGACATGTTTTTCCTAACCGAACTAGATAGACCTTAGTTGAGCGCACTTAACCCTTGAATTAATATGGTGAGGATTAGCCTATTCAGTTTCCCCCTGTTTACCCAAATCCACCAAAATATTGAGTGTGCCAGTAGTTCTGTAAACTTTAGAACTTGGCTTTTACATCATTTCAAACCCATAGACGAGTAGTGTGCAAGACACATTTGGAAGGGACAATTTTAGAAGGCAATGTTTAGGATTATCACCCAAATAGCCTCGTATGTGTGTATTTATCGATTAGTCACCACGACTTCTCGACCCCCTTGTAAACCCTTTTGTTACCCTCATCATTAGTGCAAGATACCCCTAGTACACCCTTTTGAGCCATTCCTTTCATTTCTTACCCCAATATATATAGTTTCGATACACCATTACACCTTAGCCTACCGTGTAGTCTAGTTTATGATTGGGAAGTTGTTGTTTGCCCTAGTTTGAGGTCTAAATGGATGAATTCAGGAATCACACCTACAAAGACATATCGTTGAAGATCATTTGAAGATCCCCCAAATTCTCATATATTGTTCATCTCAAGTGGGGGGGTGTATATTGAAATAAAAAAAAATGAAATCCCGTATATAGATACTTGAAATAAACAGGTGCACCAATATATAGCACCTTGATGAAGAGCTTACCAAGATTTAGTATCGAAGAGGCCAATTCGGTCACATTAGAAGACAAGAGTTGGTGAATAATTGTACACCAACACGAAGACCAAGTTTTGTGCCCATAATGACGTCCTCTAATGGCACATTTACTTGATATGATCCAGTTTCTGCGTTTTGAATCTTAGACCTTGGGCGAATGGTAAATGGTGATGACTTAGTTGTAGGCTTAGACTATTTGCTTGTTATTTTTCATTTTACATCAATTATTTGAAATCCCATGTCTATTCCTACCCTTAGTCGTGAATCATGCTTAGGCGAGAGAATCGAGCAGGTCTTGGTGTCTTGCCCGACGTTCCCGCCATGTATCATTTCATTTGTCGCTTTTTCCGTAGCATGTTAGTAATGACACCACACCATTAACCGTATTTTTCTTCACTCAATATTGCCTTCGAGGGTTGTTCCGACCTTAGCTTTAGTGGGGGAGTTTTGTGTAACTGCCAAGCCTATGATAGAATACATACTATAACTGTGCAATGAGTGTTCTCTCCAAAAATTGACACTTAGAATATAGAGAGAGTGAGTGTTTGCTTCCCTTTTCGTGAGGTGTTTGGCTTTGAGAAATTCTAGCATAGGATGTTTTTAAATGTATGTTTCCCTAGTAATAATGGGGAATGTCTTTTTGAAGATACTTCTAATAAGGTCTACTTGAGGGCAAGTAGAGTTCAAGTGGGAGGATATTTGATAACATCAATTAATCTGATATTCTAAGTATCAATTACATCTCTTTATGGATCATTTTTGCTTATTATTTTCCATAATATAATCTTATTACTTCATATTTCATTTCAGGACTGTTGATAGGGTATGGAGCGACAAGACGATGAAGCTAAACTCAAGACAAGACTTAAGCATACTATTACAAGAAGACTACGGTGTAACTAAGTGATGACGTTACGTCGTAACTTTATTATGACATGGAATTATCCATGATTTGAAGACTACGGCGTAACTAAGTGATGAGGTTACACCGTAACTATTTTGATGACGTGGAATTATCCACATGTTGAAGATTACGCCTTAACTCGTAATAATGTTTCGGCATATTGAAGAGTCCGTGCCTAACTTGGAGAGTTTATTGAAGACTATGGCATAACACCACTTATTATCTACGACATAATTAAGATTACGGCGTAACTGTCGCAATTCGCAATTCAGGTCATTTTCATATCATTATTCAAATCACTATTCATCATTTCACGTAAACTAGGTTTACGGGTATTCAAATGCGCATAACCAGTGAGGTTTAGCTACGTAATCTTGCATCATCAGTAAGGATTCATCACATAGACTAGAGTAGTCTACATATCATCAGTAACATCATTAGCATACTAGGTCATGCACGGATATGCATTATTTCAATTTACGTATGTTCATTTATTCATTAAATGTTACCACTCAGTTTTCACTACGAACATATACCCGACACTCCCGACTATGATCATTTTATATATTTTATACATTTTAACCTATTTTCATATTTACAAGTGACTTTTATACTTTTCGTTTAATTTTTATAGTTTACGTCACTTTTATCAAGAACCGGTGTCACCAAACGCGTTTTCAACTCATGGTTTCAGTTTTAACGATGTTTAACCCATTCGATGATCTCACCACTCATATAAAATACTTAAATAGGTTATGTTAATAAGTTTTAACACTTTTACATGTTTTACATTTTATTACTACATGATTTTACGTTTCGCGTCTTAAAAACTTCACGTTTTAAATGTCGGGATCAAACTATACCCTCTAATAACTAAACCATCATTTTATAACAAGATAAACATACAAATATCATCTTATCACCAACTCATGCCACCACCAACTTACACAAATTAACACATGTCTCATACCACTACCTCTTGTCTTCCACTACTAAAGTTATAATAAAAACTAGTCATTTCTACATGCAAACAAGAAAAAAACTTCATTTTTCACTTCCTCTCTTGATATAAACGACCCAAAACAGCTAAGATACACATATTTCATCAATACTTTTACTAATATATTGATCTTGGACTGAAGATCTTGAAGCCCTAGTCTTGTTCTTGGTTCCTTACACTCAAACAACACTTCATTTCATCTTAATCTTGGGTTTATTTGGAGATTTATAAAGAGTGTTCTTACAAGGGTTTTCTTGGTGATTTTTACAAGGGTTTTATAAAGTATTTTCAAGGGTTATAATGGTTATTAAAGTTGAGTAAAAGTGTAGAAGAAAGGTGCAAGTGTTGATGGGTTAATATAGGATTAGTGTTCCTTGGTCTTGTAGTTTTCTTGTTCTTCATCTTTTGTTCATCATAGAAGCTTTGCGGCTATTTTTCACCACCTTGCTCATTTCATACTACTTCCTTTAGTCACGGTGAGTCATAGCCCCTACTATTTTAATTGTTTTGTAAACTCTTTGGGGGAGAATACATGCTCGTTTTACTTAAACGCATTACTCGCTTTACATGGTTGATTACTCAAATATTTTCAGCTTTGTCTAAATACTTGTTTGATCATCCGAGTACAATACTATTCACTTGTTACCTACTTGCTATTTACTCATGGACATGAATGTATAAATTTAAACTATTTACAGATTGCCTAAGTTAAGAACCGGTAGCTATATTTCATAGGTATGTTTGATTACCTACATTTCATAGGTATGTGTGATTACCTACATTTCATAGGTATGTGTGATTACCTACATTTCATAGGTATGTGTGATTACCTACATTTCATGGGTATGTGTGATTACCTACATTACATGGGAGCGTAACCTCCTGCATATAGCTAGAAAACCTTTTCGGTGCCTTGAACTTAGTGCAATCAATATTCTTTTCTAAACTGGTGCTATGAAACTTTGTTTGATAAACTATTTATGCGTTTTGCTTATGGTCAGATTCATTTATATGGCGACATCACCATGGCTACATTATCACTCTTACCTTTATATAGCGACGTTGCTACACTTATCTTTGAATCTTGGTCCACATATTACTTTTGTTTACATAAACCAAAACATATTTGGCAGTGGGTTGTAAACACACAGGTTGTAAGTCTTGTATGGGCGGGACTTGGAACTGAGTGAATTTACGATGCCTTTGTTGCGAAATCTTCATTCAAATGTTTTACATTACATCATTTTCACTAAACTCTATGAACTCACCAACCTCGTGTTGACGCTTTAGCATGTATTTTCAGGTATTAAGCAATGGCACGCTACTGGAAGTTTTGGCAGGGCATGGCATGGTCATAGAAGACTCTGATATTCATATGGGGACCGTTTTAAAGTATTTTAAGGGCCTAATTCCGCGCTACTTTTAACGATGTAAATTCAATACTTTTGGTTAAACGATTTTATTCAAAATGATTGAAGTGAAAACCATTTTTGTACTCATATTGTGATACCAATTGAGTTACACCCCAGCTACATGTAAGCTTCCGCTGGACCCGATTTTGGGGGTGTGACAGATTGGTATCAGAGCCTTGGCTATAGAGAACAGACTGTTTTTAAAACCTAGACTATAGCTACTTTCACGATAACTTAAACCTATGACCGCCATGTGCCTGCCTGCCAAGCTGATGCCTCATTGGTAGTTTATTGCTGACATATGTGATGAGATTTTTACCTCATCATTAAATATATCATACTCATTTATTCTAGTTGATTACCATAATTGTCTTCCCAATTAGTATGCTTACATATCATACGCGTCTCATTGTTACGCCTTTTTCCTTGTAAAGTTTCATCATTCGACCTTGAGTTTGGTCACTGCCTTAGTCTTTCAGAACGTCTTCGTTTTTGTGAAGGAAACAGTATTAATATAACTGAACTGAGTATTTCAAAATTCATGGAACCTCGGTGGAATGTAGACTGGTCATCTACATTCGACTCGGGATAGTGGGATATAGGCTGACCACCTATGTCTGACTCAGAGATGAATTTTGGAACACTAAGAATAGTTATAATAAAACTTTGTCTGGATTAAATTCTCTACCTAATTTCGAAATGTTTCATTCATGTTTGCGTACTCGAACGCTGCAAGAACATTCACATCTACATCACCTCGTGAACCGCCGATTAGGAGCAGGTCAACTGGTCGTTTCATCTCAGGAACCTTCACATTTATGCACAATACATTTATATCATAGTATTCACTTTCATCACAATCTCATTATGTCGCAGTTGTCACAGTCTTTTCCCTTCTCACCATCACTATCATTTCCCTTCCCCATCCCCATATATATAAGGAATTAGCTTACACTCTGTAGATTCCAATGTCACTCATCACTCACTACTCCCAATATTGATAAGTGGATATTATCAATGACCTCCCTAGGAAAGACTTTCCATATCCTTTACGAGGAGCATTCCTCGATACAAGAAAACAACGAAAGGAATTACAGAACCACTAACCAAGACTAGAAGTATACAGTAAGACAATTCATAACTCAACAACAATCTTAAGATGCCACAAGACCATCCGAACCACTATCCCAAACATAGTAGTAAAACTTTATCATTCAAAAGTACTAGCTAGACTGAATTACAAGATCTAGTACAATACGAGTGCACACTAAGCAACACTGAAGGAATCCAAATTGTTACCCATCATCCACCTTCCTCAATAACGCCTTTTTCGAAAGACCTAACATTGTGGAATTAGTCACAAGATTCATTGTACCCAGTTCAATTATTCCTGATAGAGGTAGTCGATTCACCTCAGACTTCTAGCAATCATTTTAAGATTTCCCTTGGAAGCCAATTAGATATAAACACCGCCTATTATCCTTAGACCAATAGTCAAAGTGAGAGAACAATTCAAACATAGGAAGATATGCTCAGAGCGTGCGTGATTGACTCTAGAAATGGTTGGGCTAACCATTTGCCATAATTCATTTACAACAATAGTTATCACATGAACATAAGGATCACACCATTTGAGGCATTCTATGGTCTAAGTGCCAATCACTTATTGACAGGCCAAAATTAGAAAAAGCCCAACTCACTAGTACATCACATATTCATGAAACAACCAAGAAGTGATTATCCGATGAATTACTCATTTATCAATAGAAGAAATCCAACTTAATGACAAACATAAACCTTGTGGAAGAACCAATAGAAATCATGGACTGTGAAGTCAAACAATGAATCGGAGTCAAGTTTTATGATGAAAGTTCGCTGGAATTCTCAAAGAGATCCCTAGTTACTTGGGAGCGAGAGGACCAAATTCGAATCAAGTACCCTGATCTTTTCATCATTACCACTCCAGAGACCAATATGAACTGAATTCCTGTTAGGGTGGAAGACTATCGCAATTCACAATTTCAGATCATTTTCATATCATTATTCAAATCACTATTCATCATTTCACGTAAACTAGGTTTACGGGTATTCAAATGCACGTAACTAGTGAGGTTTAGCTGCGTAATCTTGCATCATCAGTAAGGATTCATCACATAGACTAGAGTAGTCTACATATCATCAGTAACATCATCAGCATATTAGGTCATGCACGGATATGCACTATTTCAATTTACGTATGTTCATTTATTCATTAAACGTTACCACTCAATTTTCACTACGAACATATACCCGACACTCCCGACTATGATCATTTTATATATTTTATACATTTTAACCTATTTTCATATTTACAAGTGAGTTTTATACTTGTCATTTAATTTTTATAGTTTACGTTACTTTTATCAAGAACCGGTGTTACCAAACGTGTTTTCAACTCATGGTTTCAGTTTTAACGATGTTTAAACCCTTCGATGATCTCACCACTCATATAAAATACTTAAATAGGTTATGTTAATAAGTTTTAACACTTTTACATGTTTTACATTTTAATACTACACGATTTTACGTTTCGCGTCTTAAAAACTCCACGTTTTAAATACCGGGATCAAACTATACCCTCTAATAACTAAACTATCATTTTATAACAAGATAAACATACAAATATCAACTTATCACCAACTCATGCCACCACCAACTTACACAAATTAACACATGTCTCATACCACTACCTTTTGTCTTCCACTACTAAACTTATAATAAAAACTAGTCATTTCTACATGCAAACAAGAAAAAAACTTCATTTTTCACTTCCTCTCTTGATATAAACGACCCAAAAAGCTAAGATACACATATTTCATCAATACTTTTACTAATATATTGATCTTGGACTAAAGATCTTGAAGCCCTAGTCTTGTTCTTGGTTCCTTACACTCAAACAACACTTCATTTCATCTTAATCTTGGGTTTATTTGGAGATTTATAAAGAGTGTTCTTACAAGGGTTTTCTTAGTGATTTTCACAAGGGTTTTATAAAGTATTTTCAAGGGTTGGAATGGTTATTAAAGTTGAGTAAAAGTCTAGAAGAAAGGTGCAAGTGTTGATGGGTTAATATAGGATTAGTGTTCCTTGGTCTTGTATTTTTCTTGTTCTTCATCTTTTGTTCATCATAGAAGCTTTGCGGTTATTTTTCATCACCTTGCTCGTTTCATATCCTTTAGTCACGGTCAGTCATAGCCCCTACTCTTTTAATTGTTTTGTAAACTCTTTGGGGGAGAATATGTAACACCCCCAATTCATGGATGCAACGGAATTCAAACTGGGTGTTACTCGACGGCACAATAGTCACAATAATAGAAAACGAACTCTAATTGAGTCGTTTTTAAAAGATTTATCATTCAAATTATATAAATATCAGAGATTACAAAAATGAGGTCCTAGATGGTTCCATGTTTACAAATTACATTAATTAAGTCTTTGAATGATAGTAAAAATTTATAGCCCTCTTGAATATCCGTGCCTTCCCATGCCATCCTTGATCGTCATGAACCTGAAATACATGCTTAAGAGGTCAACACAAAGGTTGAGTGAAATTCGTAGAGTTTAGTTAAATCGTTTGAACACAATAATCGTAGTGTGAGCTATAGACTCACATCCATAGTTAGAAAACAAAAGCCGTTATTATTGCACTAAGCTCATGCAACCAAACCATTAACATCGAACCACAAATTGGCATTATAGAAGCCCTATCAAGGTACTTTTGCCATTATACCGCTAAATCTCAAATATAGTGCATTTGCGTGAACTCGTAGTTGTTCAACACAAATGGGATCCGTCAATCCCAATAGATCTATTCACAATATTCGCGCTCACTATAGGTAGTGACTAATGGTTCATGATATAGGGACTTTGAACATGGCAATCGTTACTTAGTGACAATAAAACATAGTTGGGTAGCATACAGTAGAAAGCATTGTGTTCGGGTAGAAAAATAATAGCATGTATCCCCCCCATGGGTTTGTAAAATAGTTAAACAATAGAAACTGGGGCTACGAACTCACCTTAAGTAAGATAGCAAGTAGTGAAGGTAATGGTTGGATCGTGAAGGTTTCTACGAGCAACCTATAATAGAATGTTGCGACTTAGGATTTGAGTAACGAATATAAAGAAGTGCCTATATATATATATATATATATATATATATATATATATATATATATATATATATATATATATATATATATATATATATATATCTTGCATTTAGTCCATGATGTGGTATGATGTATAGTGTAAGTCTGTGAAAGAAATGATTCATGAAACATGTATGTTTTATATATCGTTTACTACCGTTCGGGCCGACATAATTCAGAAATCATGTAGTAAACGTTCGAGGAGCCAGGACACTTTAATTCGTAAATCCACAACTCATCTCGACGGCTTACATAATGAACTCCTCACATGAGGCTCCCTACTATTGTAGTAGTTGATAAAATATATATATATATATATATATAAGTTTTGATCCGAAAAGTTACATGTCTAATATTTGAATAAACTTAGGAAAGTTTATCTTTACATGAAGATTGTTATTAGGGTAAGTTTCTTATAACTTGTATGACCATTTTTCTTTGTAATATCTCATGGTTCTTTTAAGTGAAGTAGATCCAAATTGCTTGTTCAAGTTATCGCCAATTCTTTGGTTCATGTTTTCGCCTAAGTAAGCTTATATGGTCATTTAGTCATGGCCTTGCCATGACCTTTGGTCATTGTTCCATGGTCTTGAGACTCAACCTTGGCTCTAGCCATGGTTGTGGTCTTGATTCTAGGTCATAAGACCTCTTGTTCTTTTTAAAACATAACCAATATATAGTGACTTATATATATGTAAATAGCTGTTAAGAAACTGAGAAAAATCTCATTCGTTATTGATTTTTTGGAGACGTGCTCCTGAGTTTTTGAAGAAAACGTGATTCCGGACAACTTTCGTGCTTTAACTTTTTCATGAAACGAATCAGAAAGGCCTCTTTTTGCGTGTTTTATGTTTCTGTAACAGAAGCTATTTGACAGCTTTGCCGCAAAGTTTTGGTAACTTCAAATCGTCATAACTTTTGACTCGTATACTTGTTTTAGGTGGTTCAAATTGCTATGGTTTCCTTGTTAGGTCCTCTACTGTAACATGTAATGATCCAATATCATAATTTTACCATTTTGATCAGATTATACCAAGAAAGTCACTAGTTTACTTGTTTAAATAACTTGTCTTAACAATCATATACAATAACTTGTTTTACTCACTTTTATACATCATGGACATGAATACAAGACATAATATAGCATAAATGATATGTAAATAACATGATTATGATATTTAACAAGAAGCATGTTAGGATTTGGCTTACAACTTTTGGGCTTTCTAAGAGAAAGGAAAGTAACTAGTAAGGAAGGGACTTTGATTGACAAGCTTCTCTTCACTTTAGCAATCCTTCTACTCTTGTATTCTTGAAGGATTTGTGATCTTTGATAAACCGATGTTATTTGAAGATTATAACTACGTCTTTTTGGAGACTTGAAAGTTATAACAACTTTTCTTAGAAAATTTCCAAGATCGAAGATCAAACACTAGTTTTCTTTCAAAAACTAGTTAACTTTCTTACAAAATATAAGAAAAGTGCCTTAGGGTTTTAGGACTTTGATAGATAAAGAGAGGAGGGTGCAAGGAATTTCATGTGTTTAGCTTGGTATTTATAGGGTAGAAAAAATAGTTAACCATATATTGAGTTAGAATTTAACCATGGTTAGTTATGACACTTGTAATGATCTAAAGGATCAATGGTCAAGATCAAGCCACACCAAGGTGACTCCCCCCCCCATATTGGCGGTTTCATGAAGCTAGGGAGGGTGAGGTGTGCCTTGTTTGATAATATCCAAGATTTTTGGTTAGTTTTGACTCCGGAAAATGCCAATCGTAAATGATTAAGCCTCAAAACGTAAAACCGGGTATCGTAAAAATGTGGAACTTGAAAGTATGGTTAAACATGTCAATATACTCCATAATAAAATATAAAATGAGTGGTAGGTTCCATTGGGGTGGTAAAACCCTGCTAAAACTGGAAACACGGGTCTAAAACGCGTAATACGTAAAACGCACGAATATTGCGTAAAATTGAGAAAAGTAAAATGTTACTTTTCTAATAGGATAAAAATGATTTAAAAAGACTTATAATGTCTAGACTGGGCTCAGTCTAGTGTCGGTTGGTATTAAATGTCTTTTAGACATAAAACCGTAAGCCTAAAAATCAAGGAATGACTTATAAAATCAAGGAATGATTTTTGGTCAAAGGAGGAGGGAAAAATATGTTGACTTTTTCCAAAAATGTGAAAACTCAAATAGTCTTAGAAACACGGTGCAGGTATAGGCTAAGGTTACGGCTGAGTAAAAACGCTTAAAAATAAAAATTCCAGTTTTTCACGGCCGAGGTTTATTTGGTCATGTTTTTCACAGTCATGATTTATTCTCAAATAAATCATGAGTGTATCAAACATTTTTCTGATACGGGGAAAATTAACGCGGTCGTGTTTCGTTGTGCGTAGAATTTTTGAATGACGTTTTACCCTAAAACGTGTAATTCCTTATTAACTTTCGCGAAAATGATCTGATGAATGTCAAACTTTTAATTTTCCATGGAAATGATTTATCACTCGAGGCCAAGAAACAAAAATCAAATTTCGGGAAAATTTTTGGGAAAATGAATAGTAAAAGTGAATAGTAAAATTTTCCGGGAATAGTAATTAACCTGAAAATGTGAATTGTTACAGTCTCTACCCCTTACGGGGAACTTCGTCTCGAAGTTCTATGTGTGTTATACGTTGGAATGGTGTCGATGAAGAGGTGTGGTTACTTATGAGGACTAGAGTGATGTAGTTTGATTTGTCATTTCAGTGTATGGCGTAGGATGAGGTTACTTATGAGAAGTTTGTTTCTAAGAAAACATACAGGTGACTGCTCCCAGCATAACATGATCCCTCCTGAATTAGACATAGGTGATCAGGCTATGTATAATTTAGGACCGATAATGTGATGTTCGGTTTAGTCACGTAGTATTGTGTTTCTTAAAAGTTTTAGATGGTATTCAATCTTGTAAAACTGATGAGGTTGCTTGTGGTGTAACTAAGGATGATTTGAGCTTTAAAACTGCATCAAGATCGGTTAATGAGCTTGTGGTTGCAACGGTTGTGAAGATAATGATGGTGAAACAATAAAGTGGTAATAAAATAGCTTGAAGTAAAATTTGTGGAATGGCTTATAGGACAACTGGGTAAATCTTATAGAATGGTAATAGTCTACTAATTAGTCAAATTGGTTTGGAGATAGAAAGTACAATAGATGAGAATTATCACAAAGAGTTGTTTATTAAACAGTAAATATTCTTAAGTCATAAAACTCCCATTACTAGGGATGACATACACGTAGTACAACATAGTGCATAAATAAATATGACTGCTAAGTTCTAAACTTCATTGTTCTGCAGTGTTGTTGAGATTCTGATAAGCTCCTTCTCCTCTTATCATATATGCTCACTCCTGGTTGTCTTCAACTTGTTGACCTTGGTTTTGGGGACATCGGTTCTTGTAATGTCCACTTTCTCCACACCCGAAGCATATAACTATTGGTTGTGTGTTGCTACCGGTAGCTACAGCCTTGACTCTACAATCTCTGGCAAGGTGTCCAGTGTTTTGACAGTTACGACACTTAGCCGGGCAAGGACCAGAGTGATAGAAGTTACAGTTATTGCATAGGGGAGCATTCCCGGTATACCCTGCGCCTCTAGTTGGTGCAACCACATAAGCCTTTGCGGCCTTTTGTCTTTTGTTTTGCTGGTTATGATGGTTGTTATTTTGAGTTTGGTTGTTGTTGTTGTTGTTACTTCCATGGTTACCATCCCATGGTCGTTTTTTGTTGTTGTTCCTATTGTTATTGTTGTTACTGTAGTTGTAGTTGTTGGTGTTGTTGGTGTTGTTTTGTCTTCGGGTTTCAGCCGTACGCACCACTTGATCCATGAGGCTGCGAGACATCCGCATAGCTTCATCAAGTTCCTTGGGATTTGTTGAAGTTACATTCCCTTGTATACTTGGTGGAAGTCCCCAGATATACCGTTCCAACAATTTTTCTTTTGTTGAAACCATTGTTGGACACAGTATCCTCAATTCTTGGAATCGACGGTTGTAAGTTATGATGTCATTTCCCTTAACAGCATGATCCCAGAATTCTACCTCTAACTTCTGTATTTCACTGCGGGGGCAGTACTCTTTGATCATCATCTTCTTCAAGTTATCCCAAGATATCTTATAAGCATTTTCAATGCCTATTGGTTGAGATATTGAATTCCACCATGATAAGGCTTCATCCAGCAGTGTACTAGTGGCATATTGAACTTTATCACTCTCGATACATTTGCTGACCAAAAATACCGACTCCGCTTTCTCAAACCAGCGGGTCAAACCTACGGCTCCTTCAGTACCTTTAAACTTTATGGGTTCACATTTCAAATAGGAAATGAATGAGCAACCCTTAGGTACTGAAGCAACATTTGTCACTGGAGGGATAGTTGGGCTTGGTCCTCCAATGTTAAGGATGGCAATTCGGGCAGCTTCTACAGCTATAGCAACTTCCGCAGTAGTGGCGGCTTCAGCGGCTGCTGCAGCATCAGCAGCTATAGCATCTTCAATGGCTGCTGCAGCACCAGCAGCTGTGGCGGCTTCGGCAGCTGCTGCAGCTACGGCTGCTCGTTCCGTTGTGAGTGCTGCGTTGACACTGTCTTTAACTACTTTGCGAATAGCAGCTTGAGTCATTGCTGGTGGTGTCTTTTTCTTTGGCGCCATGATTCTATTGTTCAAAAGGTACGTCGTAAGTAGAGAGTTGTGAAATAAGAATGATTTTTGATGGGAAATGATAGAATAATTATGTTGAAGATTTAAAGGCATAACACATGATAGTATAAAACAAGTGTTTTATTCGTACAATGTTGGTTGATTTACAAAATCGAAACCTATTACAAGCTTCTTCAAAATTTACTAACTGATACTTTCAGTTTAGTAATTACAACGTTTTTACTACCGCTAGTTATTACATAGATTTCGTAACATTTACTAACTGAGTCTAATCAGTTTAGTAGTACAAAAGTTAACTAGTATCATCACACTAGTCTATTGTGGGTTAGAAGGTCCGAGCAGCTCTGATTGATCGGCAACTTCTTGGTTTAGTGTGTCATAGAGGTATGAGTCGATGAAGTTTTAGAAGCTGTAGTTTCCATGCCGACTTTCTTGTTGGATCAATGGAGGTCGAGATACGATCCATAATGAGTGATCCAAATCATCACATGTAGGGGTATCAAAGGGAAGTGATAGTGGTGGTGGTAATGGCTCTAGTACATATTCATACTCATTATCCTCCTCGGAGTCTGCCTCAACCCAATTTTGTTCAAAATAATTAGAAATATTCAACGCAAAATGAGTTGGCATTGGTTCCTCCTCTTCTTTGTCAGTTGAATCTTCGAAAGGTTCTTCTTCGTCATCAGAAGCGAAGGCATTTACGAAGTCAAATCCAAACTCGGGTGAGGGTGGTAAGACTTGGAAGTTATTAGGTAGAGTGGGAACATAGTCGGAAGAAGTAGGTACGCACATGATTTCTATGAGAAGAATTACAATGTTAAAATAATTCTAATGTTTATGGGGAGTGCTCAAAATATGGCAAGCATATATATAGCAATATACTAATATGTTTATGTAGCATAACATGCATAATAAGTCCATAATCGTCTGGAAGATGGAAGACACGGAGAGCGGAAGGCTATAAAATGTTTTTGCTTGTACATGTGGTTATAGTTTAGGTCTCAATTAGACCCGTTTCTCTATAACCATGGCTCTGGTACCAATCTGTAACACCCCCAATTCATGGATGCAGCGGAATTCAAACTGGGTGTTACTCGACGGCACAATAGTCACAATAATAGAAAACGAACTCTAATTGAGTCGTTTTTAAAAGATTTATCATTCAAATTATATAAATATCAGAGATTACAAAAATGAGGTCCCAGATGGTTCCATGTTTACAAATTACATTAATTAAGTCTTTGAATGATAGTAAAAATTTATAGCCCTCTTGAATATCCGTGCCTTCCCATGCCATCCTTGATCGTCATGAACCTGAAATACATGCTTAAGAGGTCAACACAAAGGTTGAGTGAAATTCGTAGAGTTTAGTTAAATCGTTTTAACACAATAATCGTAGTGTGAGCTATAGACTCACACCCATAGTTAGAAAACAAAAGCCGTTATTATTGCACTAAGCTCATGCAACCAAAGCATTAACATCGAACCACAAATTGGCATTATAGAAGCCCTATCAAGGTACTTTTGCCATTATACCGCTAAATCTCAAATATAGTGCATTTGTGTGAACTCGTAGTTGTTCAACACAAATGGGATCCGTCAATCCCAATAGATCTATTCACAATATTCGTGCTCACTATAGGTAGTGACTAATGGTTCATGATATAGGGACTTCGAACATGGCAATCGTTACTTAGTGACAATAAAACATAGTTGGGTAGCATACAGTAGAAAGCATTGTGTTCGGGTAGAAAAATAATAGCATGTATCCCCCCCATGGGTTTGTAAAATAGTTAAACAATAGAAACTGGGGCTACGAACTCACCTTAAGTAAGATAGCAAGTAGTGAAGGTAATGGTTGGATCGTGAAGGTTTCTACGAGCAACCTATAATAGAATGTTGCGACTTAGGATTTGAGTAACGAATATAAAGAAGTGCCTATATATATATATATATATATATATATATATATATATATATATATATATATATATATATATATATATATATATATATATATATATATATATGTATATATATATCTTGCATTTAGTCCATGATGTGGTATGATGTATAGTGTAAGTCTTTGAAAGAAATGATTCATGAAACATGTATGTTTTATATATCGTTTACTACCGTTCGGGCCGACATAATTCAGAAGTCATGTAGTAAACGTTCGAGGAGCCAGGACACTTTAATTCATAAATCCACAACTCATCTCGACGGCTTACATAATGAACTCCTCACATGAGGCTCCCTACTATTGTAGTAGTTGATAAAAAATATATATATAAGTTTTGATCCGAATAGTTACATGTCTAATATTTGAATAAACTTAGGAAAGTTTATCTTTACATGAAGATTGTTATTAGGGTAAGTTTCTTATAACTTGTATGACCATTTTTCTTTGTAATATCTCATGGTTCTTTTAAGTGAAGTAGATCCAAATTGCTTGTTCAAGTTATCGCCAATTCTTTGGTTCATGTTTTCGCCTAAGTAAGCTTCTATGGTCATTTAGTCATAGCCTTGCCATGACCTTTGGTCATTGTTCCGTGGTCTTGAGACTCAACCTTGCCTCTATCCATGGTTGTGGTCTTGATTCTAGGTCATAAGACCTCTTGTTCTTTTTAAAACATAACCAATATATAGTGACTTATATATATGTAAATAGCTGTTAAGAAACTGAGAAAAATCTCATTCGTTATTGATTTTCTGGAGACGTGCCCCTGAGTTTTTGAAGAAAACGTGATTCCGGACAACTTTCGTGCTTTAACTTTTTCATGAAACGAATCAGAAAGGCCTCTTTTTGCGTGTTTTATGTTTCTGTAACAGAAGCTATTTGACAGCTTTGCCGCAAAGTTTTGGTAACTTCAAATCGTCATAACTTTTGACTCGTATACTCGTTTTAGGTGGTTCAAATTGCTATGGTTTCCTTGTTAGGTCCTTTACTGTAATATCATAATTTTACCATTTTGATCAGATTATACCAAGAAAGTCACTAGTTTACTTGTTTAAATAACTTGTCTTAACAATCATATACAATAACTTGTTTTACTCACTTTTATACATCATGGACATGAATACAAGACATAATATAGCATAAATGATATGTAAATAACATGATTATGATATTTAACAAGAAGCATGTTAGGATTTGGCTTACAACTTTTGGGCTTTCTAAGAGAAAGGAAAGTAACTAGTAAGGAAGGGACTTTGATTGACAAGCTTCTCTTCACTTTAGCAATCCTTCTACTCTTGTATTCTTGAAGGATTTGTGATATTTGATAAACCGATGTTATTTGAAGATTATAACTACGTCTTTTTGGAGACTTTAAAGTTATAACAACTTTTCTTAGAAAATTTCCAAGATCGAAGATCAAACACTAGTTTTCTTTCAAAAACTAGTTAACTTTCTTACAAAATATAAGAAAAGTGCCTTAGGGTTTTAGGACTTTGATAGATAAAGAGAGGAGGGTGCAAGGAATTTCATGTGTTTAGCTTGGTATTTATAGGGTAGGAAAAATAGTTAACCATATATTGGGTTAGAATTTAACCATGGTTAGTTAAGACACTTGTAATGATCTAAAGGATCAATGGTCAAGATCAAGCCACACCAAGGTGACTCCCCCCCCTATTGGCGGTTTCATGAAGCTAGGGAAGGTGAGGTGTGCCTTGTTTGATAATATCCAAGATTTTTGGTTAGTTTTGACTCTGGGAAATGCCAATCGTAAATGATTAAGCCTCAAAACGTAAAACCGGGTATCGTAAAAATGTGGAACTTGAAAGTATGGTTAAACATGTCAATATACTCCATAATAAAATATAAAATGAGTGGTAGGTTCCATTGGGGTGGTAAAACCCTGCTAAAACTGGAAACACGGGTATAAAACGCGTAATACGTAAAACGCACGAATATTGCGTAAAATTGAGAAAAGTAAAATGTTACTTTTCTAATAGGATAAAAATGATTTAAAAAGACTTATAATGTCTAGACTGGGCTCAGTCTAGTGTTGGTTGGTATTAAATGTCTTTTAGACATAAAACCGTAAGCCTAAAAATCAAGGAATGACTTATAAAATCAAGGAATGATTTTTGGTCAAAGGAGGAGGGAAAAATATGTTGACTTTTTCCAAAAATGTGAAAACTCAAATAGTCTTAGAAACATGGTGCAGGTATAGGCTAAGGTTACGGCTGAGTAAAAACGCTTAAAAATGAAAATTCCAGTTTTTTACGGCCGAGGTTTATTTGGTCATGTTTTTCACAGTCATGATTTATTCTCAAATAAATCATGAGTGTATCAAACATTTTTCTGATACGGGGAAAATTAACGCGGTCGTGTTTCGTTGTGCGTAGAATTTTTGAATGACGTTTTACCCTAAAACGTGTAATTCCTTATTAACTTTCGCGAAAATGATCTGATTAATGTCAAACTTTTAATTTTCCATGGAAATGATTTATCACTCGAGGCCAAGAAACAAAAATCAAATTTCGGGAAAAATGAATAGTAAAAGTGAATAGTAAATTTTTTTGGGAATAGTAATTAACCTGAAAATGTGAATTGTTACAGAATACATGCTCGTTTTACTTAAACGCATTACTCGCTTTACATGGTTGATTACTCAAATATTTTCAGCTTTGTCTAAATACTTGTTTGATCATCCAAGTAAAATACTATTCACTTGTTACCTACTTGCTATTTACTCATGGGCATGAGTGCATAAATTTAAACTATTTACAGATTGCCTAAGTTAAGAACCGGTAGCTACATTTCATAGCTATGTTTGATTACCTACATTTCATAGGTATGTGTGATTACCTACATTTCATAGGTATGTGTGATTACCTACATTTCATAGGTATGTTTGATTACCTACATTTCATAGGTATGTGTGATTACCTACATTTCATGGGTATGTGTGATTACCTACATTACATGGGAGCGTAACCTCCTGCATATAGCTAGAAAACCTTTTCGGTGCCTTGAACTTAGTGCAATCAATATTCTTTTCTAAACTGGTGCTATGAAACTTTGTTCGATAAACTATTTATGCGTTTTGCTTATGGTCAGATTCATTTATATGGCGACATCGCCATGGCTACATTATCACTCTTACCTTTATATAGCGACATTGCTACACTTATCTTTGAATCTTGGTCTACATATTACTTTTGTTTACACAAACCAAAACATATTTTGTAGTGGGTTGTAAACACACAGGTTGTAAGTCTTGTATGGGCGGGACTTGGAACTGAGTAGATTTACGATGCCTTTGCGGGGAAATCTTCATTCAAATGTTTTACATTACATCCTTTTCACTAAACTCTATGAACTCACCAACCTCGTGTTGACGCTTTAGCATGTATTTTCAGGTATTAAGCAATGGCACGCTACTGGAAGTTTTGGCAGGGCATGGCATGGTCATAGAAGACTTTGATATTGATATGGGGACCGTTTTAAAGTATTTTAAGGGCCTAATTCCGCGCTACTTTTAACGATGTAAATTCAATACTTTTGGTTAAACGATTTTATTCAAAATGATTGAAGTGAAAACCATTTTTGTACTTGTATTGTGATACCAATTGAGTTACACCCCAGCTACATGTAAGCTGCCGCTGGACCCGATTTTGGGGGTGTGACAGTAACATTCATTACACTACGCCGTAAATAACCCTACGGATAAGATCAACTGAAGATAACATGAGCTACGGCGTAACTAGTTATAGAGTTACGCGGTAGCAGTTTCCTGGCTTATAAATACCAGCCGATTTTGCTACTTTTATCTCATCTCCCTTTTCCCAAATATTTCCAGGGTTTGGGGAGAGCACCCACAAAAGAAGATGATGGGGTTAGGAGCTAGAAGATGGAAGCTTCATCTACATTAATCATTTGTAGTAGAGTTTGGATTGTCTTACGATTTCCCTTAATCATTTGATGAATACTATTTATTAATTCAAGTTCAATTAAGTTATTTGTTCTCTTTTATTGCTTCGTATAGATATCTTCTTTGTCCATTCACATGAACTAGTTTCGGTAGTATTATATGCTTGTTTGTATCCATTACGCTAGCTTTAATTGAATTAAGACCCCAATTGAATTAGTAGGCTTGAAAAATTGACCATAGGACACTAGCCTGAGGGATTGCGAGGAAATGGGAGGAATGAAAACTGACCATACTTCCTTGCGTGAGAATTGACTATAGGACCACCTCACAAGCGGAGGTACTTAAGAAGTTAGAGAGATCTAAGATTCTGAAAGGCCGGATCTCTACCGAATGTGATCTATTAGATTTGGCGCTTAATGACTCAACCAAATATCCAACCTCGGCTTACTAGCATGGGGTAGTACCTGTGGTTCCTGAGGCAATAGGAAGGAAAGATAGACTAGGATGACCTTACCCTGTAATTCCTGGTGATATTTATGCCACTGTACGATGTTTACGATTTTGAACTGTTGCTTGAATTACTTGGATTAATGCTCTATCTCTTCCTTATTCCTCTTGATTCTAATATGTGAGTAGCATTGTTACGTTTACTATACAATGCTCTCAAACAATTACTTCATTACCATCTGTTACCACATAACATGCTTTGATTTCTTTCGCAACAGCTCTTAGGGATGACACTTGGATTTACCTAGGCTTTACTACATGCGACCGGGTTCTCTGCCCGATAGTATGTGCTTATCCTTGTACATCTTAGTTTATAAATGTAAAACAGGATGAAAACACGCATCAGGTTTTTGGCGCCATTGCCGGGGAGTAGTTTAGTTGAAAGATTTTAAGGTATATTTATGTTTGACCTATTTATGAGACAGACATGCCTGACTAGTGACGACTCAGGTACGTGATTCGTTCTCTCGTATTATAATCTTTATCCATAATAACTAGAATTTTGAAAATAGGTTACGGCGTAACTAGTTTCCTAGCTATGCCGTAACACCCTCTTCTATATAAGCTCGGATAAACTTCATTCTAGGGTTTTTACCACAACTCTTAACCGCCACTATCAATAATTTTCCAAAAAAAAAAAATATATATTTTCGAATCCTCTTTCTCGTCTCCTCTCTAATGGCAGGTAATTATTCTTGATCCCTCTTTTTCATTGTTTAACTTTATTAGGGTTTTTCATTGATTTTTGGGATATATATCTTTTTCATGCTATAATTTATGTTATTGACCACTCTAATCTCTCCCTGGGTTCGATTAATCATGTTTCCATAGTATTCGATTATGATTTAGCCTTTAAATATTCGGGATTTTGACCTTTGGGGATATTGGAACCTGTAATAACTAAAGGAAGTCTAGACATGGGTTTTGCATGTATGTTAGTTTCTCACTTTTTATAGTGGGGGTAAAGTTTATGGTTACGGCGTAGTTAATCATTGGCCGTAACCGTGACCTTACTACAGCAATTTTGCTACAGCGTAATCTGGGTATAGAGTTATGCCGTAGATGGGTTTACGATTATTTTGTGGCATATTGGGTTACGACGTAGCTATTATATAACTACGCCATAACGCTGTTACAGATTACTCACATTTTGTTATTAATGCAGAAAACAATCCTGCTACTTGGGTCCAGTTTAACAGCTACAGTAAGCAAGCCAGGGGTGAATGTTTGAGGGACTATGCAATCTTGATCAACAAATACATTGACACCCTTGAAGCCCTTGATTTTGAAATTTTCAAGGGAGTAAGCAACCATAGGGCTATAAAGGAATTGAGGAAGTTTTGCAGGGTTAAGCATACTGCTTTAATTGCTGGGAATAAGAAGAAGTTTGTGTGTAATGCTTGGATAAGGCTGTTTGTGATAGCTGAGCCGGTTATTCCCGGGTATGTTAGGGAATTCTTGGCTAGTGTTTATTTGGAAAAGGGAATCACCACACTCCACCAGAACTGTCTTTGGTTTCAGATGGGCGGAGTCAAGCATGAGATGAATATGAGGGAGTTTATTTTGTCTATGGGTTTGTACACCGAGGAGGAAGTTAATTCTCAGGAGTATTGTTGGAGGCGCCACCCTAATGACTACAACCCAGCTGCTTATGTTGCTAAGATCTCAGACATCACGAATTACAGTTCTAGAAGACCACCTTCCTACAACTCTATTAAGAGTCCTATTCGGAGGTTGGTTCACCGACTCATTGCTTTGTCTGTCAAGGTGAGGCACTCAGCTAGGGAAAAAGTCACGGTGGAAGACCTGTTTTTGGTGGAAAGAATGGATGGAGGAAATTTTATTGATTTTCCTTACTACTTGGCCAAGTTCTTCTTTGACGGAGCTAAAGGAGCACAAGCTAAGAGCAAGATACAAGGGGCTCATCTCATTGGTAGGTTGGCTAGGAGCTTGGGATTGATGACTGAGGAGAAATTGGCATTCGTGACCTTCGCAAAGAATACCTCCATGATTGGGTTGAGCAAATTAATTGAGTATAACATCTGTAGACCCAATGGTATATGAGGGGCTGATTTGATCCCCAAGGGGGCAGTTGTGTAACAATTCGCATTTTCAGGTTAACTTCTATTCCCGAAAAATTTCACTATTCATTTTTACTATTCATTTTCCGAAATTTAATTTTTATTTCATATTCTCGTGTGATAAATCATTTCCATGGCAAAATAAAAGTTTGACACTCATCAGATCATTTTCGCGAAAGTTATTAAGGAACTACACGTTTTAGAGTAAAATGTCATTCAAAAATCCTACGCACAACGAAACTCGACCGCGTTAATTTTCCCCGCATCAGAAAAATGTTTGATACACTCATGATTTATTTGAGAATTAATCATGACTGAGAAAAATGTGATCAAATAAACCTCGGCCGTGAGAAACAGGGATTTTCGTTTTTAAGCACTTTTACTTAGCCGTAACCTTAGTCTATACCTGCACCGCGTTTCTAAGACAATTTGAGTTTTCACATTTTTGGAAAAAGTCAACATATTTTTCCCTCCTCCTTTGACCAAAAGTCATTCTTTGATTTTTAGGCTTACGGTTTTATGTCTAAAAGACATTAAATACCAACCGACACTAGACTGAGCCCAGTCTAGACATTATAAGTCATTTTAAATCATTATTATCATATTAGAAAAGTAACATTTTACTTTTCTCAATTTTACACAACTAGCAGGGTACCCGCGCGTTGCAGCGGCGGGTACCCTAAATTAAAATTTTCCGGTGAATCGTGTAATTTTAGTTTATTATGTTCTTTTTGACAATAAATTTACAAATATCAAAATTTCGTTTAGCTCGTGTCCGTTCGGGCTCGAGCCCGTTGGCTCGTGTCCGTTTGGCCCATGCCCGTTCGGGCTCGAGCCCATTTGACCCGTTGCCCGTTCAGACTTGAATATTTGTATAATGTGCTTTATTATTTGTATTATTGACATTTAATGCAGGAATTATGTTTAAGTTGGTTGTACAATATGCTTGATAATTTGTATTTCTTATGTAAGGGGTGTTTTAATAAGTGCATTAATTGTATTTATTGACCGGTTAATTAATTGTATTTAATGTACATAATGTTTTATTTATTATATTTAATGTTAGTATTAATGGTATGTTAGAATTAAATGAGGGAAAAATTGATGTGTACTTTAAGCTTATTAACTTGTAAATGTCTAATTATATTTTATCACTTGTACTTTAAGCTTATTAATTTGTAAGGCTTAAAATTAAGCATGCTAAAATTAGAAGGCATTCCTCCTTTATAATATAGTAAGATATTCGTACGTTTTACGTATTACGCATTTTAGACTCGTGTTTCCAGTTTTAGCAGGGTTTGAGCACCCCAATGGAACCTACCACTCATTTTATATTTTATTATGGAGTATATTGACAAGTTTAGTCATTCTTCCAAGTTTCACATTTTTACGATACCCGGTTTTACGTTTAGTGGCTTAACAACTTACGGTTAGCGATTAACGGGACCAAAACTCACTCCACAAATCAAGATAATATCAAAATGACCAACCAAGTCATCCATATAACCATATGGACGAAATTTATGCACATCACCATGCATTGGTGGCTTGGTGATGAGCTTTGGAAAGTTTTGTGGTCAAAATACTTACAAGTATAGAATTTCTAGGTTTAATGTGTTACATTTTGAACCATGTATTAATATAAACCTAACCTCCTCATCCTAGTATAAATATAAGCTCATTCCTCTTCATTTTAATACCAAAAATCCATCCATATGTATATTCCAAGAGAGATTCATCTTTGATTTCAAGCTACAAAGTCTATATCATTGTTGAAGCTCTTGTAAAGTTTCACATGATCCTTGTACTAGTTTTCTCATTCTTTTGGTGATCTTCCATCCACACAAGAAGTGTTCTAGTAGAGACTTCAAGTGCCTTCTCAAGTAGTCACAAGTTGGTGTCAAGAGATTAGAGAATTTGGAAGCTAAAGATCCTAGTTCAATCAAAGTCCTAATCCTTGTTCTTAACTTCCTTTCTTTAGAAAGCCCAAAGTTGTAAGCAAAACCTAATACACTTTCTTGCTCAATATCATTTTCATGCTTATCATATTTCATTCATACTATATATGGTCTTTATGTTATGTTCATGATGTATAAAAACTCTTAAAACAAGTTATGGAAACCATATGTAGCTATATAGACATAAACAAGAAAACTAGTGACTCATATTGAGAACCACGACCAAAATAGAGTAACCATGATATGAAACACTTACCTACTATTATAGAGGGCTTAAAGAGGAAAGCATAGCAATTTGAACCACCTAAAACGAGTACACGAGTCAAAAGTTATGGCCAAAAGAAGTTAGCGAAACCAAAACGCCGAATCTGCCAAAATAGCATTCTGATCAAAATCTGTATTTTTTCGAGGCCCTTCTGGTCTGATTCATCAAAAAGTTAAAACACGAAAGTTGTCCGGAACAACGTTTTCATTAGGAAATAAAGAAGCTCGAGCCCTGAAAACGCTTTTCGAGTGATATTTTTCTTCAAAATCTTAACAGCCCATTTTAAGACCAAATGACCATGTAAAAAGTTATGATTAAATGAAACCAAGAGGTCTAATGACCTAAAGCCAAGACCACAACCATGGATAAGGCCAAGGTTGAGTCTCAAGACCATGGAACAATGACCAAAGGTCACGGCAAGGCCATGACTAAATGACCATATAAACTTAGGCGAAAACATGAGCTAAAGAGTTAGCGATAACTTAAACATGCAATTTGGATCTACTCCATCTAAAGAACCATGAGATCTTACAAGTAATTGTCATACAAGATTTAAGAAACTCATCCTAATAACAATCTTCATGTAAAAGTAAACTTTCCTAAGTTTATTCAAATATTGGACATGTAACTTTTCGGATCAAAACTTATATATATATATATATATATATATATATATATATATATATATATATATATATATATATATATATATATTATCAAATACTACAATAGTAGGGAGCCTCATGTGAGGAGTTCATTAAGTAAGCCGTCGAGATGAGTTGTGGATTTACGAATTAAAGTGTCCTGGCTCCTCGAATGTTTACTACATGACTTCTGAATTATGCCGGCCCGAACGGTAGTAAGCGATATATAAACTATACACGTTTCATAAACCATTTCTGTAACAACCCGCATTTTCAGGACATTTCTCCTATTCACTATTCATCAGTTACTATTCATTATTTACTATTCACCGGTCACTATTCATCATTTTACTATTCATCATTTTCGGAGTCAGTTTGTGATTCTGAGAAGCGTTCAGAAATTTTACTATTCATGTGACACTATTCATTTCCGGAGGGAAATCACTATTCACGATTTCCGTTCATTTCATCGTAAACTGAGTTTACGGGTCTTCCAATTCGCGTAACCAATGTGGTTTGGCTGCAAATTCATGCATCCTTCATTTATGACATTTCATATAGACTGGAGTAGTCTATATATATCATTAGTAACATCATCAGTACTTTAGGCCCTACACGGATATGCATTATTTTCATTTACGTATGTTTAATTTGTAATTAACGTTACCACTCAGTTTTTACTACGAACGTATACCCAATACTCCCGACTACGATCCTAATATATTTTCATACTCATTATAATAATATAAAAATTATATTATTAATTTACCCGGTGTTTTGAAATCAATTACTATATTTCACGGTCGGAGCTTATAACTCCGTCGGTTTGCGAAATTTCAACACGATAATTATTTTAACACCCGATTATCATCAGGAATAATATTTTACAACTTTTACAACTTCGTCATATTTTATTTTATCGCGTCATAATTTATTTTTTAGTTAACTCGGTACCCGGTATCACCTAAAACTAATAATATCTACCTAAACTACACCTAAAAGTCCAAGATTTCATATCATTTTCTTCCTACCTTTGAAATTTTCGCCCCCCCCATGCCTCATTTCCCTATTTTATGGATCTTGCCTCATTAGTCTAAATATATATACTCCTTTCACCAAAATATCTTTCATTTACACATAACAACTAGCCAAAAACTCTTTCTTCCTTCCTCTCTTGCTCCATGATCGGCCAAGGAAAGAAACACCAAGAAGATCCATAAACTTTTCAAGATCAAGTGTTTAATCAAGTCATAGTATTGATCTTGTTAAGGTTTTGAAATAAAAACCTTAAGATTATTAAGTTTTCTTGCTCAAAAATCATCAAATCTTCAAGTAAGTTACCAACAATTTTTCTTACTCTTTTAAACATCTACTTCATATATTTTCTTGATCTAGTAACAAAAACATGCAAATATATTATGATCCATACCACTTATTGTTTATTTTTAGTTTATAAACATAGATCTATAATTTTTACTAGTAATCTCATGAGATCCACCAAGATTGGTGATGTTTAGGACCCCATGACACCCTAAGAAGGTGTATGGTAGGATTGGGTATTTGTGAAGTTGATTTGAGATAGTTTTGAACAAGCCTTGAACTAGAAAAGTTGATTTTCCAAACTATACATATGGTTCTGTCCATTTTTGTAAAATCTGGAAAAATCAGTGGGTTTTGGGTAACTTTGGACCAAAGATTTAGAAAATACATTCCGAGACGAAACTATGGCCGAAAACGGGGATAAAATCCGAGTTACGACGAAAAAGTTATGATATTTCCAATATTAACGACGAAAACTATTTTCTGAAAAATTACTTGCTGTCCCACGATTTTCTTGGACTGTTTCGAGGTCTAAAACTTGATCTAGCCGTCCCGACTTATCAAAAATATATTAGTATGTTGTCCCACGATTCCGGGGATATAAAGAACGTAGAAAACGAGCTTATAACGAAAAAGATACAAGCGTTTGAACTTAGACGAATATATATATTTTCCATCAGCTTTTCTATTACACTTTTTGCCGCAAAACTGTCTTTGCGAGACACCACCTTCTCGGCTGTTTTTTCTTCATGATCGGATCAATTTGAGTCCGAGCCGTAGTTTTATGAAATCAAGATCTTCCAACAAGCTTTTCAAATCAGTTGGCCGTTCGTCGAATAGACTTATAACGAATAAACTACGACCTCATCTATATACCCGATAAACTATATATATTTTGACAGCTTTTACTATAATGAAATTTTCTAAGTGTTGAACATAATACTTTCAAGTAACAACAATAAGAGTCGATTTTCTCATCGATCGAGACCCGTATCGCCAAAAGTTAAATGACACGACTTCAAGATATTGTTACAAGGTTTTCAAAAACGCCGAGTTTCATCACTAACCCTTAACGTACAACATTTCGCGACTTGTTTTGCGAGGCCATTTTGGGCATATTTTCAAGTAATGAAAATGTTATTTTTGCGACAAAAACCTTATAATTGCCGATAGAACACCAAACAAGGATCGTGGAGTACCGTTTCAACCTATTTCCATGAAAAGTGGTTATTAACCTAACGAGACGTCAAAAACGTATTTGTCGACGATAAACGTTATTTTCAAAACTAATGAGTGGTATCGATAACATACGTATTTGCATGTGTAGCATTACTTCAATTCTTACATTAGATCATACCATTCATATTAGGTTGCGGTTAGAGATCGTGCCTCATTTCTATGTATTCATTGTTGTCATCGTAGCTATCGCACCAGGTGAGTTCATAACCCCTACTTTTACTTGTTTTACAACTGTTTTGGGGGAAGATACATGCTCCTTACTAATTAAATTCAATGCTTGTTTTACTTGAATGCGATTCATTTTCTCAAACATTACTGGATGGTTGAAATACTTGATTGATTATTTGAATACATTATGAATTACTTATTCCATCCTTGATTTCTTTCTTATGAACACAAGTTCTTGCTTTTGCGGACATAAATATAAAACTGTTACTTTGCCTGAGTTACCTATTACTGCCACTGAAGTCCCCTTTATCATGAACCGTTAATTACATGCGTGTGAGCGCGAATGCTGTGGATAGATCTATTTGGGTTGACACCCCGTCCGAGTTGGTCGCGCCAACCTGTCAAACGGACGCATATCATTCGGATTATTTCCGAGTGTCTGGCAAACACTTATTGGGGCATTTTATGCTTGATTGCATACGATTACGTCGAGCTTCGGGGTCATGAGCTTTAGGCACTGTATACCTTATTTTTAGCTGTGACATGGTATTTGTTATATTGTCTTGCTAATGAAAATCTCGTGTTCCGCAAATGACTTGTTTACTTAAACATATTACTTTTGGCAGTGGGTTGTAAACACACAGGTCACAAGTCTCTTATGGCGGGACTTGTAACTGAGTGGATTTACGATGCCTTTGCTGGGAAATACTTGATTTCTGGAAAATACTTGTTTACCGAAAATACTTGTTTACTGGAAATACTTGATTACGGGAAAAATACTTATTACTAAAATCTATGAACTCACCAACCTCGTGTTGACGTTTTAGCATGTATTTTCAGGTTCTAAGCAATGGCACGCTACTGGAGGTTTTGGCAGGACATGGCTTGGTCATAGAAGACTCTGATATTCTTATGGGGACCGTTTTAAACTATTTAAAGGGCTTACTTCCGCACTACTTTTAAAAATGTAAATTCAACATTTTTGATTAAGCTATTTTATTCTAAATGAGTCAAGTGAAAACCATTTTTGAACTTGTGTTGTAATACCAATTGTGTTACACCCCAGCTACATGTATGCTTCCGCTGGACCCGATTCTGGGGGTGTGACAGATTGGTATCAGAGCTTTGGCTATAGCGAACTAAGTGTTTTTAAAACCTAGACTATAGCTACTTTTACGAAAACTTAACCCTATGACCGTCACGTGCCTGCCTGCCAAGATGATGCCTCATTTGTAGTTTGTTGCTGACTTAGGTGATGAGATTTGTGTCTCATTATCTGATATACTATATTCATTTATCATAGTTGATTACTATAACTATCTTTCATAAAAGCATGTTCATGTATCATATATTTCACCGCGTTATGTTTTTCCTTGCATAGTTTCATCATTTGACCTCGAGTTTGGTCACCTGCTTTTGTCTTTCAGAACGTCTTGGTACTTGTGAAGGACATGGTATTAGTATAACTGAGCTGAGTATTTTAAAATTCATGGAACCTCGGTGGAATATAGACTGGTCATCTATATTCGACCCGGGATAGTGAGATATAGGCTGACCACCTATGTCTGACTCAGAGATGAATTTTGCAACACTGAGAATGGTTATAATAAGATTATGTCTGGATTGAATCCCCTACTCAATTTCCAAATGTTTCATTCATGTGTGTGTATACTCTAGTTGTTGGAACCTTCATACTTTCATCACTTCGTAAACCACCGATTGGAAGCATGTCAGCTAGTCATTTATTTCATGAACTTTCATATTTATGCACAATACACTCATATCACAATATTTTCTTTTGTCACAATCTCATTTTGTTGCAGTTGTCATAGTCTCTTCCCTTCTCACCATCACTATCATTTCTTTTCCCCACCCCCATATATACAAAGAATTAGGTGACGCTCTATAGATTCCGATGTCACTCATCCCTCACTACTCCCTATATTGATAAGTGGATATTATCAATGACCTCCCTAGGGAAGACTTTCCATACCTTCTATGAGGATGATCCCTCGGTACCTTAAGATCATTCATAACTCAATAGAAATCTCAGGATATCACAAAACAATTCGAACCACGATCACTGGCCTGATCGCCAAAATTCTACCATCTTGAAAGTATTGGCTTGACTGAATTAAAAGATTAGTTTCGATGCGAATGCTCACTGGTCAACACCATAGAGATAAATCCAACCTCTTAACTGAGACTATAAATTGAACATGTCCTCACCAATAGACTTTATTCAAACATGTTAGACACTTATGCATTCGTGCAGACATACATACCTGACTATTTTATCCTCTTAATACTTTCACTTTTAAATGGATTTTCTCCAAACTACCGTTATACAAAACATCGTTCTTTGTGCTTTGTTCATTGTTGTTCTGATAGTGATCAAGTTATGAAGTTGTCTGCCTTTCGTCACTTCTGTGTCTGTGGTGGTAGTCCGCCATTCCAACATGCTCATACATCTTTGAACTTTGACTTATACATGCACGTAGTTCCCTTTCTTAGACTTTTGATCTTTAGTCTTTATACTCTGTAGATTCTTCTTTAAGGCGTAGAATCTTTCTTTGAACTTTGTGTTGCATTGATCTTTGAGGGAGCTTTCGATGACTTCAAGATGCATGTATGAGCATGTGGAATCCGTCGCCATGGAGATGATGTGTCCCTGCAGGTAAATAGTTAGCAATAAAACATCCGGTACTTATAGATAAGGAACTAGAGATCGTCAACAGCATAGTGTGAAGACTCCTTTTAACCCTTATCAAGGCCGTTCCCATGTCAGATACCCCCGAAGGAGCTTACAAGACCTACTAAGTAGCTCAATGACTGGGTGAGTCGTTGGGGAGCACTCCATGACTGTAGACCACTATGAAACCACCGCAAACACTAAGCGTAACCCACAAGGAGTAACCGAAGTGACCTGCTGTCAGGGATGTTTGATGTTGACCCTGGCAGGATTTCCATTCAATCATTGAGAAATACTTATGTAAAATCTCTCATAAACGTTCTCGGCAGATTGCTAAGATCTGCGAAGTACTCAATAATTTACAGCTAGTGTCCATTGATTAGAACACCAGTTGTAGAAATACTAAGTGTTACTAAGAGATCTTTGATGTATCTCATGGCTCTAGACTCGAAAAGTGCACACTTAGGTTTCCTATGCGGAGACTAGGGAGGGGTCTCCTGCTTCAATATCAACCATCTCTAATAGATAAGTCGATAGATTATACTGGTTCCCCGTGAGAATGAAACAAGCTCTTTTAAGAGAACTTGAGTGGCTAGGAGGTTAAGTGCATTGCGTCACTGGGTCCATGAAGACTTTATCTTCAATACCGGCGTCGCCTTACCAACAACCAATAGCATACGAATTGAACCCGGTGTCTGCCCTAAGGTTGAACATATGGAGGGCTATTTCTTTTCACCCTTTTCTTTACTTTTATTTTTAATTCTTCAACTTCTTCTTTCCCTTTCATTCTTTTCTCCTTTTATCGTATCATACCTAAGGACTTCTAATTCTAACTATTGTCTTCACAACTTCAATCTACTAATGTCTTCTACTCTTCTCCACTTGGAAGCTTCAATTACTTCACTACTAGTCACTATTCCTACTATCTCCTATCTCCACTACTATCCAACACTACTTCTTCACTTCAAGTTCCACTTCACACTTACAACAATTCTAGATTTTACAACTAAATCTAGCTAACTAATACATACACCTTATTCACCAAAATATGAAAGATCAACATGATGAAACAAACAAACAACTTAGATAGCAAGATGATACTAAGTTGTAATACTTCTAATAGAAGTATTCTTCTCTTTGCACTTGAGTGTTGAGACTTGAATCACTTTGAAACAAAGATCAAAGTATGTAAGATCAAAGGATTTTTAGAGGATGGAAAAGGATGTTTAGATCAGAAAGTTTATAGTGCAAAAAGGTGAGAAAAATATGTGGAATGATCCAATATTTATAGGGCTAGAAAATACTGTTCTGGAGCGTGCCGGTCCCCTTAATTAGGGGGCGGTCCCCTTAATGATTAAGGGGGCCGCCTAGTAAAATTAAGGGGGCCACCCTCCTGAATGTTGGATTTTCTTGTCCTTTTGTGAGGGAAATTTTTCTGGATTAGATTTGCCATTTTTGGTTGAAAATTTGAATTCACAAATTAGTAATGAATTAAACATATTCTTTTAATTCCAAAAATGTTTTACAAAAGATATAAAATGTTTTGTGACATTTTATAAATATCTAGTGATTAACAAAAGTGTTCCTTTGATCTTGTAATACATTAGGCACTTTGTTTATTCATACCTTAAGTGATTAAATGGTAAAGATGAGTATTTACTACTAAATACTTGTTTATGTCATAATCTTTGGTTTGATGAGTTTTCGTTTTGTGATTATCAAAACATAGAGATATCGAAAGATATGAATAACGTTTTTAGTCATTTATTTATATCAACAATCTCCCCCTTTTTGATGATTACAAAACCTAAACTCATTAAATCCAAAATTTAATTTTTAGACAAGTATTTAGTGAGTTTATATTCACTTCTCCCCCTTTTTGTAAAATCAAAAAGGTTTAAGCCAATAGAAGGAAAGCTCCCCCTTGATGTATGCTCCCCCTCGTTTGAGGGCACCAAGGGTTCGAGAATTGGAATTCTTGCAAGAAAAATATTAGAAGCACAAGCATGGCACAAGCAAACACATATATCATAATACCAACAAATAATAATCATGGCAAAAGATAATTAGGAACACATATTAAGTCATTCATTGATAGAAAATGATTATGTCAACCCATAATCATTGTTACAAAAGCAATAAATATATAATACTAAACTAAGTAGAGCATCCTATTGTGCCAATCAAGGAGTGTCACCAAACTTTCTTGAATCCCAAAGTGGTTGAAGAGAGTTATTTGAAAATGAGAAACATAAGCATATAAAATTCTTGGTGGTTTAGTGGAGATAAACTTTGGGTTGCATGGATGTTGGTGAGTTTGGAGATGTGGAACTTGTAGGTGGTGGATTAGAAGTAGGATTTGTTAATTGAGGGTTTTGATGTTGTTCAAGTGATGGTGTTTGTTGAGATCTTGTAAGAATATAATCAATCCAAGTGAAGTGCTCATTCAAAGCAATGGTTTGTTGTTGAAGGAAGATGCAACAAGGGCAATTGTTAATATGCTTCTCAATTTGGTTGATGTTGTGTGGTGATGATGGTGAGCTTGATTGGGGTGGATCCAAATTGCGTTGAGCAAGATATAATGCTAAAAGAGAACTAAGCTCATGAGCCTCTTTTAGCTCCTCAACGAACTTCAAGTGTTCGGAGGAAGGTGTTGGTGGTGGAACATGATAGTTGTCTTGGGTGCAGGTTTGAACATGCAACATAGGAATGGCATGTGAAGTTGTAGGATGTGGTGATGGTACTCTTGGTGGTGGAGACATGGTTGAGCTTGGGTAGTCATGAAAACATGAAAAGGGTGGAAGAGTCTCTTCATGAGTGAGTGGTGTTTTTGTTGAATGAGCAACATGTGAAGTATTGATTGAGATGTTGGGATTGTTGTTTTGGGATTGAGCATGCTCATCATAAGAAGAAGCATGAATGAGGGAATGAGTGGGTGATAGGTTGTGAGATGAGTCATTATTGTGGGTTTGATGTTTAGTAGTTGGTTGACTTGGAACAACATCACTTGAGTTATGACAAGAATCAAGTTTCCTCCTCCAAACGGGTTTGACGGAGATCCTTGCGGTTTTTGAAATCTTAGGTTTTTGGTTGTTGGGAGATGACATGTTTGGGTGTGATGGCATTAATGATGGGAAGAGTGTATTTATAGTGTATAAGAAATGTGGTTTAGGAAGGTAAATTTTGAGGGATAGCATGGGAAAAAATATGTTTGTGAATTTTGGGAAGTATAGGCTGAAATGGGTCAAAAAGTGATAAAGAAAACAGTATCCCCGACTATCAGATGGCCGGTCCCCTTAATTAGGGGCCGGTCCCCTTAATCATTAAGGGGGCCGCCTTATATAATTAAGGGGGCCGCCCATCTGGTGATTCCCAGAATGTCATAAATGGGTTTTTGGCAGAAAATTTTCAAAAAGGTTGTGTTTTTGGATTTAGATTCAAGTAAGTTCAACTCTTTGAGGCAATATAGGGCATACTATTTATGAATGTAGAGAGTGATATAGAAATAATTAAATTAGGCAATTAATTTCTAATAATCATGCTCTCTATTAATTTATCAATTAAGATATGCAACTAAGGAGGCAATAAGGCATATAAGTTAAATGTGTAACTATATGAAGATGATAACATTTAGTCTAGAGCAAACATATTGATGATTGTTAACAAGTAACAAATAGGTGGATATGATTATATGGACTTCAAGACTTGTTACAAACAAGATCCATATGGGCAAGCCATGATTCTCATGAAATGATTAAATTAAATTGTGATTGTCATTTCCAATAGAAGTGTATGGCACATGTGAGAAAATCAAATGTGTTTTAAGCAAAACGTTTTTAGTTTTATTCCACAATGTTTTGAAGTAAATTCAAATGTGCACTACAATAAAACATATTGAATTTTGTTTCATAACATGTATAAAAAATTTCAATCTTGTTTTTGATTAAAATAAGGTTATGAAAAATATTTTAGTTAAGCAAATTGTTTCAAGAAAGATAATATAGATATTTAAAAGATTTTCATTCAAAAAGAGAGAAGTTTTAAACATGATGTTTTGATCAAGATAACAAGAAATTGCAAGTGAAGGATTTGAAATGGAAGCTTATCATGCTCAAGAGAATCAATTAAGCCCATTGTCACACATAATCATCTCTAATGACACCTAAAGATATGAAAGAGAGATGGTAGATATTTATGATCTAAATGCAATGAGATAGAAAGGAGCAAAGTAAATTATTCATGGATACAAGATAGACATGTATATATATATATATATATATATATATATATATATATATATATATACAAAGAACATCATAATATCAAGTTACTAACAAGTCTCAATTATAATACATCTATTTATGCAACTAGTAAGATCATATAGCTTAAGTGGAAAGCATTCTACTATAGATCATAGAAGATTAAGAAAAATGATAATAGACTAAATAACAAGAAGGTTAATAATGCTAATATCATATATGCATATATTAGTATTAATGATCTAAAAGCATGGAAACTTATAAGTTAAATCATATTCACATACTAATTAAAGCATTCTAAAATATATGTAATATTGACAAGTTTTTGAAAAGAAAACTTATCTCAGGTCCAGCTTTTCTTTAAGAGTGGGCATGAGGGAAATGGAAGAAATCTTAAAAGTTTGTCCAAAACATGTCGAAGTAGCCAAGTAACATTCCAACGCAATAGAAATCAAGGGAGCTAGATCCGAGATGCTTAATCGATCACACCAATCATCACAAGTCGTGAAGGCTAATAAAAATTGTGCTTTGGAGGCTTCATCTTGAAATATTAATGGACACACCATGATACCAATACTCCAAGAGTGAAGAACAAAATGCCGAGACAAGAAGATTCCCGCAACGACGTCATAGGCGAAACAGTTGCAGAATGTGAAACAACGTGATAGAAACCAATAGCCGTCAAAGGTAATAGAGCGAGATGAGTAAATCAACACGTAATAGACTCTTCGTTCGTTAATTACCTAAACATGATAAAAAGCTTGGTACCCAGATTCTCATGGGTCCTAGTTGGTTAGATGAGAACATCCATTGCATTTGAATGCACATGGTGAGGATGTCGTCGATAAGTACAAGAATTCATCAATAGTTTGTTTTAATTAACAAACAATGACTATCTTGACTAGAGTAATAAATAATAAGTGTTAATAGTATTAGTTCTAAATTTATTCACTAGGTTTAACAAATTTTATTTGTTTTGATACATTTGTTGAAGGATCATTTATGATAAATCCTTAGCTGGTTTTATCATAAAATGACTTTTGAATGTTGAGAAGATATTTTAAAGATTTAGAACTATTTTCGAATTTTGCCAATGTTTTATCTTTTTCATTTTCCATTTTAATTTCATGTTTGTAGTCTTGACATTTTTTACATTCAAGATCAATTTCAATATTACTTTCAAGTCTAGACATTTTATCTTCTAAATTTTTTTCTTTTTCAAAGTTATTTTCAGCGGATGTTGAAGATTCGTTTTTAAAAATAATTTTTGAGTCAATGTTGCAAAAATGTTTGAAGTTGTTTTCCATTTTTGAAAATTCTAATATAAATTGGTCATAGCAAAAATGTTTTGTTTTGGATTGTACCTTATTTGTAGTTGTACATTCTTCACATGCTATACGGTGATCAATTCCATTGTCCATGTCGCTCCATGTTTTGTTTGTAGTTTCGCTTGGATCTAGAAGCATGTAGTCCTTGCCATCAATACTTGTGTTCACATTTGTTTGAATATTCTCATAAGCCGTATTATCATCGTCTTCTTTGCACTTGTTGCACCATGATTTATTAACGCTCTTTCTTCGGATTTGGCTCATGTATTCTTCGTTATAGATACCTTCCATGATCACATTTGAACTAGTAGTACATGTGTTTGTTTCAACTAAATATTTATTTACTAAGTTTTCTAGATTAACTATTTCTTGTGCAATATCAAGTTTATCATCTTTGATTTTACATTTCTCTTGGTGAAACTTTAAAAGACATTTCCAAATATCATTTGCCGTTTTACAACGAAATAATCTTTCATATTTAACTCTTGGTAGAGTTTTGAAAATAAGTAATTTGGCTTTAGTGTTTTTATCAATTTTGGTTTGAAGATTATTATATTGATTTTCAAAATCCATTTTGGTTGGTTTAAGATCACCAATTGAAATGATATGCCAAAGATCAAGTTCTATTGATTTCACATAATTTTCAAATTTGTTTTTTCCATTCAAGAAAATGATCATTATCAAATAACTGTGGTTGTTGTGTAAATTCCCCTTCTAAATATTTTTCAAATTTCATAGATCGTTACAAGTTTTAAAATACAATCTATTTTAAAAATCTTGCTATACGTGGCTCTTGATACCAATTGTGGAAAACTAGAAGGGGGGGGGGTTGAATAGTTTTGCGTCTTTTTCGTTTAATAAAAGTGCATTTTCAAAGAATTAATGGTAATTGTAAAAACCTTTGAAGGAAAAGTATAGATACAAATTAATTTACCTATATCACATAGATACTACTTATTTAAAGTGTTGAATAGAAATTAAAATTTCGTATATCTCACTTAATGATAAGTAAGTATTTATATATGTATATGTGTTTTAATAATTGTATATACTTATATTTTACTAACGTATAGTTAAGGTTTTAAATGGAACCTAGTTTGATCTTTATGTGAAATCAATATATGCACAACACACAATAATAATAATGTACGAGAAGCAAGTAAATAAACAAGTAAAGAATGAGAGATGAAAAGATCAAACCGAGAGACAAAGGATTTATAGTGGTTCGGCTACAAGGACACCTTCCTTACCCTACTCCACTCCCCGAGCACCGAACTCGAGAGTTTTCTTCACTAAGTCAATAACATCCCTTATGGCGGAGAAAACCGTACACACCAAAAGCTTACACCAATTAACGACACAAAGCAAAATGTCGAGTTCTAATCGTAGCTAGAACCAATCTCACACCAAATATCACACCACAACTTCTTCACAACTTTTACTTCTTCTATACTTCTTCACACCATAAGTATCTTCACGCCTTCACAAAATACTTCACAACTTCAATGTCTTGCAACTTCACAACTTCAAAGCACCAATGTCTTCACAACTTCAAACCAATAATGTCTTTGCACCTTCAAGCCACTAGTGTCTTCAGAACTTCAATCTACTAATGTCTTCTAGTCTTCTCCACTTGGAAGCTTCAATTATTTCACTACTAGTCACTATTGCTACTATCTCCTATCTCCACTACTATCCAACACTACTTCTTCACTTCAAGTTCCACTTCACACTTACAACAATTCTAGATTTTACAACTAAATCTAGCTAACTAATACATACACCTTATTCACCAAAATATGAAAGATCAACAAGATGAAACAAACAAACAACTTAGATAGCAAGATGATACTAAGTTGTAATACTTCTAATAGAAGTATTCTTCTCTTTGCACTTGAGTGTTGAGGCTTGAATCACTTTGAAACAAAGATCAAAGTATGTAAGATCAAAGGATTTTTAGATGATGGAAAAGGATGTTTAGATCAGAAAGTTTATAGTGCAAAAAGGTGAGAAAAATATGTGAAATGATCCAATATTTATAGGGCCAGAAAATACTGTTCTGGAGCGTGCCGGTCCCCTTAATTAGGGGGCGGTCCCCTTAATGATTAAGGGGCCGCCTAGTAAAATTAAGGGGGCCGCCCTCCTGAACATTGGATTTTCTTGTCCTTTTGTGAGGGAAATTTTTCTGGATTAGATTTGACATTTTTGGTTGAAAATTTGAATTCACAAATTTGTAATGAATTAAACATATTCTTTTAATTCCAAAAATGTTTTACAAAAGATATAAAATGTTTTGTGACATTTTATAAATATCTAGTGATTAACAAAAGTGTTCCTTTGATCTTGTAATACATTAGGCACTTTGTTTATTCATTCCTTAAGTGATTAAATGGTAAAGATGAGTATTTACTACTAAATACTTGTTTATGTCATAATCTTTGGTTTGATGAGTTTTCGTTTCGTGATTATCAAAACATAGAGATATCGAAATATATGAATAACGTTTTTAGTCATTTATTTATATCAACAAAGACATATATAGGCAATTCTTCATATTCTTTACTCCAATCCTAAATCGCAACATTCTATTATAGGTTGCTTGTAGAAACCTTCGCGATTCGACCATCACATTCACTTCTTGCCATATAACTTAAGGTGAGTTCATAGCCCCACTTTCCATTACTTAATTGTTTTACAAACCCTTGAGGGGAATACATGCTATTTTAAACCGAACACAATGCTTCGAAATTGTATGCTACCTGATTGTTTTATTATTACTAAGTACCATCCTTGCTAAATCCAATATCCCTTATTATGAACCATTTAATCACTAGTAATAGTGAGCGCAAATATTGTGAATAGGCCTATTGGGATTGACGAATCCCATTTGTATTGACTAAGTTCAAACAAATGCACTAATATTTGAGATTTAGGTCTGTAAGCAAAGTACCTACCGGGATAACTCCGCCGATTGATATTGGTACCCGTTAACGTTTTGGTGTCATAAGCTTAGTGTATAATACGTTTTATGGGCGTATAATAACGTAGCCCATCATTTTTTTCCAACCATGAGTATGAGTCTAATTAACTCATACTACCAACATATTGTGTTCAACCATTAAACAAACTCTATGAATATCACTCAACCTTTGTGTTGACCTCTTAAGCATGTATTTCAGGTCCATGATGATCAAGGATGGCACGGAAGGACATGGATATTCAAGAGGGCTATAAATTTTATTATCATTCAAAAACTCATTTAATGTAAATTGTAAACATGGAACCATCTGGGACCTCATTTTGTAATCTCTGATATTTATATAATTTGAATGATAAACCTTTTAAAACGACTCAATTAGAGTTTGTTTTCTATTATTGTGACTATTGTGCCGTCGAGTAACACCCAGTTCGAATTCCACTGCATCCATGAATTGGGGGTGTTACAGATTGGTATCAGAGCCAGGTTATAGAGAAACGGGTCTAATTGAGACCTAAACTATAACTACAATTACAAGCAAAAACATTTTTATAGCCTTTCGATCTTCGTGCCTTCCCTCCTCCAGACGATTATGGACTTATTAAGCATTTTATTCAACACAAACATAATTTCATATTGATATATGTACCCTTAACACAATTGAGCATTTTCCCGTAAGCATTTTATGCTACATGAACATATAAGTATATTGATATATACACACTAGGCATTCTACACTGCACGAACATATATAAGTATATTGATATATACACTCGATTTATTTTCAATCATTTTATCTAAACAATGGACTAAATATATCTGCACATGCCTATTCTAGGGCATTTCGACACAACCACATCCTCCCAATCATGTTCCCACTCAAACATTTTATGTCCAAGATATTGTAACTAATTACAATGGTCTTTCCTATTTCCCGGACATTGTATGATACAATGGTCTTAATCATTTCTCAAATGTTTTAAGTCACACAATGGTCTAACCTACTTCCCAGACATTGTGAATTGCACAATGGTCTAATCTACTTCTGAGACATTGTGATTTGCGCAATGGTCTCTGGAATTATTCCATCACCTCATCAATATCATGTCATATGATATCAAAAACCCATCACAATCTATCGATTTCTAAATAGAAATATGAGATTTTTAAAAGGATAAACTAATCCATCATCTACAAAAGCTGAAGTTTCTCTACATTCATCATAGTTTTCTTCTGAAACCTACATTGTTAAAAGTTCGTGATCCTAGCCAAGTATGGACTGTTTTAGAACTACTTAAAACTTCCTTTCCACACGTATCTACCCGTACTATCTTCTATACAATGGAATGTGAAAACATAGGTTACAAGTCTTGTATGGGCGGGACTTGCAACTGAATGGTTTGACATCGCCTTTGTTTAGTGGACAGTTTCTCAAAAGCAACGGACATATCACAAGTATGCCTAATTTAGGTATTTGAAAATTTTATCGAACCTCGGCTAAATATAGTCTAGTCACCTATATTTAACCTAGGGACAGTGAAACATAGTCTGACTAACTATGTTTGACTTAAAATTTTTAAATACTGAGAATAGTGGTACTAGGGTTATGTTCAGACTAATTTCCTACTTGAACTCAATAAACCATCAGAATACTTTAAAACGATCTAGAGACATGATGCGTGGGAATCGCAACAGGCTTTACCTCTCGAGGGATCTCGAGAAGCTTACAACCCCCACCAGGCAGTGTACCTGATCGTTGTAGTATAGTATAGTGACAAGTACCGGGGGATTGATCGTTCAGCTTAGGAATAGTGTCGCTAGGATTAGAAAGCCTAATTACTAGTTCTAAAGGTGAGGGAAGATTATTTTTGTGTTTTTATATTTTTATGAAAGCAAGTAAAATCTCGGGTTTTGAACGAGTGGGCGGAATTAGTTGCTATTCAACTAACCCAAAACTAATATATAATCAAAATAAAATAATAAAAATGAAATTAAACTAACTTATACTAATGTTGTGAGCAGTAATTGGAGAAATTGTGTTTACTTAGACTTCACTACTCCCTAGATATCTTTTACATGTTAATTACTTGTTATAATTGCATGGATGACGGATCGTATTCCTTAATACCATTCATGGGGTGGCATACATAACTCCCCAATTCTATGAGCTCTTATCTCCTCCTACACCATGACCCAGCACAACTATAGGGATTGTAAACAGTGGCTCATGCATTAAATACAACCAATAAAGACCTAGTACGCCTCGGTTCATGTTTCTTAAGACGTTCAAGCATGTTACCATTTGGAGATCTGCCAGTTTTCTTAAGCCTAACATATAAATCATTCATCCAAGAACAAGAATAAACAAGTAATCAACACATAATCAACATCTAGGTTTCATTAGATCTAAGCAAACACAAGAGAGATCTAGCCTAGCATAATTGAATTGAGACAAGAACAAGATATAGACAACCAACACATAGACATATTGATTGAATTAGAAGAACACTTATCTCAATTACAATGCAAGGTATCAAGGGTTTGGAACCCTTGAAAAACCTGTAAAAGATGCACCAAATTCGTCTTTAGGGTTTCACCAAAACTTCTCCCTCTCTAATGTAAAAACTAGAAAACTATATATAGGAAAACTGGGCTGACGGCGTCAAGACAACCATGTGACGCCGTCACCTCGCCGCCAAATACTTCCTCGGACGGCCTTGATCTACTTATGACGGCCTATGTGACGCCGTCACCGCCTACGGTATTTTATTCTTGGTACTTTGGCGCCGTCAGGATGACCTTTTGACGCCGTCATCAACTACGGTATTTTATTCTTGATGTCTGACGCCGTCAGGGTGTAACTCTTGACGCCGTCACCTAGTGTTTCCAGTATGGAAAATTGATACTTTGCCGTTTTCTTCACTTTTATGCTCCAAAAACGTCCAAAATGGCTTCTTTTCCAGAATTCACTCTCCAAGTACCTAAAATCACAAAAGGAACGATTTAGGGCAATATTTGATCAAATAAAGTCGGATTCGGGCTTAAATGACCCCCTAAAAACGGATCATTTTTTGCCTCATCATATACCCTTACACTTGATATTTGCTTGTCCTCAAGCAAATGCGCTTTTATTCTACTCAAAAGACAAGTTAGGGGTCATTTAACACTAATATAAAAGTAATTACAACAAATAATCGTTCCACTAAAGACCAATAGACAAGCACGGAGATCATACACAAGCACCTCACAAATAGTGTTTAGATACTCACATCTCTCGGGTGTAATAAAGTAATATAACATTATGGAAATGGAAGATATCTCTCACTACCTGTCATAGCAAAATAGATTACCATAGGCTTGGGAAAGGATCAAACCTCCACCACATGGCGTAAGCACCTAGGATAAACTATCAAAGAGGTCTTTTAAAGGGTTGTAACGTTAGGTATAGGGATATGAATTACACGGTTTTGTTGGATAAAGGAAGTTTTACTGGTGGCGAGTTAACAATCTTGGTTAATTACATGTACAATATGGCGTTGCTAAGCCAAGACTAGACTCGACTTAAGCTAATAAATGAAAAATAACAAAAACATAAAATAAACATAGAATGAAACGGGATGGTAGTCCGTATGTTTTTTCTCTTTTTCTCTCTCTTTTTTTTTTTTTTTTTTTTTTTTTTTTTTTTTTTTTTTTTTGCATACACTCTTACCTTACCATCCGAAATAATACATCATAGGGGATGAGAATTCCCCTTACACTTGAATCTTTACATACTTTACATTAAACTAATCTAATGACTCGAATTAAGAAAATCAAAACACTTGGAGCACTTTTAAGATTAACGTACATATGGGGGTAATAAGTGATGTTCTTCCCCATTACTCCATAAAATAAGTACTTACCCATGAGTCCCAATCGTCCCAAAACAATATGTACAAGGATATGACTCGACTTAGCAACCATGTAATCAATTAGAAAGTTAACTTAGGGTTTAACAAATAACAATGATGCACTAAAAATGAGCGCATACACGGAAGGCTAAGGCGATTTGGTTGTACATTTAAGTGGGGTGTAACAAATTCTTCCTTTAAGTAAAATGCTTAAAGTTAGAAACGAAAAGATAGGCTCGGAGGGGTGTACTAGAGGTTTCGTGTACTAAAAATGAGTACAACGCTAAGGGTGTGGGGAAAATTAGTTGACTTAACTAGCCAAGTAATATGACTTAAACGGTCAAGTAATTGTAATACGGGTTTAACACAAGGGTGATCCTAATGCCTCTTATCATGTAGTAAATCCTACCACACGAATGTAGTCTCACTAGCGGTCTCGGGATGCATCACTAACGCAAGTTCTAGAATCTAAATGCTACCGGTACACTCATAGGCACTAATAATGAATGCTTTTCCTATCAAATCTAAAGGCGAACCTCACATTTTTGGGTGGAAAATTTTTCTGAATATACGGTTATGTGCTAGTCATACAATCTCCTATCCATGAGACGCTTGCTATGGCTAAAGTTTCACTCCTAAATGTTGTAAAAAAATTTAAATTTGGCACTAAAATTACACTAACAAGTATTTCTCGTAGTTTTATTACACATCTACCATCAAACAAAACAAACTCAAGCGAAAGTGCATATGTAAGGTATCATCTTTTTACCCTCCCCTTACACTTAAGATGAACATTGTCCCCAATGTTCAAGTAAAGAATGTAAAAGTGAAAAAGTAAAGAGAATGAAATCAAATACTCCCCTGATTCGCTCGGTATGGATTTTAGGTTGGCCAGGTTAAATCTTCTTCCAAGAAAACGAACAATCAAAGCTTCCCTTCCAGAATATAAATCATCTCCTTGTCAAACATAACCTGTAAAACCTGACAAAATAGACAAGACAACCTCGCGTAAAATCGGCGGCATCCTATATAAGTTCCTAAATCCTAGAAAACAAAGTAAGATATAATGCTTGTGGAATGAAGTTTGCAGAATTCCTGGAGATTATAAAACTTAATAATTCACAAAAACCATAAGACTCCGTTAGAAAAACAAAACCGGTAAAATTTCCAGATTTTTTACTCCTGACGCCGTCAAGAGTAATACTCTGACGCCGTCAGAATGGACCTGCAGAAATTCTTATGTTAAGTTTCCGGAAAATTTCTGGAAAAACTTCGTTCTACTTCCTAGAAAATCCTGCAAAACTTCATTATGACTCAATACAAGCATTTGACTCTAACAAATACAAATATACATGTTCGTTTAATATTGTGGAGAATCATGATCGGTTTGTTTCTTGAAAACATATTTGGGGTTTCCCCTTACACTTATCTTTTGCAAAAATACTTTTAGGTTGGAGTTAAGACTAGGCCAAACAACATAGTAAAGTATTTCCAAATTTTAATTGAGAAACATGATCAACCAACAATAAAAATAAAACATGCATACGGAAGCAAATAACAATCAAACAAATAAAATCACACAAAACTTGGGTTGCCTCCCAAGAAGCGCTTTTCTTTATTTACGAGTCTTGTAGCTAGACTCAAAGTCATGGGTTACTACGTGATCCTATCATTGGTTCCACTCTCCGATTGTAAATATTCCTTGTAGAAACCAATCACCTTTTTCTCAATCGCTCCCATAATCATTTGGGCAAATTCTTCATCGACTTTATACCTTGGTCCAAGGGCCAAGCAATCTTTGTAGTAAAGGCTCCTTTTTTCCCATACATAGTCCATGCCCTTTTTCTTATCCTTCTCATCAATATCCTCAAAAGCACCAACGTTGTCCGTATCAAAACGAGATATAAAGCGAAATTCTTTCATCCTATTGGGCATCCTATATGTGATACTATCGGTGTTACTTACAAATCAGATCGTACCTTCTACCTCATCATATTCCAACTTAGACTCCTCCACAAATGGTTTGCCAAACAAAACATTAGATAATCGACAATCAATAACATTAGCAATATCCTCCATAATCATAAAGTCGGTGACAAAAGTGAAATTACCAACAAAGACACGTAAACCTTTAACTCTCCCGACAAAGTTACAAACTCCACCGGGGTACTTGGGATCCCTTCTAGGTTCAAGTCTTGTTTCCACTATATCATTATAAACCGTTGAGGACATAATGTTGATTGGAAATTTAAAGTCAATGTAAGCCTTGCTAATGTGCCTATATCCAATCATACATGGTATCTTAGCATTCTTAGGATCGCCTATCTTGATCTTAGGTTCAATTATGGTGAAAGGAGATCACGGGTTATCAATAAGATTATTATAATATGCAATCTCCTCCTTAGTGGGGTATAGATTAAAGTAGTCGTTAAGCTTTGGATCCATTGCCTCCTCTTCTAGTCTCTCAACAATGTTCACAAAGTCATTAGGCCCTAGGTCCTTATTTGAATTCAAGGCAGTTGCTAGGTCACTAAATGTATGTTCGAGTTCAATCTTAACCAACCTATTAAGCTCTCTAAGCTCCCTAATCTCACTCTCAATCTGTTCACGTAACACAGCCACTTCTTCAGGGGAAAGGGGTGGATTCGCGTTTTCCATAATGGTCAACGGAATAGTCAATGAGGTTAATTTACTAACAGAGGCACAAAGAAATGAAATAGACTAAAGCAGACCTAAAAATAAAAATAAAATCTTACTAGAAAGGAATCTAGCAAGTAGACCTAATAAAAAGAAATCCTAACCTAGACAATAACTATTCCCCGACAGCGGCGCCAAAAACTTGATGCGTGGGAATCGCAACAGGCTTTACCTCTCGAGGGATCTCGAGAAGCTTACAACCCCCACCAGGCAGTGTACCTGATCGTTGTAGTATAGTATAGTGACAAGTACCAGGGGATTGATCGTTCAGCTTAGGAATAGTGTCGCTAGGATTAGAAAGCCTAATTACTAGTTCTAAAGGTGAGGGAAGATTATTTTTGTGTTTTTATATTTTTATGAAAGCAAGTAAAATCTCGGGTTTTGAACGAGTGGGCGGAATTAGTTGCTATTCAACTAACCCAAAACTAATATATAATCAAAATAAAATAATAAAAATGAAATTAAACTAACTTATACTAATGTTGTGAGCAGTAATTGGAGAAATTGTGTTTACTTAGACTTCACTACTCCCTAGATATCTTTTACATGTTAATTACTTGTTATAATTGCATGGATGACGGATCGTATTCCTTAATACCATTCATGGGGTGGCATACATAACTCCCCAATTCTATGAGCTCTTATCTCCTCCTACACCATGACCCAGCACAACTATAGGGATTGTAAACAGTGGCTCATGCATTAAATACAACCAATAAAGACCTAGTACGCCTCGGTTCATGTTTCTTAAGACGTTCAAGCATGTTACCATTTGGAGATCTGCCAGTTTTCTTAAGCCTAACATATAAATCATTCATCCAAGAACAAGAATAAACAAGTAATCAACACATAATCAACATCTAGGTTTCATTAGATCTAAGCAAACACAAGAGAGATCTAGCCTAGCATAATTGAATTGAGACAAGAACAAGATATAGACAACCAACACATAGACATATTGATTGAATTAGAAGAACACTTATCTCAATTACAATGCAAGGTATCAAGGGTTTGGAACCCTTGAAAAACCTGTAAAAGATGCACCAAATTCGTCTTTAGGGTTTCACCAAAACTTCTCCCTCTCTAATGTAAAAACTAGAAAACTATATATAGGAAAACTGGGCTGACGGCGTCAAGACAACCATGTGACGCCGTCACCTCGCCGCCAAATACTTCCTCGGACGGCCTTGATCTACTTATGACGGCCTATGTGACGCCGTCACCGCCTACGGTATTTTATTCTTGGTACTTTGGCGCCGTCAGGATGACCTTTTGACGCCGTCATCAACTACGGTATTTTATTCTTGATGTCTGACGCCGTCAGGGTGTAACTCTTGACGCCGTCACCTAGTGTTTCCAGCATGGAAAATTGATACTTTGACGTTTTCTTCACTTTTATGCTCCAAAAACGTCCAAAATGGCTTCTTTTCCAGAATTCACTCTCCAAGTACCTAAAATCAGAAAAGGAACGATTTAGGGCAATATTTGATGAAATAAAGTCGGATTCGGGCTTAAATGACCCCCTAAAAACGGATTATTTTTCGCCTCATCAAGACACGATAGTGTCTTACCACTCAGAAAGATCTTAACACCTTATTTGTATTATCTAATTTCATTCTTGAAAGTTTTCATTTATAAGATAATCCAAACTACTATCTTGGGATAGTTATCAATTCTTCTCTTCATCCCGTAGAAGTACTATCCTGTTTAGGTCCTAAGAATACCATTCCGTCACAAACCTTTAAAATCTCTTAATATTTTCAAAGCAAACTCAACATCTATACCTAAGAATATTAATGTTAAGCATACACTACACACTTTTCTTCATCAACATATCACATCAATGTCTTCACAACCGTTGGAACCACAAGCTCATTAACAGATCTTGATGCACTTTTAAAGCTCAAATCATCCTTAGTTACACCACAAGCACCCTCATCAGCTTTACAAGATTGAATATTCATTTTGTACTTTTGGAACACCAGTATCATCTCGTAATACACTACCTTGTAACTCACCGGCTAAGTATGAATGTTGTGTTGAGAATTCTTAAGTAGGATGATTTATAATTATTTGAATGGATTGGGATGCCTTTTCATTTAAATAAAGAAATTGTAAATCACCGAACCATAAGTTTATATTCCCCTACTTACATTGTTTGGGATGCCTCTCTATGTAAATAAAGAATTATAAACAAGTGGGCTTATTTGTATCCGAAATAACATAAGTATGAAGTCAATAAACACTAGGTACAAAAACAAACTACCTACTAGGCTATGATTGCAAATACTATCCCAATTTCCATTGATATTCAACTACTATATCAATTGCTATTGATACTTGACAACTATATCAATTTCTATTTGATATTTAACTATATCAATTTCTGTACAACTACTATATCAATTTCTATTAATATTCGACTGCTATATCAATTTCCTTTGATATTCGACTATTATTTGAATCTCTAGTAATACTCAACTATGTTATCAATCTCTATTGACACACCATACTCTGAGACAAACCAAACTACATCACTGGTAATCACAGACTCTAGTCCTCATAAGTAACCACACCTCTTCATCGACACCACTCCAACATATAACACACATAGAACTTCGGGACGAAGTTCCGTTAAGGGGTAGAGACTGTAACAATTCGCATTTTCAGGTTAACTTCAATTCCCGAAAAATTTCACTATTCATTTTTACTATTCACTTTTACTATTCATTTTCCAAAATTTAATTTTTATTTCATATTCTCGTGTGATAAATCATTTCCATGGCAAAATAAAAGTTTGACACTCATCAGATCATTTTCGCGAAAGTTATTAAGGAACTACACGTTTTAGGGTAAAACGTCATTCAAAAATCCTACGCACAACGAAACTCGACCGCGTTAATTTTCCCCGCATTAGAAAAATGTTTGATACACTCATGATTTATTTGAGAATTAATCATGACTGAGAAAAATGTGACCAAACAAACCTCGGCCGTGAGAAACAGGAATTTTCGTTTTTAAGCACTTTTACTTAGCCGTAACCTTAGTCTATACCTGCACCGCGTTTCTAAGACAATATGAGTTTTCACATTTTTGGAAAAAGTCAACATATTTTTCCCTCCTCCTTTGATCAAAAATCATTCCTTAATTTTATAAATCATTCCTTGATTTTTAGGCTTACGGTTTTATGTCTAAAAGACATTAAATACCAACCGACACTAGACTGAGCCCAGTCTAGACATTATAAGTCATTTTAATTCATTATTATCATATTAGAAAAGTAACATTTTACTTTTCTTAATTTTACACAATATTCGTACGTTTTACGTATTACGTGTTTTAGACCTGTGTTTCCAGTTTTAGCAGGGTTTGAGCACCCCAATGGAACCTACCACTCATTTTATATTTTATTATGGAGTATATTGACAAGTTTAGTCATTCTTCCAAGTTTCACATTTTTATGATACCCGGTTTTACGTTTAGTGGCTTAACAACTTACGGTTAGGGATTAACGGGACCAAAACTCACTCCATAAATCAAGATAATATCAAAATGACCAACCAAGTCATCCATATAACCATATGGACGAAATTTATGCACATCACCATGCATTGGTGGCTTGGTGATGAGCCTTGGAAAGTTTTGTGGTCAAAATACTAACAAGTATAGAATTTCTAGGTTTCATGTGTTACATTTTGAACCACGTATTAGTATAAACCTAACCTCCTCATCCTAGTATAAATATAAGCTCATTCCTCTTCATTTTAATACCAAAAATCCAGCCATATGTATATTCCAAGAGAGATTCATCTTTGATTTCAAGCTACAAAGTCTATATCATTGTTGAAGCTCTTGTAAAGTTTCACATTATCCTTGTACTAGTTTTCTCATTCTTTTGGTGATCTTCCATCCACCCAAGAAGTGTTGTAGTAGAGACTTCAAGTGCCTTCTCAAGTAGTCACAAGTTGGTGTCAAGATATTAGAGAAGTTGGAAGCTAAAGATCCTAGTTCAATCAAAGTCCTAATCCTTGTTCTTAACTTCCTTTCTTTAGAAAGCCCAAAGTTGTAAGCAAAACCTAATACACTTTCTTGCTCAATATCATTTTCATGCTTATCATATTTCATTCATACTATATATGGTCTTTATGTTATGTTCATGATGTATAAAAACTCTTAAAACAAGTTATGGAAACCATATGTAGCTATATAGACATAAACAAGAAAACTAGTGACTTATATTGAGAACTACGACCAAAATAGAGTAACCATGATATGAAACACTTACCTACTATTATAAAGGGCTTAAAAAGGAAAACATATCAATTTGAACCACCTAAAACGAGTACACGAGTCAAAAGTTATGGCCAAATGAAGTTAGCGAAACCAAAACGCCGAATCTGCCAAAATAGCATTCTGATCAAAATCAGTATTTTTTCGAGGCCCTTCTGGTCCAATTCATCAAAAAGTTAAACATGAAAGTTGTCCAGAACGACGCTTTCGTTCAGGAACAAAGAAGCTCGAGCCCTGAAAACGCTTTTCCAGTGATATTTTTCTTCAAAATCTTAACAGCCCATTTTAAGACCAAATGACCATGTAAAAAGTTATGATTAAATGAAACCAAGAGGTCTAATGACCTAAAGCCAAGACCACTATCATGGCTAAGGACAAGGTTGAGTCTCAAGACCATGGAACAATGACCAAAGGTCATGGCAAGGCCATGACTAAATGACCATATAAACTTACTTAGGCAAAAACATAAGCTAAAGAGTTAGCGATAACTTAAACATGCAATTTGGATCTACTCCATCTAAAGAACCATGAGATCTTACAAGTAATTGTCATACAGGATTTAAGAAACTCATCCTAATAACAATCTTTATGTAAAAGTAAACTTTCCTAAGTTTATTCAAATATTGGACATGTAACTTTTCGGATCAAAACTTATATATATATATATATATATATATATATATATATATATATATATATATATATATATATATATATATATATATTATCAAATACTACAATAGTAGGGAGCCTCATGTGAGGAGTTCATTAAGTAAGCCATCGAGATGAGTTGTGGATTTACGAATTAAAGTGTCCTGGCTCCTCGAATGTTTACTACATGACTTCTGAATTATGTCGGCCCGAACGGTAAGCGATATATAAACTATACATGTTTCATAAACCATTTCTTTTCAAAGACTTAAACTATACTAAGTACTACCTCATGGACTAATTGCAAGACATATATAGGCAATTCTTCATATTCTTTATTCCATTTCTAAATCGCAACATTCTATTATAGGTTGCTTGTAGAAACTTTCGCGATTCGACCATCACATTCACTTCTTGCTATATAACTTAAGGTGATTTCATAGCCCCACTTTCCATTACTTAATTATTTTACAAACCCTTGGGGGGAATACATGCTATTTTAAACCGAACACAATGCTTTGAAATTGTATGCTACCTGATTGTTTTATTTTTACTAAGTACCATCCTTGCTAAATCTAATATCCCTTACTATGAACCATTTAATCACTAGTAATAGTGAGCGCGAATATTGTGAATAGGCATATTGGGATTGACGAATCCCATTTGTATTGACTAAGTTCAAACAAATGCACTAATATTTTAGATTTAGGTATGTAAGCGAAGTACCTACCGGGATAACTCCGCCGATTGATATTGGTACCCGTTAACGTTTTGGTCATAAGCTTAGTGTATAATTCGTTTTATGGGTGTATAATAACGTAGCCCTTCATTTTGTTTTCCAACCATGAGTATTAGTCTAATTAACTCATACTACCAACATATTGTATTCAACCATTAAACAAACTCTATGAATATCACTCAACCTTTGTGTTGACCTCTTAAGCATGTATTTCAGGTCCATGATGATCAAGGATGGCACGGAAGGGCACGGATATTCAAGAGGGGTATAAATTTTATTATCATTCAAAAACTCATTTAATGTAAATTGTAAACATGGAACCATTTGGGACCTCATTTTGTAATCTCTGATATTTATATAATTTGAATGATAAACCTTTTAAAATCACTCAATTAGAGTTCGTTTTCTGTTATTGTGACTATTGTGCCATCGAGTAACACCCAGTTCGAATTCCGCTGCATCCATGAATTGGGGGTGTTACAATTTGGTGGTAGTGCAGGAGCCAGTGGGAGTTGAGGCGCGAGCAGCAGCCAGGCAGGGACAAGCTAGGCTTATGAAGAGGAGGCTGTTAGGGCTCATCCAACGATGACCACTATGGACAGGTTTAGGGTGATCGAAGGGAGCTTGGGGCACATTGATACCGGGATGATGGAAGTAAGGGACTATGTGGATGATATGGCATCGGTAATTTTTGGTGTGAGTGATCCATTTGATGTGTTCCAGAAAGACATGAGGAGGATGCAGGCCGAGCAGCAGTGTTTCTACCTGTGGAACGCCGACAGAATGAGTGAGATAATGGTCGGGCACCTCAACCACGAGCGATGGAACGGGCCTCTCTATGGCCACATCTCCAATATTGGAGTCCAGTAAGGAGTTACATTCATGGACCCTCTGCAATAGCCAGCAAGCGCCTCCACCACTCCTTTTAAGTTAGTCGATCCCCACCCCATGGACCACGACCACTTTAAGGGGTGAAATCCCCAGTTGTTTATGAACAATGATCTCGGTTACCTTTGAACAAGTTTATGGCTTTCAAAACTATAATCTATGTCTGTAATAACTAAACTCTTAGGGCTATTATCTTTATAATTAATCTAGGTGCCTATGGGTGCAAATTTTCCTATTGATTCTGTGCAGGATTTTTGCAGACATAGCTAATTACGGCATAACTACATTACAAGTTACGCAGTAACTACACTTACGAGAGGCCATTTTATTCCATAATATTAGTTACGGTGTAGCTAGTTATTGAACTACGTTGTAACTGTCATTTCGAAAGGTTACCTGGTTCTAGTTACGATGTAACTGCCATATAGAGCTACGACGTAAACCCCTCACCAAGTTTGTGTGCAATTGATGACCTCAGTTACGCTGTACAAGCCTAATAAATTACAGCGTATTATCCACTACCATAAGAGAGAAGAAAGGGGAATTATTTTTCTTTTCCTTTTTGTTTTTCATTTCTATTCCTTATTTGTCATTTGTACAAATGGGGCTTTGTACATCATAAGTAGGGGGTGGGAAATAGAAATGTGGAACTCTTTCTTGTTCTCATTTTTCTAGTTTATTTTGAAAAATTTTGACATGTTTTTCCTAACCGAACTAGAATAGACCTTAGCCGAGCGCACTTAACCCTTGAATTAATATGGCAAGGATTAGCCTACTCAGTTTCCCCCTGTTTACCTAAATCCACCAAAATATTGAGTGTGCTGGTAGTTTTGTAAAATTTAGAACTTGGCTTTTACATCATTTCAAACCCATAGACGAGTAATGTGCTAGACACATATGGAAGGGAAAATTTTAGAAGGCAATGTTTTAGGATTATCACCCAAATAGCCTCGGATGTGTGTGTTTATCGATTAGTCACCTCGACTTCTCGACCCCCGTGTAAACCCTTTTGTTACACTCATCTTTAGTGCAAGATACCCCTAGTACACCCTTTTGAGCCATTCCATTCATTTCTTACCCCAATATATATTGTTTCGATACACCATTACACCTTAGCCTACCGTGTAGTCTAGTTTATGATTGGGAAGTTGTTGTTTGCCCTAGTTCGAGGTATAAATGGATGAATTCAGGAATCACACCTACAAAGACATATCGTTGAAGATCATTTGAAGATCCCCCAAATTCTCATATATTGTTCATCTCAAGTGGGGGGATGTATATTGAAGTCAAAAAAAAAAAAAAGTGAAATCCCGTATGTAGATACTTGAAATAAACAGGTGCACCAATATATAGCACCTTGATGAAGAGCTTATCAAGATTTAGTATCGAAGAGGCCACTTCGGTCACATTAGAAGACAGGAGTTGTATAACAACCCACAAACACCCATTACTATCATTCCCATTACAAATACCTATAGTAGGTATTTCACAGGTAAATTTTTGCTTTTTATATGCATTATTACTTGCATGATTCACTAGACCTGCTCACGTATCTACACAAGCCAAATAACTCAACGCTCACATCCTATAAACCCCAGGTATGTCAAGCATAAAATCATAACAACACCATAATAAGTAATTCACCAATCTAAAACACTAAACATAACACAAAACCCTAATAAACACTAACTAAAACTTAAGTAGGATTATGTGCTTATCTGAACCTATATGCTTAGTTTAACTAGTATGAATGTGTCCAAGGATTAAGTATGAGTTTCCTTAGGAATATTAGGATATATTAGGACCATTAGGCTATGGAATAAACCCTTTAGAACTTAGATACAAACCCCATAAGCCCAAAAACCATAACTAGGTCATAGTTAACTAGAATTAGGTCTAAACCATCCCAAAACTTCCCCATAGGTCACTACCACTTAGTATAAGCCTCTTAGAACTTAGGAATAGCTATTAGACACTCATAGGACACTAGTTTAGGCACTAAACTATAGGATAAACCCTAGTCTCTCACTAAACACACTTAGGTCATTTAGGTTACAAAACTAGGTCAAACCTTCCCAAACCTTTCCCATAAGTTACCCTCTATTAGGTACCCATATTGATTTCACACAAGCAAGAATGAGATAGATATAAGGTTGGGATGATTATGAGAATGATCGAAATATAATTTCATTCCCAACAATCTCCCCCTAAGGGTCAGTCATCACGGTTGCTTGACGTCTTTGTCATTTCTTCATCTTTGCTTTCACAGCTTTAGACGTCTTTCAAAAAATCATGAGAAAAATCATTCATCGTTCTTTGTGCTTTGTTCATTGTTGTTCTAATAGTGATCAAGTTATGAAGTTGTCTGTCTTTCGTCACTTCTGTGTCTGTGGTGGTAGTCCGCCATTCCAACATGCTCATACATCTTTCAACTTTGACTTATACATGCACGTAGTTCCCTTTCTTAGACTTTTGATCTTTAGTCTTTATACTCTGTAGATTCTTCTTTAAGGCGTAGAATCTTTCTTTGAACTTTGTGTTGCATTGATCTTTGAGGGAGCTTTCGATGACTTCAAGATGCATGTATGAGCATGTGGAATCCGTCGCTATGGAGATGATGTGTCCCTGCAGGTAAACAGTTAGCAATAAAACATCTGGTACTTACAGATAAGGAACTAGAGATCGTAAACAACATAGTGTGAAGACTCCTTCTAACCCTTATCAATGCCGTTCCCATGTCAGATACCCCCGAAGGAGCTTACAAGACCTACTAAGTAGCTCAATGACTGGGTGAGTCGCTGGGGATCACTCCATGACTGTAGACCGCTATGAAACCACCGCAAACACTAAGCGTAACCCACAAGGAGTAACCGAAGTGACCTGCTGTCAGGGTTGTTTGATGTTGACCCTGGCAGGATTTCCATTCAATCATTGAGAAAATACTTATGTAAAATCTCTCATAAACGTTCTCGGCAGATTGCTAAGATCTGCGAAGGACTCAATAATTTACAGCTAGTGTCCATTGATTAGAACACCAGTTGTAGAAATACTAAGTGTTACTAAGAGATCTTTAATGTATCTCATGGCTCTAGACTCGAAAAGTGCACACTTAGGTTTGCTATGCGGAGACTAAGGAGGGGTCTCCTACTTCAATATCAACCATCTCTAATAGATAAGTCGATAGATTATACCGGTTCCCCGTGGGAATGAAACAAGCTCTTTTAAGAGAACTTGAGTGGCTAGGAGGTTAAGTGCATTGCGTCACTGGGTCCATGATGACTTTATCTTCAATACCGGCGTCGCCTTAGCAACAACCAATAGCATAGGAATTGAACCCGGTATCTGCCCTAAGGTTGAACATATGGAGGGCTATTTCTTTTCACCCTTTTCTTTACTTTTATTTTTAATTCTTCAACTTCTTCTTTCCCTTTCATTCTTTTCTCCTTTTATCGTATCATACCTAAGGACTTCTAATTCTAACTATTGTCTTCACAACTTCAATCTACTAATGTCTTCTAGTCTTCTCCTCTTGGAAGTTTCAATTACTTCACTACTAGTCACTATTGCTACTATCTCCTATCTCCACTACTATCCAACACTACTTCTTCACTTCAAGTTCCACTTCACACTTACAACAATTCTAGATTTTACAACTAAATCTAGCTAACTAATACATACACCTTATTCATCAAAATATGAAAGATCAACAAGATGAAACAAACAAACAACTTAGATAGCAAGATGATACTAAGTTGTAATACTTCTAATAGAAGTATTCTTCTCTTTGCACTTGAGTGTTGAGGCTTGAATCACTTTGAAACAAAGATTAAAGTATGTAAGATCAAAGGATTTTTAGAGGATGGAAAAGGATGTTTAGATCAGAAAGTTTATAGTGCAAAAAGGTGAGAAAAATATGTGGAATGATTCAATATTTATAGGGCCAGAAAATACTGTTCTGGAGCATGCCGGTCCCCTTAATTAGGGGGCGGTCCCCTTAATGATTAAGGGGGCCGCCTAGTAAAATTAAGGGGGCCGCCTTCCTGAATGTTAGATTTTCTTGTCCTTTTGTGAGGGAAATTTTTCTGGATTAGATTTGCCATTTTTGGTTGAAAATTTGAATTCACAAATTTGTAGTGAATTAAACATATTCTTTTAATTCCAAAAATGTTTTACAAAAGATATAAAATGTTTTGTGACATTTTATAAATATCTTGTGATTAACAAAAGTGTTCCTTTGATCTTGTAATACATTAGGCACTTTGTTTATTCATACCTTAAGTGATTAAATGGTAAAGATGAATATTTACTACTAAATACTTGTTTATGTCATAATCTTTGGTTTGATGAGTTTTCGTTTTGTGATTATCAAAACATAGAGATATCGAAAGATATGAATAACGTTTTTAGTCATTTATTTATATCAACAATCTCCCCCTTTTTGATGATTACAAAACCTAAACTCATTAAATCCAAAAATTAATTTTTAGACAAGTATTTAGTGAGTTTATATTCACTTCTCCCCCTTTTTGTAAAATCAAAAAGGTTTAAGCCAATAGAAGGAAAGCTCCCCCTTGATGTATGCTCCCCCTCGTTTGAGGGCACCAAGGGTTCGAGAATTGGAATTCTTGCAAGAAAAATATTAGAAGCACAAGCATGGCACAAGCAAACACATATATCATAATACCAACAAATAATAAGCATGGCAAAAGATAATTAGGAACACATATTAAGTCATTCATTGATAGAAAATGATTATGTCAACCCATAATCATTGTTACAAAAGCCATAAATATAGAATACTAAACTAAGTAGAGCATCCTATTGTGCCAATCAAGGAGTGTCACCAAACTTTCTTGAATCCCAAAGTGGTTGAAAAGAGTTATTTGAAAATGAGAAACATAAGCATATAAAATGCTTGGTGGTTTAGTGGAGATAAACTTTTGGTTGCATGGATGTTGGTGAGTTTGGAGATGTGGAACTTGTAGGTGGTGGATTAGAAGTAGGATTTGTTGATTGAGGGTTTTGATGTTGTTCAAGTGATGGTGTTTGTTGAGATCTTGTAAGAAGATACTCAATCCAAGTGAAGTGCTCATTCAAAGCAATGGTTTGTTATTGAAGGAAGATGCAACAAGAGCAATTGTTAACATGCTTCTCAATTTGGTTGATGTTGTGTGGTGATGATGGTGAGCTTGATTGGGGTGGATCCAAATTGCGTTGAGCAAGATGTAATGCTAAAAGAGCACTAAGCTCATGAGCCTCTTTTAGCTCCTCAACGAACTTCAAGTGTTCGGAGGAAGGTGTTGGTAGTGGAACATGATAGTTGTCTTGGGTGAAGGTTTGAACATGCAACATAGGAATGGCATGTGAAGTTGTAGGATGTGGTGGTGGTACTCTTGGTGGTGGAGACATGGTTGAGCTTGGGTAGTCATGAAAACATGAAAAGGGTGGAAGAGTCTCTTCATGAGTGAGTGGTGTTTTGGTTGAATGAGCAACATGTGAAGTATTGATTGAGATGTTGGGATTGTTGTTTTAGGATTGAGCATGCTCATCATAAGAAGAAGCATGAATGAGGGAATGAGTGGGTGATAGGTTGTGAGATGAGTCATTATTGTGGGTTTGAGGTTTAGTAGTTGGTTGACTTGGAACAACATCACTTGAGTTATGACAGGAATCAAGTTTCCTCCTCCAAACGGGTTTGACGGAGATCCTTGCGGTTCTTGAAATCTTAGGTTTTTGGTTGTTGGGAGATGACATGTTTGGGTGTGACGGCATTAATGATGGGAAGAGGGTATTTATAGTGTATGAGAAATGTGGTTTAGGAAGGTAAATTTTGAGGGATAGCATGGGAAAAATATGTTTGTGAATTTTGGGAAGTATAGGCTGAAATGGGTCAAAAAGTGATAAAGAAAACAGTATCCCCGACCATCAGATGGCCGGTCCCCTTAATTAGGGGCCGGTCCCCTTAATCATTAAGGGGGCCGCCTTATATAATTAAGGGGGCCGCCCATCTGGTGATTCCCAGAATGCCAGAAATCGGTTTTTGGCAGAAAATTTTCAAAAAGGTTGTGTTTTTGGATTTAGATTCAAGTAAGTTCAACTCTTTGAGGCAATATAGGGCATACTATTCATTAATGTAGAGAGTGATATAGAAATAATTAAATGAGGCAATTAATTTCTAATAATCATGCTATATATTAATTTATCAATTAAGATATGCAACTAAGGAGGCAATAAGGCATATAAGTTAAATGTGTAACTATATGAAGATGATAACATTTAGTCTAGAGCAAACACATTGATGATTGTTAACAAGTAACAAATAGGTGGATATGATTATATGGACTTCAAGACTTGTTACAAACAAGATCCATATGGGCAAGCCATGATTCTCATGAAATGATTTAATTAAATTGTGAATGTCATTTCCAATAGAAGTGTATGACACATGTGAGAAAATCAAATGTGTTTTAAGCAAAACGTTTTTAGTTTTATTCAACAATGTTTTGAAGTAAATTCAAATGTGCACTACAATAAAACATATTGAATTTTGTTTCATAACATGTAATAAAAAATTTCAATCTTGTTTTTGATTAAAATAAGGTTATGAAAAATATTTTAGTTAAGCAAATTGTTTCAAGAAAGATAATATAGATATTTAAAAGATTTTCATTCAAAAAGAGAGAAGTTTTAAACATGATGTTTTGATCATGATAACAAGAAATTGCAAGTGAAGGATTTGAAATGGAAGCTTATCATACTCAAGAGAATCAATTAAGCCCATTGTCAAACATAATCATCTCTAATGACACCTAAAGATATGAAAGAGAGATGGTAGATATTTATGATCTAAATGCAATGAGATAGAAAGGAGCAAAGTAAATTATTCATGGATACAAGATAGACATGTGTGTATATATATATATATATATATATATATATATATATATATATATATATATATATATATATATATATATATATATATATATATATATATGAATATGTATACAAAGAACATCATAATATCAAGTTACTAACAAGTCTCAATTATAATACATCTATTTATGCAACTAGTAAGATCATATAGCTTAAGTGGAAAGCATTCTACTATAGATCATAGAAGATTAAGAAAAATGATAATAGACTAAATAACAAGAAGGTTAATAATGCTAATATCATATATGCATATATTAGTATTAATGATCTAAAAGCATGGAAACTTATAAGTTAAATCATATTCACATACTAATTAAAGCATTCTAAAATATATGTAATATTGACAAGTTTTTGAAAAGAAAACTTATCTCAGGTCCAGCTTTTCTTTAAGAGTGGGCATGAGGGAAATGGAAGAAATCTTAAAAGTTTGTCCAAAACATGTCGAAGTAGCCAAGTAACATTCCAACGCAATATAAATCAAGGGAGCTAGATCCGAGATGCTTAATCGATCACACCAATCATCACAAGTCGTGAAGGCTAATAAAAATTGTGCTTTAGAGGCTTCATCTTGAAATATTAACGGACACACCATGATACCAATACTCCAAGAGTGAAGAACAAAATGCCGAGACAAGAAGATTCCCGCAACGACGTCATAGGCGAAACAGTTGCAGAATGTGAAACAACGTGATAGAAACCAATAGCCGTCAAAGGTAATAGAGCGAGATGAGTAAATCAACACGTAATAGACTCTTCGTTCGTTAATTACCTAAACATGATAAAAAGCTTGGTACCCAGATTCTCATGGGTCCTAGTTGGTTAGATGAGAACATCCATTGCATTTGAATGCACATGGTGAGGATGTCGTCGATAAGTACAAGAATTCATCAATAGTTTGTTTTAATTAACAAACAATGACTATCTTGACTAGAGTAATAAATAATAAGTGTTAATAGTATTAGTTCTAAATTTATTCACTAGGTTTAACAAATTTTATTTGTTTTGATACATTTGTTGAAGGATCATTTACGATAAATCCTAAGCCGGTTTTATCATAAAATGACTTTTGAATGTTAAGAAGATATTTTAAAGATTTAGAACTATTTTCGAATTTTGCCAATGTTTTTGCTTTTTCATTTTCCATTTTAATTTCATGTTTGTAGTCTTGACATTTTTTAAATTCAAGATCAATTTCAATATTACTTTCAAGTCTAGACATTTTATCTTCTAAAATTTTTTCTTTTTCAAAGTTGTTTTCAGCGGATGTTGAAGATTCGTTTTTAAAAATAATTTTTGTTAGGTCACCATTTTGTAAACACAAGTATAATAATGATAGAAATGAGATGAGAATAAGAGATGGTTGATTATGAGACTTATGAAAAGTGAAAGAGCAAGAGTTTCCTTAATGATATTCAAATAACCAACAAAAATGAAATGTTTACATAAGCTTGATATATATAGGGGAGGAGTAGGGCAACACTCCCTACCTCCCTCTTTCATCTAAATCATGGGCTTTCTAGGCCCATGGACTTACATACTTAAGCCTTGTAACATAAACGTAGTAAAGTAAATAACTAAGCAACCTATTACAAAAGGTAATGACCGAGACTTGACTAAAATACAAAAGTATGATCCCAACAATCTCCCCCTAAGGGTCGGTCATCACGGTTGCTTGACGTCTTCATCTTTGTCGTTGACTTGTGACATGTAAAACTTTAGACGTCTTCAAAATGGTTGAATGATAATGAATGTACTTTGCTCTGTATCTTTGTTCTTTGGTGATGATGTAGTGATTGTGTTATGAAGTAGTCTGCCGTTCGTCACTCCTGCGTCTGTGGTGGTTGTCCGCCATTCCAACATACTCATACATCTTTGGACTTATACTTTCACGTGCACGAAGTTCCTTTTCATACTTTAAGATCTTTGTCTTTATACTTTGTAGATTCTTCTTATTGGCGTAGAATCTTTCTTTGAACTTTGTATTGCTAAGATCTTTGGGGGAGCTATCGTTTGCTTCAAGATGTATGTATGAGCATGTTGGAATCTACCATCATGAAAGTGAGGTACCTGCGAGTAAACAGTTAGCAATAAATAACCGGTACTTACAGATAAGGAATTAGAGCTCATCAACAGCATATTGTGAAGACTCCTTCTAATCCTTATCCAGGCCGTTCCCATATCAGATACTCCCGAAGGAGCTTACGAGACCTACTAAGTAGCTCAATGACTGGGTGAGTCGCTAGGGATCACTCCACGACTGTAGACCGCTGTGGAACCACCGCAAACACTAAGCGTAACCCTTGTGGGGTTACCGAAGTGACCTGTTGTCAGGGCTGTTTGATGTTGACCCTGGCAGGAGTTTCCGTTCAATCATTGAGAAATACTTATGTAATTCTCTCATAAACGTTCTCGGCAGATTGCTAAGATCTGCGAAGGACTCGATAATTTACAGCTGGTGTCCATTGATGTAGAACACCAGTTGTAGAAATACTAAGTGTTCCTAAGAGATCTTTGATGTATCTCAAGGCTCTAGACTCTATAAGTGCACACTTAGGTTTCCTATGCGGAGACTAGGGAGGGGTCTCCTGCTTCAATATCAACTGTCTCTAAGAGATAGGTCGATAGATTACACTGGTTCCCCGTGAGAATGAAACAAGCTCTTTTAAGAGAACTTGAGTGATTAAGAAGGTTTAGTGCATTGCGTCACTGGGTCCATGACGACTTTATCTTCAATATCGGTGTTGTCTTTTGCAACACCCAGTAGCATACGTATTGAACCCGGTGTCTGCCCTAAGGTTGAATCATATGGAGGGCTATTTCTTTTCACCCTTTACTTTATTTTTCTTTTTAATTCTTCAACTCCTTCTTTCCCTTTCATTCTTTTCTCCTTTTTTCGTATCATACATAAGGACTTCTAATTATAACTATAGGAGATGTCCTTGGGTAGATCCCTCCGGCTCTGGCGGATCATAGGACGGATATTCCTATCTTAATCACCTTATAACTCCGACAGTAGCCAAGAAACCTTTGATTGAAAATCTCTCAAAGTGTTTGTGATAATCAAATATTTTGGTTAACACTTTGAGAGTTTTGTGTACACTTTTTGAAGGGCTCCCCCTTCACATGTGCTCATGAGTATTAAATAAATTTGCACATGCGGGAGGAGCAAGCATTTGGAATTGATCCACTTTCCGTGAACAAGACCAATTCGAGACACGCTTACATCACTAGTTAAACTAGCTAGAAGTTATTACCCGGCCTGGTTAAGTCCACAGAAAGTTTCTCGAGATGGTACATTTCTACTAAGACTAATCCTTTTTCGAGACACGCTTACGTGGTTAGTTAAAGAGATACATTGTCAGCTTTTAGGTGACAACTAGCTCTAGTAACTAACTTGATGTTATTACCCGTCGAGGACCAGTCTTTTCGATATTACTAACTTTTATTGTCTCGTCAATTCCTGGGTCAATTCTGAGTCTAGCTCGCACATGATACAACTTTTAGCTTTGACTACTTATATTTTAATCACTTTTTCATTTTCTCCCCCTCAAAAATAGCATATCATATGATGTTTTTGACAAACTTCTTAGATTAAAATATGCCTTTTTGAGTCTTATGGGGAGATTCACCAAGAACTTTTGATTTTGAACAAAGTATTTTGTTTTGACAAGTGCTCCCCCTCAACAAGTGATTAGGTCTTATTGAGGTGAAATACTTGTCCTTTTGAGCAGAATTATGAAAAATCATAAAACATTTGATTAATTCTACTCAAAAGTAAGAAGCCTTCGCTCCTTATATTAGGATTGAGGCACTGATGCGTACCTCAGGGTCCTTTCTTTACAAGTTCGGGTTGTGCACTGTAATGCGTGCACAAGCCATTATGAAGTATAGTAATATGACAAATCAAATCAAATTCTTACGACATTGCTACCATTCAGGTCTCTGAAATGTCAACACCGGAAATCCAGGTCTGCCTCCAACATAGCTTTCCAATCTCCAAAACTGATCCCTGCGCTTCAACCGGTTCTCAATCCTTAAAATGAATCTGCAAGCGTCCCTGGCCTCATTGGTATTCCACCTTTTGGATTTACCCAGTGCTATGTCATCTAATCTGCTTTTGATTCCATCTCTGACAAACTTCAAGGTTTCATCACAGAACTTATGTATTTCTCCATAGCCCATGAAGCAGTTACGACCGTTGACACTGCAGTATGTGAATCCAAATGTCGGATGTCTGATCAAGGAGTATTGAGATAGATGTTGAAGGTTGGGGATGTCGAACAGGTTTGGTTTGGAGAGATTCAGCTTCTTCTGATAACTTTCCACTCCCAGTTAAAGATCTTCTACTCTTTCTCTGATGACTATCTACCTAATGAATATTAGGAGAGCTGTGATAAAGGCAAGCTGTATCTCTTTGGGCAAGTTGCAAAGCTTTCCTTGAACTTTGAGCAAGTACATATCTTCTATGTCGTTCAGGAGTAGTCGTGGAAAGTCTGACTCGGAAATATCGTACTCTTTTTCATCAAGTCTTTTGAGTGTGATTTTGCTGAGGAAGGGGTACCCAAAGTGAGTGACAGTCGAAATGAACTGAATCGAGACTATCTTCAAATCACTTGTCACATCACCCATCGTCTGATTGAGTCTGCTACTTCGATAATACTGTGCCCGGTTATCTGGCCAATGATGTATACCATAGAGTGCATTCCGGTCATAGTCAACAACTTTGTCGATGAATAAGGCAGAGGCTTCTTCTTCGATGGCATTGTTGAGATATCTAGCTGCAGGGAGAAAGGCAAGTGATGTGACGTACTTCTTCTCAATCTTGCTGCCGAGTTGCAGAAATTCCAAGTCATTGTTGAAGAAGAACTTGTAAGGGATCTTTGGTTCCTTAGGCTTCCCAATCATCGGTAGTGGTTTGGACCAGTCAGTTATGTATGGTGCAGTTTTCCTTGTGACCGGATCGATGTAAGATTCAGGATTGATCCAGTCAATATTGCTTGACATAGCTCGAGCAATATTTTCTAGATGGTACTCAAGTTCGATGGAGTTAGCAGACCGATCTTTCAGAAGATTGAATGCATCATTCTTGATTCTTCGTAGCTCTTTCTTGTTCATCTTTTTCATCTGAAACTTATGCTGAATCAACTGAGCGTATTCCACTGTTCGACCATCTTGAGGTTCTTGATTGTCTGCAAGTGGCGGTTGCGAATTAATCATCTTTTCAAACCAGGAGTAATCGGCAGTTTCGTCTTGGTCTAGCCATTTGAGGACGGTTTTCGGTTTCTTTGGTTCTGTGCCTTTTGATGAGGTGTCCGTTTTGTGCTGATGATGCTTTCGTTTCCTTTCTTTCTTCTTCTTAGATGATGGTTCTGGTACTTCATCGGGCTGAGGAATCTCGTCACCACCTGTGTATTCGAAGTGGTCATGTGCTTTGGGAGCGGAACCAGATGCCTTGGGTTGTTGTGAAGATGTTGTTGTAGTTGGAGGGATGACCGGTGCTTTTGGTTGAGATGAGGGTCCTTCGGCTTGCTTTTGTTTCTTTGCCTGAGAGTTAGGATCCTGATCTTCATCATCTCTTGGACGTTTCAATTTATCGGCCTTAGTGCTGCAGGTCTCTTTAGTCATTTTGGCTTTCAAAGCTTCCAGGACTTTGGCTTCTTCAGGGGACAATGTGAACTTACTAGCCAATTTGTCTAAGAGTTGGGTTTCTAATTCGTCCAATGACAACCCCAGTTGTGGTAAAGTTGATTTGTCAGCTCGAAGAGTAAACGAGGTAGATCGGATCACTTTCTTGACTGCTTGTTCTGCAAACTTTGTGAGTTCAACTCTCATAGGTGCCAGCAGTTCTTTCAACTCAGCCACTAAGTGTTGTTCCATATACTGATGTGCTTGAGCAGCTAAAGTGGCTTCCAAGTTTTCTTGAACATCCTTAGCTAAGAAGGTGTCAACCTTTTCTTGCAGCTCTTGGACATTCGTATTAAGCTTAGTCAGTTCTGCAACTTGGCTTGCTAGTGATGCAACCTGATCTTCCAGTTTGTTTTTCTTCTTATCATGAGCTTTTCTAAACGCTTTCTTTATCAACTTGGATGCAGCAGAGGCTTTGGTACTAGCGGGTTTCTTGATTGATTTGTCATGAGTAGATTAGGATGCTGTAGGTGATGATTGTGAAGATTCAATGTTGGTGGTTACTTCCTTGTCATCTCCTCTTTGTGGTTCGGCTTGATCAACTTTCATAACTTTGGCTGCTTCCTATTTCAATCTTTGTTCTTCAGCCAGTCTGTCAGCCTCGGCTTTAAGCTTTTGTTCTTCGGCTAATTTGGTTGCTTCTGCCTTAAGCCTCAGATCTTCAGCAAGCTTGGCTTCTTCTTCTTTTCGTAACTTATCATCTGCCAGCTTGGCTGCCTCTTCAGCCTTCCTGCTTTCCTCCATACGAATTGTTTCTTCCAGTTTGGCTTGTGCTAGCTCCTCAAGCCTAGCCTCTTCAGCTTCTTGCTTTTTCCTTAATTCTTCTTCTTGAGCCCTTTCTCTGAGCTCCATTTCTTCCATAGTCAACAGATGTGGAGCCTCAGTATCCATGTGAACCTCCTCTTCCTCTGCTTCTGCTGCTGAAGCATTGAGCATTTCTACTTCTGTGGGTGATACTGTGGGGGTGTCGTAGACGACCAAATCAGCATTTGTTCCTGTAGTAGGTTCAGGAATACTGCTAGATCCACCAGCTTCATCAATTTGAGAGAACAAAGGAGGTGGAGGTTGATCAGCTTGGAATGCATCTATCTTGCTGTGGAGAATGCCCAAATTGAGAGCTCTTTCATTTTCTTCTTCAACTGAAAGGCCTATGTTTGAGTGAGCAGATTCATGTTCAGCCGTCATTGGTTCCTTCATCTTCTCTTTCCTGATCCTTTCTTCTTCCAATTTTGTCTCTGCTTCAGTGAACGGTCTTTGATTGAGATCTGCTGGGTATTCAGCATTATCAGCAAATTCATCAATGTCTTTATCTCAATATTCGAAAGTCAAGTCTTTATCATCAATATCTTCAAGATTAACATTCTCGTTGATATTGGCATAGGCTTCCCTGTAAACTGGACCTTCGTCGGATTCGGTTTCAGAGTTAGACGGTTTTGGAGAAGATGGTGGTGTGGGGAACCACCCTGGTTCAGGGATGGATGCAGGTTGCTTGACAGGAGTTCTTCGCTTGAGTGTACCCTTCTTCTTTTGGTTAGACTTGGTAGAGCTGTCGGAACTCTCAGACTTGCTACCTTTCTTTCCCTTCTTCTGCATGAATGATGGTAGAACAACTTCGTCCAAGAAACCAACTTTGTCTTCATCGAGAGATTGAAGGTAGTACTTGTAGTTCTTGCAAAGCTTCACTTTGGCATTCAAGAGACAATCGGGAAATTTCTTTCCTTGTTTACGAGTGCTGGTGTCAAGTCTCTTAATGATTCTGAGAGTTTCTTCATTTCTGAAAGTATGCTTGGCTTCGTCATCAAGTCGCTGTGGAATATCGTCATACTCACGAAGGAAGCTTTCGATGAGTAGTTTGGTGAAACGAACAAATGGAATGTTGGTGGTCTTGTGTTGAATGTGCTACACAAGGTCTTCCCAGATAATGCTGGCATAATCTACTTTCTTGACGTTTGCCACGGCCCAGAAGAGTTTGAGGTGTTGGAGCTTGGGGTGTTCATGGCCAGTGTCTCTGCCAGATAAGGACTTGGCAATCAGAATGTACAAGGTTCTCCATGGTTGTGGAAGAAATCTGATGTTGACCCTAGAGTGTCTTGTCACTACCTCTTCTGATTCATCGTAGCCAATATCCCGTAACCACTCTATCAGCTCTTCCTCGGTAGGTACTTGATCATATTCTTCATCTGGGCCAAGTTCGGGTAACCCAAGAACATTCCTTAGTGTATCTATGTCCACAGTAACCTGTCTGTTATGAAGCATGCAAGTGAAGGATGCTTCCCTAAGGTCTAGCTGAAGTGTATGCCAAAATTGGTGTATGTAGAAGCAGGTCACTGATGCTGACTTAGTGAACAGGAGCTTGTTGGGATGATATAGGAGAGCATCCACTGCAACAATGCATGAGGATTCGTTGCATGTGATTTTGTTGAAGTTGATTCGTAAGTTGTTCTTTCCTATCTTCCTGGTGTAATCTTCGGGAAAGGTTTCTTCCCATGAGAGTTTTGGTTCAGGTTTTGGTCCATATGGAATGTCATTGTGTTCTGCCATCTGAATTAATCATAAACAAACAAAAACATAGCAATGATTTACTTTGTTAGCTCAGACATTCAATTACATGATTGTGCATATTTTGAATTGATCAGTGGGTGTTTGTGTGTGAAAAACTTTTGTTATATGACAAACTTGTGTTTTTAGAAGTTAACACATGGTAGAAACTTATAACAATCTAGTTACAACATGAGTTTATCATTACAAGAGATTCCACATTGGAAATATTACAACACTTAGAAAATTTCATGACTTTGACAATGTTACGCGTAAGTAGGAAAACCTACGCATAACATGACTTATGCGTAAGAAATGAATTTAGGCGTAAGAGCAAAAGCTACGCATAACCTTATATGTTACACGTAAGGTAAATCTTATGCGTAGGCTCAATCTTACGCGTAGGATAAAATCTTAGACGTAAGATATGAGCTTATACAAAGGATTAACCTTATGCGTAAGATATAACTTATGCGTAGGTTTTGACTTATGCGTAAGTTCAAGACTTATGCGTAAGATCAAGACTTATGCGTAAGATTATCTTTTATGCGTAAACATTGTCTTATCCAAGACAATGTTTTTCAACGTGTCGAATCTTACGCGTAAGAATCAATCTTACGCGTAGGATGAACATCTTATGCGTAGATACGTATTTGACGCAAATCACCTTTTGAAAAATCGAGTTGTTTGATTCCTGAAAGTGTAAAAACACAACCACTGATCAATATCTACTTAATGTTCATTCCAACACACAATTTAACGCGTAATCATGCCATTAACCCAACTAACGCGTAGGATAGTATGAACACCAAATCACAAACATATTCAAACATGTTTATGGGTTGTAATTAACTTAGGGCAAGTGATTCTAACATCCTAAGGAACATATGGTCCAAATTATAACAACAATTGACCACAAAATCACAAGATCAAATCTGCTTGTGCGTTCGAACCCTAAATCTATGATTCATGATCAATACTAGTTTCTGAAACAATTAAACCACATGAACAAGTTCCTAGGCATATAAGAATACAATCCCCATCAAGAATTTCAATCATAACACACAGAATCAAGAACCCCTAAAATTTCGTATGAACCCTAAATTTAAATCAATCAATTTAGTGTTTCTGGGTACGATTAGAGATTAGAGACATGTTTATTAACATCTTAAGACCATATCCCATCAACAATTTTAACCATATCACACCAAGTTTCTGGGTTTAATCTTAACGCAAAACCCTAGATCAATTTTACCGATTAAGACAAATTAAGCTGTTGGATAATGATGAATTTAAAAACCGTTGTTTAGAATCATGATCACAACATGTTATAACTTACAGATTTGAAGATTGATGATCGGATTATTAGTTTGATTATGGATCGTTGATGAAGGTTGGTGAAAAGAGTAAATGCTTAGCAGGTGAAGTAAATGTGGTGGGTCAAATGTGTTTTGACCAAGGTTAATTCAAGTTTCACATATTGACATCTTAGGCCCTTTAACCTTATGTAACATTTACTCCTAATGCCCAAGTTAACTACTCATTTTAACTTATGTTAACTACACCAAGCTATCGCAAGAACAACTTGTGGAATTTTACTCCCCCTCAACCTTAGACCGTAGTAAAAAAAATGTAATATTTATTATAATGGTCAAGGTGAGTATCCCGAAACACTTTTGAAGTATTACTTTTGATATAAAACGAAATATTTTTGGTAAAATGCAAGTATAAAAGTAAATAATTTGAGAAAATTTAAAAAATACTTTTCCTCCCCCTCAACACTTGTTTTTAATAAATAAAGACATTTGACAAAAATTAGTGTTGAAAAGAGTGGTATATACTTGCATTTTTATTTTTTATTTTTTTTTTAATAGAAAAAGAACAAAAATCTTTTTGTGTTTTTTTTTGTTTGGTTTTATATTTTTGTATTTTGTTTTTGAAAAGATATTTACAAAGATAGTTTTGATGTTTGACGATCAATTATGTTTTAAAAACTTTTCCAGATCATCTGGAGTCAAACATCGCATACCAATTTGGTGAACTAGACTAGCAAACCTTGATGGTGCTAAAGATTTGGTAAGTAAGTCCGCCAATTGGTACTCAGTCCCAACAAAATACAGTTCAACGGTACCCTTTTTAACATGCTCTTTGATGAAGTGATATCAGAGATCAATGTGTTTGGATTTGCAGTGATGAACTGTGTTGCAGGAGATAGCAATGGCACTTTTGGAATCACAGTAGATTGGAATCTTGTTGAATAGGTAGCCATAATCCTTAAGTTGTGATCTCATCCAGATGACTTGAGCACAACATGCAGACATAGCTACATATTCAGATTCTGTTGACGACAGTGATGTGCAGTCCTGCTTCTTTGATTGCCATGACACAAGTTTATCTCCGAGAAACTGTAATCCACCAGATGTACTTTTGCGTGTGTCTAAACATCCTGCATGGTCAGCATCTGAAAAAGTAATTAGTTCAAAACCAGAATCCTTCGGATACCAGATTCCCAAGTTAATGGTTCCCTTTATGTATCGAAGGATTCTTTTGACCTCACTGAGGTGTTTTTCAGTTGGTTTAGACTGATAGCGAGAGCACATGTAGACAGCAAATACTATATCAGGTCTACTAGTTGTGAGATACATGAGGGACCCAATCATACTTCGGTATTCAGTAGGGTCAACAGGTGTCCCATGTAAGTCAGCATCTAGTTTTGTGGTATAGCCCATTGGTGTATTATAAGTATCACAACTCATCATTCCATGTTTCTTTAAAATTTCGAGAGCATATTTGGACTGATTTATAAAAATTCCACGGGGTGATTGATGAACTTGTAGTCCTAGAAAGAACGAAAGTTCACCCATCATGGACATTTTAAAATTATCTTTCATTAATTTTGCAAAATCATTTGAGTACCTTCTTTTTGTTGAGGCAAAAATAATGTCATCGACATATATTTGAACAACAAGTAAGTCCTCCCCGTAGGTTTTTGTAAATAGTGTTGGATCCACCGATCCTTTAGAAAATTTATTGGCCAGCAAGAAAGTGGACAGTTTGTGATACCACGCCCGTGGGGCTTGCTTAAGTCCATAGAGTGCCTTTTTGAGTCGGTAAACGTGATTAGGACGCTCAGGATCAACGAAGCCGACTGGTTGGCTTACATACACTTCTTCACGGAGTTCTCCATTAAGAAATGCTGTTTTCACATCCATTTGGTAAACAACCATGTTCCTGTGTGCAGCATAGGCCAAAAATATCCGAACAGCTTCATGTCTAGCCACTGGAGCAAAGGATTCAGCAAAATCAAGTCCTTCTAGTTGGGAGTATCCTTTCGCTACCAGGCGTGATTTGTTACGTATGACAGTTCCTTCAGCATCTAGCTTGTTCTTCCAAATCCATTTTAACCCGATGACAAAGACTCCGTCAGGTCTTTCAACTAATTCCCAGACTTCTAATCTTATGAATTGCTGAAATTCCTCTTGCATAGATTCAATCCAGTTGTCATAAGTCATTGCTTCTTTAATGTTCTTAGGTTCTTTGTGACAAACTGTGAGTGCATAGATACAAGTTTCTCCATCAGTGTGAATTCGTTGTCTTGTCATAACAGGTGCATCTGGATGGCCAATAATATGAACTAGTGGATGGTCTCGAGTCCATTTGTGTGTCGAAGGGTGTAGTTGATAAGTATCTCGCATGTTAGCAGGATCCAAATTGCGTGTGGACGACTCAGCTACTTCAGGAAATGTAGGAGCCGGTGCAAACGGGTTATAGAACGCATCAGGATCATGCTATGCGGGTTGTGGAACTGATTGTGGTATAGGATCTTCAGCTGATTGGCGGGAGTTAGAAACAGTTTGTTCTGCTGTAAATGGTGATGCAATTGGAGGACCGTCTCTCTCAACAGTTATTGTAGTTTGTTGAGGTGAGTCAGGTACTGGAATATTTTCAGGTTGAGCAGCGGAATTCGGTGAGACCTCAGTAGAACGGTATCCAATTGTATCATCAAACAGTGGAGCAAACAAGGTTTCCAATTCTTTGCGGTTGAGTGGCAATGGTTCAGCCGAAGAGTCCGGAGAGTTAAGACGGTTGAATTCAGGTCCTAAGCTGTGTTGCTCAGAAGCCATCTGTGTGAGTTCATCAAAATTAGCGTGAATGGTTTCTTGAATTTCTCTAGTGCGACGATTCCATATCCGAAAACCTTTAGAATTTTCACAGTATCCAACGAACACTCCTATGTCAGCCTTTGCTTTAAGTTTACCTAAATCATCACGATCATTTTTCGGATAACAAAGTGCTCCAAATACATGAAAGTAATCGATGTTCGGTTTTCTTTTGTGAACAATTTGATAAGGTGTTTTGCGATGGCGTTTAGTGATCATGCAACGGTTCTGGGTATAACATGCGGTTGAAACAGCTTTTGCCCATAAGTAATCTGGTAATTGAGCATTAATCAACATAGTTCTAGCAGCTTCCACTAACGTCCTGTTGCGTCTTTCAACAACTCCATTCTGTTATGGGCTTCTAGGAATAGATGTTTGATGTTCAATTCCACTTTCTCAAAGTATGACCGAAGTGTCTGATTCTTGAATTCAGTTCCATTGTCAGTTCTGACTATTCGTACCGTGTTGCGTAGCTGAACTTGAATTTTAGTGAGAAAGGTGATGATCATTGAAGGAGCCTGATCTTTACTTCGTAGGAAATAAACCCAGGTCCATCTGGAGTAGTCATCCACAATTACCAGTATGTAGCGTTTACCGTTGATACTTTGAACACGCATCGGTCCACACAAATCCATATGAAGCAATTGTAAAACATGATTCGTACTTTGCTCAGGTTTTGAAGGAAAATGAGCCCGAGTACTTTTTCCTTGTTCACAGGCTGAACATAAGTGATCTTTGGTAAAACGGAATCTTGGAAATCCATCAACAAGTTTGTGACGAGCAAGGTCAGTCATAGTTTTTGAAATTCAAGTGCGAAAGACGTTTGTGCCATAACCAAGATTTAGTCGATTCTGCTTTGGAGAGAAGACATATCGGAGATGTAGCAATCATATCTGACATTGATATTGTATAAAGGTTAGAACCACGTGAGCCAGACATTAGATCGTTTCCTTGTAAGTCACGAACGAAACAAGTTTTCTCACGAAATGCAACTTCTAGATCCCCATCACAAAATTGACCAACAGAGAAAAGGTTGTGTCCAAGGCCTTCCACATAATAAACACGACTGACTTCAATGTTCCCACTGACATAGTCACCATATCCCATTATTAAAGCGTAATGATCATTCCCGAATCTGACAGTACCAATGAACTTTGAGACAAAGTTGTGTAACAGTTTGAGATTGCCTGTCATATGTCGGGTCCATCCGCTATCAACAATCCAGAGAACAATCTGTACCACCTGCATCACAAGAAGAAGACACGGATGGAACAGAAGTAAGGGTGGAACCCAAAGAAATTGCGGGTTCCTGTTGGTTAGAAGCACATGTATTCAACAATTTAGGAATCCATTTAAATTCTGGTTTGTGTTGTAACCAACGTTCCCAATTCCAACTAGTTCTTGCTTTCTTAATGGTGAATTCACTAGTAGTTGGCTTATTCCTAGATTTGTTCTCGGCACTTATGGGGGTGACTTCAACTTCATTAGAAACCGTAGAAGGCGGCTTTCCTAAGTTAGACTTAGAGGCAGTAGTGGGCCTAGAAGGAATGTGTGTCCTACGTTTCTTATGACGATTAAGAAGAGAATTAGCTATACATTTTGTATGATCACCAGATGATACGCTTTTACGACAAAACACACAAGATGCATTAATATTCAAAACATTCAAAGGTTCATCATTCGTTACATTTAGATTTTGATTACAATTTGCCAGATTAGAATCTAAATCTGATGCAACATGAGTTTTATTCAAATTCCTAAGTTGATCTTCTACTTCTTGAGCTCCTAGTGGTCCTCTTTTATGTTGCCAGAGCCTATTCTTCTTTTTACTTTTTCGCTTGGGTCTGCTAACGCTATTAGTGGAGACTAGTCCTGTAGAAGTGGAGTTATCAACATTAGTATTTTGAACAACATTTCCTTTAGCAGTTTTGTCTAATTGATACATTCCTGGTGCTATCACCGTGGTGTCAACCATCATTCCTTTTTGAAGTAGCTTAATTTTCTCTTTCAAATCGATGATGATGTGATTTTTATCCTGAATTTCAGACTCAAGTTTCACATTGCAGTAATTAATGTCATCGCGGTTTTGTTGCCATTCGACATTTTCAATTTTTAAATCCGCAATTTCTTTCTCGTATTTGAGACACAGGCCTTTTAAAGACTCGTTGTTTTTGCAAAGCTGACAAGAGTTTGAAACATTTTTACTTTGAAGTTTCAATTCCATTTCAATACTTTGAGCTTGACACCATTCAAGCCTTTGTTTGAGTTGACAAATTTCTTTTGAAAATTGTTTTGTCACATCATCATTCTTAGTTCTCAGCTTGTCATTATCATGTTTAAGTGTCTCGATTTCCACATTCAACAAGTTATTATCAACACAAAGATCATCCATAAGCATAGAAGTACCAGATTTATAGAGATCATTCATGATAACAGACAAAATATCAGCATTGAGAACTTGTTCCAAGAGTCGATCAGCATCATTCTTTAAAATTCTATTTCTTTGCTTTTGAACCAAAATCTCATTTTCTGTAGAGTTGAAAACGTTTATCATATTTTTGACCTCATTTTGAAGTTCCTGATCCCAACGTGTAGCACAGAGACGGAGGTGTTTGACAATTGGCAACATTTGTTTTTGAAAAATATCTCTCTTTTCTCGCTCGTAAGCGGATTGAAAAGTTTCAATTTTTATTTCAGAATTACGTTCAATCGTTTCCTCCAAAATTTTGATGTCTTCCATAAAAGTTTTGAAATAATTCAAGACACGACAACTTTTTGGTAATGGTGTAACTTCACCAGATGATGGTAAAGGACCATTTATTTGTGCTACAGTTTGGACAGGGGCCGCATTAGAGGATGAAACATATGACTCTGTGACATACCATGATTTCTCAAGTAATTCCTTTTGAGGAACAAAATATTAAGAAATATGTGGAGCTTGTGAATAATCATATGGTGTCCAATATTGAACATAACTCATTTTTGATCGACTCTCGTCTTCAAGTTCTTCTTCTTCCTCAGTATCAAAAACAACAGCACGCACAGTCGTATTATCAAGCAAATGGTCCATACTGTAAATTTTAGGAATTTCTTTGAATGCCGTGTGAAGAAACATTGAATTGTAATCGCCAAGTGCAAATCCTTTATCGGGTCTCGGTTTTAAAGTAAATTTCTGAATTGTTGTGACAGAGTTCCCGTGTTTGTAAACAATGTTACGAAATTCTTTGAGTTGTTTTTCAAGATCAACAATCTCACCGAGTAAGTCATCTATATACTTCCTTTTTCGTATTTTATGTTCACAAAAATCTTTTTACAACTTGACAATTCTGTTTCTGTTTTTGAAAGTACTGTTTGAAGACGTTCAACTTGCATTTTCAGTTCACACTTTTCACTTTCGAGTTTCGAAATCAACTTTCCGTTTGACTCAATTAAATCTTGCATTTTGTGTTGAAGATCTTGCTCTTTGTTGTAAGATTCTTGAAAAGCTTTTTCAAAACTTTTTGCATGTTTAATCTTGTCTTGCTGATTTGAAAGTTGGATTTTATAACACTCAATATCTCTTGCAAGTGACGCATTTGTTTCTTTTAAAGCTTTGTTTTTCTCGTTGCATTTTATGATTAGCAGTTGTTGAGCATTCAGTTGTTTAGATAACGAAATGAGGTCAGGGTCTGGATCAAATGATGGTTCATGTTGTTCTAAATGATCATGTTTATCATTCTCAATAGGATCATCAAATGAAACAACTGTGTCATCATCAAATATGACAACTGTGCTTATTTGTTCATCTGTTTGAGAAGATGAAGATGAGTTAGATGGAACAACTTGCGCCATATCTGATTCAGAAGCAGAAGGTGAGGCTATTTCATGTATTAGGCATGCTTTTTGGTCATGTACCTGAGACAAGCCGTCAGTGTCATACACTGGACCTGAATCATTAAACTGAAGTTCCTGCATGTTGGCCATAAGCATCACAGCTTCATTGGCTTCCAGATCTTCCATGTCATCATCATTGTTCACATTTGCCATGAAGTTGTTATCCAGTTCAGGGAAATGTCCATCTTTTTCATCTTAAAGAGCCATGAGTAATGCCTGATTGTGAAACTTACTACCCCGAGTTCTCGGTTTAGGACATGCTGTCGCTATATGACCTTGTTCATTACAATTGTAGCACCACACTGCATTCCCTGAGTTGGAGTTCCTAGTTGCAACTGGTTCAGACCTTTGCTGAGAAGAGCCTGAGTTGTTCCTGAACCCTCCATTGTTACTAAACCTCTGACCATTCCCAAAATTTCCTAAAGAACTTCCTGAACCAGATCGACAATAGTTACGATTCTGAATTTCCACCCTTCCATCATTGACAACAGCTTGATTCCTTGTGTTAGAAGATGAACGTTGACGGTTTTTTGTTTTGTTGGAGAATTTGCTAAAAGCACAAGCAATAAGAGCAAGTCCCTGATTCAACGTGTTAAAGTCATCATCGTCATCGTCATTGGAGTTTGAGTAATACACTGCATCATTGTTGTTTAATGGAACAAGTTGAGTGGAAGCATTCTGTGGAGATGAATCATAAGGGACCATTTGGATCGAGGTAAAAGATTGTGGATAACTGAAGTAGTTCTGCTCTTGAACATATGCATGATTTGACATTGGTGGTGGAGCATAGGGAGATTGAGCTACGAGTGCCAAAGAATTTGGTGTTGGTGTTGGTGTGTATCCTCCTCATAGAGCTCTATCTTTTTCCACTTCAGGTTCATGGTGTTTCAGAAAATCATACAACAAACCATATGGTGCATCATGAAGATTTTTGGTTTGACGAACAAATGTCACATATTTATGCCAATCTGGGCCAAGACTACCAACGAATTTGGAGTTCACTGCGATTCTTGGTACTGTGATTTTGTGACGTTCCAAATCATTGACCACATTTGTGAAACGATGATAGTAGGATTCAAGTGACTCTCCTGGTTCAATTGTGATGTCGGTGTATTCCATGTAGAGTTTGGATTCCATATCATCTTTGTTCAATTGAGTGCCTTCCATAAGGAGATGAACGTGTTCCCACATAGCTTTGGCTGTTTTCTGAGCATCGACACTTCGATAAATAGGATTAGGTATACCTTGAAGTATATAAGCCATTGCATACTCATCAGCTTCACGATGTAATTTCTGTTCTTCTGTGAGTTGAGATTCTGGAAGAGGTCTATCACCAGGAGGACGTGGAGGATCAGCAGTTGGATCACCAATTTCAAATCTTGTTGGCCACTCAAATGGTCCTTCAAGTATCACTTGTTTCAAGAATTTCCCATGAGGTTTCTTTAGTTCAAGAAATCGTAAGAATCGACTTGACCATTGAACATAATTCCCAGGTGTTAGCATTGGAGGTGTTTCAAGTGATCCTGCCTCATGTCTGGATTGTTGAGTTGTAATAACTTCACACATTCTATCAAACCAGTGAGGTTGTTTGGAGGAAAACTGAGTGTTTTGTTGTGACATCTGATATGGTTGTTGTTGAGGAATGATTTGATGTTGTTGCATCATGAGATATTGTGGTTGTGGATTAAACGGTTGTTGATGAAAGTGTGACTGTGAAGGTTGTTGATATGATTGTTGATGATGGTATTGTTGTTGCTGATACTGCTGATGTTGCTGTTGCTGAGGATTAGAGAAGTAGTAATGTGGTGGTTGAGACATCTTTGAACACTTGTGTAGTAATGGATCTTTGTAGAAGATTGAAATGCACGTTCCTTTGGTTAAGTCCAAAATTCCTGGGGTAAGTTGAAATCTTACGCGTAACAATAATCTTACGCGTAAACTTTAGGTTATGCGTAAAGAGTAGTTTATGCGTAAACAAAGAGTTTATGCGTAAGTTTTCTCTTTACGCGTAAGCTTTGGCTTATGCGTAAGTTTAGACTTATGCGTAAGGTTAAACAACCAAACAAATCTTCCAAACTTATCCAAGCTTGAAAGATATCCAAAGTCGAAGTATTCCACTAACTTATCCAAGCTAGGGAAGTACTGAGTCACCATAACACAAGGAGAAGACCTTTGATGAAACTTAAGCGTAGATTCTGGCAACTTACGCGTAAGATTAACTCTTATGCGTAAGGTTGAACTTCTGCGTAGAAAAAGCAACTTGTGCGTAGGATGTAACTTCAGCGTAGGATCTTACTCGTAGGAAATAGACTTACGCGTAGGATTAAGGCGTAGACTTCCAAGTTAAGCGTAGAAACAGGGTTTTGACCAGTTTTACGCGTAAGAAAAGGGTTTAGACCAAAACTTATGTGTAGAAAGGACAAAAGATTCTGTAGACAGCTTTTTAATCGTACTGTTCACAAGACTTATGTGTAAGGAGGTCAGAAACTTGAAAAATCTCAAATTTTTGAAGAAAAATGCTTAGAAATAAGGTACTTTTGATCAAATAACTTCACCAATACTTAGAAAACACTAACTATTGAAGATTTTGAGTAGAAAAAACCTTAAAAATCAAAACTTTATGCAAAATCTAAGCTTCTAAACACTATATTAACCTTAAAACTTATCCAAGCTTCAAGATTTGAGTGTAAGAAACAAAGAAAGAAGCAAAAAAGAAGCAAAAGTACACCTTAAATCCCACATACACTCCAAGAAACACACTTCAATCTCTATTAGGCGAATGATACCACTTGTTAGGTCACCATTTTGTAAACACAAGTATAATAATGATAGAAATGAGATGAGAATAAGAGATGGTTGATTATGAGACTTATGAAAAGTGAAAGAGCAAGAGTTTCCTTAATGATATTCAAATAACCAACAAAAATGAAATGTTTACATAAGCTTGATATATATAGGGGAGGAGTAGGGCAACACTCCCTACCTCCCTCTTTCATCTAAATCGTGGGCTTTCTAGGCCCATGGACTTACATACTTAAGCCTTGTAACATAAACATAGTAAAGTAAATAACTAAGCAACCTATTACAAAAGGTAATGACCGAGACTTGACTAAAATACAAAAGTATGATCCCAACAATTTTTGAGTCAATGTTGCAAAAATGTTTGAAGTTGTTTGCCATTTTTGAAAATTCTAATATAAATTGGTCATAGCAAAAATGTTTGGTTTTGGATTGTACCTTATTTGTAGTTGTACATTCTTCCCATGCTATACGGTGATCAATTCCATTGTCCATGTCGCTCCATGTTTTGTTAGTAGTTTCACTTGGATCTAGAAGCATGTAGTCCTTGCCATCAATACTTGTGTTCACATTTGTTTGAATATTCTCATAAGCCGTATTATCATCGTCTTCTTTTCACTTGTTGCACCATGATTTATTAACGCTCTTTCTTCGGATTTGGCTCATGTATTCTTCGTTATAGATACCTTCAATGATCACATTTGAACTAGTAGTACATGTGTTTGTTTCAACTAAATATTTATTTACTAAATTTTCTAGATTAACTATTTCTTGTGCAATATCAAGTTTATCATCTTTGATTTTATATTTCTCTTGGTGAAACTTTAAAAGACATTTCCAAATATCATTTGCCGTTTTACAATGAAATAATCTTTCATATTTAACTCTTGGTAGAGTTTTGAAAATAAGTAATTTGGCTTTAGTGTTTTTATCAATTTTGGTTTGAAGATTATTATATTGATTTTCAAAATCCATTTTGGTTGGTTTAAGATCACCAATTGAAATGATATGCCAAAGATCAAGATCTATTGATTTCACATAATTTTCAAATTTGTTTTTCCATTCAAGAAAATGATCATTTTCAAATAACTGTGGTTGTTGTGTAAATTCCCCTTCTAAATATTTTTCAAATTCCATAGATCGTTACAAGTTTTAAAATACAATCTATTTTAAAAATCTTGCTAGACATGGCTCTTGATACCAATTGTGGAAAACTAGAAGGGGGGTTGAATAGTTTTGCGCCTTTTTTCGTTTAATAAAAGTGCACTTTCAAAGAATTAATGGTAATTTTAAAAACCTTTGAAGGAAAAGTATAGATACAAATTAATTTACCTATATCACATAGATACTACTTATTTAAAGTGTTGAATAGAAATTAAAATTTCATATATCTCACTTAATTATAAGTAAGTATTTAAATATGTATATGTGTTTTAATAATTGTATATACTTATATTTTACTAATGTATAGTTAAGGTTTTAAATGGAACCTAGTTTGATCCTTATGTGAAATCAATATATGCACAACACACAATAATAATAATAATGTACGAGAAGCAAGTAAGTAAACAAGTAAAGAATGAGAGATGGAAAGATCAAACCGAGAGACAAAGGATTTATAGTGGTTCGGCTACAAGGACACCTTCCTTGCCCTACTCCACTCCCCGAGCACCGAACTCGAGAGTTTTCTTCACTAAGTCAATAACCTCCCTTATGGCGGAGAAAACCGTACACACCAAAAGCTTACACCAATTAACGACACAAAGCAAAATGTCGAGTTCTAATCGTAGCTAGAACCAATCTCACACCAAATATCACACCACAACTTCTTCACAACTTTTACTTCTTCTATACTTCTTCACACCACAAGTATCTTCACGCCTTCACAAAATACTTCACAACTTCAATGTCTTGCAACTTCACAACTTCAAAGCACCAATGTCTTCACAACTTCAAACCAATAATGTCTTTGCGCCTTCAAGCCACTAGTGTCTTCACAACTTCAATCTACTAATGTCTTCTAGTCTTCTCCACTTGGAAGCTTCAATTACTTCACTACTAGTCACTATTGCTACTATCTCCTATCTCCACTACTATCCAACACTACTTCTTCACTTCAAGTTCCACTTCACACTTACAACAATTCTAGATTTTACAACTAAATCTAGCTAACTAATACATACACCTTATTCACCAAAATATGAAAGATCAACAAGATGAAACAAACAAACAACTTAGATAGCAAGATGATACTAAGTTGTAATACTTCTAATAGAAGTATTCTTCTCTTTGCACTTGAGTGTTGAGGCTTGAATCACTTAGAAACAAAGATCAAAGTATGTAAGATAAAAGGATTTTTAGAGGATGGAAAAGGATGTTTAGATAAGAAAGTTTATAGTGTAAAAAGGTGAGAAAAATATGTGGAATGATCCAATATTTATAGGGCCAGAAAATACTGTTCTGGAGTGTGCCGGTCCCCTTAATGATTAAGGGGGCCGCCTAGTAAAATTAAGGGGGCCGCCTAGTAAAATTAAGGGGGCCGCCCTCCTGAACGTTGGATTTTCTTGTCCTTTTGTGAGGGAAATTTTTCTGGATTAGATTTGCCATTTTTGGTTGAAAATTTGAATTCACAAATTTGTAATGAATTAAACATATTCTTTTAATTCCAAAAATGTTTTACAAAAGATATAAAAACTTTTATGACATTTTATAAATATCTAGTGATTAACAAAAGTGTTCCTTTGATCTTGTAATACATTAGACACTTTGTTTATTCATACCTTAAGTGATTAAAGGGTAAAGATGAGTATTTACTACTAAATACTTGTTTATGTCATAATCTTTGGTTTGATGAGTTTTCGTTTTGTGATTATCAAAACATAGAGATATCGAAAGATATGAATAACGTTTTTAGTCATTTATTTATATCAACAAAGACATATATAGGCAATTCTTCATATTCTTTACTCCAATCCTAAATCGCAACATTCTATTATAGGTTGCTTGTAGAAACCTTCGCGATTCGACCATCACATTCACTTCTTGCTATATAACTTAAGGTGAGTTCATAGCCCCACTTTCCATTACTTAATTATTTTACAAACCCTTGGGAGGAATACATGCTATTTTAAACCGAACACAATGCTTTGAAATTGTATGCTACCTGATTGTTTTATTATTACTAAGTACCATCCTTGCTAAATCCAATATCCCTTATTATGAACCATTTAATCACTAGTAATAGTGAGCGCAAATATTGTGAATAGGCCTATTGGGATTGACGAATCCCATTTGTATTGACTAAGTTCAAACAAATGCACTAATATTTGAGATTTAGGTATGTAAGCAAAGTACCTACCGGGATAACTCCGCCGATTGATATTGGTACCCGTTAACATTTTGGTGTCATAAGCTTAGTGTATAATACGTTTTATGGACGTATAATAACGTAGCCCATCATTTTTTTTCCAACCATGAGTATGAGTCTAACTAACTCATACTACCAACATATTGTGTTCAACCATTAAACAAACTCTATGAATATCACTCAACCTTTGTGTTGACCTCTTAAGCATGTATTTCAAGTCCATGATGATCAAGGATGGCACGGAAGGACACGGATATTAAAGAGGGCTATAAATTTTATTATCATTCAAAAACTCATTTAACGTAAATTGTAAACATGGAACCATCTGGGACCTCATTTTGTAATCTCTGATATTTATATAATTTGAATGATAAACCTTTTAAAACGACTCAATTAGAGTTCGTTTTCTATTATTTTGACTATTGTGCCGTCGAGTAACACCCAGTTCGAATTCCACTGCATCCATGAATTGGGGGTGTTACAGATTGGTATCAGAGCCAGGTTATGGAGAAACGGGTCTAATTGAGACCCAAACTATAACTACAATTACAAGCAAAAACATTTTTATAGCCTTCTGATCTTCGTGCCTTCCATCCTCCAGACGATTATGGACTTATTAAGCATTTTATTCTACACATATTGATATATGTACCCTTAACATAATTGAGCATTTTCCCGTAAGCATTTTATGCTACATGAACATATAAGTATATTGATATATACACACTAGGCATTCTACACTGCACGAACATATATAAGTATATTGATATATACACTCGATTTATTTTCAATCATTTTATCTAAACAATGGACTAAACATATCTGCACATTCCTATTCTAGGGCATTTCGACACAACCACATCCTCCCAATCATGTTCCTACTCCAACATTTTATGTCCAAGATATTATAACTAATTACAATGGTCTTTCCTATTTCCCGGACATTGTATGATACAATGGCCTTAATCATTTTTCAAATGTTTTGAGTCACACAATGGTCTAACCTACTTCCCAGACATTGTGAATTGCACAATGGTCTAATCTACTTCCGAGACATTGTGATTTGCGCAATGGTCTCTGGAATTATTCCATCACCTCATCAATATCATGTCATATGATATCAAAAACCCATCACAATCTATCGATTTCTAAATAGAAATATGAGATTTTTAAAAGGATAAACTAATCCATCATCTACAAAAGCTGAAGTTTCTCTACATTCATCATAGTTTTCTTCTGAAACCTTCATTGTTAAAAGTTCGTGATCCTAGCCAAGTATGGACTGTTTTAGAACTACTTAAAACTTCCTTTCCACACGTATCTACCCGTACTATCTTCTATACAATGGAATGTGAAAACATAGGTTACAAGTCTTGTATGGGCGGGACTTGCAACTGAATGGTTTGACATCGCCTTTGTTTAGTGGACAGTTTCTCAAAAGCAACGGGCATATCACAAGTATGCCTAATTTAGGTATTTGAAAATTTTATCGAACCTTGGCTAAATATAGTCTAGTCACCTATATTTAACCTAGGGACAGTGAAACATAGTCTGACTAACTATGTTCGACTTAAAATTTTTAAATACTGAGAATAGTGGTACTAGGGTTATGTTCAGAATAATTTCCTACTTGAACTCAATAAACCATCAGAATACTTTAAAACGATCTAGAGACACGATAGTGTCTTACCACTCAGCAAGATCTTAACACCTTATTTGTATTATCTAATTTCATTCTTGAAAGTTTTCATTTACAAGATAATCCGAACTACTATCTTGGGATAGTTATCAATTCTTCTCTTCATCCCGTAGAAGTACTATCCTGTTTAGGTCCTAAGAATACCATTCCGTCACAAACCTTTAAAATCTCTTAAGATTTTCAAAGCAAACTCAACATCTATACCTAAGAATATTAATGTTAAGCATACACTACACACTTTTGTTCATCAACATATCACATCAATGTCTTCACAACCGTTGGAACCACAAGCTCATTAACAGATCTTGATGCACTTTTAAAGCTCAAATCATCCTTAGTTACACCACAAGCACCCTCATCAGCTTTACAAGATTGAATATTCATTTTGTACTTTTGGAACACCAGTATCATCTCGTAATACACTACCTTGTAACTCACCGGCTAAGTATGAATGTTGTGTTGAGAATTCTTAAGTAGGATGATTTATAATTATTTGAATGGATTGGGATGCCTTTTCATTTAAATAAAGAAATTGTAAATCACCGAACCATAAGTTTATATTCCCCTACTTACATTGTTTGGGATGCCTCTCTATGTAAATAAAGAATTATAAACAAGTGGGCTTATTTGTATCCGAAATAACATATGTATGAAGTCAATAAACACTAGCAACAACAACAGACTACCTATTAGGCTATGATTGCAACTACTATCCCAATTTCCATTGATATTCAACTACTATATCAATTGCTATTGATACTTGACAACTATATCAATTTCTATTTGATATTTAACTATATCAATTTCTGTACAACTACTATATCAATTTCTATTAATATTCGACTGCTATATCAATTTCCTTTGATATTCGACTATTATTTGAATCTCTAGTAATACTCAACTATGTTATCAATCTCTATTGACACACCATACTCTGAGACAAACCAAACTACATCACTGGTAATCACAGACTCTAGTCCTCATAAGTAACCACACCTCTTCATCGACACCACTCCAACATATAACACACATAGAACTTCGGGACGAAGTTCCCTTAAGGGGTAGAGCCTGTAACAATTCGCATTTTCAGGTTAACTTCTATTCCCGAAAAATTTCACTATTCATTTTACTATTCACTTTTACTATTCATTTCCCAAAATTTAATTTTTATTTCATATTCTCGTGTGATAAATCATTTCCATGGCAAAATAAAAGTTTGACACTCATCAGAACATTTTCACGAAAGTTATTAAGGAACTACACGTTTTAGGGTAAAACGTCATTCAAAAATCCTACGCACAACGAAACTCGACCGCGTTAATTTTTCCCGCATCAGAAAAATGTTTGATACACTCATGATTTATTTGAGAATTAATCATGACTGAGAAAAATGTGACCAAATAAACCTCGGCCGTGAGAAACAGGAATTTTCGTTTTTAAGCACTTTTACTTAGCCGTAACCTTAGTCTATACCTGCACCGCGTTTCTAAGACAATTTGAGTTTTCACATTTTTGGAAAAAGTCAACATATTTTTCCCTCCTCCTTTGACCAAAAATCATTCCTTAATTTTATAAATCATTCCTTGATTTTTAGGCTTACGGTTTTATGTGTAAAAGACATTAAATACCAACCGACACTAGACTGAGCCCAGTCTAGACATTATAAGTCATTTTAAATCATTATTATCATATTAAAAAGTAACATTTTACTTTTCTCAATTTTACACAATATTCGTACGTTTTACGTATTACGCGTTTTAGACACGTGTTTCCAGTTTTAGCAGGGTTTGAGCACCCCAATGGAACCTACCACTCATTTTATATTTTATTATGGAGTATATTGATAAGTTTAGTCATTCTTCCAAGTTTCACATTTTTACGATACCCGGTTTTACGTTTAGTGGCTTAACAACTTACGGTTAGCGATTAACGGGACCAAAACTCACTCCATAAATCAAGATAATATCAAAATGACCAACCAAGTCATCCATATAACCATATGGACGAAATTTATGCACATTACCATGCATTGGTGGCTTGGTGATGAGCCTTGGAAAGTTTTGTGGTCAAAATACTTACAAGTATAGAATTTCAAGGTTTCATGTGTTACATTTTGAACCATGTATTAGTATAAACCTAACCTCCTCATCCTAGTATAAATATAAGCTCCTTCCTCTTCATTTTAATACCGAAAATCCAGCCATATGTATATTCCAAGAGAGATTCATCTTTGATTTCAAGCTACAAAGTCTATATCATTGTTGAAGCTCTTGTAAAGTTTCACATGATCCTAGTACTAGTTTTCTCATTCTTTTGGTGATCTTCCATCCACCCAAGAAGTGTTCTAGTAGAGACTTCAAGTGCCTTCTCAAGTAGTCACAAGTTGGTGTCAAGAGATTAGAGAAGTTGGAAGCTAAAGATCCTAGTTCAATCAAAGTCCTAATCCTTGTTCTTAACTTCCTTTCTTTAGAAAGCCCAAAGTTGTAAGCAAAACCTAATACACTTTCTTGCTCAATATCATTTTCATGCTTATCATATTTCATACATACTATATATGGTCTTTGTGTTATGTTCATGATGTATAAAAACTCTTAAAACAAGTTATGGAAACCATATGTAGCTATATAGACATAAACAAGAAAACTAGTGACTTATATTGAGAACCACGACCAAAATAGAGTAACCATGATATGAAACACTTACCTACTGTTATACAGGGCTTAAAAAGGAAAACATATCAATTTGAACCACCTAAAACGAGTACACGAGTCAAAAGTTATGGCCAATAGAAGTTAGCGAAACCAAAACGCCGAATCTGCCAAAATAGCATTCTGATCAAAATCCGTATTTTTTCGAGGCCCTTCTGGTCCGATTCATCAAAAAGTTAAACACGAAAGTTGTCCAGAACGACATTTTCATTCAGGAGCAAGGAAGCTCGAGCCCTGAAAACGCTTTTCGAGTGATATTTTTCTTCAAAATCTTAACAGCCCATTTTAAGACCAAATGACCATGTAAAAAGTTATGATTAAATGAAACCAAGAGGTCTAATAACCTAAAGCCAAGACCACAATCATGGCTAAGGCCAAGGTTGAGTCTCAAGACCATGGAACAATGACCAACGGTCATGGCAAGGCCATGACTAAATGACCATATAAACTTACTTAGGCGAAAACATGAGCTAAAGAGTTAGCGATAACTTAAACATGCAATTTGGATCTACTCCATCTAAAGAACCATGAGATCTTACAAGTAATTGTCATACAAGATTTAAGAAACTCATCCTAATAACAATCTTCATGTAAAAGTAAACTTTTCTAAGTTTATTCAAATATTGGACATGTAACTTTTTGGATCAAAACTTATATATATATATATATATATATATATATATATATATATATATATATATATATATATATATATATATATATATATATATATATTATCAAATACTACAATAGTAGGGAGCCTCATGTGAGGAGTTCATTAAGTAAGCCGTCGAGATGAGTTGTGGATTTATGAATTAAAGTGTCCTGGCTCATCGAATGTTTACTACATGACTTATGAATTATGTCGGCCCGAACGGTAGTAAGCGATATATAAACTATACATGTTTCATAAACCATTTCTTTTTAAAGACTTACACTATACTAAGTACTACATCATGGACTAAATGCAAGACATATATAGGCAATTCTTCATATTCTTTATTCCATTTCTAAATCGCAACATTCTACTATAGGTTGCTTGTAGAAACCTTCACGATTCGACCATCACATTCACTTCTTGCTATATAACTTAAGGTGAGTTCATAGCCCCACTTTCCATTACTTAATTGTTTTACAAACCCTTGGGGGGAATACATGCTATTTTAAACCGAACACAATGCTTTGAAATTGTATGCTACCTGATTGTTTTATTATTACTAAGTACCATCCTTGCTAAATCCAATATCCCTTACTATGAACCATTTAATCACTAGTAATAGTGAGCGCGAATATTGTGAATAGGCCTATTGGGATTGAAGAATCCCATTTGTATTGACTAAGTTCAAACAAATGCACTAATATTTGAGATTTAGGTATGTAAGTGAAGTACCTACCGGGATAACTCCGCCGATTGATATCGGTACCCGTTAACGTTTTGGTGTCATAAGCTTAGTGTATAATACGTTTTATGGGCGTATAATAACGTAGCCCTTCATTTTGTTTTCCAACCATGAGTATGAGTCTAATTAACTCATACTACCAACATATTGTGTTCAACCATTAAACAAACTCTATGAATATCACTCAACCTTTGTGTTGACCTCTTAAGCATGTATTTCAGGTCCATGATGATCAAGGATGGCACGGAAGGGCACGGATATTCAAGAGGGCTATAAATTTTATTATCATTCAAAAACTCATTTAATGTAAATTGTAAACATGGAACCATCTGGGACCTCATTTTGTAATCTCTGATATTTATATAATTTGAATGATAAACCTTTTAAAATGACTCAATTAGAGTTCGTTTTCTATTATTGTGACTATTGTGCCATCGAGTAACACCCAGTTCGAATTCCGCTGCATCCATGAATTGGGGGTGTTACAAGTTGGTGGTAGTGCAGGAGCCAGTGGGAGTTGAGGCGCGAGCAGTAGCCAGGCAGGGACAAGCCAGGCTTATGAAGAGGAGGCTGTTAGGGCTCACCCAACGATGACCACTATGGACAGGTTTAGGGTGATCGAAGGGCGCTTGGGGCACATTGATACCGGGATGATGGAAGTAAGGGACTATGTGGATGATATGGCATCGGTAATTTTTGGTGTAAGTGATCCATTTGATGTGTTCCAGAAGGACATGAGGAGGATGCAGGCCGAGCAGCAGCGTTTCTACCTGTGGAACGCCGACAGGATGAGCGAGATAATGGTCGGGCACCTCAGCTACGAGCGATGGAACGGGCCTCTCTATGGCCACGTCTCCAATATTGGAGTCCAGCAAGGAGTTACATTCATGGACCCTCCGCAATAGCCAGCAAGCGCCTCCACCACTCCTTTTAAGTTAGTCGATCCCCACCCCATGGACCACGACCACTTTAAGGGGTGAAATCCCCAGTTGTTTATGAACAATGATCTCGGTTACCTTTGAACAAGTTTATGGCTTTCAAAACTATAATCTATGTCTGTAATAACTAAACTCTTAGGGTTATTATCTTTATAATTAATCTAGGTGCCTATGGGTGCAAATTTTCCTATTGATTCTGTGCAGGATTTCTGCAGACATAGCTAATTACGGCATAACTACATTACAAGTTACGCAGTAACTACACTTACGAGAGGCCATTTTATTCCATAATATTAGTTACGGTGTAGCTAGTTATTGAACTACGATGTAACTATCAGTTCGAAAGGTTACCTGGTTCTAGTTACGATGTAACTGCCATATAGAGCTACGACGTAAACCCCTCACCAAGTTTGTGTGCAATTGATGACCTCAGTTACGCTGTACAAGCCTAATAAATTATGGCGTATTATCCACTACCACAAGAGAGAAGAAAGGGGAGTTATTTTTCTTTTCCTTTTTGTTTTTCATTTCTATTCCTTATTTGTCATTTGTACAAATGGGGCTTTGTACATCATAAGTAGGGGGTGAGAAATAGAAATGTGGAACTCTTTCTTGTCCTCATTTTTCTAGTTTATTTTGAAAAATTTTGACATGTTTTTCCTAACCGAACTAGAATAGACCTTAGCCGAGCGCACTTAACCCTTGAATTAATATGGTGAGGATTAGCCTACTCAGTTTCCCCCTGTTTACCTAAATCCACCAAAATATTGAGTGTGCCGGTAGTTTTTTAAAATTTAGAACTTGGCTTTTACATCATTTCAAACCCATAGACGAGTAATGTGCTAGACACATATGGAAGGGAAAATTTTAGAAGGCAATGTTTTAGGATTATCACCCAAATAGCCTCGGATGTGTGTGTTTATCGATTAGTCACCTCGACTTCTTGACCCCCGTGTAAACCCTTTTGTTACACTCATCTTTAGTGCAAGATACCCCTAGTACACCCTTTTTAGCCATTCCTTTCATTTCTTACCCCAATATATATTGTTTCGATACACCATTACAGCTTAGCCTACCGTGTAGTCTAGTTTATGATTGGGAAGTTGTTGTTTGCCCTAGTTCGAAGTATAAATGGATGAATTCAGGAATCACACCTACAAAGACATATCGTTGAAGATCATTTGAAGATCCTCCAAATTCTCATATATTGTTCATCTCAAGTGGGGGGGTGAATATTGAAGTAAAAAAAAAAAAGTGAAATCCCGTATGTAGATACTTGAAATAAACAGGTGCACCAATATATAGCACCTTGATGAAGAGCTTATCAAGATTTAGTATCGAAGAGGCCACTTCGGTCACATTAGAAGACAGGAGTTGTATAACAACCCACAAACACCCATTACTATCATCCCATTACCAATACCTATAGTAGGTATTTCACAGGTAAATTTTTGCTTTTTATATGCATTATTACTTGCATGATTCACTAGACCTGCTCACGTATCTACACAAGCCAAATAACTCAACGCTCACATCCTATAAACCCCAGGTATGTCAAGCATAAAATCATAACAACACCATAATAAGTAATTCACCAATCTAAAACACAAAACATAACACAAAACCCTAATAAACACTAACTAAAACTTAAGTAGGATTATGTGCTTATCTGAAACTATATGCTTAGTTTAACTAGTATGAATGTGTCCAAGGATTAAGTATGAGTTTCCTTAGGAATATTAGGATATATTAGGACCATTAAGCTATAGAATAACCCCTTTAGAACTTAGATATAAACCACATAAGCCCAAAAACCATAACTAGGTCATAGTTAACTAGAATTAGGTCTAAACCATCCCAAAACTTCCCCATAGGTCACTACCACTTAGTATAAGCCTCTTAGAACTTAGGAATAGTTATTAGACACTCATAGGACACTAGTCTAGGCACTAAACTATAGGATAAACCCTAGTCTCTCACTAAACACACTTAGGTCATTTAGGTTACAAAACTAGGTCAAACCTTCCCAAACCTTTCCCATAAGTTACCCTCTGTTAGGTACCCATATTGATTTCAAACAAGCAAGAATGAGATAGATATAAGGTTGGGATGATTATGAGAATGAGCGAAATATAATTTCAAGAGTTTCCTTAAGATATTCAAATAACCAACCAAGTTTACATGAGTCCTAAGCTTACTATTTATAGGGAAGGAGCTAGGGCAACACACCCTCTCCTTCCACTCATCATTTCGTGTGGGCTTTGAAGCCCATGGGTTTCATTACTTAAGCCTAGTAAACTTAATACATAATGTAAATGAAAGTAAATAATAGCTAAGCAACCTAATATTATTACAAATGACTTACACTTGATAAAATAGTAAAACTTCATTCCCAACAATCTCCCCCTAAGGGTCGGTCATCACGGTTGCTTGACGTCTTTGTCATTTCTTCATCTTTGCTGATGTGCGTTTTGTTAGTACAAGTTTTAAAATTTATAAACACGAATTATCCGATTATTATTTAGCACATACGAGCAAGTATACTCGTCCGGTGTAATAAAGGTGGGTAAGTCGAGATCGTCCCAAGGGATTTGGTAGTTTTAGTAATTAGAAAAACGTTTGATAAATAAGGGTTGTCAATCCAAATTTATGTAAAAGCTTAATGTAAAAGAAACTCAATAAAAACTAAACATATACTTATGTATAATTCCTTGATTGGTAAATAGGAGTATCGTAACAATTTGAGTACGAAGTTTGGTGTAAAACTTGTTATGATGCGCAACTAAAAATGAGTAGTTATACAATTCATGTTGTATGTCATGTTTTCACTACTACTAAGAATTCTATCAACTAAATGACTCCTTTCGGACATATCAAATTAGTATGACAATCCTATAAACGCATGGTTGTTTAGAAAATCAATTCTTTTCTTATGAATTCCTAAGAATCCTTTCGGTCCTTTTTTCGTGATGAAATCGTTTCAAATCTATTTTAACATGTAAATAAGATGGTTGTCAAGCATCCTATTCCATACTAATTTGGTGTATTAATATTTTGGAATAAAAACAAGTTGAAAATCCTTTCGGACCTATTTTTCAAGAAATTGTTTTTACCGACAAATTAAGCAAGAAAAGATGTTAAATCAACAAACTCATAAAAATAGATATGTTTTCATGCATCACCTTTTTCATAAGATAATACTCCATTTACCAATCACATCATATACACAAGTATATCACAAATTACTCCATAGCAATCATAATAAAACACAAGTAAATAAGAAAACTTTCATAAAACTTAAAGTAACAATTGTTTATTATAAGTATCAAGGTGTACCTAGTCTTGAAATTACAATGAGAAAACTTTGTGGAACTATAGCAACCACACTCATCCAATTGCTCACCAAAGTAAGTAAACAACTCCACACTCGAACCAATGCTTGAAACTTTAACTCAACACGTTCCGGACGTTTTTACAACACTTAGTAAACTTTCAGGCAATATAAGAGGAGGTGAGATCCCCAGCGAACAAGCAATCTTTAAAGAACAAAAGAGCCGATCCCGTCCATCGATTTCATTTTGATCAAGTGGTTGTGATCAAAACACCCAATCTTATAAAAACATAAAATATCTAAAATAACCCTCATTTAATTGTCAAAAAAAGGTGCACACGTACACAAATATGCAATAACAACCGGTTAACCGGAAAATCACACAACACCTTCATGCACCGACGACGCCACTCTCACCGTAGGTAAATACTCATGTGGCGGTATCCTCTCACACGCGCCCCACGCATCATCGTAAATTTGAAGGTGAAGATGTGACGTTCCAGATGTCAAACGGTGAATTCGAAGGTGAGGTTGGTGACGGTGGTTTTTTCGCCGGAAAGTGATCGATTTTTTTTCCGATTAGGTGGCGTGGAGATTGAACTCTAGTTGGTGCAAACAACTTGTTTGTTTGATAATGAAAGTGTTTGTATATGTGATTTGGGATACATCTTTCTTGTGTATGTTGAGTTGAGACCTGCTTTCAACTTTTCATTATGGTTTGATGTGTTAAAGGGATAAGGCTAAAATACACAGCAACACAACAAAAGAGAAGGAATAGATTTGAAGGATAAGGTTACATTGGTTGTCTAACTATTGTTATGAAAAATATGTGGTGCTGTTACTATAGTGTTTTGATATGAAAAATATAAAATCTTAAATGATTTATGTACGATGTTAAAAAAAATGATTTATGTATGGTTTTATTTTGATTTGATATAATATTACATGTGACTTTGCATCAAAATAATTAATATTAAAATGTATACTCTTTATTAGTTTTGAGATTCTTTTACAACAATTACACGTGATTTGTACAAAATCCCATGTGATTCTTTGGTGGATCACTTGTGATTCTCTCATAAAAATTAAAAGTATACACTCTTTATTAGTTTTGAGATTATTTTACAACAATCATAGGTGATTTGTGTAAAATCACATGTGTTTCTTTTGTGGATCATGTGTGATTCTTTGGTGGATCACGTGTGATTCTCTTATAAAAATTTAAAGTCTACACTTTATTAGTTCTTATATTATTTTACAACAATCACATGTGATTTGTGTAAAATCACATGTGATTCTTTTGTTAATCATGTGTGATTCTTTGGTGGATCACGTGCGATTCTCTTATAAAAATTTAAAGTCTACACTCTTTATTAGTTCTGAGATTATTTTACAACAATCACATGTGAGTTGTGCAAAATCACATGTGATTTGTGCAAAATCACATGTGATTCTTTGATGGATCACGTGTGATTTTAGTAACTACTTGCCATTAAAACAATTGACGATTTCCCAATTATACACACAACTCCAAAATCCAAATAATTAACCCTTCCCACATGATTTTAATTTTATCACATTAAAATCACATGTGATTTTAGCCAACTCACAATGTCGAATCGGAAATCTAGGTTAAAAAAAATCTCATGTGATTTCACAAGTGACGTGATCTTAAAATAATAAGTCACATGTGATCTTCAAAATCAAATCAACTTATTCCTTCATTTTATAAAACAAATTCTTGAAAAACAAATTAAGGAGATAGTTCTAGAAATTGCAGATTTATAAGATGATGTACAAGATATTGCAAGTAAAATTACGTGTGATTATGTTTTTTTTTTTAATGCAAATCACGTGTGATTTATTCTTTGTTCTAAAATACATGTGATAAATCATACTTGATTATGGTCTTTTTGTTGTGTTTTGTTATAAAAAAATGTAAATCACATGTGATTTGTATAAAATCATATGTGATTCTTTGATGGATCACATGTGATCCTCTCACAAAATCTCATGAGTTCTAGTAACTAATTCTTTATTTCCTGTGTTAAGAAAAGGTACTACGTATTATACAAGACGGTTCGGTGGTATGTAAATACTTTGGACTAGGTGCACTTACAAAAATTTAACATCTTTTACAAAATTAGCATTACGAATCAAAATTTCATCGGGGTTGTGATCTGTGTCAATATCAAACATGCTCCCGTGATTATTTGATGAAAAAAAAAAAAAAAAAAACGTTGGATATTATGACCAAACTGCCAAATGCAGGTCACATCTAGCTTTACTCTATTCAAAACATAGTAAAAGAGAAAAAAAGTTTTTTTTTTTTTTTTTTTTTTAATAACTTACAGTTTCTTCATTTGTTTTTCATGATCTAGTAAAGTCATTATTACACTCTCTTTCCTTCATAGGTGAGCCTACAACTATTTTACCTACTCTTGTCCATCTCATTCACCACCTTTAAACCCAGTAACTATTCTTTCTTATTTTGGAACAATCTTCAATTTCTCATATTCTCTAGTTTTGCAAAGGTATTAGGCATGATATTTGTGTTCGGGCTAGAAGAAATATATATTCCGATCAACAACAACCACAACAAATTTGAATCTAAACAAACTTCTAATAACAGAAAATGTCGTGGTTCACTCGTTCCATCGCCAATACTCTCCAACTCAACAACGACGAAGACGAAGACATCACATCTCAAAAACCACAACAAATCAAAGATGAAAACAATTAGATGATGAATCATCGTTAACACTGGGCAGAGGTGATAAAGAGGACTTATCGAAAATCACCAAAAGCCTTAGCTTGCCAGTTTTGGGGCGCCGCTTCCTTCCCCGCTCCTCCGCCGGAATAATGGCTACAGCCGCCGGAAACCTTTGTTGAGAGTAAATGAGAGAGTGTGCATTAAAAGAAAAGAAATGATTCAGTGAGACTAGTCAGTTACCCTTTAGATTTTTAGATTAATTGTGAGTGAAATTACAAAAGTGCCATTTCAATAATAAACTATATTAAAATGAAGATAAATCTAGACCATTTGATTTAAAATAAATGAATGGTTGAGATCTTTTGATTTGATCTTTAGATAATTATTGTTCTGTATTGAACTTTTGTCATATAAGATAAGCTAACAAGATTTGGTGTAATACTAAGTTAGATAATGGTGGTACAAGTATCTCTAAGTCCTAAGTGCTCATTATATAGCTTAATGACACTTATGCTTCAAGTAAAAATGTCCCTCCACAGTAAATAAGCAACAATGATCAACCACAAATGATTATGGGGAGTAAATTCGCCAATTAATGCAAAACTTGTAACTTCAGTCACCACCAACCGATCGGTTTCTCGCCATCCGATCGGTTGGTCATTCTGGCACATATCCAGCCGATTCGGTTGCGGGTTGCAACCGATCGGTTGGATCTCGTTTGAACATGATGTATTGTCTTTTCTTCGTCATTTTACGTTGCATGCAATATTTTTCTTCGTGGCATGACTTTGTCCATTAGAACTTGATATTTCCTTGATAATTTCGTATAGCAAACTTGTCTTTATCAAATCCTTTTGTTCATGCAACTTTTCTTTCTTCTTTGATCCTCTCGAAACTCTCCAAAAATGCATGTCCACTTCAATTCTTCATCTTTTGTTCACTTTTCCCTGCTTTTGGCTATATTTGCATGTATAAACACTTTTCCACGATTAAGTAACAAATGTATACAAATATGACCAATTTCCACTCATAAATCAAACAATAACGTGACTAAAAATATGTTAATTTTGAGCATTATCAAATCCCCCACACTTGAGCTTTGCTCGCCCTCGAGGAAGTCTTAATCAAAAGAAAATTGAATTCAATGGTAATAGTGAAAATATCTTATTTGAACTCAATCAAGTAAATAAAGAGCTTTGATAACAATTCTAAGCACCTCACGAAAATAATTTGTAATTCACTCATCACTCAATATGTGTAACGATTAAATAGATCACTCATTGCACAGTAATGATTAATGTTTCTTACCATAGGCTTGTACAAGTATCAAAACAATAGAATAATTCATCAAAGAGGTCTTTTATTCGGGTTGTAATGTTTAGGCTAAGGGTTTTATAAACTTTCGTGCAAAATAATTACACTAAGTCAAAAAGGTAAGGATAAGGCATGGGATATTTATGAAATTGGTTTTAAAAGAAAAATAAAATCAAAGTCTAAGTCCCATAGTTGCTAATCTCACATAATCCACAAACCCAAAAATGATAATAGTTACAATCTTTCTCCTCTTCGACTCCACATGTTGATACCTTGATTTACCATAAAATATTCTTCAAACTTAGCACATTGGCTAACAACATATCACATGACTTTCTCTTCACATATAGCACATTAGCTATAATTATCATCTTATAGTTGCGAGGACTTTTTTTTTTTTTTTTACATCACATCTCCCCCACACTTCGCATAAGCATCACCACAAAAAATACAAAACAAGAAGTTGCGCACCTTCATCTTTGTCGGAATGGCACACACGAATCACAAAGTGTGGCAAACTATTAATCATAAAAAACAATCCATCATACCAAGCAACTAGCAACCCACCGTTTAGACTTTGACAAGGATTAGGCTAAGGTTAAAAGTGTAAAATCTTTTTGTATTTTTCTGGATTTAACAAAATGAAAATGATGCTCAAAGGGTGAAACTAGGGGTATCTAGCGCTAAAGATACACGCTAACAAATGGGTTCCAAATACGAGGATAACTAACCGATTTGGTTAGCAAAAATTATTTTGTAAACGGATGGCCATTTGGTTTTATTCCTAAGTTTGCCTCTTATCATATGAATATATCCTCATCATTTGAAAATGATTTTAACCGTAATGCATAACAAGTACAAGTTCTAGAATTAACACAACCACCGGCACACTCATCATGAAATATGCAAATAGTATAAGGAATACCATTCTCATAAAAAAAAACTAATCCTCACAATTTAAAGTAATAAGAGTATAAAATTGTGCTAGCAAATGTTATCAATTTCGAGACAAATTGCTCTTTAAAACTTGAATTTATTCTCCAAAAATATCATTATTATATACCATGAAATCAACCTTAGTTTAACTAAAATATGAAGGGCGAACTACTACTAGTTATTAAAGTTCACGACTCTAAAACAAAAATTTGAAAATCAAAAATTTAAAAATAATGCAATTTTTCTATCTTCTTCCTTCCCCCACACTTAAGTTTTGCATTGTCCTCAATGTAATAAAAAAATGACTTCAAAGTAAAGGAAATGGAAAAAAATTTAGAAAATACCGGAGTTAAATACGCAACATGCATATTTAATCATAATAAGCAAATGAGTTTACCGACTCCAAAAGTTGATCAACTATATGCTTCCGTAATAAAACTCCTAAAAGAAAACTGCAAAAATACGAAACAAAAAAAAAACACAAACAAAAGCATATCTAAACCAAATAAATAGAAAATTACGTTACGTTATAAATCTTACAAGAAAATAGTTAAAGATAATAGAAATAAAAATTGTTCGACACATAATTGTTTTTGAAAACTAACCATAATCATGTAACCAAGCGTCACCATCAATAACTCACATCCGAACGAACGAACTCGTCCTCGCTTTCCTCTTCATCCTCATCAACATCTTCTTCATCGTCTTCGTCTACCACTCGTCTCTTCTTCTTTCCAGCTCTTGATGACGAACCACCAACATCATAACTCGATCCTCCTGGATTAAAACTTGGTCCACCCACATTAACACCTGAACTACCATACTCGGGAAGTCTACCATATGGAGGATATGGCTCGGGAAATGGTGAATAACCAGGATAAGGATAGGGGTATGGTCCAGGGTATGGAGAATATGGTAAAGGGTATGGTGGAACATTTTGTGGGTTGTAGGGAGGTACCTCATAATTGGCATCTTGTGCCAAATGTTGGATCATAGGCATGGAATAATCATAATTATAATTAGTCCTCATTTGCATCGAATCTCTCCAAACATCCCTACACTCAATAGCATTTAATTGACGGTTCCAATCTCCCCATCCTGAATCAAAACAACTTTGAGTCCTACCCTGAAAACTCCCCATTTGAGGTTGTGAAGGTGCTCCCGCATAAGCTCCGGATTGTGCCCCCACACTTGGTTCAATCCAAGGTCCCAAAGTCTTGTTAATCCTATCCAACGCTTTCCCAAAACTAAAAGCATCCCAAAACTCACTCTCCAATCTCACTCTACACTTCCTCAACTCCTCATCATTAAAATACCCAAGATTTTTAGCCAACATGGTCACATAATGACCTCCACAAACATCACTTTGTTTCTTAATCCCCGGTGCTCTCGTCGAAAGATACTCGGCAATAATCCATGCCACATTCCCATTCTTGTCTTCTTCCAACAACTTCATCATCCATAAGTCCGGTTGACTACACTTGTCTTGTCCACTACTCCTATGTATTAATCCCCAAGAAATCAACTTTTGTAAAACCTTCAACAATTGATTCCTAATCCTAGAAGCATTTCTCCTAAGACAAGTTGGATCACCAATTCTATTCCAATACTCATCAATACCCGTGTATTTATCATTGCCTCTAGCTAAACTCACAAAATGTGGTCCAAACAACCTATGTTGAATCTCACTCTCCTCATACAAACCAAGTGCAACTGCAAAGTTCGGCAAAGATAAAGCATGTTCGCGACCACACAACCTAAACCAAACATAAACATTTCCAAGCACATCATTTACCTTTCTATCAAAATAGAACGTAGAAAAGAACTCCAAACACCATTCCTTGTAAACAGCTTCACGAATACTAAAAGCTCTTTCCAATGAATAATCTTCAAATCTATCTCCGTCACCAGGATACACATAAACCATAGTCATCATACTCCTTAATTGATCTTCACATTCATACTCCTCAAGCAATTCCCAATCAATCAACCTAGGTTTAGCAATCTTCCTCTCTTGAAGTTTTAAAAGACGTTCTCTATACGCATTCTTCTCATCCTTATTTTGCACATGAGAAAACTTAACATTCTCAATCGACTCCGGTTTCAAACTGAAAGTAACCCTTTTTTGCTCGTTCCTTTTCAAATACTTATTAACAATCGGATTTCGGCCCAATCTTCCAACATTTCCCTGAAAGAAATCTCAAATTATGTTAGTATATAAGTATAAGAACTATTATCAATCAATTTAGAAACTAGAAAACACATTTTAAAAATTTTCAAAAAATTTTACCGAGGCGACAAACCGATCGGTTTGACGTCCAACCGAATCGGTTGCACTTTGGCACACTCCCAACCGATCGGTAGCAACTCGCAACCGAATCGGTTGGAGTTTTTTGCAAACCAAATTCATTTCCAATTCATCCTAAACGTTTCCCAATCAATCTGAACTTCTTTCTAACTTGTAATCTCTCATTCTTGAGTACTTCTAAACATCCAAACTCTCCTAACAATCATTCCTAACATTTCCAATCATCAACCCAATGATTCTATAAAAACCAAGAACATCATCTACTAAAAATCTCTCAAATAGTGTTCTAATCAACAATGCAATAACCTAACATCACTAATTATCAATCATATAACTTCTGGGATTCATCAATTGCAAATAAACTAGCTCCAAAGATTATACCCAATTCAATCCGAAAATTCAATCAATGAATTTTTACTCAAAACTTAACCAATTGATCTAATTCTTTTTGCAATACCTTCTCCTATCATCTAATCACTTATCCCCAAAATATTACATCTCAATTCGAACTAATTCATAAATACCCAATTTGTGACCTAATTTTAATCATTCGAATTAAAACTTAATTGAACAAAATTAATTATATAACTTACTTGATTTGATGCCATTGATGATTAATTATCACTCTTGTAACCTTCTAACAACTTCTTATGGTCGAATTTTTAACCCCAATTTTTGGTGGATTGTGTGTATGTGTTTTTCTTAAGTTTTTGAAAATTTTGGCTTATATATTCAACTTCAACCGATCAGTTGTGAATCCATCCGAATCGGTTGGTATGATATTGATTTTTCAAAGTGTTTTTCTCCACTACTTTGACTTGAAACAAGTGATAGTAGCTTTTTTTTTTCTTTTCTCAAACTTATTAACTTGTATGTATTCCAAACACACTTTGTCTACCAAAAACTTTGGTTATCTATTTCTACTTCTAAACTTAAAACTAAAACATAACTTAAACTCTAAAAACTAAAACTAAAACTAAATAAAAAGATAAATAGATAGATAAACAAATAGATAGATAGTCTCATTCAAACTTGAAATGCATAAAACTTAAAAACATAAAATAAAATGCATGAAAAAAAATACGAAACAAACAAACTAGCACAAGGTGTGCTTTATTCTTGTGATCATTCTTCTTCATCCATAGAAATATTCATTCCTAAGAATGTCTTCTCAACGATACTTGTTTGCCAACTTCCTAGTTGTCTTTTGAGTTTTGAAGGTTCTTGCAAAGTTCCTTCCACTAGGACATGTGATATCAAATTTGCAATGCCAATCACCATCTCCTTCTTCTCTTTTGTAAATGCTATGTGTTGGGATCAAAGTTTATAATCCCAACACGAAAATGGAACGACATTATCGGGATTACATTAGCTATCTTGTTAAGCCAAAACACATGGACTAGTTAGTAATATTGCAATAGTTTAGCTTGTGTTAGGCTTTATATACCCCTCCATACTTCCATGGAGGGGTGAGACTCTTAGTGTAACCTTTCATTTTACTTATCAATAAAACACTAGTTTTTCCCTTCTCTCTCTACTCTCTCTCTCTAACAATGGAAGATTTAATCTTTCATCTTCCCCGACCTCCCGAATCACAATAATCAATCAAAACTACGATCCTACAAGTGGCATCAGAGCTATGGTGTGTTGTTTTGATGATTTTTTGTGGATTCGTACTATTTTTAGAGACTGTTCTACCCATTTGTTTCGGATCTGAAATTTTTTTTTCTTACATTTTTAGTGGTAAAACAGTTGTTTGAGTATCCATATGGTCAAAATAAGGAGTCTTTTGTGCTTTATCAGGTTTATAATAACTGTTTTTGTCATTTTCATAACAGTTTATTATAACTTATTAAATTTTTATTGACTTCTTTTTTTTTGTACCAAACCGTGATATTGGGGTCTCATCTTTTTGGTGGTCAATATCGATATTTGGTGTCAAAAGGTGGTCTGAATATGTGGTCAAAATACTCATCGAATTTTTTGGCCTGAATCTGAACGGAAAAGGACGCCTGAACGTAGTCAAAGGGTCAAAACCCTCTTTTTACGCTTAACTTCAGTTTTCTACGCATAACTTGAACAAGTTATGCGTAAGGGTCAACAACGGGTCAAAACCCTTGTCTTACGCGTAAAATCTACGCATAAGGCACAGGTTACGCAAAAGTTGAAGTTTACGCGTAAAGCTCTACGCATAAGTTTCCAAACAGGTCTACGCATAATGTTTTGCGTAAACTTGCATAAATGAAAAACTTATGCGTAAACTGGTCAAAAACTGAAGAAAAAAAAAAGTGAAGAGTAAGATGAAGTAGAAGAAGGACCATGACCACAAAATTTAATACCAAGACTCACAATGAACCTCAGTTATAACATCATCGGTACATTTATCTAAAACAGAAAAGATATGAAGACCAGATCCATGCTCAGATTACAACACATGATTCAATCTACACCATAACTAACCTACATCCCATCTCCATCAAAGACACTGTCATACAACAAAATCCCATCTACTGCTTGACACAACTAATCAAATCAATCTCAGAATTGTTTCAACTTTTTGTTAAATATTTTAAAGATTTTTTAAGATTGAACCGTTGTCATCACAGATCGATGTGAAGCTTACACTTCTTGGTTAATATCCGAACATCATGAGAAGAACAAAACAATCCAGCTTCATTCTTCTCTCGTTCATTTACAGAAATCATAAGACGACAACAACATAACGAGAAGCAAACCTACCCGAGACCCCCTCGGATCTTGACGCCATGATGCGTTCTTGATTCCGCCTTGAGAAGAAATTGAAGAAAAAGGTAAAGGTACAGCTATGTTTCAGCTTGTAGGTTTTAATTAGAACGAGTTAGGTGTTCGGTTATGATGATTGATTGATGAGTGAGATTTGCTCAGCTGAGATGAAGATGAGATTATGTCAGTTTTGTGATGATGACTGAGTTTTTGATGAGTTGGGAGAGATATATTAGATGTGTTTGTGTTTAGAATATTAGAAGTGGGAGGCGGATCTAAAGTGTGTGTAGGGTTTGGTTAAACATGTGTGTATGTACTATCATATACAGGTGTGTGGTTGATCCATGCTATTTCATTTGGCCGTATAATTGAATGGGCTTAAGCCATATCATTTTAGGTGTTGGATGTTGAGCTGAGCTTGTAAATTCTTGATTGTACCAATGTAATATCCGACTTTTTTATATGGGCTTCTAAACGGACTGAAAAGTTAGGTTGTGAGTTGATATGGATAATTGGACCTATTATTTGGCTTCATATTTTGTATATTATGAGAGTGGTATTTTGGTCATTACTAATTTTCAAGGGGATACAATTTTGACAAGATCGGGAAATCATTATTAAATTCACTTAAATCGTCAAACGGCTAGTTTGGTGCATTTAACCGTAAGATGTGATTACGGCGATAATTCTTTATTATTTATTTGAGGTTGAAGTGGAATTTCACGGGTGCGTGTACTTAGTATATGAAGATATCGGGGTTTGTTGGATGCATGATTCTTCGAGATCCTTGTTCGAGCTTTTAACCTTTAAAATGACGAAGACTTGGATATCTAGTTATTTTTTGTGATTCTTTCTTTCTATTACCACAAAATAACTATCACTTTAAGAAGTTACGTTGTAGTGCTCAGTGTCACACGAAGTTGTGGATAGTCAAGAGGTGACGTACGTCTTATACTTGATGGTTGGTTGGTTGATGAGTATAGAGTACTTAGGGATTCGATGGGGTGCGAACTCTCTACACTGCTCTTTGTCATACATTAGTGCAAGTTTAAGTCACAAGTTTGGGTTATTTTACTTCAGTCTCAAGTTCATCATATTGGGTTTTCTCCATCAGTAGTCACTACAAAAATCCGTCAAAATGATAATGGGGTCGGTAAAGAGTTAGTTGAGAGGAGTATAAAAGAGTAGAGATGTTTATCAGCAGTTGATTCTCACGGGCTATTTATGATACTTCACACATAATCGGTTAGTTAGACATATGGGGTTACGCAGCCTCCATTTCCATCGTAAACATAGTGTGTATGCTTCCGATTCCGCGAAGACATCGTGGGGGAAGAGAGAGTGGGTGTTGTTTGCTTCTTTGACTTTTCTTGACTTCTTTGCGAAAACACTCATTTTCCACGAGGTTCTGCAATTAGGGGGAAGAAATGTGCACATCAGGGACGCATAATAGACTCACGTGATCGAGCTTACAATTTTATTACTACCGTAGAACGTCCGCAGAGATGATCAGTGGTTCAGTTTTGTGATTTTGATGTAATCATTTCAACTTTCGCGGGGTGTGAAGTGTGAAGTAGCCTACTTAAGTGAGAAGATCTTGCTGATTTCTAGCATGTTACCCCCGAACGGAGCTTCCGCATTGAGCATAACCGTGATTAAGTAACTAGTCAGATTTGCTTGGTGTGGTTTACTGTGTCATCTACAAATTCCGCTGCGTACTTAAAACTTCAAAAGTTAGAAGACTTGTTTACTACATCAATGTTTCGAATCTGCTGAAGGGTTGTCAGTTTGGGGGGAAGCTGATTCAGAAACTTCGCCAAAAAGAAGTGTACGAAGAAGTTGCTAAAGACATGCAGCATGAATTGGGGGGATGTTAATCCATTTCATGCATATTACATCATTTGCCTACAAGTGAAGAAAAAGTTCTCAAGCCGAGGTACAAGATGAAGACAAAGAGCGTCAACTGTCGCCATCCTCAGCAATTTGAAGAGCTTATGAAGACCTTTCTTTATTCTTATTTGTCCTTGTAGGAAATGTTGTAAGTAATCCCTTATGTCGCCCCATTGGGGGAAGATTGTTGGGATCAAAGTTTATAATCCCAACACGAAAATGGAACGACATTATCGGGATTACATTAGCTATCTTGTTAAGCCAAAACACATGGACTAGTTATGTAATATTGCAATAGTTTAGCTTGTGTTAGGCTTTATATACCCCTCCATACTTCCATGGAGGGGTGAGACTCTTAGTGTAACCTTACATTTTACTTATCAATAAAACACTAGTTTTTCCCTTCTCTCTCTACTCTCTCTCTCTAACAATGGAAGATTTAATCTTTCATCTTCCCCGACCTCCCGAATCACAATAATCAATCAAAAATACAATCCTACACTATGTCCTTCGGAACCCCATTCCAAATTCTTCAATTGGAACGGTAAAGATCCAAGAAAATCTATCAACTTGTTAAACACAAAAATATTTTTAAAATGATTAAAAAAAGCCTTCATTGCTAGAGCTCTTTCCATTTCATCTTCAATATCAAAGAAACTAGGTGTGCATGGACCAAACTTTGGTCTACCATCTTCATCCCTTCCTACTTCAAAGCAACCAAGGTAATCCTCCTCTTGGTCCTCATCATTATCATCTCCATTACCCTCTAGGCTTTGGATAGTAAGTATTCTTAAGGACTCCATCATCAATTGTCATGGTACCTTTTCCCATATCTATTATAGCTCCACAAGTTCTTAAAAATGGTCTACCTAACAACAAAGGTAGTTCCTTATCAACCGCAACATCTAACACAAGAAAATCCGCCAAGAATGCTTGATAACCAATTTGAACTCTTACATTTCTTACTTCTCCCATTGCTTTTGCCTTAGAATTATCTGCCATAGTAAGTTTAGAATTGTTAGGTGTAGGGTCTCTTAATCCTAACTTATGATACAATGGATAAGGCATAATACTCATACTAGAACCCGTATCAGCTAATGCATATAAAGGAGTTGTCCCATTAATTTTAACCGGTATAACAAAATTTCTGGGATCATTCATTTTCTTTGGGAGTCCATTCTCAATTATCCTTCTGTCCTCTACTTCATCAAAACTATTATCCTCCAACTTAGACTTTGCCAACATAACTCCATCTAGCTTCTTCCTATACTCCATATAATTCCTCAACACTTCAATGACCGGTTTGTTTTCCATCAATTCACTAATCTTTGCTTCAAGATTCTCCAAAATGGCTTGTTTTTGCTCTTTGGTTAAAGGTTTGGTACTTTTTGGTGAACTAGGTGGTGTTTTGGATGATGATGATGATGATTTGTTTTCTTTTTGGGTGGAGGGTTGGGTTAATTTGTTCAATGGTGTTTTGTTTCGGTTAGCTTTACCCATCTTACAAACTTCATTCGTTCCTTCCTTCAACATTTCCATTCCTTCACAAACATCAACAAGCATATCATTCACACTCTTCCCTTCTTCCAAATCACTTATGTTAATTTTCAACTCCCCAAGTGCAAAATCCAAACTACACTTGGTATTCACTAAGAAATCTCTACCAAAAATCACTTCCGGTTCATCTTCATTAGTATACTCCAAAACAACAAAATCAACTTTAAAGATATGACCATGAATATTCACTCTAACTCCTTTCACTTCCTTCTTACCATAACTTCCATAATCAAGTCTCACAAAGCCAAGTTTGTCAAGCATTTCTTCCGAAATGTAATTGTCTCCATATTCCATATTCAATTCCGCATCCCACGCTTTAACTCCTTCCAACGTACAAGGTGTTGAATACCTCATGTGTGGAGCATCATACTTCTTAGGTGGTGCTCTAGTGAAAACAACAACTTTCCTCTTCTTCTCCTTCTTTGGATAACACATTTCATGTGGCAAATAAGCAACATTATCACAAACAACTTCCTCTCCTTCCAAATCCAATTTTGCTTTTTCCAACAAACTTTCCAACTTTTCCAAGGAATCACTGGAATCCTTGAACATATCTTCCAAGTCTTTCAAATACGCAGAAATTTGGCTCAAACTCTCCATTTCAACTTAAGCACTTACTAACTATAACATAACCATAAAAAAAAATCCAAATCATTAGCATGAGGGTTAGTTATAATCAAATAAACTCTTAATATGAAATAATAACAAGTAAATTAACTAAATAAAACACTAAGAATAGAAAATAAACTAAAAATTAAAAATGTCAAAAATTTTACCGAGGTGCCCAACCGATCGGTTTCTAACCCAACCGAATGGGTTAGCACAAATTACCACTTCCAACCGATCGGTTGGAACCCGCAACCGAATCGGTTGGAGTTTTTACACTAAAAAAAATTATTTTATAAAACTAATAAAACTTTTAATTATAAGATTAAAAACAATAAAAGCATTAATTAAGGTGTCTTTAAGAATTACTAAATCATTAATTGAAATTAAAACTTATAAAACATTAAAATGACTAATAATTGCAACTTAAAACTATTAAAAACTGACATTAACTATAAAAACATTAAAACTAATTAACTAAAAACAGAAAAGTAAGAATTAATTGCTAAAAATAGAATCCCATAAATTTTACCGTGACCACCAACCGATCGGTTGGTTACCCAACCGATTCGGTTGGTCAAAAAACCAAATTTTTTACTTTTTTTTTTTACTTTAACTTTAAAAACTAATTTCAAACAAATTAATTGCTAAAAACTAAGAAAATTAATCAAATCCCCGGCAGCGGCGCCAAAAACTTGATGTGCGTTTTGTTTGTACAAATTTTAAAATTTATAAACATGAATTATCCGATTATTATTTAGCACATACGAGCAAGTATACTCGTCCGGTGTAATAAAGGTGGGTAAGTCGAGATCGTCCCAAGGGATTTGGTAGTTTCAGTAATTAGAAAAACGTTTGATAAATAAGGGTTGTCAATCCAAATTTATGTAAAAGCTTAATGTAAAAGAAACTCAATAAAAACTAAACATATACTTATGTATAATTCCTTGATTGGTAAATAGGAGTATCGTAACAATTTGAGTACGAAGTTTGGTGTAAAACTTGTTATGATGCGCAACTAAAAATGAGTAGTTATACAATTCATGTTGTATGTCATGTTTTCACTACTACTAAGAATTCTATCAACTAAATGACTCCTTTCGGACATATCAAATTAGTATGACAATCCTATAAACGCATGGTTGTTTAGAAAATCAATTCTTTTCTTATGAATTCCTACGAATCCTTCCGGTCCTTTTTTCGTGATGAAATCGTTTCAAATCTATTTTAACAAGTAAATAAGATGGTTGTCAAGCATCCTATTCCATACTAATTTGGTGTATTAATATTTTGGAATAAAAACAAGTTGAAAATCCTTTCGGACCTATTTTTCAAGAAATTGTTTTTACCGACAAATTAAGCAAGAAAATATGTTAAATCAACAAACTCATAAAAATAGATATGTTTTCATGCATCACCTTTTTCATAAGATAATACTCCATTTACCAATCACATCATATACACAAGTATATCACAAATTACTCCATAGCAATCATAATAAAACACAAGTAAATAAGAAAACTTTCATAAAACTTAAAGTAGCAATTGTTCATTATAAGTATCAAGGTGTACCTAGTCTTGAAATTACAATGAGAAAACTTTGTGGAACTATAGCAACCACACTCCTCCAATTGCTCACCAAAGTAAGTAAACAACTCCACACTCGAACCAATGCTTGAGACTTTAACTCAACACGTTCCGGACGTTTTTACAACACTTAGTAAACTTTCAGGCACTATAAGATAAGCTAACAAGATTTGGTGTAATACTAAGTTAGATAATGGTGGTACAAGTATCTCTAAGTCCTAAGTGCTCATTATATAGCTTAATGACACTTATGCTTCAAGTAAAAACGTCCCTCCACAGTAAATAAGCAACAATGATCAGCCACAAATGATTATGAGGAGTAAATTCGCCAATTAATGCAAAACTTGTAACTTCAGTCACCACCAACCGATCGGTTTCTCGCCATCCGATCGGTTGGTCATTCTGGCACATATCCAGCCGATTCGGTTGCGGGTTGCAACCGATCGGTTGGATCTTGTCTGAACATGATTTATTGTCTTTTCTTCGTCGTTTTACGTTGCATGCAATATTTTTCTTCGTGGCATGACTTTGTCCATTAGAACTTGATATTTCCTTGATAATTTCGTATAGCAAACTTGTCTTTATCAAATCCTTTTGTTCATGCAACGTTTCTTTCTTCTTTGATCCTCTCGAAACTCTCCAAAAATGCATGTCCACTTCAATTCTTCATCTTTTGTTCACTTTTCCCTGCTTTTGGCTATATTTGCATGTATAAACACTTTTCCACGATTAAGTAACAAATGTATACAAATAAGGCCAATTTTACTCATAAATCAAACAATAACGTGACTAAAAATATGTTAATTTTGAGTGTTATCATTTGCATTCACAGCTTTAGACGTCTTTCAAAAAATCATGAGATAAAATCATTCATCGTTCTTTGAGGTTTGTTCATTGTTGTTCTGTTAGTGATCAAGTTATGAAGTTTTCTGCCTTTCGTCACTTCTGTGTCTGTGGTGGTAGTCCGCCATTCCAACATGCTCATACATCTTTGAACTTTGACTTATACATGCACGTAGTTCCCTTTCTTAGACTTTTGATCTTTAGTCTTTATACTCTGTAGATTCTTCTTTAAGGCGTAGAATCTTTCTTTGAACTTTGTGTTGCATTGATCTTTGAGGGAGCTTTCGATGACTTCAAGATGCATGTATGAGCATGTGGAATCCGTTGCCATGGAGATGATGTGTCCCTGCAGGTAAACAGTTAGCAATAAAACATCCGGTACTTACATATAAGGAACTAGAGATCGTCAACAGCATAGTGTGAAGACTCCTTCTAACCCTTATCAAGGCCGTTTCCATGTTAGATACCCCCGAAGGAGCTTACAAGACCTACTAAGTAGCTCAATGACTGGGTGAGTCGCTGGGGATCACTCCATGACTGTAGACCGCTATGAAACCACCGCAAACACTAAGCGTAACCCACAAGGAGTAACCGAAGTGACCTGCTGTCAGGGCTGTTTGATGTTGACCCTGGCAGGATTTTCATTCAATCATTGAGAAATACTTATGTAAAATCTCTCATAAACGTTCTCGGCAGATTGCTAAGATCTGCGAAGGACTCAATAATTTACAGCTAGTGTCCATTGATTAGAACACCAGTTGTAGAAATACTAAGTGTTACTAAGAGATCTTTGATGTATCTCATGGCTCTAGACTCGAAAAGTGCACACTTAGGTTTCCTATGCGGAGACTAGGGAGGGGTCTCCTGCTTCAATATCAACCATCTCTAATAGATAAGTCAATAGATTATGCCGGTTCCCCGTGAGAATGAAACAAGATCTTTTAAGAGAACTTGAGTGGCTAGGAGGTTAAGTGCATTGCGTCACTGAGTCCATGAAGACTTTATCTTCAATACCGGCGTCGCCTTAGCAACAACCAATAGCATACGAATTGAACCCGGTGTCTGCCCTAAGGTTGAGCATATGGAGGGCTATTTCTTTTCACCCTTTTCTTTACTTTTATTTTTAATTCTTCAACTTCTTCTTTCCCTTTCATTCTTTTCTCCTTTTATCGTATCGTACCTAAGGACTTCTAATTCTAACTATTAGTGATGTCCTTGGGTAGATCCCTCCGGCTCTGGCAGATCATAGGACGGGTTTTCCTATCTTAATCACCTTATAACTCCCTGATTATCCGACAATAGCCAAGAAACCTTTGATTGAAAATCTCTCAAAGTGTTTGTGATTATCAAATATTTTGTTTAACACTTTAAGAGTTGTGTGTTTACTTTTGAAGGACTCCCCCTTTACATGTGCTCATAAGTATTTGATAAATTTGCACATGCGGGAGGAGCAAACACTTTTTGAATTGATCCGCTTTCAGTGAACCTGACCGATTCGAGACACGCTTACATCACTAGTTAGACTAGCTTGAAGTTATTACCCGGCCTGGTCAAATCTACAGAAACTTTCTCGAAACAGTACATTTCTACTAAGACATATCCTTTTCGAGACCTCCTTATGTGGCTAGTTAAAGAGTTCCATTGTCAGTTTTTAGGTGACAACTAGCTCTAGTAACTAACTTGATGTTATTACCCGTCGAGGATAAGTCCTTTCGATTATTAACATTTATGTTTCGTCAATTCTTGGGTGAATCTGAGTCTAGCTCGCATGAGATTATACTTTTAAGCAACTTTGAACTTTCATATTTTAATCACATTCACTTTTTCTCCCCCTCAAAAATAGCATATAAGATGATATTTTTGACAATCTTTTGATTAAAATATGCCTTTTGAGTCTTATGGGGAGAATTCAACAAGAACTTTTGATTTCAAGAACAATGATTTTATTTCAAGTGCTCCCCCTCAACAAGTGAATTCTTATTGAGGTGAAATACTTGTCTTTTGAGCAGAGTTTATGAAAATTAGAAAATGTTTGATTAACTCTACTCAAAAGTACGAAGCCTTCACTCCTTATATTAGGATTGAGGCACTGATGCGTACCTCAGGGTCCTTTCTTTACAAGAACGGGTTATACATTGTTATGTGTGCACAAGCCATTATGGTTACAAATCAATCAATTGAAATAGTAATAATTGAAATGTTAATACCCTTGTGTACCAGCTTATGATTCATCGATGATCGGAGCATCAAAGTATGTGAACTGAGGATCTGGTCTTTGGAAGAGTCTGACAGGAAATGAAGGTCTGACACTGATATAATTTTCCAATCGTCTGATCTGCTCCCGAAGATATAACCTTGCTTCTATTTTCATGACAAGGTTTCGAACTTGTCTTCTGGAACTGGATTTCCACCTAGCAGTTTCACCTTTAGATATCTTTCTCCTATCATCATTCAACCTTTTGACTAACCCATCACGAACAATTTTGAGCGTAGTATCACAGAACTTGTGTAACTCATCGAGCCTCATAAAACTTAGTTGCTTTTTGCTGTTGAGGTAGGTGAAACCAAATGACGGTTTTTGGATGAGCGTATACTGTGACATCTGATCTATTCCAGCAAATGAGAATTGTGGCTTAGTCAAATTGATCTTCTGTTGGTAACTTTTGACTCCAAGCTGAAGGTCTTCCACTCTTTCTTGAACTATCAATCATCGGATGAATAGAAGTAATGATGAAATGAAGTTGTATTGTGTGTCAGTGTTGAAACTACGCATTCTTCCTTGAACCTTTCAAACCCGAGCCAAACCCTTACGGTGATTCCTACAACCCCTCTTTGAAAAATCACCCAAACCTTAGGTGGAAACAAAACCAAAACAATTCTTCCAATCCGCCTAATCGTTACCAACCAAACGGTCCATCCTCCAACCGTACTTTCAACAACAATCATTCTAATAACTATGGTAGTACCAACAATCTTGAAGGATTGATGTCCAAGTTTATGGCATCTCAAGAAGCTCGCATAGCTAGATCTCAAGAAGCTCGCATAGCTAAGTTTGAAACCGAATTCAACCAACAACAAACGGAGATGACCAGTAAGATTGACAACTTGTTGAAAGCCCTCAACAACCAAGCGTTAACTACACCTAGGAAGGACACTAGATACGCAAATAGCGGAATCCAAATTAAGGACCCCTCGTCATCCAAACACGTTCACTTTGTCAATATTGTCACCATTAAGCCAATAGATAAGAATATAGAAGAAAGTGATAAGGATGAAGTTAGGGTAGAAACCGAGACTAGGGATGAAATTAAGGAAGTTGAGGTTGATAAGGGAGAGAAGTTAGAGGAAGTAGAAAACATAAAAGAATACTTTGATAAGTTTCCCACCAAGGAAGAACGGGAATATCACAAAGATTTATTCGATGATCTCGAGACACCATATATCCTTGGTTCACCCCTTATTAAAGTAGGTGATCCCTCTAACATCAACATACCATGCAACATTGGGCATATGCATGTATGGAAAGCTTATATCGATCCTAGGTCTCCTATAAACATCATGACTAGGACTTACTATAATTGGGTAATGAAGAAACAACTTGGTTATAGGATGATGCCCAATAAGAATTTGATAAGTAATTTTGTAGGAAGAGTGAAAGGATTGCATGTGATTATTGGAAACTTCACTTATGAAACCGACTTTGTGATAGTGGAGGATACTCGTCCGGTGATAGATGATTGCCTAAGTCAAGTAGTGTTCGGAAAACCATTCATTGAGACCTCTAAGATGAGTTATGATCCGACTCTAGGGATAGTTAGGTTCAAGAAAGAGAATGATGAGATTGCTTACCAAATGCCTTATAAGATTGAACAATATCGCCTCCTATCGAACATAGAAAAGGAACACAAACAAGCGGTTTACTATAGGAATAATGAGGATAGACGTAGAGGAGTTGAATATGTTATGAATAGGATACTTGGTTTATACAAAGAATGCTTGCAACTAGGTCCGGAATACAAAACTGATATAGGAGATGACCTAGGGAGTGAAACCAGCGATGAGGTCACGTAGTAACCCATGACCTTGAGTCTAGCTACAAGACTCATAAATAAAGAAAAGCGCTTCTTGGGAGGCAACCCATGCTTTGTGTGATTTTTATTTTGTTTTTTTGTTATTTGTTTCTGTATGCATGCTTTATTTTTATTGTTGGTAGATCATGTTTCATACTAAAATGATGAAAATACTTTATTTTCTTGTTTGGCTTAGTCTTAACTTCATCCAAAGGTACTTCACAAAAGATAAGTGTAAGGGGAAACCCCAAATATGTTTTTAAGAAACAAATTCGATCATGATTCTCCACAATATTAAATGAACATGTATATTCGTATTTGTTAGTGTCAAATGATTGTATCGAGTCATAATGATTTTTTGCAGGATTTTCCAGGAAGTAGGACAAAGTTTTACCAGAAATTTTCCGGAAACTTAACATAAGAATTTCTGCAGGTCACTTCTGACGGCGTCAGGAAGAAATTCCTAATGGCATCACGTGTAAAATTCTGGAAATTTTACCAGTTTTGCTTTTCTAACGGAGTCTTAAAGTTTTTGTTGAATCTTTAGTTTTATAATCTCCGGAAAATCTGCAAACATCATTCCACAAGCATTATATCTTACTTTTCTTTCTAGGATTTGTTAGCATATATAGATTGCCGCCGATTTTACGCGAGGTTGCCTTGTTTGTTTTCTCAGGTTTAACAGGTTATGTATGACAAGAAGATGATTTATATTCTGGAAGGGAAGCTTTGATTGTTCATTTTCTGGGAGGAAGATCTAACCTGGTTACCATATTATCCATACCGAGCGAACCAGGGGAGTATTTGATTTCATTCTTTTACCTATTTTACTTTTACAATCTTTACTTGAACATTGGGGACAATGTTCATCCTAAGTGTAAGGGGAGGGTAAAATGATGATACCTCATAGGATACACTTTCGCTTGAGTTTGTTTGCTTGATCGTAGGTGTGTAATAAAACTATGAGAAATACTTGTTAGTGTAATTTTAGTGCCAAATTTAAAAATTTTTACAAAATTTAGGAGTGAAACTTTAGCCTGAGCAAGCGTCTCATGGATAGGAGTTGTATGACTAGCACAAAACCGTACAATTCAGAAAATTTTTCCACCCAAATATGTGAGGTTCGCCTTTAGATTTGATAGGAAAAGCATTCATTATTAGTGCTTATGAGCGTACCGGTAGCATTTAGATTATAGAACTTGCGTTAGTGATGCATCCCGAGACCGCTAGTGGGACTACATTTGTGTGGTAGGATTTACTACATGATAAGAGGTATTCGGATCACCCTTGTGTTAAACCCGTATCATAATTACTTGACCATTTAAGTCATATTACTTGGCTAGTAAAGTCAACTAATTTTTCCCACACCCTTAGTGTTGTACTCATTTTTAGTACACGAAACCCCTAGTACACCCCTCCGAGCCTATCTTTTCGTTTCTAACTTTAAGCATCTTACTTAAAGGAAGAATTTGTTACACCCCACTTAAATGTACAACCAAATCGCCTTAGCCTTTCGTGTATGCACTCATCTTTAGTGCATTATTGTTATTTGTTTAAACCCTTAGTTAATTATCTAATTGATTACATGGTTGCTAAGTCGAGTCATATCCTTGTACATATTGTTTTGGGACGATTGGGACTCATGGGTAAAGTACTTATGTTATGGAGTAATGGGGAAGAACATCATTTATTACCCCCATATGTACGTTAATCTAAAAAGTACTTCAAGTGTTTTCATTATCTTAATTCGAGTCATTAGATTAGTTTATTGTAAAGTATGTAAAAATTCAAGTGTAAGGGGAATGTTCATTCCCTATGATGTATTATTTTGGATGGTAGGGTAAGAGTGTATGCAGCAACAACAAAAAAAAATAAAAAATAAAAAATAAAAAAATAATAAAAAAAAATAGAAAAAATAAAGAAAAAGAAAAAAAAATAGAAAAAGAAAAGAGTAAAAATATACGGACTACCATCCCGTTTCATTCTATGTTTATTTTATGTTTTTGTTATTTTTCATTTATTAGCTTAAGTCGAGTCTATTCTTGGCTTAGCAACGCCACATTGTACATGTAATTAACCATGATTATTAACTCGCCACCAGTAAAGATTGCCTATATCCAACAAAACCGTGTATTCCATATCCCTAAACCTAACGTTACAACCCTTTAAAAAGACCTCTTTGATAGTTTATCCTAGGTGCTTACGCCATGTGGTGGAGGTTTGATCCTTTCCCAAGCCTATGGTAATCTATTTTGCTATGACAGGTAGTGAGAGATGTTTTCCATTTCCATTGTGATATATACTTTATTACACCCGAGAGATGTGAGTATCTAAACACTATTTGTGAGGTGCTAGTATATGACCTCCGTGCTTGTCTTTGGTCTTTAGTGGAACGATTATTTGTTGTGATTACTTTTACATTAGTGTTAAATGACCCCTAACTTGTATTTTGATTAGAATAAAAGCGCATTTGCTTGAGGACAAGCAAATCTCAAGTGTAAGGGTATATGATGAGGCGAAAAATGAACCGTTTTTAGGGGGTCATTTAAGCCGGAATTGGAATTTATTTGATCAAATATTGCCCTAAATCGTTCCTTTTGTGATTTTAGATACTTTGGGAGTGAATTCTGGAAAAGGAAGCATTTTGGACGTTTTTGGAGCATAAAAGTGAAGAAAACGACAAAGTATTGATTTTCCTTGCTGGGAACAGTACTTGACGGCGTCAAGAAGAATTTTATGACGGCGTCAGGAGCAAAATGGATGACTGCCCAGAGAAAACGTGACGGCGTCAGAAGTAGGGCGTCAAGAGTAATTTTGGTGACGGCCTGGAGCAGAAATACACATGACAGCGTCAGATCCAGATCTAGGCAGTCCGAGAACTTTATTGGCGGCGAGATGACGGCGTCAGAATTTTACTCTTGACGCCGTCACCTCACAAAATCTATATATACTTTTCTATTTTTCATTCATTAAGAGAGGAACTTGTGTGGAGAATTCTAGGGACGAACCTAATAAACCCTAGGTCGTTTGTAACAGTATTTTCAAGGGTTTTCACCCCTTGAAACCCTTCATGTTCAATTGAGATAAGTTTTCTTTCAATTCATTCAATATGTCTATGTGTTGTTTGAATATATCTTATGCTTGTATTGATTTTAACATGCTAGGCTAGATCTTGTGTGTGTTTGCTTAGATGTAATGAAACCTAGATGTTGATTATAGGTTGATTGCTTGTTTATAGTTGTAATGGATGAATGATTTCAATGTTAGGCTTAAGAAAACTGGCAGATCTCCATTGTGTAACTTGCTTGAACGTCTTAAGAAACATGAACCAATGTGTACTAGGTTTTTATGGTTGTATTTAATGCATGAGCGAATTCTAGTGATCCCATGTTAGGAGCTTCTTAGCCGGCTCGACATAGGAGTGAAGTAGGAGCTTATAGAATTGGGGAAGTAAGTACGCCACCCCATGATTGGTATTAAGGAATATAACCCGTCATCCACGCAAATATAACAAGTAATTAACCTGTAAAAGATATCTAGGGAGTAGTGAAATCTAAGTAAACACAATTCTCCCATATATTGCTCACACCACTAGTTTAAATTAGTTTATTTACATTTTTATTATTTTATTTTGATTGCATCTTTAGTCATTGGGTTAGTTGACTAGCAACAAATTCCACCCCTTCTTCCAAAACCCGAGATTTTTACTTGCTTTTATAAAACATAAAAAATACAAAAAGAATCACCCCTCACCTCTAGACCTAGTTTTTAGGCTTTCTAATCCTAGCTACACTATTCCTGAGTTGAACGATCAATCCCCCGGTACTTGTCACTATACTATACTACAACGATCAGGTACACTGCCTGGTGGGGGTTGTAAGCTTCTCAAGATCCCTCGAGAGGTAAAGCCTGGTGCAATTCCCACGCATTACCGTTGATATCAAAGTAGGGTGTTTTGTTTGATTTGAAAAGTTTCTGGATTGTGTATGTTTGTATGTTTATGTATTTTTAACTTTTAAGTTTTTTGACACATTTGATCCCTTAACATCTTAATTTGCATCACAAGTCCTTTAGTTTGATACAAGTTAATGACCAAAGGCAATAGTCTTAGATATACTCCCTATGATATCGTTTATGAAACTTTTAATGGGATGAGACGAAAGAAAGGTCATGAAACAACGCATCTTAGAAAATATGCAAGTATACCGTTTTTTAAAAAATTGTAAATTTTGAGCATGTCTCCCCCTCAACACTTGTAAATGATAAAGAAATAACAAAGTGTTGACAGGAAGCGATATACTTGCGTTTTTTTTTTTTTTTTTTTTTTTTTAACAAGAGAGGAAATCTTTTTGTGTTTTTGATGATTTTATAATTTTGTATTTTTGTTTTTGAAATAATATGTACAAAGATAGTTTTGATGTTTGACTTTTACTTGTGTTTTAAAAACTTTTCCAGATCCTCTGGAGTCAAACATCGCATACCAATTTGGTGAACTAAATTAGCAAACCTTGTTGGAGGTAATGCTTTGGTAAGTAAGTCCGCCAATTGGTATTCAGTTCCTACAAAATATAGTTCAACTGTACCCTTTTCGACATGCTCCTTGATGAAATGATATCGGAGATCAATATGTTTGGATTTGCAGTGATGGACAGTGTTGCAGGAGATTGCAATGGCACTTTTGGAATCACAGTAGATCGGAATCTTATTGAATAGGTAGCCATAGTCTTTAAGTTGTGATCGCATCCAAATGACTTGAGCACAACAAGCAGACATAGCAACGTATTCAGATTCTGTTGATGACAGTGAAGTGCAGTCCTGCTTCTTTGATTGCCAAGACACAAGCTTATCTCCAAGAAACTGTAATCCACCTGATGTACTTTTTCGCGTGTCTAAGCATCCTGCATGGTCAGCGTCTGAAAAGGATATTAGTTCAAAACCAGAATCCTTCGGATACCAGATTCCCAAATGGATGGTTCCCTTTATGTATCGAAGGATTCTTTTTGCCTCATTGAGGTGTTTTTTAGTTGGTTTAGACTGATAACGCGAGCACATATAGACAGCAAATACAATATCAGGTATGCTAGATGTGAGATACATGAGGGACCCAATAATACTTCGGTATATGCTAGGGTCAACAGGAGTCCCATGTACATCAGTATCTAGTTTTGTGGAATTGGCCATAGGTGTATTCATTGTATCACAGCTTTGCATTCCATGTTTCTTTAAAATCTCGAGAGCATATTTAGACTGATTTAGAAAAATTCCACGGGGTGATTGATGAACGTGTAGTCCTAGAAAGAACGTAAGTTCACCCATCATGGACATTTCAAAATTATCTTTCATTAATTTTGCAAAATCAATTGAGTAACGTTTGTTAGTTGATGCAAAAATAATGTCATCGACATAAATTTGAACAATTAATAAGTCCGCCCCGTATGTTTTTGTAAACAGTGTTGGGTCCACCGAGCCTAAAGTAAAGTTATTGGCTAACAAGAATGTAGATAACTTGTCATACCACGCCCTTGGGGCTTGCTTTATACCGTAGAGAGACTTCTTTAGCTTGTAGACATGATTAGGACGGTCTGGATCAACAAATCCTTCAGGTTGACTGACATAAACCACTTCACGAAGTTGACCATTCAGAAATGCCGTTTTCATGTCCATTTGATAAACAACCATATTCCGGTGAGCAACGTATGCAAGAAAAACCCGTACAGCTTCAAGTCTAGCTACTGGAGCAAATGATTCTTCAAAATCGATTCCTTCTTCTTGAGAGTATCCTTTTGCTACCAAGCGTGATTTGTTGCGTATGACAGTTCCTTCTGCATCCAGTTTGTTTTTCCAGATCCATTTTAAGCCAATGACAATGACTCCTTCAGGTTTTTCAACCATTTCCCAGACTTCCAATCTTTGAAATGATTCAAATTCCTCTTACATAGACTCAATCCAGTTTTCATAAGTCATAGCTTCTTTGACGTTCTTTGGCACGGTTTCACATACTGTGAGTGCGTATATGCAAGTTTCACCGTCTGTGTGAAGTCGTTGTCTTGTCATAATAGGTGCATCTGGATGGCCAATAATTTGAACTAAGGGGTGATCTCTAGTCCATTTGTGTGTCGAAGGGTGAAGTTGATAAGAATCTCGCAAGTGAGCAGGATCTAAATTGCGTATAGACGACTCAGCAATGTCAGGGACAATGGGTTAAAGAACGGTTCTTGGTCATGCTCTACAGTTTGAGGAACTGATATAGGTATGGAGTCTCCAGCTGATTGTCGTGAGTTGGACCCAGTTTGTTCTGTAGTAGTTGGGGATACAATTGGAGGACCGTCTCTTCCAACAGTTGTTGTTGTTTGTTGAGGTGAATCAGGTACTTGATGGTTATCAAGATGTGCAGCGGAATTAGGTGAGACCTCAGATGGACGGTTATCAATCGTATCATCAAACAATGGAGCAAACAAGGTTTCAACATCTTTACGGGAGAGTGACAATTGTTCAGCCGAAGATTCCGGAAAGTTTAGACGATTGGATGCGGGTCCTAAGCTATTATGCTCAGAAGCTATTTGAGTGAGTTCATCGAAATTAGCATGAATAATCTCTTGAATTTCTCTTGTACGACGATTCCATATCCGAAAGCCTTTTGAATTTTCATAGTATCCAACAAATATTCCAATGTCAGCCTTTGCTTTAAGTTTACCTAGATCATCATGATCATTAACTGGATAACATAGAGCTCCAAATACATGAAAGTAATTGATGTTCGGTTTCCTTTTGTGAACAATCTGATAAGGGGTTTTGTGATGGCGTTTTGTGATCATACAACGGTTTTGGGTGTAACATGCGGTTGAAACAGCTTCTGCCCATAAGTAATCCAGTAATTGAGCATTGATTAACATCGTTCGTGCAGCTTCCACTAACGTTCTGTTGCGTCTTTCGACTACTCCATACTGTTCGGGTGTTCTTGGAATGGATGTTTGATGTTCAATTCCCACTTTCTCAAAATACGACCTCAGTGTCTGATTCTTAAATTATGTGCCATTGTCGGTTCTAACAATTCTGACTGTGTTGCGCAGATGAACTTGTATTTTGGTGAGAAAGGTTATGATCATTTGAGGAACTTGATCTTTACTTCGAAGAAAATAAACCCAAGTCCAACAGGAGTAATCATCAACAATTACTAAAATGTAGCGTTTACCGTTGATACTTTGAACATGCATCGGACCACACAAATCCATATGAAGCAGGTGTAAAACATGATTAGTACTGTGTTCAGTTTTTGAAGGAAAATGAGCACGGGTACTTTTGCCTTGTTCACAGGCTGGACATAAGTGATCTTTGGCATAACGGAATCTTGGAAAGCCATCAACCAATTTGTGACGAGCGAGTTCAGTCATCGTTTTGAAATTCAAGTGAGAAAGGCATTTGTGCCATAACCATGATTTAGTTGTTTCAGCTTTGGATAGAAGACAGATCGAATATGAAGCAATCATGTCAGACATTGAAATTGTGTAGAGGTTAGTGCCACGCTTGCCTGACATCAGATCATTTCCTTGTAGATCACGAACAAAACAAGTTTTCTCTCGAAATGCTACTTCTAAATTCCCATCACAAAATTGACCAACTGAAAATAGGTTGTGACCCAAGCCTTCAACATAGTAGACTCTGCTAATTTCAATATTCCCATTCACATAGTCACCGTAACCCATGATTAAAACGTATTGATCATTCCCGAATCTGACAGTTCCGATAAACTTTGAAACAAAGTTAACTAACAGTTTGAGATTGCCTGTCATGTGTCGGGTGCAACCGCTATCAACAATCCAGAGAACAATCTGAACCACCTGCATCACAAGGAGACGACAAGGATGGAACAGAGGTAAGGGTGGAATCCGAAGAAATGGTAGGTTCCTGTTGGTTAGAAGCACAAATATTCAACATTTTAGGAATCCATTTAAAATTTGGTTTGTATTGTAACCAACGTTGCCAGTTCCAACTAGTGTTTGCTTTATTTTTGGTAAATTCACTAGCTTTTGGCTTGTTCCTAGATTTGTTGTTTTCAGCTATGGGAGTAACTACAACATCTTTCGAAACAGTAGTTGGCGGTTTTCCTAAGATAGACTTAGAGGCAGTAGTGGGCCTAGAAGGAATTCCTGATCTACGTTTCTTGTGACGATTTAAGAGAGTATTAGCTACACGTTTTGTATGATCACCAGATAACACACTTTGATGACAAAACACACAAGATGCATTAATATTCAAAACATTCAAAGGTTCATCATTCATTACATTTAGATTTTGATTAGAATTTGCCAGATTAGAATCTAAATCAGATGCAACATGAGTTTTATTCAAATTCCTAAGATGAGCTTCTACTTCTTGCATTTCTTGTGTTCCTCTTTTACGTTGCCAGAACCTAGTCTTCCTAGTCTTCTTAATGCTTTTTATCTTGGGTCTGCTAACGCTCTTAGGGGAAACTAGTCCTGTAGAAGTAGAAGAGCTAACATTAGAATTCTGAGCATTATTACCCTTGTCTGTTTTGTCTATGTTAAACATTCCTTGTGCTATTACTGTGGTGTCAACAAACATTCCATTTTGAAGTAGCTTAATTTTCTCTTTTAAATCAATGATGATGTGATTTTTATCCTGAATATCAGACTCAAGTAAACCATTGCAATAATGAATGTGATCGCGGTTTTGTTGCCATTCGACGTTTTCAATTTTTAACTCCGCAATTTATTTTTCATATTGAAGACATTTATTTTTGAGAAACACATTGTCTTTGCAAAGTTGAAAACTTTTTGAAATATTTTGACTTTGTAGTTGCAATTCCGTTTCAAGATTTGAGCTTGACACCATTCAAGCCTTCGTTTGAGTTGACAATTTTCTTTTGAAAGTTTGTTTTTCACATCATCACTATTTTTTCTCAACGTATCATATTTATGTTTTAATGTTTCAATTTCCTTGTTCAGCAAATGATTATCAGCACAGTGATCTTCCACAAGCATAGAAGTACCAGATTTATAAAGATCATTCATGATAATAGACAAAATATCAGCTTCGAGAACTTTTTCCAATAGTCGATCAGAATCTCTTTTTACGTTGTTGAACCAAAATTGCATTTTCATTTAAAGTGAAAACGTTTATCATTGATTTAACTTCTTTTTGGAGTTCCTGTTCCCAACGAGTAGCACAATGACGCAAATGTTGAACTAAAGGCAGAAATTGTTTTTGAAAAATTTCTCTCTTTTCGCGCTCGTAAGCTGATTGAAAAGTAGCAATTTTTATTTCCGAATTATGTTCAATTACATCTTCCAAATTTTCGATGCCTTTCATGAAAGTTTTGAAATATTCTAAGACTCGACAACGTGTTGGTAAAGGTGTCATAGTACCAGAAGATGGTAATGGTCCATTTACTTGTGCCACAGGTTTGACAGGAGCCCCATTGGAAGATGAGACATATGACTCAGTTACATACCATGATTTCTCAGGTATTTCTTTTGATGGAACAAAAGATTTTGAAATATGAGGAACTTTTGAATAATCATATGGTTTGCAATATTCAATTTGACTCATTTTTTATCGACTCTTTTCTTCAAGTTCTTCTTCTTCCTCAGTATTATATACAACAACACGCACAATATTATTATCAAGCAATTGGTCCATACTGTAAAGCTTAGGAATTGTTTTGAACGCAGTGTGAAGAAATGTTGATCTATAATCGCCAATGGCAAAACCTTTATCGGGTCTTGGTTTTAAAGTAAATTTTTGAATCATTGTTACAGATTCTCCATGTTTGTAAACGATATTTTGAAATTCTTTTATTTGACGTTCGAGAGTGAGATTTTCTTCAATTAAAGAATTTTCTTTTTCCCTTTTTCGCACTTTGTGTTCATAAAATTCCTGTTTGCAATTTGACAACTCTGTTTGTGTTTTTGAAAGTTCCATTTGAAGTTGTGCAACTTGTTGTTTGAGTTCATTTTTATCATTTTCCAGTTTGGAAACCAATTTGCCGCTTGACTCAATTAACTCATGCATTTTGTTTTGAAGATTTTGTTCATTGATGTAAGATTCCTGAAATGACTTTTCAAAACACTTTTCACGTTTAACTTCATTTTGAAAATATGAAAGTTGTAATTTATAACAAGCAATGTCCTTTTTCAAAACTGCATTTGTTTCTTTCAAAGCTTTATTTTGCTCATTCTTTTTCTGAATTATTAAAATTTGAGCTTGAAGTTGTTTGGCCATCAAAATATGGTCAGGATCTGGATCAAATGAAGGTTCATGTTGTTCAATATGATCATGGTTATCATTCTCAATAGGATCTTCAAATGAAAGAATTGTGTCATCATCAAATATAACAACTGTGTTCATTTGTTCATCCTCTTGAGAAGATAAAGATGATTCGGATGGAACAAATTGCGCCTTATCTGATTCAGAGGTAGAGGATGATGCAATTTCTTGTATTATGCACGTGTTTAGGTCATGTACCTAAGACAAGCCATCAGTGTCATACATTGGGCCTGAATCATTCAACTGGTGTTCCTGCATGTTTGCCATAAGCATCACAGCTGCATTGGCTTCAAGATCTTCCATATCGTCATCATTGTAAGCATTGGCGATGAAACTATTTTCTTGTTTAGTGAAAGTTCCTTCCTTTTCATCTTTGAGAGCCATTAGTAATGCCTGCTTGTGAAACTTACTGCCCCGAGTTCTCGGTTTTGTACATGCTGTTGCAATATGACCTTTTTCGTTACAGTTATAGCACCACACTGCATTGCCAGATTCTATATTACCATTTGCAGCATTGTCATTTCTTCTCTGAGGAGCACCTGAATTGTTTCTGAATCCCCCATTGTTGTTAAACCTTTGTCCATACCCAGAATTTCCTGAATACCCTCCTGAACCTGATCGTCCAAAATTACGGTTCTGAATCTCAACCCTACCATCTTGAATGACAGCTTGATTCCTTGTATTTGATGAAGAACGAAGACGGTTGTTAGTCTTGTTAGAGAATTTGCTGAAAGCACGAGCAATAAGAGCAAGTCCCTGATTCAACGTATTAACATCTTCATCTTCTGTGTAATTTGAGTAGTACATGGTATCATGGTTGTCATATGGAGCAAGTTGAGTAGAGGCCTGTTGCGAGTATGATTCATATGGGACCATTTGGTGTGAGGTTGCAGGTTGTGGATAGCTGAAGTAATTCTGTTCCTGAACATAAGCATGATTAGATATTGGAGGTGGTGCAGCATGAGATTGAGCAACGAGTGCTAATGGATTTGAAGTTGGTGGTGGTGTATAGCCTCCTCGTGCAGCTCTATCTTTTTCAACTTCAGATTCATGGTGCTTGAGATAGTCATACAACAAACCATATGGAGCATTATGGAGATTCTTAGCTTGTCTCACAAATGTCACGTACTTTTGCCAATCATAACCCAGACTACTGACAAACTTCGTATTGACTGCGATCCTTGGAAGGTGTACTTCATGTCTCTCTAAGTCATTGACGACATTGGTGAAACGATGATAGTAAGATTCATGCGACTCCCCTGGTTCGATCATGAAGTTAGTGTATTCCATGTAAAGTTTAGATTCCATATCTTCTTTGTTCAGTTGTGTGCCTTCCATAAGTAGATGAATGTGCTTCCACATTGCTTTAGCAGTTTTCTGAGCATCAACACTTCTGAATATTGGATTTGGGATTCCCTGAAGTATGTAAGCCATAGCATACTCATCTGCTTCACGATGAAGGTGTTGTTCAGTAGTGAGTGCAGACTCAAGAACTGGTACAGTAGTTGGAGCTACTGGAGGATCAGCAGCTCGGTCACCTCCAACTAAGTTTATAGGCCACTGAAACGGTCCTTCAAGGATAACTTGTTTCATGTACTTACCATTGGGTTTCTTGAGTTCAATAAACCTTAAGAATCGACTAGCCCACTGAACATAATTACCAGGTATAAGCATTGGTGGTGTGTTAATAGATCCTGCCTCATGTCGGGATTGTTGAGTTGAGATTACTTCACACATCCTATCAAACCAGTGAGTTTGTTTGGATGGAAGTTGGCTTTGTTGTTGTGGCATTGGATATGATTGTTGTAACGGAACCATCTGATGTTGTTGCATGAGAAGATATTGTTGTGAGTAAGCCGGTTGTTGATGATACTGTGGTGGTTGTTGATATTGTTGCTGTTGCTGATGAAATTGATGATGATACTGCTGATTCTGATGTTGCTGAGGATGATTAAAGTTGTAGTACGGTGGTTGAGACATAATGAACACTTGTGTGGTAATGGATCTTGTAGAAAGTATAGGTTGAGCCAATTCTCGAAAAGTAATCACTTCTCCAAATTCTTCAAGTTTCTCGAAACTTAGTCAGAGCCCAGTTTTAGAAAACTGTGATTGCGAAATTTTGTAATCTCGAAACTGTGTTTTCGAAAGTTTGGTGATTTCGAAACTTTGAAGTTCTGGATTCTCGAAACTTGTGAATTCAGAGTATTTTCGAAACTTAGATGTTTGCGAAAAGGAGGTATTTTCGAAAAAGTTGAATTTTTCAAAAATTCAATCCCACGAAGAAATTTCGAAATTATCCAATTTCGAAATTAAGCCAAAAGTCGAAGTATTTTCTTTCTTATACAAGAGAGAAAATACCGAGTATCCAACTGTGAACACGAGAGGAGCCGCAAGTTGTAATCTCGAAAGTATGACAAAGGTGATTTCGAAACTTGGTAAATAGTGATTTCGAAACTTAGGCTGTTTTTGTTTTTGATTAAAAGAAATCCAAAAACACGTTTTTAATCCAAGATTTTTGTACAACTATCCATAAAATTATGATATCTCAAAGATAGTTGCAAACTTGAACCACTTTACAAAGATTTTAAAGATTGCGAAAACTAGTACAAAAGTACAAAACGTAAATATTGAAAGAAAGATTGATACTTTTTGTTTGATATGATTTGTAGCACAAGTTTGTAAGCAAAGATGTGATAAAAACCAAGAAACAAACAAGAAAGTACAACTTTTTCACAAAATAACGAGTTAAAAATAGGTTTTTGGATCGGATTCAAAGAAAAACAAGAACAATACCTTCTTATGGCGAATGATACCACTTGTTAGGTACCCATATTGATTTCACACAAGCAAGAATGAGATAGATATAAGGTTGGGATGATTATGAGAATGAGAGAAATATAATTGCAAGAGTTTCCTTAAGATATTCAAATAACCAACCAAGTTTACATGAGACCTAAGCTTACTATTTATAGGGAAGGAGCTAGGGCAACACACCCTCTCCTTCCACTCATCATTTCGTGTGGGCTTTGAATCCCATGGGTTTCATTACTTAAGCCTAGTAAACTTAATACATAATGTAAATGAAAGTAAATAATAGCTAAGCAACCTAATATTATTACAAATGACCGAGACTTGATAAAATAGTAAAACTTCGTTCCCAACACCCTCACTTAGAATAAACCCATTAGGTATTTGGATTAGTCACTAAACACTCTTAGGAACTTAACTTAGGCACTAAACCTTATGAAAAACCTTAAACACTTAATAAGTAGAACTAGGTCTAAACTTAACTAAAACAAGTAAAACCTAAACATAAGCACCTCAAACACCTCAACCTAGCACCCTAACACCTTAGTCATACCCAAGCACACACCCTAACACCTCTAAGCACCCACACAAGTAGGTGCATCACCTACTTTTCTAATCCACCACTAATCACCACTAATCCACCACTAAAACTCCCCTAAACCACCACTAATCCACCCCTAATCACCCTAAACCACCCCTAAACACCCTAAGCAGCTTACAAGCACCTCCAAGCACCCAAGCAAGGAGGTGCATCACCTCCTTGTAAGCTACTAGCACTAAACCGCCTCCCACGGCTCTCCACCACCACAACCGTCCTACCCTGCCCCCTAGCTACTGCCATAGCCTCTCCTTGTCACCACTAGACTTGCCACGAACCCCCATAGCCTTGCTTGCTCACCCCTCCCCCTCTGTGACACCTAAACACCCCGTTCCACCCTTAACCGCCTTAACGAGGATATAAATACCCCTCGTACGCCCTCACTTCCAATCCACACCCTTTCTTCTCTTCACCTTACATTAGTACAGTAGTAATAAGCCCTTAGGAGACCTTGGAGTTGAGTAGCTAGGCCTTTGTCAAGTTGTGTTGTGGTTTGAGTCAATACGAGCCCTAGAAAACCCTAAAACCCACGTAAACCCTCCCCTAACCAAGTAAGTCTTACATATTAGTATATTTAGCCTTAGTTTAGTCTTAGGATATATTTAGGATGCCTTAGATACCCTACGAACCCTTTCATGAGCCTTGAATTATTTCATTTACTAGTTTAAGTTTTAAAACCCTAAATCGAGTCATATACTTGCATGCATGATATAAGTCATTATTTTAAGTCATACACTAGTTATAAATAACCTATATAAGTTAAAATAAGTAAAACATAAGATAGAAAACTTAGTTGCTAGATAAAATATAAGTTACATGCATATTAGGACTAGTTTTGCAAAACTTTACATGCATAAGGGTATATATCATAAATTCCTGAAATTATAAAGTCTAGGGACTATTTTTGACATTTCCTAGAAGTTATAAGTGTAAGGACTAGTTTTGCATAATATTAAAACCCTAGGATAGATATTAAAATAAGTATAAACTAAAAAGGACTAAAACGTAAATATTATAAAGTTAAAGGTCTAAATGGTAAATATAGAAAACTTAAGAGTCTAAGGTTAGTTACTTAAAATATAGAAGACTAGGGACTAGTTGTGTCAAGTATAGATAGTTATTAGTATAAGTAATATAAGTAATATAAATTTAGGGTAGAAAACATAAATATAAATACTATAAGGGTAAAAAGTGAAAATATGATGAGGCAAAAAATGATCCGTTTTTAGGGGGTCATTTAAGCCCGGAATTAAATTTATTTGATCAAATACTGCCCTAAATCGTTCCTTTTGTGATTTTAGGTACTTTTGGAGTGAATTCTGGAAAAGGAAGCATTTCGGACGTTTTTGGAGCATAAAAGTGAAGAAAATGGCAAAGTCTTAATTTTTCTTGTTGGGAACAGTACCTGACGGCGTCACCAATTTCTTAATGACGGCGTCAAGAGGAAAACAAGAGGAGAAGAGGGTAGAGTCCATGACGATCTAGAATGTTTTTATACTAAGGCCTGACGGCGTCACCATAGGCCGTCATGGCTCCATTACTCTTGACGGCGTCAGAACTGGATCTAGGCAATCCGATTTTATTATGGGCGGCGGGTTGACGGCGTCAGAATTTTGTTCTTGATGCCGTCACCTTGGAAAATCTATATATACTTTTGTAATTTTCATTCATTAAAGGAGGACAATTTTAGGGACGACTTGGAGAAACACTAGGACGATTTTATCAGTATTTTCAAGGGTTTTCACCCCTTGAAATCTTTCATGTTCAATTAAGATAAGTATCCTTTCAATTCATTCAATATGTCTATGTGTTGTTTGAATATATCTTACGCTTGTCTTGATTTTAACATGCTAGGTTAGATCTCTTGTGTGTTTGCTTAGATGTAATGAAACCTAGATGTTGATTATAGGTTGATTGCTTGTTTATAGTTGTAATGGATGAATGATTTCGATGTTAGGCTTAAGAAAACTGGCAGACTTCCATAGTGTAACTTGCTTGAACGTCTTAAGAAGCATGAATCAATGTGTACTAGGTTTTTATGGTTGTATTTAATGCATGGGCGAATTCTAATGATCCCATGTTAGGAGCTTCTTGCAGGCTCGACATAGGAGTGAAGTAGGAGCTTATAGAGTTGGGGAAGTACGTACGCCACCCCATTATTGGTATTAAGGAATATAACCTGTCATCCACGCAACTGTAACAAACTATCAACCTGTAAAAGATATCTAGGGAGTAATGAAATCTAAGTAAACACAATTTTCCCATTTATTGTTCACACCACTAGTTTAATTAGCTTATTTAAATTTTTGTTATTTTATTTTGATTGCATCTTTAGTTGTTGGGTTAGTTGACTAGCAACTAATTCCGCCCACTCTTCCAAAACCCGAGACTTTACTTGCTTTTATAAAAATATAAAAATACAAAAAGAATCATCCCTCGCCTCTAGACCTAGTTTTTAGGCTTTCTAATCCTAGTTACACTATTCCTGAGTTGAACGATCAATCCCCCGGTACTTGTCACTATACTATACTACAACGATCAGGCACACTGCTTGGTGGGGGTTGTAAGCTTCTCGAGATCCCTTAAGAGGTAAAGCCTGGTGCAATTCCCACGCATCAAGTTTTTGGCGCCGCTGCCGGGGAATAGTTATTGTCTAGGTTAGGATTTCTTTTTATTAGGTCTACTTGCTAGATTCCTTTCTAGTAAGATTTTATTTTTATTTTTATTTTTAGGTTTTCTTTAGTCTATCTTATTTCTTCGTGCCTTTGTTCGTAACCTTTACCATTCAACATCATGGAAGGTGGTAATATCTTTGAACCCATCAACCCACCACAACAAGACCACCCACAAAACCCGCCACTAGCAAACCAACCTCTTAGGCCCCGAACCCTAGGAGAGTATTCCCGTCCTAGCCACCAAGGCTATCGAAACACTATTGAGCTCACCCAAGGAGCCAATGTGTCCCCCTTGCGATCTGACACCATCCAGTTGCTGCAAAGCGGATGTGCATTCCATGGACTTCGTTCCGAAGATCCTAATCAACATCTCAAGGACTTCTTTAAAATCGTAGATTCTATAGACCTTGATGTTACAACTAGAGAGTCGACCCGATTACGCTTATTCCAATTCTCTCTACGTGATCAAGCTAGTTAATGGCTTGAACATTTACCCGCGGGATCCATCACCTCATGGGATGATCTCACCACTCGTTTCCTTGCTAAATTTTTCCCACCGGGGAGAACTACCAAACTTAGAAATGATATCTTGATGTTCCAACAACGTCAAGGTGAAACTCTATATGAAGCATGGACTCATTTCAAGGACTTACTCAAAAAAGTCCCTCATCATGGCATAGATCTTTGGCTCCAAGTTCAAATCTTCTATGACCATATCGATCTCTCCACAAGGCGAACCATTGACCAATCGGCCGGTGGCAAGCTACGTGATCTAAGTGCAGAAGAATCATGGGAACTCATAGAGGATCTTGCTCTCTATGACAACAAAAGTTGGAATGATCCCCGTGATTTGAACAAAACGGTCAAGGCAATATCTTTGCCTTCGAACAATTCTAGCACTCCCGACCGTAGGATCATGGAACTTGAGGACCAAGTCAAGTTTCTCATGAAATCTTACGAAGCTCCTAAGCCTTCAAGCCGAGTGAACAAAATCACTTCTTCATGCGAATTATGTAGTAGTCCCCATGACACTCATGATTACGTGGAACTCCCCGGAACAGCTTTTGCGGATTACTCATCTTCGCGTACCGATGAAGCGGGAGATAAGTGGTACATTTTCAAGCCCGAGCCAAACCCTTACGGTGATTCCTACAACCCTTCTTGGAAAAATCAGCCGAACCTTAGGTGGAAACAAAACCAAAACAATTCTTCCAATCCGCCTAATCGTTACCAACCAAACGGTCCACCCTCCAACCGTACTTTCAACAACAATCCTTCTAATAACTATGGTAGTACCAACAATCTTGAAGGATTGATGTTGTCACAACTCACCATTTCACGTCATTTACCATTTCAGGTCATTTTCCAAAACTTCGACTTTTTACTATTCATAAATCACTATTCATCAAAACACTATTCATCGTTTTACTATTCATCGTTTTCGAGGTCAGTTTGATGTTCTGAGAAACTTTTTGGAAATTTACTATTCACCGAACACTATTCATTTCCGGAAAAAGTTTTCACCATTCAGTTGCATTACTCATTTCATCGTAAATTTAGTTTACGGGTGTTCAAATTCGCGTAACCGGATTGGTTTAGGTGCGAATTCATTTCATTAGTGTTAAGTACACTGCATACGGACTGGAGATAGTCTGCATATCATCATAACAGCATTTTCATGTTATACCACTCTCAGGATTTTCAAATTTCTATATTCAGTACATTTAACGTTTTTACGTATACGTAATTATAATAAACGTTAACACCCGGTTTATACACGACGAATATATCTAAATATTCCCACAATGGTCCCGACATATTTTTATATCCATTTTAACATCATAAAAGTTATAACATTCAGTTACCCAGTATTTTGGAAATTTATTTTATTTATAACGTACGCGTATGAATATAACGTCGGTTTTCGTTAAAACTAAACATTAATCACCCGATCACTCAGTAAATGTACCCAACATATTTTTAATATGTTTTTAACATTTTTATAACTAATTTCATCCCGGTATACTTCGTGAATATTTATTTCTAATAAAACCGATACCCGATCGTAACTAAAAACGCTAACTAGTGCAAATTCTTACAAAGTTTTCTAATTAATTCACAAGTACCCTAACCCCCCCCCCTCCTACCCTTTGAAAACCAGCCCCAAGACACACCCTTTTAACCCCTAGCATTAACTTAACCATTTTATACTAATAAACCACTTAAAACATAACTTTACCAATTTTTACAAATCATAATCCAACTTTTGAGCTAAGAACACTTTTCATCTCATCTTCTTCCATTTCCTCTCCAAACCCATGACTTATTATTGATCTCCATGATCAAGTGATCATTTTCCATAAAGTAAAACACAAAACTTGTTCATTTTACAAGCCTAATCAAGAATCAAGCAACAAAAACACAAGAACATCAAGCATAATCATCCTATAATCATCTCATTTTATCAAGTAAGTTTTCATCTTTATTTTTTCATGGATCATCCTATTTTTACATGTATTACATAAGTACCATGCTAAAAACCATGTACAAGTAGCTATACCACACTTTATTTTGGCTAAAAAGAAACATACAAACCCTAACTTTTTAGTTATGAATCCCCTTGCTCTAATAACTTGGTTAGGAGTCCATGGCACCCTAAGAAGGTGTATGGTAAGATTAGATTAGCTATGTGGTGATTACAAGAGGTTTGGTGATGGTAGAAATTGGTTTTTAACCTTGGAAACTTGATTTGGAACCTATTTTAGACATGCTGTCCCGTTTTGTAAAAATCTGGAAAATCAGTAAACACCAAGGAAACTTTGGCAAAATTTTTAGAAAATACTTTCAAAAACGAATCCGTAGGCGAAAAAACGGATTAAAAAGAGTCTATAACGAAGGAGTTATGATTTTTGCAAGATTGTAGACGAAAAGTATTTTTCTGAAAATGTATGCTGTTGGACGTTTTTCATTGGACAAAAAGAGACTTTAGACGTAACCCAGAGGAGCCGAGCTTTCCAAAATATATTACTACATACTAAGACGTAACCGTGGATATAAAGAACAAGTAAAACGGACAAGTAACGACAAAGATATACTCGTTTGAATATCGGCTAAAACCATTTTATAATTGACAGCTTTTATTAAATTTGGCGCAAAAACTACGAAGTACATTTTTAAGCTAGAAGTAATATCAAGTACCGAGCTTTATAACTAACGTAGTATTAGTTATTATGAGTATGTTTTCATCATTTCAAGGATTACAACCCGAGTATTTCAACGCTAACATGGAAACTTACGTTATATATATATAAGTATATATATTATAACTAGCCATTTATATTTTCTAATAGCAATATTTTCCAAATTCTTGGATTATATATTTTTGATAACACAAGTGTTTTTCCAAAGAGTAGAGTGGTATAGAAACATGTGCATGGACATTCATAACATCATTTCATGATCTAAAGTAGATCGTACATCATTCATTTTAGGTTGCGGCTAGTGTGCGCGCCTTGTTTTTCAGCTCATTACATGTTCATGGTACCATCATATCAGGTGAGTCATAGCCCCACTTTTACTGGTTTAATTACTTTACAAACTCTTTGGGGGAGATACATGCTTAAATACTCGTGTTATACTTTTATACGATTTCAAATCCTATGGGGGAGAATACATTGCAGCAACTATTTTTGTACAATGCCAAAGTATAAAGTTTCTTACATTGCTTAAGTAGTCTTATTACCACGACACGACAAGTCCCCTTTATTTCATGGACCGTTAATTTCAAGTACTAAGCGAGAGTGAGTGAATAGATCTATTGAGGGTGACGCCTCCATTCGCGTTGGGTTGCTCCAACGGGACGAATGCATTTCATGTCTTATCAAGTGAGTGTCTGGTAAACACTCTGTTGGGGCATTACAAAGTCTAGCTTCGGGGCCATGAGCTTAAGAGCCAATGTGGGTTTCATTATTGAAATCTTAGTACTTTACTTTATACTTGGGCTATTGTACATACAAAATTACTGATAAATTCCTGATACTTTTGCATCAAGTCTTATTACTGAAATACGATGCCTTTGCATCAAGTCTTATTACTGAAATACGATGCCTTTGCATCAAGTCTTATTACTGAAATACGATGCCTTTGCATCAAGTCTTATTACTGAAATACGATGCCTTTGCATCAAGTCTTATTACTGAAATACGATGCCTTTGCATCAGCCTTATTACTGAATTACAATGCTTTTGTATCAAACTTATTACATTTGGCAGTGGGTTGTAAACACACAGGTTACAAGTCTCTTATGGCGGGACTTGGAACTGAGTGGATTTACGATGCCTTTGCTGGGGAAATCTTCATTTCAATGCATTACATTCTTTTTCACAAGACTCTATGAACTCACCAACCATTGTGTTGACACTTTAGCATGTATTTTCAGGTATTAACCAATGGCACGCTACAGGAGGTTTTGGCAGGGCATGGCATGGTCATAGAAGACTCTGATTTTTCATTTGGGGACCGTTTTTAACTATTTTAATGGCCTACTTCCGCATTACTTTTAACAATGTAAATTCAACATTTTGATTTAACTATTTTATTCAAAATGATTCAAGTGCAAACCATTTTTGAACATGTGTTGTAATACCAATTGAGTTACACCCCAGCTACATGTATGCTTCCGCTGGACCCGATCTTGGGGGTGTGACAGATTGGCATCAGAGCTTTGGCTATAGCGAACTAAGCGTTTTTAAAACCTAGACTATAGCTACTTTCAAGAAAACTTAACCCTATGACCGTCACGTGCCTGCCTGCCAAGCTGAAGCCTCATTTGTGGTTAGTTGCTGACATAGGTGATGAGATTTATGTCTCATTATCTGGTATATATTATATTCATTTATTATAGTTGTTTACTATAATTGTCTTTCATATAAGCATGTTCACGTATCATATATGTCACCGCATTATGTTTTTCCTTGCATAGTTTCATCATTTGACCTCGAGTTTGGTCACCTGCCTTAGTCTTTCTGAACGTCTTGGTATTTGTGAAGGACATAGTATTAGTATAACTGAGCTGAGTATTTCAAAATTCATGGAACCTCGGTGGAATATAGACTAGTCACCTATATTCAACCCGGGATAGTGGGACATAGGCTGACTACCTATATCCGACTCAAAAATGAATTTTGCAACACTGAGAATGGTTATAATAAAATTCTGTCTGGATTGAATCCTTTACTCATTTTCTAAATGTTTCATGCATGTGTGTATACCCTCATTGTCAGAACATTCATACTTTTCATCACCTCATGAACCGCCGCTTGGAAGCATGTAAATTGATCATTTTATTTCATGAACATTCACATTTATGCATAATACACTTACATCACAGTATTTTCTTGTATCACAATATTATTTTGTCGCAGTCGTCACAGTCTCTTCCCTTCTCACCATCACTATCATCACCTTTTCACCAATATGTTTTCAGAGACCAACATAAACTGAACTTCGGGACGAAGTTCCTTTTAGAGGGGAAGACTGTCACAACTCACCATTTCACGTCATTTACCATTTCAGGTCATTTTCCAAAACTTCGACTTTTTACTATTCATAAATCACTATTCATCAAAACACTATTCATCGTTTTACTATTCATCGTTTTCGAGGTCAGTTTGATGTTCTGAGAAACTTTTTGGAAATTTACTATTCACCGAACACTATTCATTTCCGGAAAAAGTTTTCACCATTCAGTTGCATTACTCATTTCATCGTAAATTTAGTTTACGGGTGTTCAAATTCGCGTAACCGGATTGGTTTAGGTGCGAATTCATTTCATTAGTGTTAAGTACACTGCATACGGACTGGAGATAGTCTGCATATCATCATAACAGCATTTTCATGTTATACCACTCTCAGGATTTTCAAATTTCTATATTCAGTACATTTAACGTTTTTACGTATACGTAATTATAATAAACGTTAACACCCGGTTTATACACGACGAATATATCTAAATATTCCCACAATGGTCCCGACATATTTTTATATCCATTTTAACATCATAAAAGTTATAACATTCAGTTACCCAGTATTTTGGAAATTTATTTTATTTATAACGTACGCGTATGAATATAACGTCGGTTTTCGTTAAAACTAAACATTAATCACCCGATCACTCAGTAAATGTACCCAACATATTTTTAATATGTTTTTAACATTTTTATAACTAATTTCATCCCGGTATACTTCGTGAATATTTATTTCTAATAAAACCGATACCCGATCGTAACTAAAAACGCTAACTAGTGCAAATTCTTACAAAGTTTTCTAATTAATTCACAAGTACCCTAACCCCCCCCCCCCCCCCCTCCTACCCTTTGAAAACCAGCCCCAAGACACACCCTTTTAACCCCTAGCATTAACTTAACCATTTTATACTAATAAACCACTTAAAACATAACTTTACCAATTTTTACAAATCATAATCCAACTTTTGAGCTAAGAACACTTTTCATCTCATCTTCTTCCATTTCCTCTCCAAACCCACGACTTATTATTGATCTCCATGATCAAGTGATCATTTTCCATAAAGTAAAACACAAAACTTGTTCATTTTACAAGCCTAATCAAGAATCAAGCAACAAAAACACAAGAACATCAAGCATAATCATCCTATAATCATCTCATTTTATCAAGTAAGTTTTCATCTTTATTTTTTCATGGATCATCCTATTTTTACATGTATTACATAAGTACCATGCTAAAAACCATGTACAAGTAGCTATACCACACTTTATTTTGGCTAAAAAGAAACATACAAACCCTAACTTTTTAGTTATGAATCCCCTTGCTCTAATAACTTGGTTAGGAGTCCATGGCACCCTAAGAAGGTGTATGGTAAGATTAGATTAGCTATGTGGTGATTACAAGAGGTTTGGTGATGGTAGAAATTGGTTTTTAACCTTGGAAACTTGATTTGGAACCTATTTTAGACATGCTGTCCCGTTTTGTAAAAATCTGGAAAATCAGTAAACACCAAGGAAACTTTGGCAAAATTTTTAGAAAATACTTTCAAAAACGAATCCGTAGGCGAAAAAACGGATTAAAAAGAGTCTATAACGAAGGAGTTATGATTTTTGCAAGATTGTAGACGAAAAGTATTTTTCTGAAAATGTATGCTGTTGGACGTTTTTCATTGGACAAAAAGAGACTTTAGACGTAACCCGGAGGAGCCGAGCTTTCCAAAATATATTACTACATACTAAGACGTAACCGTGGATATAAAGAACAAGTAAAACGGACAAGTAACGACAAAGATATACTCGTTTGAATATCGGCTAAAACCATTTTATAATTGACAGCTTTTATTAAATTTGGCGCAAAAACTACGAAGTACATTTTTAAGCTAGAAGTAATATCAAGTACCGAGCTTTATAACTAACGTAGTATTAGTTATTATGAGTATGTTTTCATCATTTCAAGGATTACAACCCGAGTATTTCAACGCTAACATGGAAACTTACGTTATATATATATAAGTATATATATTATAACTAGCCATTTATATTTTCTAATAGCAATATTTTCCAAATTCTTGGATTATATATTTTTGATAACACAAGTGTTTTTCCAAAGAGTAGAGTGGTATAGAAACATGTGCATGGACATTCATAACATCATTTCATGATCTAAAGTAGATCGTACATCATTCATTTTAGGTTGCGGCTAGTGTGCGCGCCTTGTTTTTCAGCTCATTACATGTTCATGGTACCATCATATCAGGTGAGTCATAGCCCCACTTTTACTGGTTTAATTACTTTACAAACTCTTTGGGGGAGATACATGCTTAAATACTCGTGTTATACTTTTATACGATTTCAAATCCTATGGGGGAGAATACATTGCAGCAACTATTTTTGTACAATGCCAAAGTATAAAGTTTCTTACATTGCTTAAGTAGTCTTATTACCACGACACGACAAGTCCCCTTTATTTCATGGACCGTTAATTTCAAGTACTAAGCGAGAGTGAGTGAATAGATCTATTGAGGGTGACGCCTCCATTCGCGTTGGGTTGCTCCAACGGGACGAATGCATTTCATGTCTTATCAAGTGAGTGTCTGGTAAACACTCTGTTGGGGCATTACAAAGTCTAGCTTCGGGGCCATGAGCTTAAGAGCCAATGTGGGTTTCATTATTGAAATCTTAGTACTTTACTTTATACTTGGGCTATTGTACATACAAAATTACTGATAAATTCCTGATACTTTTGCATCAAGTCTTATTACTGAAATACGATGCCTTTGCATCAAGTCTTATTACTGAAATACGATGCCTTTGCATCAAGTCTTATTACTGAAATACGATGCCTTTGCATCAAGTCTTATTACTGAAATACGATGCCTTTGCATCAAGTCTTATTACTGAAATACGATGCCTTTGCATCAGCCTTATTACTGAATTACAATGCTTTTGTATCAAACTTATTACATTTGGCAGTGGGTTGTAAACACACAGGTTACAAGTCTCTTATGGCGGGACTTGGAACTGAGTGGATTTACGATGCCTTTGCTGGGGAAATCTTCATTTCAATGCATTACATTCTTTTTCACAAGACTCTATGAACTCACCAACCATTGTGTTGACACTTTAGCATGTATTTTCAGGTATTAACCAATGGCACGCTACAGGAGGTTTTGGCAGGGCATGGCATGGTCATAGAAGACTCTGATTTTTCATTTGGGGACCGTTTTTAACTATTTTAATGGCCTACTTCCGCATTACTTTTAACAATGTAAATTCAACATTTTGATTTAACTATTTTATTCAAAATGATTCAAGTGCAAACCATTTTTGAACATGTGTTGTAATACCAATTGAGTTACACCCCAGCTACATGTATGCTTCCGCTGGACCCGATCTTGGGGGTGTGACAGATGTCCAAGTTTATGGCATCTCAGGAAGCTCGCATAGTTAAGTTTGAAACCGAATTCAATCAACAACAAACGGAGATGACCAACAAGATTGCCAACTTGTTGAAAGCCCTCAACAACCAAGCGTTGACTACACCTAGGAAGGACACTAGGGACCCCAATAGCGGAATCCAAATTAAGGCCCCTCATCATCCAAACACGTCCACTTTGTCAATGTTGTCACCATTAAGCCAATAGATAAGGATATAGAAGAAAGTGACAATGATGAAGTTGGGGTAGAAACCGAGACTAGGGATGAAATTAAGGAAGTTGAGGTTAATAAGGGAGAAAAGTTAGAGGAAATAGAAAACATAGAAGAGTACTTTGATAAGTTTCCCACCAAGGAAGAACGGGAATATCAGAAGGATTTATTCAATGATCCCGAGACACCATATATCCTTGGTTCACCCTTATTAAAGTAGGTGATCCCTCTAACATCAACATACCATGCAACATTGGGCATATGCATGTATGGAAAGCTTATATCGATCCTAGGTCTCCTATAAACATCATGACTAGGACTTATTATAATTGGGTAATGAAAAAGCAACTTGGTTATAGGATGATGCCCAACAAGAACTTGCTAAGCAATTTTGTAGGTAGAGTGAAAGGATTGCATGTGATTGTTGGAAACTTCACTTATGAGACCGACTTTGTGATAGTGGAGGATACTCGTTCGGTGATAGATGACTGCCTAAGTCAAGTAGTGTTCGGAAAACCGTTCGTTTAGGCCTCTAGGATGAGTTACGATCCGACTCTAGGGATAGTTAGATTCAAGGAAGAGAATGATGAGATTGCTTACCAAATGGCCTATAAGATTGAACAATACCACCTCCTATCGAACATAGAAAAGGAGTAGAGTATGTTATGAATAGAATACTTGGTTTCTACAAAGAATGCTTGCAACTAGGTCCGGAATACAAAACTAATATAGGAGATGACCTAGAAAGTGAGACCAAGGATGAGGTCACGTAATTGCCCACGACCTTGAGTCTAGCTACAAGACTCGTAAATAAATAAAAGCGCTTCTTAGGAGGCAACCCATGCTTTGTGTGATTTTTATTTGTTTGGTTGTTATTTGTTTCCGTATGCATGCTTTATTTTTATTGTTGGTAGATCATGTTTCAAAACTAAAATGGTGAAAATACTTTATTTTGTCGTTTGGCTTAGTCTTAACTTCATCCATAGGTATTTCGCAAAAGATAAGTGTAAGGGGAAACCCCAAATATAAGCAAATGCGCTTTTATTCTAATCAAAATACAAGTTAGGGGTCATTTAACACTAATATAAAAGTAATTACAACAAATAATTGTTCCACCAAAAACAAAAAACAAGCACGGAGGTCATACACTAGCACCTCACAAATAGTGTTTAGATACTCACATCTCTCGGGTGTAATAAAGTATATATCACAATATGGAAATGGAAAACATCTCTCACTACCTGTCATAGCAAATAGATTACCATAAGCTTGGGAATGGATCAAACCTCCACCACTTGGCATAAGCACCTAGGATAAACTATCAAACAGGTCTTTTAAAGGGTTATAACGTTAGGTGTAGGGATATGGAAAACACGGTTTTGTTGGATAAAGGCGATATTTACTGGTGGCGGGTTAATCATCTTGGTTAATTACATGTACAATATGGCGTTGCTAAGCCAAGACTAGACTCGTCTTAAGCTAATAAATCAAAAATAACAAAAACATAAAACAAACATAGAATGAAACGGGATGGTAGTTCATATGTTTTTCTCTTTTTCTTTTTCTATTTTTTTTTTTTCTTTTTCTTTCTTTTTTCGATTTTTTTTTTTTTTTTTTTTTTTGCATACACTCTTACCCTACCATCCAAAATAATACATCATAGGGAATGTACATTCCCCTTACACTTGAATTTTTACATACTTTACAGTAAACTACTCTAATGACTCGAATCAAGATAATCAAAACACTTGGAGTACTTTTTAAGATTAATGCACATATGGGGGTAATAAATTGATGTTCTTCCCCATTACTCCAAAACACAAGTACTTTACCCATGAGTCCCAATCGTCCCAGAACAATATATACAAGATATGACTCGACTTAGCAACCATGTAATCAATTAGATAGTTAACTAAGGGTTTAAACATGTAACAATAATGCACTAAAGATGAGTGCATACAAGGAAGGCTAAGGTGATTTGGTTGCACATTTAGGTGGGTTGTAACAAATTCTTCCTTTAAGTAAAATGCTTAAAGTTAGAAACAAAAAGATAGGCTCGGAAGGGTGTACTAGGGGTATCGTGTACTAAAAATGAGTACAACACTAAGGTGTGGGAAAAATTAATTGACTTTACTAGTCAAGTGATATGACTTAAATGGTCAAGTAATTATGATACGGGTTTAAACACAAGGATGATCCTAATGCCTCTTATCATGTAGTAAATCCTACTACACGAATGTAGTCTCACTAGCGGTCTCGGGATGCATCACTAACGCAAGTTCTAGAATCTAAATGCTACCGGTACACTCATAAGCACTAATAATGAATGCTTTTCCTATCAAATCTAAAGGCGAACCTCATATATTTGGGTGGAAAATTTTTCTGAATGGTACGGTTTTGTGCTAGTCATACAACTCCTATCCATGAGATGCTTGTTAAGGCTAAAGTTTCACTCCTAAATGTTGTAAAAAAATTTAAATTTGGTGCTAAAATTACACTAACAAGTATTTCTCTTAGTTTTATTACACACCTACCATTAAACAAACAAACTCAAGTGCAATGGTATCCTATAAGGTATCATCATTTACCCTCCCCTTACACTTAGGATGAACATTGTCCCCAATGTTCAATTAAAGAATGTAAAAGTAAAATAGGTAAAAGAATGAAAACAAATACTCCCCTGATTCGTTCGGTGTGGATAGTGTGTCAACAAGGTTAGATCTTCCTCCAAGAAAATGAACGTTCAAAGCTTCCCTTCCAGAAATATAAATCATCTTCTTGTCATATATAACCTTTAAACCTGAGAAAACAATCAAGGCAACCTCGCGTAAAATCGGCGGCAATCTATATATATACTAACAAATCCTAGAAAGCAATTTAAGATATAATGCTTGTGGAATGAATGTTTGCAGATTTCCTGGAGTTTACAAAACTAAAGAATCAACAAAAACTTTAAGACTCTGGTAGAAAAGCAAAACTCGCAAAATTTCCAGAATTTTACACGTGACGCCGTCACGTGTTAAACCCTGACGCCGTCAGAAGTGACCTACAGAAATCTTTATGTTAAGTTTCCGGAAAATTTCTTGAAAAACTTATGTCCTATTTCCTGAAAAATCCTGCAAAACATCATTATGACTCGATACAAGCATTTGACTTTAACAATTACTAATATACATGTTTATTTAATATTGTGGCGAATCATGATCATTTTCGTTCTTATAAACAAATTTGGGTTTCCCTTACACTTAGCTTTCGCAAAATACCTTTATATGAAGTTAAGACGAAGTTAAACAACAAAATAAAGCATTTTCACAATTTAGTTTGAAACATGATCTACCAACAATAAAAATAAGACATGCATACGGAAAAAAATAACGTCAAACAAATAAAAACACACAAAACATGGGTTGCCTCCCAAGAAGCGCTTTTCTTTATTTACGAGTCTTGTAGCTAGACTTAAGGTCATGGGTTATTACGCGACCTCGTCTCTTGAGATGACGTATCCCATATAATTATGATCCTCGCTATCGGGGTGGTAGTGTTTCAATCGTTTGACACTCGCAGTCACCTCCCCTCCTCTTTTACTGCTCAAGGTAGCTATCCCACCTTGGCTTATGCTTTCAATTGTGAATGATCCATACCACCAAGGACTCGGCTCGTCGGGAGGTACTTTTATCTCTGAATGCCTTAAGAGTACCAAGTCTCCTTCTGCAAATGGTACATGATTCTCCGTCGGTTGACTACATTCAAACTTGATATGAACTTTATTGCTGCTTTTGCCTCTCTCAGGCTTTGTTTCTTTGTAGCTTTTGATTCTTGTTTCCCATGCGAGGATTTTTTTTCTTGAACATTATTAGGCGATGTGTCAATGTTGTTTTTTAGCTTTCTTTTCATCAGGCTTTCTTGCACTCATCGTGGGGTCATAGGAAGGCTAATCTTTCTTTTTCCTGACTTAAGTTCAATTTCCTTCTTTTCATACCTAATGACAGCTCTCGCGGTGGTGAGAAATGGTGCTCCAAGGATTATTGGCATGCACCCACCTCCTTTATCATCGATGATCATGAAATCGACAGGATACATGAACCCTGCAACATTGACCAGTACATCCTATGCAATTCCCAAAGGGTATACATAAGAGTGACCAGCGAAGGATAGCCTAACACGGGTGGTGGCCGGCATTTCCGTGGTTAGTTGGGTGTAAATAGTTAGGGGCATAAGATTTACTTCTAATCCTTGATCGGCGAAAGCATCCAGATATTGCAACTTCCCAATGCTGGCTGGTATCTCAAAGTTTCCACAAGCCATCTGCTTAGTAGCCACTTTTTGTATGAGTAGCTTCTCGAATACCGGTCCCCCAGGTAATGTATCATACTCATCTTTCCCCTCTTTCTCCTTCTTTGAAACCTGTTTGGAGGATTGGTTACGCCCGTCACCCTTTATCCAATTTGTTATGGTATTCTCATTTATATCATGTTTTAGGTAGTAACTTAGTGATTTGGATTTTGGCGGTTCCTCAATGGTTTGTGCACTAGGGGTTTCCTTTTCCTCATTATCCTCGTGGACAATTGTGATAGAGTTAACAAATCGGGTAGTGGGGGTAGCGCTTTCTTTTCTTAACATCATTTCTAGGGTTTTTTGGTTTGAGTATTCCTCCACTAGGCTCATCATCTCCTTCATTTTCTCTTGCATCTCCTCCTTTTGTTTATAAACATCTTCCTCGAATTTAGCAAGCCGCTCAGAATGGGTTGCCATGTACTCTCTCATTTGAGCTTCGAATTTCGGGCTGAGTTTTTGAGGAGGTGAATAAGGTTAGGCATAATTTTGAAAGGTTTCGACATTCTCTCTAAAGGGTGACTCAGACAATGGTGTCGGAATCATATTTGAGACAGAATTGACTGCTGCCCGTCTAGGACTTAAAGGTCTCTTTTGTTTTTCCATGATATAATCAACCTTTTTCTCAAGTTTGCAAAGGAGTTCTTCGGAGATTTGAGTGGTTTCCCCAGGTGTCGAGATTGCGTTGATAGCCGAGTTTATAATATGAGTAACTTCCCATAACTCATGATTGTCGAAGGCAAGCTCATCAATAATTTACCAAGGTTCCTCGGCGTTTTTGTCACGCAACCTGCCTCCAGCGGCTCGATCAATGGTGCGTTTGGTGTGAAAGTCGACATGGTCATAGAAGATTTGAATAGCCAAAGATTTATGCCATGATAAGGGACTTTTTGGAGTAAGTCCTTGAAACAAGTCCATGCTTCATAGAAAGTTTCACCTTGACGTTGTTGGAACATCAAGATATCATTTCTAAGCATCGTAGTTCTCCCCGGTGGGAAAAATTGAGCAAGGAAACGAGAAGTGAGATCATCCCAAGAGGTGATGAATCCCGCGGGAAAACGTTCAAGCCATTGACTAGCTTGATCACGTAGAGAGAATTGGAATATTCGTAATTGGGTCGACTCTCTAGCTGCAACATCAAGCTCTATGGAATCTACGATTTTAAGGAAATCATTGAGATGTTGATTAGGATCTTTGGAACAAAGTCCATGGAATGCACATCCGCTTTGCACCAACTGGATGGTGTCGGAACGCAAGGGGGACACATTGGCTCCTTGAGTGAGCCCAATGGTGTTTCGATAGCCTTGGTGGCTAGGAAGGGAATACTCTCCTAAAGTTCGGGGTCTAGGAGGTTGGTTTGCTAGTGGTGGGTTTTGTGGGTGTTTTTGTTGTGGTGGGTTGACGGGTTCAAAGATGTTACCACCTTCCATGATGTCGGATGGTAAAGGTTACGAACAAAGAAACGAAGAAATGAGATGGACTAAAGAAAACCTAAAAATAAAAATAAAACCTTACTAGAAAGGAATCTAGCAAGTAGACCTAATAAAAAGAAATCCTAACCTAGACAATAACTATTCCCCGGCAACGACGCCAAAAACTTGATACGTGGGAATTGCGCCCTCGCAGCAGGTTTTACCTCTCAAGGAATCTCGAGAAGCTTACAACCCCCACCAGGCAGTGTACCTGATCGTTGTAGTATAGTATAGTGACAAGTACCGGGGGATTGATCGTTCAACTCAGGAATAGTGTCGCTAGGATTAGAAAGCCTACTAAAGTAGGTCTAAAGGTGAGGGATGATTCTTTTTGTATTTTTTTTTTATATTTTATGAAAGCAAGTAAAATCTCGGGTTTTGAAGGAGTGGGCGGAATTAGTTGCTAGCCAACTAACCCAATTAACTAAAGATGCAATCAAAATAAAATAAAAGAAATGAAAATTAAACTAATTTACTAATGTGGTGGAAACAATAATGAAAAAAGTTGTGTTTACTTAGACTTCATTACTCCCTAGATATCTTTTACAGGTTGATTAGCTTGTAACAATTGCATGGATGACGGGTTATATTCCTTAATACTAGTCGTAGGGCCGTGTACAATATTCCCTAACTCTATAAGATCCTACTTCACTCCTATGTCGAGCCGTTAGAAGCTCCTAACATGGGATCATTAGAATTCTCTTACGCATTAAATACAACCAAAAATCGTAGTACACCTCCGATCATGTTTCTTAAGACGTTCAAGCAAGTTACCAATGGAAGTCTGCCAGTTTTCTTAAGCCTAACATCGAATACAATCATCCGTAACAATTATAAACAAACAATCAACCCATAATCAACATCTAGGTTTCACTACATCTAAGTAAACACAATAAAAACCTAGCCTAACATGTTAAAGAGAATACAAGCATATGATATAATCACACAACACATAGACATATTAAATGATTTGAATAAGTACTTATCTTCAATTGAACATGGAAGAATCAAGGGGTTGAAACCCTTGAAAAAGCTATAAAATTCGTCTAGGGTTTATGCCCTAATATCCCACACAAAGTTCCACACTATACAATGAAAAATTGGAAAAATATATATAGACTATGCATCCTGACGGCGTCATGTATTAACCTCTGACGCTGTCAACTCGCCGCCAAGATGAAATTCGTATTGCCTAGATCTACTTCTGACGTCGTCATCTAGAAAAACACTCTGCGCCGTCACTAGTATTTGGATCCTGACGGCCTTGGTGACGCCGTCATGCCAATAACAAAGAAAATGTTCTGTGCCGTCACTTTATAAGTTCCACATCCACCTCTTTTGTCACTCTTGACGTCGTCACTAGTAATCCCCTGATATCGTCAGGTACTGTTCCAGCAAGGAATTTTGAGACTTTGCCGTTTTCTTCACTTTTATGCTCTAAAAACGTCCAAAATGCTTCCTTTTCCAGATTTCTCCTCAAAAGTACCTAAAATGACAAAAGGAACGATTTAGGGCAATAATTGATCGAATAATCTAGAATTCGGGCTTAAATGACCCCTTAAAAGTGGTACACTTTTCGCCTCATCACCTCCAGTCATTTTCCATCTGGCTTAGTCTCCGTTACTTGAACCACGAAAACTTGACAACCTCGTGACATGTATCGTTCCGTTTTGGATACATGAAACGAAGTTAAGTCGAGTTTTACTTTGATCTCCTCGGATAGTTAAAGTCTCACCGTTGATAGGTACATGGATGATTTTCTTATCACAAAGAATCTTTGCTTGATTCTTGGACAACCAATCCATTCCCGCAACAATGTCAAAAACTACCGAGTCTAATGGGTATGCGATCAATCTCGAAGGGGTGGTTAAGTAAAGTTAGGGTACAACCCTTGATGACCGTGTTAGTACTAACTAAGTTTCCATCAACCATTTCTATCTCATAGTAATTATCTAAAGCTATGGGTTTAATCCTAAGTCTAGAGGCTAAGGGTATAGATACGAAACTCCTATCGGCTCCAGAATCAAATAATATTCTAACTAAGTGATTGTTTAAGAGAAACTTACCCGTGACTATGTTTGGATCTTGTGGATCATTCCTATCCCTCAACATATATGCTCTACCCTGGGCACCATCAGTATTTTTCTTTGGGCATCTATTTGCATAGTGTCTCTTTTCTCTGCAAGTATGACAAATGACTGTTGCCGGTGGTGGATTACCCCCAGTAACTGGTCCTTTGTTCTTGCAATCCCTTAAGTGATGGCCCACCTTGTTACATGTATTACATTTAATGGAACAAGGCCCTGTGTGATGCCAGTTGCATTTCTTACATAGAGGGGCATTCCTATCATAACCACTTTTCTCATTTAGAGTGGTGGCATAAGCTCTTGCATTCTCTTGCCTTGGTTGAGGATAGGGGTTTGTACGATTATTACTAGTGGTATTTCAAGTGTTACCGAAAGCTCTCCCATCGTGGAACTTTCATTTATTATCGTAGGGCACTGGCACATAGTTGTGCTTTGTTACTTGGTCCATTAACCTCAAAGTTATATTAATGGCCTCCTCTAAAGTTTGAGGTTTATAGGCTGTAGCATTCCCTTCGATACTCCGGGGCAGACCTCCGATGAAAACTTCTATTGTCTTTTCAATAGTTGGCACCATTGTAGGACACAAAGTTGCAAACTCTTGAAATCTCCTAATATAATTTTAACATCGTTGCCTTTCAGTCAAGTTATAAAGTTCATCCTCCATTTTCTTGACTTCCGTCCGAGGGCAGTATTTCTTAATCATAAGTTTTTTAAACTCAACCCAAGATAACTTATATGCCTCTTCTATTCCTATTGGTTGGGCATACGAGTTCCACCAAGATAACGCTTCCTCAGTAAGCGTACCAGTCGCAAACTTAACCCTACAATCCTCAATATAGTTACTACGGGAAAATACCGATTCACATCTCTCAAACCAGTGAATCAATCCTATGACCCCTTCTGTCCCCTTGAAATTGAAGGGCTGATAGCTCATAAATTCCTTGTAGTTACTCTTCTTCACTACAGGAATTTCGGGGTTTCTAGCCATGTTTGCGTCCCTAGCTCCTAGTGCTGCAGTTACACTGTCAATCACTAGTCGCTGGATGTCTTCCTGAGTCATGGCGGGAGTAGTGGGAGTAACGGGAGTGGTAGCTCTTGTACGTGCCATTCTATAGGTAAGACATGATAATAATAGTGTCATAGTTTATGTTCTAAGTTCTTAGAACACTATCTGATACCGGATGGGTAGGAAATCCTAAAACTAAAAGGGCGACAAGAATTGTTATATTTCACCGAAGATAGTTTCCCCCGTCTAAAGGCAGAGTGATTCTAAAAGATCCTAAGTTTTTAGTGTTCCTAGGTATGTCTATTTGTTTTAATTTCCTATATTTTCTAGTTCTTAAATCCTAAGGCACTCTATAGTGTGTCCTAAGGCAATAGGGGATCCTAATACGGGATACTAGTTTTATGAAAAATTAAGTATGAGTAGCTTAAAACTTTTATTTTATAATATGAAAATCTAGCAAGTACCCGTTTATAACTAAGTTATCTACCTATAAACCTATATTATCTAAGTTTATAACCTTATTTTAATTCTTTGTTACCCTTAAGTTCCGGAATGGCTTCCAAAAGATCATCTATGTCAGACCTATGATTATTCTTAATATCCTCGATAATCATTTCTAAAGTGGAAAGTCTAACATGTGCAGTACTTACTTGTCACACCCCCAAAATCGGGTCCAGCGGAAGCTTACATGTAGCTGGGGTGTAACTCAATTGGTATCGCAACACAAGTACAAAAATGGTTTTCACTTCAATCATTTAGAATAAAATCGTTTAATCAAAAGTATTGAATTTACATCGTTAAAAGTAGTGCGGAAGTAGGCCCTTATAATAGTTTTAAAATGGTCCCCAAACGAATATCAGAGTCTTCTATGACCATGTCATGCCCTGCCAAAACCTCCAGTAGCGTGCCATTGCTTAATACCTGAAAATACATAAGCGTCAACACGAGGTTGGTGAGTTCATAGAGTCTAGTGTAAAATGAAATACATTGCATTTGAATGAATATTTCCCAGCAAAGACATAGTAAATCCACTCAGTTGCAAGTCCCGCCCATAAAAGACTTACAACCTGTGTGTTCACAACCCACTGCCAAATATGTTTTGGTTTGTGTAAACAAAAATAATATGTGGACCAAGATTCAAAGATAATTTTAGTTTGACCAATACACTTGGTTACGTGACCAATTCATTCGGTTATGTGACCCGTACATTCGGTTATGTGACCCGTTCATTCGGTCATTGATGAGTGCTCAAACACTCATCATTTTTAGTCAAATCTGAACTGCAAAACATACAAAAACACTCAGAAATGCATCAAAATATTTCAAAATTGTGTTTTATATGTTTTAGATGCAAAATGAGTAAAAACAGATGAAAAACGTACAAAGTTTGCAAAATTGGCAGTTTCAGTCCCCCAACTTTCATAAAATTACAAAAATAGTCCCTGAGCATTTATTTGGAAAGTAAAGTCACCAAAGGTCCTTTTGAAATCATAAGTTGTCATATTTTGTCCTTTGGTGAAAAATTGGAAAAGTTTTGGGAAATTACAAAATTAGTCCCTGGAGTTTCAAACTTTGGCAGATTTGGTCCCTGGTGGGATATTTTTGAAAGAAAAATCATTTTTGATCCTTGGGAATTCACATTTGTCACTTTTAATCCCTGGATGAAAATTTTGAGGAAATTTCATGTTTGGTCCCTGGACTTTTGAAAAATAACACATTTGGTCCCCGGGAGTTTTAAAAGTGGAAAATATTATTTATGGTCCTTGGAATATGGAGTTATAGCAGGAATGATCCTTGAAATACTTTGGAGAAGTTGTCAAACCCAGCCCCTCATTTTCTGAAAATTACACCATTGGTCCTTGTGTTACCCATCAAAACAAACAGACCCTTTTTATTTGTTAATACCCAACAACAAAAGCCCACCCAACACCAACCTTATTACCCCAATCCAATTACACCCTCAGCCCACCACCAACCAGCCCAATCCACCACAAATAAAAACTCCCCCGTCCATTTTTATTTAAACCCCGGTCAAACCTTCGTTGACCACCCCTAACCTCCCAACTTGCCCTGCTAAACCCACTGCTACACTCCACCCCCCTCCTCCACCTCATACCAAACCCATACTTTGTTCCCCTTCCAAACCACAACCCTCCAAACTCCATTTAATTCCCACAATTTGCTCCAAGAAACCATTAACTGCCAAAATCCCATTTCCCGCCAAAAATTTGTTTGAAGGGCTGAGATTAAACCAAGCCATCCAATGGCTGAGATCAAGTGTGGGAATGAGAGAGAAACCCCCAGGGTGCTATAAAAATCAAGAAATAAAGAAAGGGTAGTAGTTAATTAGAGTAGCAGTAGTCATAATTTAGGTTCAATATCGATTTATATAATTTTCTCTTGTTTTTAATGTAATTTTCAGTTTAAGGATGTTGTACTAAGTATAATCAGTGTATTTGAAACCAACTTCAAGCTTTAATTTAATTATCTAAGTTCATTTCAGTTTATAGCATGTTTTCATTCATAATCTCAATGTCACTAAACCTGTTCAAAATTAGTTATTAGGTGTTCATTTAAGCTAAATTGGTCTTATTAATAAGTGTAATTAAGTTTTCAAAATGAATTAATCAGCTTTTATTTTAAACACCAAAAATACCAAAAATATAAGAAAAATAGAAAAAAAAATCTAAAGTCAGTATTCAAGGAATTTTGGAGCAAGAAGCAGGGTGGATTTTTGATTCTATTGGTTTTAGAAACCTCAGGTGAGGTGCTAGGATAGCTCTTGGTTCTTGTGTGCTTCAGTTTCTTGCTTGGGATAAATTTGTAAGATTTTCACATTATATTGCATAATCTGTGATTGTGATAGCTTATGCTTTTTAGTTACTTTTTATTGCTTATTTTGCTTCATTATGGTTTATTAGATAGTTTCTGAGTGGTAGATTATACCTTAGTTCCAGTTTCATCTAGTTTCATTAATATCATTGGATTTAAGGTGTGTTTGGCTTAAGCAGCTTCTGCATGCCCTTTTGTGTTTTTACTGTTACTTTAAGTTTAGACATGTGTCATTAGGCTAATATAATTCATATCAGTCAATAAATTGGCAAGTTATCTTAACAAAAGTCAAAATCAGCCTAAGCTTCTCATATCTGTCCACTATGTGGATTTTTAGATGCATAAACCCCCAAATCCTTGCACAAGTTGTTAGTTTAGCTTAATTTGGCCTCATTTTAGTTTATTACTACATATTGGGTCATTAGGAATCAGTGAAAACTCAACAAAGTCAACATAGGCTCAATCATAAAAAGTCAAAATTGCATAACTCTTTCAGAATTCCAAAATTTCTAGGAATTTTAATGATTTTTGTGTTTAGAATTGGCCTTTGAGATTTTTACCAGTTAGAACCTGCCACCTTAGCTTTTGAATCCCACTCTTGGCATAATTTTAGGAATTTTATTGGTAGCTTATTTGGCTTGTCAAACAGGCCTGCAGGGGGAGACAGTCCCCTGCATCAGCAGATACTATCCCAACACCACCACTTGGTGGTGGTTTTCTGGCCACCACAGTGGTCCACAGCCCTCCAAATTTGTTCCTTTCAACCCCCCCCCCCCTGGTAGGCTTCAGATATTGACCAACCATTTGACCTAGGAGCCTGTGGACCCCATTTGAATTGACCACAAAGGTCTGTCCCATTTTCAGTCAAGCACCAAGTTTCAAGTGCTTTTTTGTTTGCTCTGTGGTACCCTAATTGCTTAATCTTGCTTAACCATGTTCCTTTAACTCATTTATACAAGTTTTAACCTTTGTGGGTCCCACTCAAGCTCATTTGAGCTTATTTGCTTAAAAAGTCAACTGTGGTCAACTGTCAAAGCTTTTAAGCTCCATAGTGCTTATTTTTAGTTTACAAAAAAGTTGTTTTCATTAAATTTGTTAGTTTTTAGTTGTAAAATAGGTTTGTAAAAGAAAAATCAATTTAATTTTAAGTGATAGTTTCTATTTAATGTAATTTAATTTTAATTTTCATTTTTATATTTTTATTAAGTACTTAGCAATTTTATATTTTTATTAATTACCTTTTATATTAAAGTAATTTTAGTAATTTTCTCAGATTTTTATATTGTCATTTAGTATTAATTAGAATTAATATTAGTTTTATTAATAATTAAGTTTTAAATAGCATAATTAGTCTTTATTAAGTAAGACCTAGTTTTTATATTTTTCCTAGCTTTTATATAATATAATATAATTTTAGGAATTTTTCTAGTATTTTTACTGTTCATTTGCTATTTTTTATAATTTAAAATAGTTTAATTAAGTAATTAATATTTAATTAGTAATTAATTAATATAAAAATCACAAAAAGACAAAAATACTTATTTTTAATTTTAAAACTTATTTTTAGTTATTTTATAATTTTAGAAATTTTATTTTCACTTTTCTAGTATTTAATTAATATTATATTGTATTTAAGTTAATATAATTAGTTAATAAATATATAATTAGTAATTAATTAATATTAAATTATTAAATAGTGTAAAAATTTATTTTCTTTTTCTAAAAATTTTTCTTTTATCTTTTAGTTTGTAAAAGTGTCATTTTCACCCCCTGGGGTTTTCAGATTTCATTTTTCACTTTTTATCTTATACGTTTACGTTTTATTCAAATGTAAACGTACGCGTTTTAAGTTTTAAACGTTTCTGGTTTTTCTGACTTTCCAGTCTTGTTCATATAGCTTATTTAAGCTATTTTCTTCGCATATTCCTTAGTTTAATCACTCACAAACCTTTTCCTGTCCAAATTCACCCGATCACAAACCCGTTTATTAACCATCACACCTCGTCGGGACATAACAACCCGGGGAAATCACTATATTCCGCGGAGCATTGACTCTAAGCTGTTTGACCTTGTTGACCATCACTTGGTCAGTTTAGGTTGACTGTTTGGAGCCAATCAATTTTTGGCGCCGCTGCCGGGGAGGTTGTGCGCGTTATTCAAAAACGGTTTTCAGATTAGTGAACCTGGATATACATCCATTGTATATTTACCACCCTTGTTCATATTATCTTCTTATTTTCATATAAAAACAAAACGGTTCACGAAAACATTTTAAAATCAGTTTTTAACGAATAAAAAAAAACCCAAAAAGATTTTATTTCCTATTTGTATATAAAATGTCTTTCCAAAAACCCAAAAATATTCATCTTTACCCTCCTACCCTTTTGATTCTTCATTCCTTACCCTCCCAAACCTTTTGAATCTTTCTATGTCTCATCCACACCTTCTTATTTGCCATTGGTGTGGTAATCCTCATAATGGTGGTAATTGCCCCAGTTGTGGCATGGTAGAGTCAGGAAACGGGTCTGTCTATAACCAAGATCCCTATTCCTACCATGACACGACTGATTTATTCCATCAGCTACCACACCATGAGATTCAGCAGTTTTACTGTTGTGAAAACTGTGGTGGTTCACACTACAGTTCTGATTGTCAATCAGGAAGCACGCTTGTCTATGAGCAGTTTCCTGATAACGATTATAACTCTAGCACATACGACTCACAGCCACATCAGTTTTACTGTTGTGATTACTGTGGAGGTCCACACTTCAGCTCCGATTGTCAAACAAGGAATCCATTTCCTTGTAACAATTTTGACACATCGTATTATGACGAACCTCCACCTCAGCCAATTCCTCAAAGTCTTCTCCTTGATCTTTTGGATTTAGTGAAAGATTTGAAAGGAATCACACACACCCCAGATAATCCAAACCAAAAATCGATGGAAGAATTGTTAGCTGAAGAACAGGCTGCTAAAATAAATTCCCAAGATGCCTATGAAAGATCCGTGAGGGAATCCATTGCAAAAGAAAAAGCAGCCAGATCTAGCTCTCAGTTCCGTTTTATTCCTGATGACAATGATGATGAAGATACACTTGATATCCTTCAATTCTATAAAGATCCATCAAGTTCATCAGTTGATATCCCAGCAGTTGAGATTCCATCTCAAACAACTGCTATCACACCCGAGGTTCCCACTCACTCTTTGAGCATGGGGGATGAGCATCTTGACACTGTTCCTAATAAGGAATCGGACGAATTAATAAAGTCTAGTGTTGAGATCCTTGTCCCAATCCCAGGAGAGTCACAGGGAACTCTTGAGCATATGTGTGATATTCCTTCCCCTCTTGAGTGTTCAAACGATCATTTTGAGACTTTCTCAGATTTTAATGATGATTGTACATCTCATGAGACATTGAGTATATTGAGGCATCACTCCCTCAGTCTGATGTTGATCCTCTTCTTGAGGAGTTCGCCGATGAACTCACTCACATCAATCCACTTTCATTGGAAAGTGATGATGGTCTCCTTAACTTCGAAGCCGATCTGGGAGAAATTGAAAGTCTCCTATATCATGATCCGTCACTCACTTCTGATCCCAACAGTCCAATAGAGAATGTTAATATCTTTGTTCCCGAAACATTCAATACTACTCTCACCAATCCTCTTTTTGAATTCGAATCTGAATTCACTTTGATTTCTGATAATCCAATCTTTGATATTCAGAATGAGGATTGTGATGAGTCTATTCCGGAACATGAGTTCACAGATTCACATCTTGTGAATAATTCTCTTCATGAGGAGTTCTCTGGTGAACTCAATCATCATATCATGACTCCTCCGGAGTTTGATAGCCCAGGGGGAGATGCTCTCAATCATGAGAATTTGCAAATTCCCACCCACCCTCCCGGGTTGTTTACGAGCTTAACCTTTGAAATCCAAATTCAGGCTAATGAGCCTGCTCTCGAGGAAGAATATCAAATCATGATTTACATCATGGTTTTCTTCCTTTTCTTCACCTATAAGGTGACTTCTTCTCTTCTTCACTCCTTCGGGAATGAAGACGCTATCTTTGATCCCGGCATTTTCATGTATCATTATCTTGAGCCGGATACCTATCTCATCGGTGTGGAACTTTCACGTGCTTCAAATGTTTGTCCAAACATCTTGAATGAAAGTCCGATTGAGATTGTTTCTTCCACATCATGCTTCCCCAAGGACAAATGAATTCGGGGTCGAGTCAAGCTAGCGACTCGGTAAACAAAAACAGTAGCATTTACTTAGGGTTTTCACCCTAAATGTGGGGGAGTTACCCCTATTATGGTTACAAATGTAGTGAAAACACAAAATGGTGTTTCCATGCTTAGCTTGTAATGTTGCCCTTTTACGTTCAAAGATTCGGCATAATAGCCGGGACTTTGAATATTGAGGACAATATTCATGCTAAGTGTGGGGGGTATTCTAGCGAATTTTATCACATTTTACTATCTAGTACCCCCGTTTTTAGCCAAAATCTCAAAAAAATTAAAAAAAATTTCACTAAAGTTTCAAAATTTTTGTGGTTATCAGTCCGCCTTGTCTAACCGACAAAAGGGATTGGCTAATCCAGGAGCAAACGGCTCTTTGTAAAGATATATCAAATCCGTTTACGGCTTGCAATTTGCCCAAAATTGTATGGTACCTCAACTCGTCATATCCCATAAAGCGAATGAGTTGGCTAGCCCGCAAGATTATGGCTTGTGGTAAAGGCAGTGGAAAATCCATAATTGGTAATCAGCTCACCAAGATGTTGACTATTCCATCAAGAGTTGGCTAGTCCAGAAGCAAACGGATTTTGGTAAAGACTAATCAAATCCGTTGACAGCTGGTGGTTTGCTCAAAATCACACGGTTATCAGGTGTACCACAGTTCTCACACCTGGCTACTCCAGAAGTGATGGCTTTTGGTAAAGAGTTTAAAATCCATCAAGTTTTCAAAACAGTTATTGCTAGGGACTAGCAATAGTTTAGTGTGGGGGATTGATGATTGCTCAAACACTCATCATTTTTAGTCAAATCTGAACTGCAAAACATACAAAAACACTCAGAAATGCATCAAAATACTAAAAATATTTCAAAATTGTGTTTTATATGTTTTAGATGCAAAATGAGTAAAAACAGATGAAAAACGTACAAAGTTTGCAACATTGGCAGTTACAGTCCCCCAACTTTCATAAAATTACAAAAATAGTCCCTGAGCATTTATTTGGAAAAAAAAGTCACCAAAGGTCCTTTTGAAATCATAAGTTGTCATATTTTTTCCTTTGGTGAAAAATTGGAAAAGTTTTGGGAAATTACAAAATTAGTCCCTGGAGTTTCAAACTTTGGCAGATTTGGTCCCTGGTGGGATATTTTTGAAAGAAAAATCATTTTTGATCCTTGGGAATTCACATTTGTCACTTTTAATCCCTGGATGAAAATTTTGAGGAAATTTCATGTTTGGTCCCTGGACTTTTGAAAAATGACACATTTGGTCCCCGGGAGTTTTAAAAGTGGAAAATATTATTTATGGTCCTTGGAATATGGAGTTATAGCAGGAATGATCCTTGAAATACTTTGGAGAAGTTGTCAAACCCAGCCCCTCATTTTCTAAAAATTACACCATTGGTCCATGTGTTACACATCAAAACAAACGGACCCTTTTTATTTGTTAATACCCAACAACAAAAGCCCACCCAACACCAACCTTATTACCCCAATCCAATTACACCCTCAGCCCACCACCAACCAGACCAATCCACCACAAATAAAAACTCCCCCGTCCATTTTTATTTAAACCCCAGTCAAACCTTCGTTGACCACCCCTAACCTCCCAACTTGCCCTGCTACACTCCACCCCCTCCTCCACCTCAGACTAAACCCATACTTTGTTCCCCTTCCAAACCAAAACCCTCCAAACTCCATTTAATTCCCACAATTTGCTCCAAGAAACCATTAACTGCCAAAATCCCATTTCCCGCCAAAAAATTGTTTGAAGGGCTGAGATTAAACCAAGCCATCCAATGGCTGAGATCAAGTGTGGGAATGAGTGAGAAACCCCCAGGGTGCTATAAAAACCAAGAAATAAAGAAAGGGTAGTAGTTAATTAGAGTAGCAGTAGTCATAATTTAGGTTCAATATCGATTTATGTAATTTTCTCTTGTTTTTAATGTAATTTTCAGTTTAAGGATGTTGTACTAAGTATAATCAGTGTATTTGAAACCAACTTCAAGCTCTAATTTAATTATCTAAGTTCATTTCAGTTTATAGCATGTTTTCATTCATAATCTCAATGTCACTAAACCTGTTCAAAATTAGTTATTTGGTGTTCATTTAAGCTAAATTGGTCTTATTAATAAGTGTAATTAAGTTTTCAAAATGAATTAATCAGCTTTTATTTTAAACACCAAAAATACCAAAAATATAAGAAAAATAGAAAAAAAAATCAAAAGTCAGTATTCAAGGAATTTTGGAGCAAGAAGCAGGGTGGATTTTTGATTCTCTTGGTTTTAGAAACCTCAGGTGAGGTGCTAGGATAGCTCTTGGTTCTTGTGTGCTTCAGTTTCTTGCTTGGGATAAAATTGTAAGATTTTCACATTATATTGCATAATCTGTGATTGTGATAGCTTATGCTACTCAGTTACTTTTTATTGCTTATTTTGCTTCATTATGGTTTATTAGATAGTTTCTGAGTGGTAGATTATACCTTAGTTCCAGTTTCATCTAGTTTCATTAATATCATTGGATTTAAGGTGTGTTTGGCTTAAGCAGCTTCTGCATGCCCTTTTGTGTTTTTACTGTTACTTTAAGTTTAGACATGTGTCATTAGGCTAATATAATTCATATCAGTCAATAAATTGGCAAGTTGATACGTGGGAATCACACCAGGCTTTACCTCTCGAGGGATCTCGAGAAGCTTACAACCTCCACCAGGCAGTGTACCTGATCGTTGTAGAGTACCGGGGGATTGATCGTTCAGCTAGGAATAGTGTCGCTAGGATTAGAAAGCCTAAATACTAGTTCTAAAGGTGAGAGATGATTATTTTTGTATTTTTATATTTTTTAGAAAGCAAGTAAATATCTAGGGTTTGAAGGATTTGGGCGGAATTAGTTGCTAATCAACTAACCCAATACTAAATATGCAATCAAAATTAAACACTAGAAATAAAGATAAACTAAATTATACTAAAGTTGTGAGCAGTAAATGGAGAAAATGTGTTTACTTAGATTTCACTACTCCCTAGACATCTTTTACACGTTAATTACTTGTTATAATTGCATGGATGACGGATCGTATTCCTTAATACCATTCATGGTGTGGCACACATAACTCCCCAATTCTATGAGCTCTTATCTCCTTGATGAGTGCTCAAACACTCATCATTTTTGGTCAAATCTGAACTGCAAAACATACAAAAACACTCAGTAATGCATCAAAATACTGAAAATATTTCAAAATCGTGTTTTATATGTTTTAGATGCAAATTGAGCAAAAACAAATGAAAAACACACAAAGTTTGCAAAATTGGCAGTTTCAGTCCCTCAACTTTCATAAAATTACAAAACTAGTCCCTGGATATTCAAAATATGGAAAATTATCACCAGAGGTCCTTTTGAAATCATAAGTTGTTATATTTAGCCCTTAGGTGAAAAATTGGAAAAGTTTTGGAAATTTACAATTTAGTCCCTGGAGTTACAGACTTTGACAGATTTGGTCCCTGGTGGGATAATTTTGAATGAAAAATCATTTTGGGTCCTTGGGAAGTTACAAAAATCATTTTTAGTCCCTGGGTGAAAGTTTTGTGGAAATTACATGTTTGGTCCCTCAAGATTGGCAACTTGTCAAAAATGGTCCCCGGGAATTTTGAAAAGTACAAAAATTGCAAAAATGGGTTTTGGATATTTAAAATATGCAAGTATGGTCCTTATTGATACTTTGAGAAAAGTGCATTTTCAGTCCCCAAGTTTCGGGAAATTACACCATTGGTCCTTGTATTACAAACTTAACCATTTGGACCTTTTTAATCTTAAACCCAAAATAAATCTAATCCAAACTCACCCCTGATCCACCAGACAAATCCCCAGCCCACCAGACAACTCCCCAAGCCCATCAATCCAAGCCCAACACCTAAACTAATAACTCACCCCTCGTTGACCCCAGTCAACCCCCACAACACCAGTCCACTGTTCATCATCCCCTAAACCACGCTCCCCGTTTCCTGCTACCATGTCCCCTCCCCCCTCCTCCTTTTCAACAAACTTAATAAAAACCTTCACCTACACCCAACCAACCCCCCTCCTCATTTAATTCCCACCAAACCCCACCAATTGCCCCAAACCCGTTTTCCCGCCAATATTAATTTGAAGGCTGAGATCAAGTTTAGTCCATCCAACGGCCAAGAATGATGTGGTAAAGTCTTTGAAACTTCCAAGGGCTATAAAAGAAAAAAAAAAAGAAGAGAAAGACAAGTAGTTAGTAGTAGTGTAGTTTAGTATAGTTTTTAATGTCGTTTTAATTAAGTTCTCATTTCCAGTGTACCTTTTAGTTATAAATTGTTAAGTTAAGTATTTTCAGTGTTTGTAAACATAATTCAACCTTAATTTCAAGTTTTCAGTTTTAGATTCCAAAAGTGTAACTTCAAGTTTAAATTTTAATTTCTTATCAAGTGCTTAAATCCTATTGCTCAGTGTTTGTTTGTGCTTACATCAGCTTATTTATAAGCTCTTATAAGTAATTGAAGCATTAGAATCATTTTATAGGCAGTTACATAAAATTACTCAATATTCAACAAAAATAAAAATGGTTCTCTCAAGTAATGAAGCAGTTGCAGAAATGGTTTTGGTCCTAGTTTAGAGTCCCTTGGGGGACATTAGGGTAGGTTCTTGTTCAGATTCATGGGATAAATTGTAAGTTACTTCATTAAATTTCCATTTTCAGTCATTAAAGGGGTGTTTGGCATTGTTGGTTCATCTGTGTTATAGACTATCTTAGCTGCTGTTTTTAAGTTGCTACAACTCACTTTAGGCTTAACTAACTCATTCTAGGCTAAAACAACATGGTTTCATAAGCAAAAGTCAAAACTCCACTTCATTTGCTATAACAGTCCACTGTTGGACTGTTATGACCTCAAATCCATCCATTTAGCTTATAATTGACTCATGTAACTTGGATTAGGTTTGTTTTATCATATTATAACATAATCAGTAGATTATAGCTTTTAGAAATCCAAGAAAGTCAATTTAGCTAAGTTTTTACAAAAGTCAGAAGTCATTCTCTCAGAATTTTTCAAATATTGTGGTAATTGTTGTGATTTATGTAAGTTGATTTAGAGGTTGAAAATTGTTCCTATGTGTTCTCTACCACCTCATCTCTAAGGTTCTTGCATTATTTGATTTTTGCAATTTTTCATTTGGGTCCCACACCTCTCCAAAGAGAGCTGCAGGGTGACTGGTCTGCTCTGCACATAGATAAGCAGTCCACCACCACCACTTGGTGGTGGTGTTCTGGCCACCTCAGTGGGCCCCAGGCCACCAATTTGGCTTCTTTCCACCCTCCTCCTACCATACTTTGGGTTTTGACCCTTGGGTTGACCTGAAAACCCCTGGGCCCCACCTGGATTAGCCACTAAACCTTGTCCCAAATCTGAGCAGTATTTGGTTTTGGAAAGTGCTTAATTGTGCTTATTCAGCTTATTATGTGGACCCCACTTGTTGATTCTAGCTTAAACAAGTCCCATAAGCTTATTTACACAAGACTTACCCTTTGTGGGTCCCACTGTAGCCCAACTCAGCTTATTTTGCCCCTTGGTCAACAGTAGTCAACTGTTGACCAAATAAGCACCTCAAGTGCTTATTTTTGATTTTCATAAAAGTTTTTTTTGTAAAAGTTTACTGTTTTTAGATTTAAAATAAGTTTCCAAAAGAAAATCCAATTTAATTTCTAAGTGATAGTTTCTATTTAATTTAAGTTAAATTTTATTTTTCATTTTTAAATTTTTGTTAAGTACTTAGCTATTTTATATTTTTATTAAATTCCTATTATATTAAAGTAGTTATAATAATTTTCTCAGATTTTTATTTTGTTGTTTAGTATTTATTAGAATTAATCTTAGTTTTATTAATAATTAATTAATAATTAGTCTTAAATAGCATATTTAGTTTTTATTAAGTAAAACTTAGTTTTTATATTTTTTATAGCTTTTATATGTTATAAAATAATTTTAGAAATTTTATTAGAATTTTTACTGTTCATTTAGTATTTCTCTTAATTTAAAATAGTTTAATTAGTAATTAGTAATTAATTAATAATTATTTAATAGAAAATTCACAAAAAGAGAAAAATACATATTTTTAATTTTAAAACTTGTTTTTAGTTATTTTATAATTTTAGGAATTTTATTTTCACCTTTTTAGTATTTAAATAATATTATATTATATTTAAGTTACTTAAATATTATTAATAAGTAATAATTAGTATTTAATTAATAATAAATAATTATTTAGTGTCAAAATTTATTTTCTTTTTCTATAAATTTTCTTTTACCTTTAGGTTTGTAAAAAAGTCATTTTCACCCCCTGGGTGTTTTCAGATTTCACTTTTCACGTTTTATTTCGTACGTTTACGTTTTATTTAAACGTAACGTACGCGTTTTTAAGTTTTAAACGTTTCTGGTTTTTCCCACTTTCTTGTCTTATTCAAATAGCTTGTTTAAGTTATTTCATTGTAGATTCCTTAGTTCAATCAATCACAAACCCCTTTTTCAACCAAATTCACCCGATCACAGAACCGTTTGTTTACAATCCACACCTCGTCGGGACATAACAACCCGGGGAAACCTTATACTTCCGCGGAGCATTGATCTAGGCAGTCTGACCTTGTTGACCATTCCCTGGTGTTGACGGTTTCGCATCAATCAAAATTTGGCGCCGCTGCCGGGGAGGTGTGCGCGCTATTCTAAACGGTTTTGCGTATTGGTGAATCGGGATATACATCCACTATATATTTATCCATCCTTGTTCATATCTTTTCATAAAAAACCCAAAAATATTTTTCCTTACCCTCTATCAGTTTGATTCTACCTTCTTATACCCCTCTCATGTATAATTCTTATGGCATCTCTCGGCTACACGTGTTTTCACTGTAAAAGCCCGATTGAGAACGGCTTTCGTTGTCTCCGGTGTATTTGTGAGAAATGTGGCAATAATTGTAGTGACAGATTTTGTGTTTTGTGCAATCTGTTCATAAGTCCAAATTCTCTCAATGATTCACCAAATTCTTCCAACTGCCCTTCATAGCCCGAGATACGTGCTATTAATGACAAACCTTCAAGAATTGATCCTAACCTTTCACGGTTTACGGTTAAAAGTTTGTCAAGCAAACATGCTGAGCTTAGGGCAGTGACTGAAAAGCACGACTTGCCCAACCTTCACGTTTATCAAGAACCAAAACCCGAGACCATAACGGAAGTGGTGGAAATTGCTAGCTCTAAGAGCACACCACTTGACCCACCTCCGGCTTTTATTCCTTGTGTTGGTTGTGGTGAGCCACTTTTTGGTTTGCCATGTCGCTGGTGTACATGTGTGCAATGTGGTAATGATATTCAAAACGGGAGTTGTTTGTTTTGTGGGTCGAGTAATTCATTTGCTTATGATCCTAATCAAAACTCATTCAACGACTCTTCAAATTTTTTCAATTACCCATCGCATTCATACGAGCAAGAATCATATTACCCAAATTTCAATGATGCTTCGTATCAAGATACACCAAGCCAGACTCAACAGTTTCACTGTTGTGAGTACTGTGGTGGTTCCCACTACAGTTCTGATTGTCAATCAGGAAACACGCTTGTCTATGAGCAGTTTTCTGATAACAATTATGACTACAGCACACACGACTCACAGCCACATCAGTTTTACTGTTGTGAGTATTGTGGAGGTCCACACACTAGCTCTGATTGTCAAACAGGGAATCCGTTTCCTTGTAACAATTACGACTATTCGTATTCAGACCCACCTCCACAGTACCAAATGACCCAAGCAACTCCTCTTGTTACTGAGCAAGACATTTTAATAGAGGCTCTTGATATATTGAAAGAGCTTAAGGAGGAGTTGGCTACTTCATCGTTTCAAAGCTCTCGTGAGAAATCTATGGCAGAATTACTTGCGGAAGAACGAGCAGCTAGAAGCGAATTGAGCAAGGAAGAATTGCTATTATTAGAACATGCAGCTAAAACACGTGCCATATTTCGTAATGCTGCTCTTTACGACGATGATAGTGATGATGAAGTCACCCTTGATTTTTCTCAATTCTGTAAGGGTTCATCACTTTCATCTATAGCAATTCCTTCCTCGGAAAATCAGGGAGAAAAGACTATGATAGAATTACTAGCAGAAGAACAAATGAAATTTATAAAACCCCTGTCTGCTAGTCCTTCTCAACTCCCTCAGTCTGCTGTTATCACACCCGAAGTTCACACTCACTCTCCGAACATGGGGGATGAGCATCTTAGCACTGTTCCTAATAAGGAATCGGACGAATTAATAAAGTCTAATGTTGAGATCCTTGTCCCAATTCCAGGAGAGTCACAGGGGACTTTTGATCTTATGTGTGATATTCCTTCCACCCCTAATAATCCAAATGATCAAATTGAGACTGTCTCTGATTCCAGTGATGATTGTTTATCTTATGGAGACATTGAATTTGTTGATGCATCACTTCTCCACCCTGATGTTGACTTTCTTCGTGAAGAGTTAGCTGATGAACTCTCTCATATGGATCCCATCCCACCAAGGGATGAAAATGAAGTCTTTGACTTTGAAGCGGATTTGAGAGAGTTAGAATTCTTACTTACTCGTGATCCTTCGATTGAACTTACTCAGATCAATCCACTTCCTCCGGAAAGTGAAAATGATCTGGACGAATTCGAGGCTTTTCTTACTGAAGATAGTTCAATTTCAAATGAAGTTGATGATAATTATCTTGATCTTGAGGGGGACATTCTTTTTCTAGAAAGTTTGTTAAACGAAGATCCATTCCCCCCTCTCCCACCCAAACCACTTCATAATGAGGAAATCAAATCAGTTGAGGAAACTGATAAATTTCCTGAGATCAAGCTTAAGGACTTGCCTCCTCCACTTGAATATACATTTCTTGAGGAGGAAGTTCTTATCTTAATTGCTATTCAGATCTCTCTTCTTTCCTTCACCTACCAGGTGATTTCTCCTCTTCTTCACTCCTTCGGGAGTGAGGACACTATATTTGATCCCGGCATTTTCATGTATCATTATCTTGAGCCGGGGTACTTATCTCATCGGTGTGGAACTTTCACGTGCTTCAAATGTTTGTCCAAACATCTTGAATGAAAGTCCGATTGAGATTGTTTCTTCCACATCATGCTTCCCCAATGACAAATGAATTAGGGGTCGAGTCAAGCTAGCGACTCGGTAAACAAAAACAGTAGCATGTTTATAGGGTTTTCACCCTAAGTGTGGGGGAGTCCCCCATACTATGATTACTTATGACGTGAAAAAAAAACAAAATGGTGTTTTCCACGCTTAGCTTGTAATGTTGCCCTTTTACGTTCAAAATGTCGGCATAATAGCCGGGATTTTGAATATTGAGGACAATATTCATGCTTAGTGTGGGGGGGGGGGGGGTATTCGCTAGCGAATTTTATCACATTTTACTATATAATACCTCCGTTTTTAGCCAAAATTTCAAAAATTTTAAAATTTTTTCACGGGTGCTTCAAAATTTTTGTGGTAATCAGTCCGCCTTGTCTAACCGACAAAAGGGATTGGCTAGTCCAGGAGCAAACGGCTCTTGGTAAAGACATATCAAATCCGTTTACGGCTTGCAATTTGCCCAAAATTGTATGGTTCATCAACTCCCCGAAAACAAATGAGTTGGCTAGCCCGCAAGATTATGGCTTGTGGTAAAGGCCGTGGAAAAACCATAATTGGTAATCAACTCACCAAGATGTTGACTATTCCATCAAGAGCTGGCTAGTCCAGAAGCAAACGGCTTTTGGTAAAGATTACTCAAATCCGTTGACAGCTGGTGGTTTGCTCAAAATCACACGGTTATCAGGTGTGCCACAGTTCTTACACCTGGCTACTCCAGAAGTGATAGCTTTTGGTAAAGAGTTTTTCAAATCCATCAAGTTTTCAAAACAGTATTGCTAGGGACTAGCAATAGTTTAGGGTGGGGGATTGATGAGTGCTCAAACACTCATCATTTTTGGTCAAATCTGAACTGCAAAATATACAAAAACACTCAGTAATGCATCAAAATACTGAAAATATTTCAAAATCGTGTTTTATATGTTTTAGATGCAAATTGAGCAAAAACAAATGAAAAACACACAAAGTTTGCAAAATTGGCAGTTTCAGTCCCTCAACTTTCATAAAATTACAAAACTAGTCCCTGGATATTCAAAATATGGAAAATTATCACCAGAGGTCCTTTTGAAATCATAAGTTGTTATATTTAGCCCTTAGGTGAAAAATTGGAAAAGTTTTGGAAATTTACAATTTAGTCCCTGGAGTTACAGACTTTGACAGATTTGGTGCCTGGTGGGATAATTTTGAATGAAAAATCATGTTGGGTCCTTGGGAAGTTACAAAAATCATTTTTAGTCCCTGGGTGAAAGTTTTGTGGAAATTACATGTTTTGTCCCTCAAGATTGGCAACTTGTCAAAAATGGTCCCCGAGAATTTTGAAAAGTACAAAAATTGCAAAAATGGGTTTTGGATATTTAAAATATGCAAGTATGGTCCTTATTGATACTTTGGGAAAAGTGCATTTTCAGTCCCCAAGTTTCGGGAAATTACACCATTGGTCCTTGTATTACAAACTTAACCATTTGGACCTTTTTAATCTTAAACCCAAAATAAATCTAATCCAAACTCACCCCTGATCCACCAGACAAATCCCCAGCCCACCAGACAACTCCCCAAGCCCACCAATCCAAGCCCAACACCTAAACTAATAACTCACCCCTCGTTGACCCCAGTCAACCCCCACAACACCAGTCCACTGTTCATCATCCCCTAAACCACGCTCCCCGTTTCCTGCTACCATGTCCCCTCCCCCCTCCTCCTTTTCACCAAACTTAATAAAAACCTTCACCTACACCCAACCAAACCCCCTCCTCATTTAATTCCCACCAAACCCCACCAATTGCCCCAAACCCGTTTTCCCGCCAATATTAATTTGAAGGCTGAGATCAAGTTTAGTCCATCCAACGGCCAAGAATGATGTGGTAAAGTCTTTGAAACTTCCAAGGGCTATAAAAGAAAAGAAAAAAGAAGAGAAAGACAAGTAGTTAGTAGTAGTGTAGTTTAGTATAGTTTTTAATGTCTTTTAATTAAGTTCTCATTTCCAGTGTACCTTTTAGTTATAAATTGTTAAGTTAAGTATTTTCAGTGTTTGTAAACATAATTCAACCTTAATTTCAAGTTTTCAGTTTTAGATTCCAAAAGTGCAACTTCAAGTTTAAATTTTAATTTCTTATCAAGTGCTTAAATCCTATTGCTCAGTGTTTGTTTGTGCTTACATCAGCTTATTTATAAGCTCTTATAAGTAATTGAAGCATTAGAATCATTTTATAGGCAGTTACATAAAATTACTCAATATTCAAGAAAAATAAAAATGGTTCTCTCAAGTAATGAAGCAGTTGCAGAAATGGTTTTGGTCCTGGTTTAGAGTCCCTTGGGGGACATTAGGGTAGGTTCTTGTTCAGATTCATGGGATAAATTGTAAGTTACTTCATTAAATTTCCATTTTCAGTCATTAAAGGGGTGTTTGGCATTATTGGTTCATCTGTGTTATAGACTATCTTAGCTGCTGTTTTTAAGTTGCTACAACTCACTTTAGGCTTAACTAACTCAGTCTAGGCTAAAACAACATGGTTTCATAAGCAAAAGTCAAAACTCCACTTCATTTGCTATAACAGTCCACTGTTGGACTGTTATGACCTCAAATCCATCCATTTAGCTTATAATCGACTCATGTAACTTAGATTAGGTTTGTTTTATCATATTATAACATAATCAGTAGATTATAGCTTTTAGAAATCCAAGAAAGTCAATTTAGCTAAGTTTTTACAAAAGTCAAAAGTCATTCTCTCAGAATTTTTCAAATATTGTGGTAATTGTTGTGATTTATGTGAGTTGATTTAGAGGTTGAAAATTGTTCCTATGTGTTCTCTACCACCTCATCTCTAAGGTTCTTGCATTATTTGATTTTTGCAATTTTTCATTTGGGTCCCACACCTCTCCAAAGAGAGCTGCAGGGTGACTGGTCTGCTCTGCACATAGATAAGCAGTCCACCACCACCACTTGGTGGTGGTGTTCTGGCCACCTCAGTGGGCCCCAGGCCACCAATTTGGCTTCTTTCCACCCTCCTCCTACCATACTTTGGGTTTTGACCCTTGGGTTGACCTGAAAACCCCTGGGCCCCACCTGGATTAGCCACTAAACCTTGTCCCAAATCTGAGCAGTATTTGGTTTTGGAAAGTGCTTAATTGTGCTTATTCAGCTTATTATGTGGACCCCACTTGTTGATTCTAGCTTAAACAAGTCCCATAAGCTTATTTACACAAGACTTACCCTTTGTGGGTCCCACTGTAGCCCAACTCAGCTTATTTTGCCCCTTGGTCAACAGAAGTCAACTGTTGACCAAATAAGCACCTCAAGTGCTTATTTTTTATTTTCATAAAAGTTGTTTTTGTAAAAGTTTACTGTTTTTAGATTTAAAATAAGTTTCCAAAAGAAAATCCAATTTAATTTCTAAGTGATAGTTTCTATTTAATTTAATTTAAATTTTATTTTTCATTTTTAAATTTTTGTTAAGTACTTAGCTATTTTATATTTTTATTAAATTCCTACTATATTAAAGTAGTTATAATAATTTTCTCAGATTTTTATTTTGTTGTTTAGTATTTATTAGAATTAATCTTAGTTTTATTAATAATTAATTAATAATTAGTCTTAAATAGCATATTTAGTTTTTATTAAATAAAACTTAGTTTTTATATTTTTTATAGCTTTTATATGTTATAAAATAATTTTAGAAATTTTATTAGTATTTTTACTGTTCATTTAGTATTTCTCTTAATTTAAAATAGTTTAATTAGTCATTAGTAATTAATTAATAATTATTTAATAGAAAATTCACAAAAAGACAAAAATACATATTTTTAATTTTAGAACTTGTTTTTAGTTATTTTATAATTTTAGGAATTTTATTTTCACCTTTTTAGTATTTAAATAATATTGTATTATATTTAAGTTACTTAAATATTATTAATAAGTAATAATTAGTATTTAATTAATAATAAATAATTATTTAGTGTCAAAATTTATTTTCTTTTTCTATAAATTTTCTTTTACCTTTAGGTTTGTAAAAAAGTCATTTTCACCCCCTGGGTGTTTTCAGATTTCACTTTTCACGTTTTATTTCGTACGTTTACGTTTTATTTAAACGTAACGTACGCGTTTTTAAGTTTTAAACGTTTCTGGTTTTTCCCACTTTCTTGTCTTATTCAAATAGCTTGTTTAAGCTATTTCATTGTAGATTCCTTAGTTCAATCAATCACAAACCCCTTTTTCATCCAAATTCACCCGATCACAGAACCGTTTGTTTACAATCCACACCTCGTCGGGACATAACGACCCGGGGAAACCTTATACTTCCGCGGAGCATTGATCTAGGCAGTCTGACCTTGTTGACCATTCCCTGGTCAATTTAGGTTGACGGTTTCGCATCAATCACTCCTCCTACACCATGCCCAGCACAACTATAGGGATTGTAAACAGTGGCTCATGCATTAAATACAACCAATAAAGACCTAGTGCGCGTCGGTTCATGTTTCTTAAGACGTTCAAGCATGTTACCAATTGGAGATCTGCCAGTTTTCTTAAGCCTAACATATAAATCATTCATCCAAGACAAGAATAAACAAGTAATCAACACATAATTAACATCTAGGTTTCATTAGATCTAAGCAAACACAAGATAGATCTAGCCTAGCATGATGGAATTAAGACAAGAACAAGATATAGACAACCAACACATAGACATATTGATTGAATTAAAGAACACTTATCTTAATTACAATGAAAGGTATCAAGGGTTTGGAACCCTTGAAAAACCTGTAAAAGTTGCACCAAAATCGTACTTAGGGTTTCTCCAAAACTTCTCCTTTTTAATGTGAAAATTAGAAAACTATATATAGGAAAGGGGTCTGACGGCGTCAAGACCAACCTTGTGACGCCGTCACCTCGCCGCCAAAACTATTCTCGGTCTGCCTTGATCTACATTTGACGCCCTCAAGACTTAATCATTTCCAGGTCGTCATGACTTTTTACTCTTAACGCCCTACCTTCGTGACGCCGTCAAATTTGTACTAGGTCGTCATGGACTTCTGCTCTTGACGCCGTCAGATAATTACTCTTGACGCCGTCACCTACTGTTCCCAGCATGGAAAATTAAGACTTTGGCGTTTTCTTCACTTTTATGCTCCAAAAACGTCTGAATTGCTTCCTTTTCCAGATTCCTCTCCCAAAGTACCTAAAATCACAAAAGGAACGATTTAGGGCAATATTTGATCAAATAAATTCGAATTCGGGCTTAAATGACCCCCTAAAAACGGATCATTTTTCGCCTCATCATATACCCTTACACTTGAGATTTGCTTGTCCTCAAGCAAATGCGCTTTTATTCTACTCAAAAGACAAGTTAGGGGTCATTTAACACTAATATAAAAGTAATTACAACAAATAATCGTTCCACTAAAGACCAAAGACAAGCACGGAGGTCATACACAAGCACCTCACAAATAGTGTTTAGATACTCACATTTCTCGGGTGTAATAAAGTGTAAATTACAATATGGAAACGGAAGATATCTCTCGCTACCTGTCATAGCAAAATAGATAACCATAGGCTTGGGAAAGGATCAAACCTCCACCACATGGCGTAAGCACCTAGGATAAACTATCAAAGAGGTCTTTTAAAGGGTTGTAACGTTAGGTGTAGGGATATGAAATACACGGTTTTGTTGGATAAAGGAAGTTTTACTGGTGGCGAGTTACCAATCTTGGTTAATTACATGTACAAGATGGCGTTGCTAAGCCAAGACTAGACTCGACTTAAGCTAATAAATGAAAAATAACAAAAAAAATATAAAATGAACATAGAATAAAAAGGGATGGTAGTCCGTATGTTTTTTCTCTTTTTCCTTTTTCAATTTTTTTTTTTTTTTCTTTTTCTTGATTTTTCTTTTTTTTTCGATTTTTTTTTTTTTTTTTTTTTTTTGCATACACTCTTACCCTACCATCCAAAATAATACATCATAGGGAATAAGCATTCCCCTTACACTTGAATCTTTACATACTTTACATTAAACTAATCTAATGACTCGAATTAAGAAAATCAAAACACTTGGAGCACTTTTAAGATTAACGTACATATGGGGGTAATAAATGATGTTCTTCCCCATTACTCCATAAAATAAGTACTTTACCCATTAGTCCCAATCGTCCCAAAACAATATGTACAAGGATATGACTCGACTTAGCAACCATGTAATCAATTAGAAAGTTAACTTAGGGTTTAACAAATAACAATAATGCACTAAAAATGAGCGCATACACGGAAGGCTAAGGCGATTTGGTTGTACATTTAAGTGGGGTGTAACAAATTCTTCCTTTAAGTAAAATGCTTAAAGTCAGAAACGAAAAGATAAGCTCGGAGGGGTGTACTAGGGGTTTCGTGTACTAAAAATGAGTACAACGCTAAGGGTGTGGGAAAAATTAGTTAACTTAACTAGCCAAGTAATATGACATAAATGGTCAAGTAATTATGATACGGGTTTAACACAAGGGTGATCCTAATGCCTCTTATCATGTAGTAAATCCTACTACACGAATGTAGTCTCACTAGCGGTCTCGGGATGCATCACTAACGCAAGTTCTAGAATCTAAATGCTACCGGTACACTCATAAGCACTAATAATAAATGCTTTTCCTATCAAATCTAAAGGCGAACCTCACATATTTGGGTGGAAAATTTTTCTGAAAGTACGGTTATGTGCTAGTCATACAATCTCCTATCCATGAGACGCTTGCTATGGCTAAAGTTTCACTCCTAAATGTTGTAAAAAAAAATTAAATTTGGCGCTAAAATTGCACTAACAAGTATTTCTCATAGTTTTATTACACATCTACCATTAAACAAAACAAACTCAAGCGAAAGTGCATATGTGAGGTATCATCTTTTAAGATGAACATTGTCCCCAATGTTCAAGTAAAGGATGTAAAAGTGAAAAAGTAAAGAGAATGAAATCAAATACTCCCCTGATTCGCTCGGTATGGATAATAGGGTGGCCAGGTTAAATCTTCCTCCAAGAAAATGAACAATCAAAGCTTCCCTTCCAGAATATAAATCATCTTCTTGTCATACATAACCTGTAAATCCTGATAAAATAGACAAGACAACCTCGCGTAAAATCGGCGGCATCCTATATAAGTTACTAAATCCTAGAAAACAAGATAAGATATAATGCTTGTGGAATGAAGTTTGCAGATCTCCTGGAGATTATAAAACTTAATAATTCACAAAAACCATAAGACTCCGTTAGAAAAACAAAACCGGTAAAATTTCCAGATTTTTACACTTGACGCCGTCAAGAGTAAACTCATGACGCCGTCAGGATTGACCTGCAGAAATTCTTATGTTAGGTTTCCGGAAAATTTCTGGAAAAACTTGGTCCTACTTCCTGGAAAATCCTACAAAACTTCATTATGACTCAATACAAGCATTTGACTCTAACAAATACGAATACACATGTTCATTTAATATTGTGGAGAATCATGATCGGTTTGTTTCTTAAAAACATATTTGGGGTTTCCCCTTACACTTATCTTTTGCAAAAATACCTTTAGGTGGAGTTAAGACTAGGCCAAAACAACAAAGTAAAGTATTTCCACTATTTAGTTTAGAAACATGATCTACCAACAATAAAAATTAAGCATGCATACGGAAGTAAATAACAAACAAACAAATAAAATCACACAAAACATGGGTTGCCTCCCAAGAAGCGCTTTTCTTTATTTACGAGTCTTGTAGCTAGACTCAAGGTCATGGGTTACTACGTGATTTCATCATTGGTTCCACTCTCTAGGTCGTCTTCTAAACCAGTATCGCTTTCATAGTGTAAGTACTTCGGGTCTTCGAACTCGAAGATGTCTTTTCGATACTTAGAACCAAGCTTACTAACATCCTTAAAGAATCCACATGATAAATCAGAAGTGTCCTTACACCCTCTCCGAACATCTTCATCGCACAGAATAAGTTGGGAACTTATCTTATCAAGCCCGTCACAATCAATTTCCTTAAGGTCTCCTCTCTTGTATGGCGTTTGGTATGAAACCCTCCTAATCCCATCAGCGAAGGTCATAATACCGTTTCGATCATCAATTATCAGATTAGTGATCTCGCAAAATGGCGCTCCAAAAACAATTTGTGATAATCTAGGGTCCACATAGTCTTCGATGTTGTCCACGATCGTAAATTCCATAGTAAATGCCATATTTCCTACAAACACCTGGATTTCATGATCCTTACCAACCACTTTCTCTCCCTTGTAAATCATTCCCCATCTGCAGATATTGTTATAATGGAATAAGGACATAAAATTCTTTGGCAGGAATACGTTAATGTAGACGTTATCGAAGTACTTATGACCAATCATGCAGGGGATTTTGAGATTATTCGGATTACGCCGTCTGATCTTCTCCAACTCCCCATCCTTCGACCCATATATATTCCACTCAAGGGAAGGATGATACTCGTACACCTCCTCATTACCCCTACGAAAAATTACCTTCTTAACACAATTGGTGAATAATGCGCTACCATCTTTCTCATCAAGGATCACTCCCGATTCATTGATAAATGGCTTCCCAAGAACAAGGTTGGTTAACATTTGATTGGTGAGAGGGTCTACATCATCGACCATGGCGAGGTCAGTATTGTAAACAAGCTCTCCGACCCTGATTGATAAATTATTCATTACCCTTTCGCACGCAATGCGTTTTGGGAAGGTCTCATGGTATAAGGAAAGGGGGATTAGGTTGACTGGGGAGCTAGGATCTATATGACTATCGGTTAGGAGCTTTTCCTTAATGGTGCAGGAGATCTTGAAAACTTTATGGTTATCTTCCTCAGTCCTATCGCTACTCCCACTAGTAACATTCTCCATTTTTCTCTCGGGTTCTTCTACAATAGATTTACCCAAAATGGTTGGATTACTCTCATGCTCTTCCGATCTCTCTTTCTCTTCATCCGATTTGCCAGATTCTCGCGCGGTGTACTGCTCGGACGAGTCGGTAGGTTTTCTGGCCGAATTGTGGTCTACCCTTAAGGTCTCATCTTTAGCTAAATGACCAAATTTGTTAGTTTGTTGCTGGGTTGAGTTGGGTGTAAAAGCAGATATCGTGGTGATGGTGTTTACGAAATGGGTTGGTCCTAGGGGGTTGACAGGTTCTTTTCCTTTAGGGGACAGATGTTTGAATAACTTGCTAGGACTTTTTATTTTCACAGGGGGGGTTGGTGGACTCATGATGGTAACAGATTTAACCTCATCAACGTGAACGGGCTTGTTAACAACATGCTCTTTGATAGCAGTTAACAGATTACTAATCTTGTTGTTCACATCAGCCTGCTGTTGTCTAAATTTAGCCTCGAGCGTGGAGAGCTGTAATTCTTGAGATAGAATGAACTTTCGCAAGGCGTCTTCACAGCTCTGCCTAGGAGTGCTTTGTGAGGGAAAATGCTCGGACCAAGTGAGTGGTGAGGAGTCATTGAAGGATACGCTCCGCGTTTGGTACCCTCTGAAATTAGGTTTATCCTTCCATGCCTCATAGGCCTCGTCAGAAGTTCGATGGCCTCGTCCCACGTGTGACGATGTGAATTCGTTATAAGCACGTTTTGGAAGCTCCATGCAGTTATGAGTCTCGTGAGGACCATTACATAATTTACATGTGGAAGTGATTCTGCTTACATGGCTTGAGGATTTTGGAGCTTCGTAAGATTTCATGAGAGACTTGACTCGACCTTCAAGTTCCATGATCCTACGGTCGGGAGTGCTAGAATTGTTCGAAGGCAAAGATATTGCCTTGACCGTTTTGTTCAAGTCACGGGGATCATTCCAACTTTCGTTGTCATAGAGAGCAAGATCTTCTATGAGTTCCCATGATTGTTCCGCACTTAGATCACGTAGCTTACCACCGGCCGATTGGTCAATGGCTCGCCTCGTGGAGATGTCGATATGGTCATAAAATATTTGGACTTGGAGCCAAAGATCTAGGCCATGATGAGGGACTTTTTGGAGTAAGTCCTTGTGACAATATAAAAATCTAAGAAAATTATTTAAATTACTTTAACCTATAAGGAAATTAATAAAAATATAAAAACACAAATTACTTAATAAAAATCTAAAAATGAAAATTAAAATTAGATTAAATTAAATAGAAACTATCACTTATTTTTATGTTGTATTTTCTGGATTTTTATTTTACCAACCTATATTATACTTAAAAATAAACAACTTTAATAAAAACAATAATTTTATAAGCTAGAAATAAGCACTGTGGAAGCTTATTGCTTCCACAGTTGACTTTTGTTGACTGAGATGGAAAATAAGCTCACAAGAGCTTATGTGGGACCCACCTTGGATGAATCTGGTTCTAATAGGTTGTTTGAACTTGTAAAAGCTTAAATTGGCCAAATAAGCTCAGTAGAAAAGCTGTTAAGCCTTAATAAGCTAATCCAAAACCTAAAATGCAACACAGAATGGGGACAGATTTGGTAGCTTATTCTAGGTGGGGTCCACTGAGGTGCAGGTCAAACAATTGGTCAACCTAGGTAGCCTACTAGGAGGGGGGTTGAGGGAAACTAATTAGAGGTAGTGGGACCCACTGGGGTGGTCACAAACCACCACCAAAGTGGTGGTGGTAGCCTGAGTATCTGATGCACAGGGGAGCTTTTTGCCCTGCTAGTGACTTTGAGGGTCTGTGGGGCCCAGTGTAAAATTCCTAAAAATATAAAAAAGATTGGATACTAAAGTTGAGATGGTAGACTTGAAATCCTAAAAAGCACAAGGTCTAATACTTTCTATAAAATTCTAAACAAATCTCTCAAGTTTTGTCAAAACCTGAGAGATGTAATTTTGACTTTTGAGTGAAACTAGCTAGTTTGACTATTTTGAGATTCCAACACTTCTAATAAGCTGTAACTATGATAATAAGCTAATGTGAGACTAAAAAGAGCTACAATGATCACTTATGAGCAATTGAGCAAAGTTTTGGGACACAAATCCCTCACAGTTAACTGGGAGGGGGAGTTTTCTTTGATTTTGACTTTACAACTAATAAGACACTAATTTATTGACTGATTAAACCTATATAGACCTAATCTGACTTGACTGAACCAGAAACAACAAATAAAACAACCTTAAGGTCAGTGGATCCTACTGATCCAAACACACCCTAAACTAACTGTAAATGAGATTTTTAAAAGCAAAGACTGAGATAGACCATGGGAATGATTCCAAATACTATATTATGGTTATAGAAGATCAGATGAACATAAATCAATCACAACACAAGTAGATACCTCAGATTTGTCAAGTATGAGTTTTTCACTGTGAGGTTTTTAATTTTTTAGAACAAGTGAATTTAATGAACAAATAAACTATGTTATACTATATTATGACTAATTAACACCAATTAAGTATAAAAACATTCAGATAAACAGAAATAAGCTAAGTTACAGTAAACTTATAAAAATTGAGAAATGGCTTACAATTGGAAATGAACTGAGCAACAATGAACCATGGACCAAACTTACTTCCTAATGTCTCCCATAAGACAATTAACCCAGAAACAATCCAAAACAACCCTGCTCAATCCTTCTTCATGATCTTCCTTCAATTTTTTATTTTTTTTTTTTTCTTATTTATTTGATTATTTTTGGTATTTTTCTTTTTCTATTCTAAACTGAAATTTAAAACTTCTAAAAGCTTAAATAAGCTTTGTCAGAGCTTATATTAGCTTATGAGATGCTTTTACAACAACAAATAACAACATACAACAACTTGAGATTTTTGAGAATTTTAGAAATTTGCATAAACTGAGACAACCAATGAAACTTGAAATTGACTTTGATTAAAGATTGTATTACATGAAATTAAACTGATACAAGCTTGTTTGATTTAAATTACAACTGAATTTAAAGATTACACTACCTACGACCCAATTAACTAAAACCTAATCTAATAATCTTCACCACAGCTTCTTTCCTTCTTTATAATGACTTCTGAGGTATGTGGGACCCACTGGGGTATTTCCCACCACATTCTAGCCCTTGATATGGTCTGAGCAATCCAAGCCGTTTAAAACTTTTCTTGGCGCCAAAGTCTCCCCAGGGTACTGTAGATTACTTGGAGCGTATTTTAAGGCATTAAAGGTTTGTTGGAGTGTTGTGGAGGTGGAGGTGTGAGGTGGAAAGGTGGGTGATGAGGTGGAAGGTGGTATGGTGGATCAGTGGTGGTGGAATGGTGGTATGGTTTTGGGAGGGAAAAGAGATACGGGGTGGTTTTGTTTTAGGGGTGTTGACCGGGGTTTGACTGAGGGGGTGGACTGGGTTGTAACTGGGCTTAGGGAATGGGCTTGGGAAAGTGGGTGTTGGGTTAGTTTGTTTTGGTTATTTAACACATAGGTCCGTTTGGTTTTTAATTTGATAAATCACAAGGATCAAAAATGTAATTTGGGCAAAGTTTGGGGTCTGATTTAGGTGACTTTCCAAAGTTCAAATAAGGGTCCAAATTATCACATGTGAATAGTACCAAGGCAATAAAGATAAATTTCCATGTTTTAAATACCCGGGGACTAAAACTGACAAACCTTCAAACTTGAGGGACTAAATGTGTAATTTATTCAAAACTTTCTCCCAGGGACTAATAGTGACAATTAAGAATTCCCTAGGACCCTTAATGATAATTTTTCCATTTTGAACACCCAGGGACTGAAACTGTCAAGTTTGAAACTTTGAGGGACCTGTTTTGCCAAACTGTGAAACTTCAGGGACCAATCATGTAAATTCACCAAACTTAACACCAAGGACCATTCCTGCAAAAGATTATTAGTATAAGGACCAAAATTGATTTTCTCAAAGTTTTTACATCCCAGGGACCATTTATGTCAATTTCCAAAGTTGAGGGACTAAACTTGTAATTTTGTGAAACTTTGCACCAAAGGACTAAATATGTAACTTTATGATTAAAAAGGACCTTTGATGACTTTTTCATGTTTTTAGAATAACCAGGGACTAGTTTTGCCAATTTATGAAACTTGAGGGACTGAAACTGCCAATTATGCAAACTTTGTACGTTTTTCATTTGTTTTTGCATATTTTGTATTTGAAACATATAAAACACACTTCTAAGATATTTTAAGTATTTTGATACATATTTGAGTGTTTTTGTATGTTTTGGCAGTTCAGATTGATATAAAATGATGAGTATTTAGACACTCATCACCTTGAAACGAGTCCATGCTTCATAAAGAGATTCATTTTGACGTTGTTGGAACATCAAGATGTCATTTCTAAGCTTAGTAGTTCTCCCCGGTGGGAAAAATTGAGCAAGGAAACGAGTGGTGAGATCATCCCATGTGGTGATGGATCCCGCGGGTAAACGCTCAAGCCATTGACTAGCTTGATCCCGTAGAGAGAATTGGAATAGGCGTAATCGGGTTGTCTCTCTAGTTGCAACATCTAGGTCTATGGAATCTACGATTTTGAGGAAGTCCTTAAGATGTTGGTTTGGATCTTCGGAACGAAGTCCATGGAATGCACATCCGCTTTGCACCAACCGGATGGTGTCGGATCGCAAGGGGGTCACATTGGCTCCGGTGAGCTCAATGGTGTTTCGGTAGCCTTGGTGGCTAGGTCGGGAATACTCTCCTAAGGTTCGGCGCCTAAGGGGTTCTAATGGTGGGTTTTGTTGTGGTGGGATGACGGGTTCAAAGATGTTCCCGTTGTCCATGATGTCGGGTGGTTACGAACAAAGGCACAAAGAAATAAGATAGACTAAAGAAAACCTAAAAATAAAAATAAAATCTTACTAGAAAGGAATCTAGCAAGTAGACCTAATAAAAAGAAATTCTAACCTAGACAATAACTATTCCCCGGGCTGCGGCGCCAAAAACTTGATACGTGGGAATCGCACCAGGCTTTACCTCTCGAGGGATCTCGAGAAGCTTACAACCCCCACCAGGCAGTGTACCTAATCGTTGTAATATAGTATAGTGACAAGTACCGGGGGATTGATCGTTCAGCTAGGAATAGTGTCGCTAGGATTAGAAAGCCTAAATACTAGTTCTAAAGGTGAGGGATGATTATTTTTGTATTTTTATATTTTTTAGAAAGCAAGTAAATATCTCGGGTTTGAAGGATTTGGGCGGAATTAGTTGCTAATCAACTAACCCAATACTAAATATGCAATCAAAATAAAACACTAGAAATAAAGATAAACTAAATTATACTAAAGGTGTGAGCAGTAAATGGAGAAAATGTGTTTACTTAGATTTCACTACTCCCTAGACATCTTTTACACGTTAATTACATGTTATAATTGCATGGATGACGGATCGTATTCCTTAATACCATTCATGGGGTGGCACACATAACTCCCCAATTCTATGAGCTCTTATCTCCTCCTACACCATGCCCAGCACAACTATAGGGATTGTAAACAGTGGCTCATGCATTAAATACAACCAATAAAGACCTAGTGCGCGTCAGTTCATGTTTCTTAAGACGTTCAAGCATGTTACCAATTGGAGATCTGCCAGTTTTCTTAAGCCTAACATATAAATCATTCATCCAAGACAAGAATAAACAAGTAATCAACACATAATTAACATCTAGGTTTCATTAGATCTAAGCAAACACAAGATAGATCTAGCCTAGCATGATGGAATTAAGACAAGAACAAGATATAGACAACCAACACATAGACATATTGATTGAATTAAAGAACACTTATCTTAATTAAAATGAAAGGTATCAAGGGTTTGGAACCCTTGAAAAACCTGTAAAAGTTGCACCAAAATCGTACTTAGGGTTTCTCCAAAACTTCTCCTTTTTAATGTGAAAATTAGAAAACTATATATAGGAAAAGGGGTCTGACGGCGTCAAGACCAACCTTGTGACGCCGTCACCTCGCCGCCAAAACTATTCTCGGTCTGCCTTGATCCACATTTGACGCCGTCAAGACTTAATCATTTCCAGGCCTTCATGACTTTTTACTCTTGACGCCCTACCTTCGTGACGCCGTCAAATCTGTACTGGGTCGTCATGGACTTCTGCTCTGGACGCCGTCACCTACTGTTCCCAGCATGGAAAATTAAGACTTTGGAGTTTTCTTCACATTTATGCTCCAAAAATGTCCGAATTGCTTCCTTTTCCAGATTTCTCTCCCAAAGTACCTAAAATCACAAAAGGAACGATTTAGGGCAATATTTGATCAAATAAATTCGAATTCGGGCTTAAATGACCCCCTAAAAACGGATCATTTTTCGCCTCATCACAAGTTATCTTAACAAAAGTCAAAATCAGCCTAAGCTTCTCATATCTGTCCACTATGTGGATTTTTAGATGCAAAAACCCCCAAATCCTTGCACAAGCTGTTAGTTTAGCTTAATTTGGCCTCATTTTAGTTTATTACTACATATTGGGTCATTAGGAATCAGTGGAAACTCAACAAAGTCAACACAGGCTCAATCATAAAAAGTCAAAATTGTATAACTCTTTCAGAATTCCAAAATTTCTAGGAATTTTAATGATTTTTGTGTTTAGAATTGGCCTTTGAGATTTTTACCAGTAAGAACCTGTCACCTTAACTTTTGAATCCCACTCTTGGCATAATTTTAGGAATTTTATTGGTAGCTTATTTGGCTTGTCAAACAGGCCTGCAGGGGGAGACAGTCCCCTGCATCAGCAGATACTATCCCAACACCACCACTTGGTGGTGGTTTTCTGGCCACCACAGTGGTCCACAGCCCTCTAAATTTGTTCCTTTCAACCCCCCCCCCTGGTAGGCTTCAGATATTGACCAACCATTTGACCTAGGAGCCTGTGGACCCCACTTGAATTGACCACAAAGGTCTGTCCCATTTTCAGTCAAGCACCAAGTTTCAAGTGCTTATTTAAGTGTTTTTTTGTGTTGCTCTATGGTACCCTAATTGCTTAATCTTGCTTAACCATGTTCCTTTAACTCATTTATACCAGTTTTAACCTTTGTGGGTCCCACTCAAGCTCATTTGAGCTTATTTGCTTAAAAAGTCAACTATGGTCAACTGTCAAAGCTTTTAAGCTCCATAGTGCTTATTTTTAGTTTATAAAAAAGTTGTTTTCATTAAAGTTGTTAGTTTTTAGTTGTAAAATAGGTTTGTAAAATCAATTTAATTTTAAGTGATAGTTTCTATTTAATGTAATTTAATTTTAATTTTCATTTTTATATTTTTATTAAGTACTTAGCAATTTTATATTTTTATTAATTACCTTTTATATTAAAGTAATTTTAGTAATTTTCTCATATTTTTATATTGTCATTTAGTATTAATTAGAATTAATATTAGTTTTATTAATAATTAATTAATAATTAAGTTTTAAATAGCATAATTAGTTTTTATTAAGTGAGACCTAGTTTTTATATTTTTCCTAGCTTTGATATAATATAATATAATTTTAAGAATTTTCTAGAATTTTTACTGTTCATTTGCTATTTTTTATAATTTAAAATAGTTTAATTAAGTAATTAATATTTAATTAGTAATTAATTAATATAAAAATCACAAAAAGACAAAAATACTTATTTTTAATTTTAAAACTTATTTTTAGTTATTTTATAATTTTAAAAATTTTATTTTCACTTTTCTAGTATTTAATTAATATTATATTGTATTTAAGTTAATATAATTAGTTAACAAATAGATAATTAGTAATTAATTAATATTAAATTATTAAATAGTGTAAAAATTTATTTTCTTTTTCTAAAAATTTTTCTTTTATCTTTTAGTTTGTAAAAATGTCATTTTCACCCCCTGGGGGTTTTCAGATTTCATTTTTCACTTTTTATCTTGTACGTTTACGTTTTATTCAAATGTAAACGTACGCGTTTTAAGTTTTAAACGTTTCTGGTTTTTTTGACTTTCCAGTCTTGTTCATATAGCTTATTTAAGCTATTTTCTTCGTATATTCCTTAGTTTAATCACTCACAAACCTTTTCCTGTCCAAATTCACCCGATCACAAACCCGTTTATTAACCATCACACCTCGTCGGGACATAACGACCCGGGGAAACCACTATATTCCGCGGAGCATTGACTCTAAGCTGTTTGACCTTGTTGACCATCACTTGGTCAGTTTAGGTTGACTGTTTGGAGCCAATCAGTCATGTATGTACATAGTGGTGGAGCCGGTTCATTCGGTTAAGTGTGCATAATAATGGAAAAGGCTTGGGTCCAAAGGTAAAAAGGATTAAGTGTGATGCAAATGAATATACACTACATTCGATTAAGTAACGAATTCATAACTGGAGCAAATAAATGTTTGACTAAACATGTAGCATAATCAATTAAATCAAGTATACATTTAGATGAAAACGAGCATGTATTCTCCCCCAAAAAGTTTACAAAACAATTGAAAGAGTAGGGGCAATGACTCACCTGGTGCGATAGCTACGATGACAAAAGTGGATACACTGAAATGAGGCACGATCTCTAACCGCAACCTAATATGAATGGTATGATCTAATGTAAGAAATGAAATGATGCTACACATGCAAATACGTATGTTATCAATACCACTCGTGAAAGTTGAAAATAACGTTTATCGTCGAAAAATACATTATTGACGTCTCGTTAAGTTAATAACCACTTTTCATGTAAATAGGTTGAAACAGTACTCCACGATCCTCGTTTGGTTTTTTATCGGTAAATATAATGTTTTCGTCGTAGTTTAATATTTCTCTTTACTTGAAAATATGACCAAAATGGCCTCGCAAAATTAGTCGCGAAATGGTGAATATTAAGAGTTAGGAAAGAAACTCAGTGGTTTTAGGAAGCTTGTAACATTATCTAAAAAGTCATAGAATTGAAGTTTGTTCATACGGGTCTCGATCATAAAGAAAAATAGTGGCGAAGTAGGGTGTTTGGGCTGTTTCTACAGTTTTCGGTAAATTTTGAAAGACCATAAGTTATTCGTTATTAACCGTTTGACAAACGGTTGGATGTTTTGAAAACTAGGCTGGGTGAACTAACTTTTTTTCAATGATATAAATTTTCCAGAAATGGGTTTATCAATAAGAAAAGTGGTGTCGAACATGGTCACTTGGCGAAATGGTTAATACTTCGAAAATTTTCTAAGTGTTGTGCTGAAGGAAAAATATAGTGTGCGTCGAGTTTTAAAAGCTTGTATCTCGGTCGTTATAAGTCCGTTTCTTATATCAACGGCTTCGTATTAATATATACTAACATATTTTCGATAAATCGGCCCTTCTAGATCACGTTTAACGCCTCGTTTTGTCCATTGAATTTCGTGCAACAGCACGTATTATTTTCAGAAAATAGTTTTTCGTCGTTAAACTTGTTTTTTAACATATCCCATTCGTTATAAACTCGTTTTAATTCATTCTTTCGCCCATAGCTTTGTTTTTGAAAGTATTTTTTGAATCTCTAGCCCAATGTTACCCAGAAACCCCTGAGTTTTCTATATTTTACAAAAAGGGAAATAATGTCAAAGTATTTTTGGCTAGTTATTTGTTACTAAATGGTGAGATAATGTCAAAGTATATGTTTAGATATTTGTATAAGTCTTGGTCTTGGTCTTTTAATAAAGTATCACATGGACTAGGGGCTAGGGGGCACATGTAAGGAATAAGAAGAGTGTGTAGGAAGCTTAGCTAATTAATACTCTTGTCTAGTTGTTGGAAGTATTAGTTGTTTTGTGTATCCATTAGGTATTATTGGGTACCGAGTTAACTAAAAATAAATCGTGACGAGTTGAAATAAAATATGACGAAGTTGTAAAAATAATGTAATTACATTCCTGATGAGAATCGAGTGTTAAAATAATTATCGGGTTGAAATAACGCAAACCGACAGAGTTATAAGCTCCTAACGAAAAATGTAGCAGTTGAGTTGAAAATATCGTGTAATTTAATAATACTAGACGAATACCCATGCATAGCAACGGGATTTTATAGCGACAGATCGTTTAGTGATAAAAGAAAGTTTATAGGTTATAAATGAAAAATAATAAAAGTTAGGGGTGGCAAATCTTGCCCAATTTGTAATTTTTTGGCGATTTTTTACACTTTTTTAAAAGTTTTGGGCGTTTTTTGCCCCTTTCATTTATTTGATTGGCTCTTATAGGCAAAAGATAAAAACATATATTATTAGATACGCTTTCGAATCACACAATTCAACTTTCAAGCAATTACTCTCATTTTTTTTCCGATCAATTCACTTGTCACTGGTAACTATAAAACATTTCAACGATTTTAATTTTAATTTATCTCATTTATTAACTATTTTATGCATAATTATTTAATACTCTAATTAATTGATAGATATATTTAATTAGTTGCATTTTTATTCATTTGTCCAAGCAGGTTTTCTCAAATTGCAGTCAGTTTTTTTTTTTTTTTTTTTTTTTTTTTTTTTTTTTAAGAAAAAATAATTAAATATAGTTAAGACTTAGATGCTTGATCTTTTTTTACAAGATGAATTAAAGGGGTTTTTAGGACTGTTCCGAATGTTTTTAATAGTTGAATTATAATTTGCTCATTTTAGCCCGTACCCGTTTGGCCCGATTTATAATTTGTCCGTTTAGCCCATTCCCGTGCCCGCCCTTTTTGCCACCTTTAATAAAACTTTGAAGATTTGGGGATTAAACATAATGTTTTGAAACCCGGTTAAACCGTTCCGGCCGAAAAATGGGTCGATTTAAACCGAGTCATGCTTTTAATAACTGAACCCGTCGTGTATTAGTCCTTGTATTCAAAACTATATGTTTTTCCCAGTTGAATCCGTTGGTCTGGTCCAATTTTCAAAACTATATGCAACATCAACTTGTTAGTTTGTATGAAGTTTTGTGTGTTTTATTAATTTGTATAATGTGTATAATAACATGTACTTTTTATTTTAGGGTATTTTAAAAATAACATTAATTAGTGTGTTTAACTATTTTATATTTTATATTATGTTGTAGCTTTTTTAAATTGTATATTGTGACAAAATTTTTGTACTTTTTAGTAAGGGTGTTTTAATTGATTGTTTTTTATTTGATATAGATGCTTTTAATTGGTTATACCATAGGAATAAATTATTGTAATTTTAAGTTATGGGGTGTTTAATTAAGAGTATTAATTATACAATTCATTTTCTCTCACCCTTGACTTTCAAGATTTCACTTTTCAAGGTTTGACCATTTTCTCTTTATATGTAGTATAGATAATTTTTATATCATTATAATGAGTATGAAAATATATTAGGATCGTAGTCGGGAGTGTCGTGTATATGTTAGTAGTAAAAACTGAGTGGTAACGTTAATTACAAATTAAGCATATGTAAATGGAAATAATGCATATCCGTGCATGATCTAAAGTGCTGATGACGTTAATGATGATATGTAGACTACTCCAGTCTATATGACGTGTCCCTACTGATGATGCATGAATTCGCAGCTAAACCAATCCGGTTACACGAATTTAAATACCCGAAAACTAGATTTACGAAGTGATGAACGACAATCGTGAATAGTGATTTCCTTCCGGGAATGAATAGTGTTTTGTGAATAGTGAAAATTTGAAACACTTCTCGGAATCTCAAACTGACTCCGAAAACGATGAATAGTAAAATGATGAATAGTGATCGGTGAATAGTAAATGATGAATAGTAACTTTCCGAGATGAATAATGAAATTTCGACGTTTGAAAAAGAACCTAAAACTACGAGTTGTAACAATCTTCCCCTCTAAAAGGAACTTCGTCCCAAAGTTCAGTTCGTGTTGGTCTCTAGAGTGGTATTGGTGAAAAGATGATGATATTTATCGTGTAAGCTACTGAGCTCTAATGGGAGCTCAAGTCTGTAGGCCACTAGGCTCATTCTGTCTGAAATATTGAATGGTCCAATGTATCTCGGGTTTATCTCTCCATGTTTGTGAATTGTGTCTCAATGGTGTTGTCCTTGGGATTGTGTGATATCTATTGTTGTAAATGAATCCTATTTATCGCAAATGGTCAGCTCAACTACCTCCAGAATCCATCACACCCGATTTGAGCATATCTCCCTATGTTTGAATCATTCTCTAATTCTGACCATTTATCTGAAGATGATAGGTGGTGTGGTTCCAAAGGAATCTTAATGAAATCGCTAGGAGTTTGAGGTGAATCAAATTCCTCTATTAGGAATAATTGAAATGGTATAATGGATCTTGTGGAGAAAGTCTTACAAGGTTAAGTCCGTCAAAGGATGTTATTGGAAAGATTAGGTTAGGATAAGGTTGTGATCCTCCGCAGGAATGTCATGAATTGGGTCTCTCTCCACCTATGATGCTTAGTCTCCATTACTAAGATTTTCCCCAAGATCTATGTCGTCAAATCACAAAACCCTAAATGTATAAGTGATGTAATATAGTGATCGATTTTCAAAGTTTGTTTTGAGATTGTGTGTTTTGTTCATAAACATTCCCTAAATAAATGAGTTTACAACTTTAAGCAAACGGCTTTCTAAGTAACATTTTTTTTCTTGATGTTTCAGAATTTAATAGTTATGCAAGATAGGACTGTTTTCAACATGAGGTGGATAGTATGGTTTACCAAAGATCGATGTTTAAAATTTCTTAACATTCAATAGTTTTGTAAAAGATTAACCAAAAGAAATTTGCTTATCAAAATAAGTGCCTTAGAAAAGCATTTCTTACAAGATATATGTTTCGTATAACTGTTGTTTGGAGAAAAATCCATTTAAAAGTGAAAGTGTTAAGAGGATAAAATAGTCGGGTAGGTATGTCTGCACAAATGCATAGGTGTCTATCATGTTTGAATAATGTCTATTGGTGAGGACATGTTCAATTGAAGGCTTTATAGTCTTGGTTAGGAAGTTGGATTTATCTCTATGGGGTTGCTTAGTGAGCACTCGTATCTAAACGAATCTTGTAATTCAGTCAAGCCAATACTTTCTAGATGGTCGAATTTTTTTGCGATCAGGCCAGTGATAGTCGTTCGAATGGTTTTGTGATATCCTGGGATTTCTGTTGAGTTTTGAATGGTCTTAATGTACCGAGGGATCCTCCTCATAGATGGTATGGAAAGTCTTCCCTAGGGAGATTATTGATAATATCCACTTATCAATATTGGGAGTAGTGAGTGATGAGTGACACAGGAATCTATAGAGTGTCACCTAATTCCTTATATATATTTCATGGGGAAGAGAAATGATAATGATGGTGAGAAGGGAAATGACTGCGACAGCTGCGACACAATGAGATTGTGATGAAAGGGAATACTGTGATGTAAAATGAAACATTTGGAAATTGGGTAGAGAATTCAATCCAGACAAAATTTTATTTTAACTATTCTCAATGTTGCAAAATTCATCTCTGAGTCAAACATAAGTGGTCAGCCTATATCCCACTATCCCGGGTCGAATGTAGTAGACCAGTCTACATTCCACCGAGGTTCCATGAATTTTGAAATACTCAGTTCAGTTATACTAAAACTATGTCCTTCACAAATACAAAGACGTTCTGAAAGACTAAGGCAAGTGACCAAACTCGAGGTCAAATGATGAAACTATGCAAGGAGAAGGCGTAACATGAGACGCATAAGTTATGTAAGCATACTAATAGGGAATACAATTATTGTAATCAACTAGAAAAAATGAGTATAATATATCTAATAATGAGATACAAATCTCATCACACATGTCAGCAACAAACTACCAATGAGGCATCAGCTTGGCATGCAGGCACGCGGCGGTCATAGGTTTAAGTTTTCGTGAAAGTAACTATAGTATAGGTTTTAAAAACACTCAGTTCTCTATAGCCAAAGCTCTGATAGCAATCTATCACATCCCCAAAATCGGGTCCAGCGGAAGCTTACATGTAGCTGGGGTGTAACTCAATTGGTATCGCAACACAAGTACATAAATGGTTTTCACTTCAATTATTTAGAATAAAATCGTTTAATCGAAAGTATTGAATTTACATCGTTAAAAGTAGTGCGAAAATAGGCCCTTAAAATAGTTTTAAAACGGTCCCCAAATGAATATTAGAGTCTTCTATGACCATGCCATGCCCTGCTAAAACCTCCAGTAGCGTGTCATTGCTTAATACCTGAAAATACATGCTAAAGCGTCAACACGAGGCTGGTGAGTTCATAGAGTCTAGTGTAAAATGAAATACATTGCATTTGAATGAAGATTTCTCAGCAAAGGCATCGTAAATCCACTCAGTTGCAAGTCCCGCCCATACAAGACTTACAACCTGTGTGTTCACAACCCACTGCCAAATATGTTTTGGTTTGTGTAAACAAAAATAATATGTGGACCAAGATTCAAAGATAAGTGTAGTTTGACCAATACATTTGGTTACGTGACCAATTCATTCGGTTATGTTACCCGTACATTCGGTTATGTGACATGTACATTCGGTTATGTGACCCGTACATTTGGTTATGTGACCCGTACATTCGGTTATGTGACCCGTTCATTCGGTCATGTATGACATAGTGGTGGAGCCGGTTCATTCGGTTAAGTGTGCATAATAATGGAAAAGGCTTGGGTCCAAAAGTAAAAGGGATTAAGTGTGATGCAAATGAATATACACTACATTCGATTAAGTAACGAATTCATAACTGGAGCAAATAAATGTTTGACTAAACATGTAGCATAACAATTAAATCAAATATACATTTAGATGAAAACGAGCATGTATTCTCCCCCAAAAAATTTACAAAACAATTGAAAGAGTAGGGGCAATGACTCACCTGGTGCGATAGCTACGATAACAAAAGTGGATACACTGAAATGAGGCACGATCTCTAACCGAAACATAATATGAATGATATGATCTAATGTAAGAAATGAAATGATGCTACACATGCAAATATGTATGTTATCGATACCACTCGTGAAAGTTGAAAATAACGTTTATCGTCGAAAAATACATTATTGACGTCTCGTTAAGTTAATAACCACTTTTCATGTAAATAGGTTGAAATGGTACTCCACGATCCTCGTTTGGTGTTTTATCGGTAAATATAATGTTTTTGTCGTAGTTTAATATTTTTCTTTACTTGAAAATATGACCAAAATGGCCCCGCGAAACTAGTCACGAAATAGTGAATATTAAGAGTTAGGAAAGAAACTCAGTGGTTTTAGGAAGCTTGTAACATTATCTAAAAAGTCATAGATTTGAAGTTTGTCCATACGGGTCTCGATCATAAAGAAAAATAGCGGCGAAGTAGGGTGTTTGGGCTGTTTCTACAGTTTCTGGCAGTTTTCGGTAAATTTTGAAAGACCATAAGTTATTCGTTATTAAACGTTTGACAAACGGTTGGATGTTTTGAAAACTAGGCTAGGTGAACTAACTTTTTGTCAATGATATAAATTTTCCAGAAATGGGTTTATCAATAAGAAAAGTGGTGCCGAACATGGTCACTTGGCGAAATGGTTAATCCTTGGAAAATTTTCTAAGTGTTGTGCTGAAGGAAAAATATAGTGTGCGTCGAGTTTTAAAAGCTTGTATCTCGGTCGTTATAAGTCCGTTTCTTATATCCACGGCTTCGTATTAATATATACTAACATATTTTCAATAAATCGGCCCTTCTAGATCACGTTTAACGCCTCGTTTTGTCCAATGAATTTCGTGCAACAGCACGTATTATTTTCAGAAAATAGTTTTTCGTCGTTAAACTTGTTTTTAACATATCCCCTTCGTTATAAACTCGTTTTAATCCGTTCTTTCGCCCATAGCTTCGTTTTTGAAAGTATTTTCTGAATCTCTAGCCCAATGTTACCTAGAAACTCCTGAGTTTTCTATATTTTACAAAAAGGGACAGCCACTTTCTAATAGTGTCAAAAATGTGATTTTCTAGTTTATAACTTGTCCAAAACTTAACCAAAGTACTTCAAATCAACTCCTCAAGTACCCAATCCTACCATACACCTTCTTAGGGTGCCATGCGTTCCTAAACATCACTAATCTTGGTGGGTTTCATGGGAATAATCATAGGATAATCAAAAACCCATGATATGTAGTAAAAATCAATTAAAGTGGTATGGATCATAACATACTTGCATGTTTTTGTTACTAAACCACAAAAATACATCATGTAGAAGTTTAAAAGAGTAAGAAAATTATTAGTAACTTACTTGAATGATTATGGACTTTTGAGCAAGAAAACTTAATAATCTTGAGGTTTTTATTTCAAAACCTTAACTAGATTAATACTATGACTTGTTTAAGTACTTGATTCTTGAAAAAAAAACTATTTCTTCTTCTTGATCTATTGTTGGCTGAAATTTTGTAGAGAGAAGGAAAGATGAGAGTTTTTGGCTAGTTATTTGTTACTAAATGGTGAGATAATGTCAAAGTATATGTGTAGATATTTGTATAAGTCTTGGTCTTGGTCTTTTAATAAAGTATCACATGGACTAGGGGCTAGGGGGCACATGGAAGGAATAAGAAGAGTGTGTAGAAAGCTTGGCTAATTAAAACTCTTGTCTAGTTGTTGGAAGTATTAGTTGTTTTGTGTATCCAATAGGTATTATCGGGTACCGAGTTAACTAAAAATAAATCGTGACGAGTTGAAATAAAATATGACGAGGCTGTAAAAATCATGAAATTACATTCCTGATGAGAATCGAGTGTTAAAATAATTATCAGGTTGAAATAACGCAAACCGACGGAGTTATAAGCTCCTAACGAAAAATGTAGCAGTTGACTTGAAAATACCGTGTAATTTAATAATATAATTTTTATATCATTATAATGAGTATGAAAATATATTAGGATCGTAGTCAGGAGTGTCGGGTATATGTTAGTAGTAAAAACTGAGTGGTAACGTTAATTACAAATTAAGCATACGTAAATGGAAATAATGCATATCCGTGCATGATCTAAAGTGCTGATGACGTTAATGATGATATGTAGACTACTCCAGTCTATATGACGTGTCCCTACTGATGATGCATGAATTCGCAGCTAAACCAATCCGGTTACGCGAATTTAAATGCCCGTAAACTAGATTTACGAAGTGATGAACGACAATCGTGAATAGTGATTTCCTTCTGGAAATGAATAGTGTTTTGTGAATAGTGAAATTTTGAAACACTTCTCGGAATCTCAAACTGACTCCGAAAACGATGAATAGTAAAATGATGAATAGTGATCGGTGAATAGTAAATGATGAATAGTAACTGATGAATAGTAACTTGCCGAGATGAATAATGAAATTTCGACGTTTGAAAAAGGACCTGAAACTACAACTTGTGACATTACTTCGTCAGAGTGTCCCTCATATTTTGTTTGTAACCTAAAGATTTGATTACGAGTTTTCTCTAATTCATTTTCTAACCTATTTCTACCTATTCCTAATTCCCTAATCCTAGTTTCTACTTCTTCCATTCGTCCTAAAGATAATTTATCTAAATGACTAAGTATTTCCTCTATTTGTTCATCATGCCTTTCTAAAGGCGTTTTATATGAACTACTACCTATTTCAAACCTAGGGGGAGGTGATGGTAGTATAATACGTATTTTCTTATGGGGAGATGAAACTATTTCAGAAACATAACGATCTTGACTATTATAGCGGGGTATAGATGGCGTAGGGGTTATAGTAGGTACGTTAGGAATTTCTCCACCATATTCTTGCATATACCCATTATAAGCCTGCATATAGGGATCATTCGGGGAAAGTTCTAAACCTAAGTTAGTTAAGATGTTATGTGCTAATTCTTCCGGAGAATTAGAACCAGAAGATAAGTGGGTAGGAGTAGCTGGAGCATACTCATAACTATCGGATGAAGTATCCATATCATCGGTATCCAACACGATGATAGGATTGTTAGAGGATGACATATCTAACTGTAATACCCGAAAGAGTATCTTAGCATAATTATAACCTAAGTAGATATCCTATAGGCAATACTAATAGTGGGGATTCTATCCTAAAGGCAATAGTGAGGTATCTATCCTAGAGGCAATTTGGGGGTTCTAACCTAAAGGCAAGTCGGGAATTCTAACCTAAAGGCAAGTCGGGAATTCAAACCTAAAGGCAAGTTGGGAGTCTAAAGGCAATTTCGGGATTCTAGTAGCACGGAGGACTTTTTGAAAAAGTGGTTATAGTTTAGGAAAAATCATTTGTTCTCTATAACCAAGGCTCTGGTACCAATCTGTAACACCCCCGTTTTTCACTGATCGCAGTGGATTAAGTGTTTGGGGTATTACTCATGGAAACAAAGACAAGATAATAGAAAACGACTCGAAAATAGACGTTTTGAAAAAGGTGTTATCATTCATTTATTTATCAGATTTTTTACAGTAAAAGATGTACTTTTACCAAAAGAGATGTCCCTAAGATACGTTTTATGACATAAAACTTGATGAATGATAACTATTTTGGACATTCTCATGTCCAGTACTTCTCCGTGTCAGGGTTTCTATAGTGCCTAATTACCTAAGATAACATGCTTAAAAGTCAACACGAATGTTGAGTGAGAGTCATAGGTTTAAGTAGATAGAGTATAATTACAAGTTCCACAGGGTTCAGCTTAAACCCTATGTGTGAAAAGGTTTTAGTGATGGAAGGTATATGTACTAAGCTCATGAACCACACGTTAACATTCCAGGTCATGGGGTCTGCAGACCAAACCATGAGGGGACGGGAAGGATAACTTGCCAAAGTTAATCCTTTAATGGGTTCAAATATAGTACTTATTGGTAGCGTCCAGAAAGATGTTAATACCAACAGGAGTTGTCAAACTCTAATAGATCTATCAACTATGTTCGCATTCGCGTGGGTAAAATATCCCAAATGATTAGATTCATGAATTTTGGTTTTGTAATGATGGCAGATAGTTTACTCGTGCAATAACCAAGGGAAAAGACTTGTATTCGGTTTAAAGCATGTATCCCCCTCACAAAGTTGTAAAAATTTTAAAAGTGAGGCTATGAAAACTCACATGGGTCTTAAGGTAAGTAAAGTAGGGGTTTAGACAACTCACTCACGTATCCTGGGGGTAGTGTAGGTGTGTGTATGTCAAGTCTTAGTCTAGGTTTTCTTAACTAATTACTATTAGGTTTTTATATATAACATAACACCGTTCAGGCCATCGTAATCCAGAAGTATATGACTCCTCACATGAAGCTCCCTACTATTGTATTATGTTATCAACATAATACCGTTCGGGCCATCATATCTCAGAAGTATATGCAATAATCATTTGAGGAGCCAGGGCACTTTAATTCTTAAACCCAGCAAACTCGTCAAAACGAAATATCCACATAGTACTCCTCGCATGAAGCTCCCTAGTATTGTGTTATGCTTCTAACTTAAATAGGTTTTATATTTATATGAAAATAGTCCGTTTTTACCCTTTAAGTTTATATATTTACATTTTCAGACTTATAAACTTATAACAATTAAGCATATAACTTTATAACTTTTGCACATTTAATCCCTATACTTATATATTCTAGAGAAATGACAAAAATAGTCCCTAAAATATACTAACTTTCATTATTTACCCTTTTTACCCTTATCTTTATAGTATTTGCAATATTAGTCCTTTTTAGTTTATAACTTGTTTTAATTTCTATCCTAAGGTTTCAATACTTTGTAAAATGAGTCCTTACACTTATAACTTATAGGAAATGTCAAAAAAAAGTCCCTAGACTTTATATTTTCAGGAATTTATGATATATACCCCTATGCATGTAAAGTTTTGCAAAACTAATCCTAAATGCATGTAAATCATATTTTAACATAACAACTAGGTTTCTAAGCTTATATTTAGTTCATATAAGTTCAAATAAGTCATATATTTCATATTATATTACAATAATAAGCTATATCACACGTAAACATGCAATTCGACTATATCTAGGGTTACGAAAAGAAAGCATGCAAACGGGAAGGTTTAAGGTTATCCTATGGTTTCTAAGGCTCATCCTAAGCGTCTTAGGTCTATTCTAAGACTACTATAATGTAAACTAGGGCTTACCTAAGTCGTGCCAGGGTTAACGAGGGCTAAAGGGTATCTAGGGTTTCTTTCGGCTCAAACCACAACTCGACTAGGCCAGGGCTTTGCTACTCGTTCTCTAGGGCTTCTAAGGGTCTTAGACTATATAAAGGTTTAAAATAGAGAGGAGATAAAGGTGTAAAGAGAAATGGAGGGGAGGGGAGGAGTATTTATACTCGCGTAAGGAGTAGCGAATATGGCAAGGGCTGCCATATGTCAAGGGGGAAGGTTGACTAAGCTGAGCTATGAGGTGGTGTGGTAGGTCTAGGTGGTGATGAGGAGCAGCTATGGAGGTAGCTAGGGGGCGCCATAGGCCAGTTGTGGTGGTTATGAGCCGAGAGAGGCGGTTTGGGGAAGAAGGTGACAAGTAGGTGATCCACCTACTTTCTTGGGTGGTTAGAGGTGTTAGGGTGGTTTCTTAGTTATTAGTTAGGTGCTAGGGTGGTTGCTTGTTTAATTTTAGGTGCTTAAGCATCATGGTTTAAGTGTTTAGCTCAAATTTTAGTCTAGTTTTATATAGTGAGAGTTTAAGGTTTTGCCTAGGTTGTAATGCTTTATTTAGGGTCCTAATGATGTTTAGTAACTAATATAATGTCTTAAGTAGCTTATACTAAGTGGTGATAACTTATGGTGAAGATTTGGGATAGTTTAGATCTAGTTTCGGGAAGTTATGACCTAATTAGGGTTTTATGCTTATATGACTTGTACCTAAGTTCTGGGGAGTTGTACTATGATCTAGGGAGTCTAATATATCCTAAGGTAACTAATGTAACTTATATCTAAGTCTTATATACTTTCAAGTTATTTCGGATAAGCAATTAGGGTTTTAAAGTTAACGGGGAACACATAGGTGCATTTGGGGTTTTCTAGCAAGTATGGTGTATTATAGTGATAGTTTTCTTAGTGAAAATATGTTTTTAACCTTGACCTGACATACCGGGATGTTTACATCAAGTAAACATGGTAGTGGTTGGCATGGGTGGATACGTGAGCTTGTTTAAAGGTTAGTTAGGTTATAAGGATATAATAAAGCAAAAATTTAGCTCGGGAAAATCCGATAGGCATTTCTAATCCTAGATTGTGCTTAGTGAGGGCCTAAGTTAAGTTTGTAAGGCATTTCTAATCCTATTGTGCTTAGTGAGGGCCTAAGTTAAGTTAGTAAGGCATTTCTAATCCTATTGTGCTTAGTGAGGGCCTAAGTTTAGTTAGTAAGGCATTTCTAACCTAGGGGAAGTTAGTGGGTTGTTACAGTTCAATAGTAGGTGTGTAATAAAACTAAGAGAAACACTTGTTAGGGTAATTTTAGCGCCAAATTTAAAATTTTTTGCAACATATAGGAGTGAAGCTTTAGTCTTAATAAGCGTCTCATTGATAGGAGTTGTATGACTAGCGCAAAAACCGTACCACTCAAAATTTTCCACCCCAAATATGTGAGGTTCGCCCCTAGATTTGTTAGGAAAAGATGCTTATGAGTATACCGGTAGTACTTAGATTCTAGAACTTGTGATAGTGATGCATCCTGAGACCGCTAGTGAGACTACATTCGTGTAGTAGGATTTACTACATAATAAGAGGCATTAGGATAACCCTTGTGTTAAACCAGTATCATAATTACTTGACAAATAAAGTCAATACACTTGACTAGTAAAGTCAATTAATTTTCCCACACCTTTGTGATATACTCATCTTTAGTACACGATACCCTTAGTACACCCCTCCGAGCCTATCTTTTTCATTTCTAACTTTAAGCATTTTACTTAAAGATAGAATTTATTTACAATCCACCCCAAATGTACACCCAAATCGCCTTAGCCTTCCTTGTATGCACTCATCTTTTGTGCATTATTGTTACATGTTTAAACCCTTAATTAATTGTCTAATTGATTACATGGTTGCTAAGTCGATTCATATCTTGTACATATTGTTTTGGGACGATTGGGACTCATGGGTAAAGTACTATTGTTATGGAGTATTGGGGAAGACGTTAATTATTACCCCCATAACATATCTTAAAAAGTACTCCAAGTGTTTTGATTATCTTAATTCGAGTCATTAGAATAGTTGATTGTAAAGTATGTAAAAGTTCAAGTGTAAGGGGAATGCAAATTCCCTACGATGTATTATTTTGGATGGTAGGGCAAGAATTTATGCACAAAAAAAATTAAAAAAAAAATGAAAAAATTGAAAAATTTAAGAAAAAGAAAAAAAAAATAGAAAAAGAAAAAGATAAAAAAAACATACGGACTACCATCCCGTTTCCTTTTATTTTTATTTTATGGTTTTGTTAGTTTATGATTAGCTTAAGTCGAGTCAAGCCTTGGCTTAGCAATGCCACATTGTACATGTAATTGACCAAGATGATTAATTGGCCACCAATAAAGATTGTCTTTATCCAACAAAACCGTGTTTATTATATCCCTACACCTCACGTTATAACCCTTTAAAAGACATCTTTGATAGTTTATCCTAGGTGCTTACGCCAAGTGGTGGAGGTTTGATCCTTTCCCAAGCCTATGGTAATCTATGTGCTATGACAGGTAGTGAGAGATATTTTCCATTTTCATTTGTGATATATACTTTTATTACACCCAAGAGATGTGAGTATCCAAACACTACTTGTGAGGTACTAGTGTATAATTTTCGTGCTTGTTTTGGTTGAAGTGGAACGATCATTTGTTGTAATTACTTTTATATTAGTGTTAAATGACCCCTAGCTTGTATTTTTATTAAAATAAAATCGCATTTGCTTGAGGACAAGCAAATCTCAAGTGTAAGGGTATTTGATGAGGCGAAAAGTGTTACACTTTTAGGGGGTCATTTAAGCCCTAAGTCGTGATTATTTGATCAAATATTGCCTCAAATCGTTCCTTTTGTCATTTTAGGTACTTTGGAGAAGAAATCTGGAAAAGGAAGCATTTTGGACATTTTTGAAACGAAAAGTGAAGAAAATAGCAAAGTCTCCAAAATCAAGCTGGAAATAGTACCTGACGGCGTCAAGCTTTACAAGTGACGGCGTCATGTGTTGGCAAATAAGTGGATATGAAGTTTACATGAGATGCGCCAAAATGTTTTTGGGACTTAAAGAGTGACGGCATCACGCTTTAGGACGCCTAGGCCGTCAAGAGCAAATTACAAGGTGACGGCCAAGAGAAGATTTATAAGTGACGGCGTCAGCTCTGGATCTAAGCAATCCGAGGAGAGTATTGGCGGCTAGTTGACGGCGTCACATGTATAACGTGACGCCGTCAGATTGCATTTCTCTATATATAGTTTTCTAATTTTCATTCATTAGAGAGAACTTTTGGAGGAACTTTACCACAAACCCTAAGTCGAATTTTCACCTTCTTGTAAAGGTTTCAAACCCTTTTTTCATCCATGTTTGAATAAAGATAAGTCTTCCAATAATCATTCAATATGTCTATGTGTTGTTTGATTCTATTTTATGCTTATCTTTACTTCATGCTAGGCTAGGTTTGTTTGTGTTTTCTTAGATGTAATGAAACCTAGCTATTGATTATTGGTTGATTGTTTGTTATTAGTTGTTGTGGATGAATGATTTCGATGTTAGCTTAAGAAAACTGGCTAATCTCCAATTGGTAACTTGCTTGAACGTCTTAAGAAACATGAATCGGATGTGTACTACGATTTTAATGGTTGTATTTAATGCATGAGTGACTACTAAGGATGCCATTTTAGGAGCTAGTTGTCGGCTCGACATAGGAAGAGGTAGAAGCTTATAAAGTTGGGGAGGATCGTACACGGCCCAACGAATGGAATTAAGGAATATACCCCGTCATCCACGCAATTGTAACAAACTAGTCAATTAATGAAAGATAGCTAGGGAGTAGTGAAATATAAGTAAACACGTTTCTCTCATTATAAGGTTTTTCTCAATATTTATTTTTTTGTTATTTTATTTTCATTGCATTTGTAGTTAATTGGGTTGGTTGACTAGCAACTAATTCCGCCCACTCTTCCAATACCCGAGATTTTTACTTACTTTCCATAAAATATAAAAATACAAAAAGAATCATCCCTCACCTCTAGACCTAGTTTAATTAAGTTTTGATCCTAACGAACATTATTCCTCAAGTAGAACGATCAATCCCCCGGTACTTGCCACTACACTATACTACATCGGTCAGGTACACTGCCTGGTGAGGATTGCAAGCTTCTCGAGAGGTAAAACCTTTTGCGTAGGCGCAATCCCACGCATCAGTACACTAAACCTGGCCCAAGTCAAATGTAAAACCCATTCCAAATCTAATACATACCTAAGCTTGTGGGTATTAAAACCATGTTAACCCTAATCACTCATTTTAGCATAACCCTAAAACACACCTCTTACAATTTCCGCCCCCATCATCTCACACCCAACTTAACTTATCCATCTAATCTCATCTTATCTTCATCAAGATTGCTTGAATAACAAACACACAAAAAAATGAACGAACAAAAACCGAAGCCCACTCCATTCTTATATCACCAATTAAACATGACCTTATAACCCTTGAATACGCAACCTCATATCTAATCATCTTGATATCAACACCTGAACTTCAGACATTAATCTAAACCAAGAAGTCGAGCACAATCACCCTTGCAATATACTCGTTAATTTTGACTGTAAGATTCTTACAAGGGTCTAAGGTAAGGTTGAAGGTGTATGTTCTATCGTTTTGGTTTTTTTCAAGTCGAACCTAAGAGAGAAAATAACTATTTAGTTATCATTCTTTTCTGTTTTGTTTGAATATTAATTGAAGTGAATGCTTCAAAATTAGATCGATGATGATTAGTTCTTTCGTGTGCTTGACCTTCGATGTCATGATAGTTCTTTGAATGAAGCGAAAGAGATGGACTGAGATCTATTACTTTGGTTGGGTTTGATGTATTTAGGACAATTGAGCTTAAGGTTAAATATGAAAATATGATTTCGTCTTTGAATTGTTGTTGGTTTTGGCTATGATTTGAGGTTCGGTTGTCGTTTTTCTTAGTCTTTTTTATTTTCTCTTTTCCTTTTAAGACATGACTGATGATGGTTATAAGTTAAAACTGAAGTCAATGAAGAGTTTTGTTGTTGTTGGATTTGATCTTGTTCTTGGCTGTTGTTAGCTTCGTATCACATAGACTCAATCACGTGTGATTTTATCTTGTACGGTTTGCCTCTGGACTTATGATGTTATGAAATTGAAGTCAAAACGAGTTGGTATATTTGGTAGTAGTCAAGTGGTCTTCATCTTCTCTTTTCTTGATTTATGTACTTTGACTGGTCAACTGCAACTTCTGATGAAATTTTGGCAGCATGTCGATTTGATTTATTAATAAAAAAAATTCTTCAAAGGAAAATCGCTACACCAATTCACTGCCACAACCGGACAGACCTGTCACTTTCATTCGGTTTTGTCCTTTTCCCATTTTTGGCAAAACACTGCCAAGAACTTCTCTATATGACCCAAATCACTGCGAAGAAGTTGCCACAACCCGCAACCAAGAACATGAGCATCAAACCCAGATTCCAACTTATCATATTGACCATATTCAGACCAAGTTTTTTATCAACGCTCTGTTCTCAAGTCTAAATTTAAAGAATGAAAGGGGATGGGATGAGAAGGGGAAAGTAAAGAATGGGAATATGAAGAAAGTGGTTATTTTTATTTGTGTTCTTGAGTTTTTATTTTTTAAGTTGCAAAGAATGGAAGGGAAAGTACCCAAATTACCAAGATACTCTCAAAACACAATTTACTTTTATATATTATTGTAATTAATATTTTAATATAAAATAGATTAGGATTGTATTGCGAAAGCTTCCTTTTATTTATTCACAACATTTACTTTTATTTATTCACAACCTTTAATCATAATATTCTTCATGTTATGATTAAATGTTGTGCTTAGTTAGTTAGTATTGTTATGAACATGCTTTGAATGTTTTGATTAGGATTGTATTGTGAAAGCTTGCTCTCAAGCTTTTGTCAAACAGGTTGCGTCGAATTATATTGATTTTAGTTCATGTTTATGTTAGGGCTAATTAGTTAATTGAATTATGCGCTCAGGTAGTTAGTATTATTGTGAGCATGCTTCGAATGTATTTTTAGGATTCTACAGCCAATGCTTGTTCAAGCGCTTTTGTCGACCAGTTTGTTATTTTAGTAAACAAAATACTAAATCTCATGTTTTGATGCCTTCGGTTCAATATAAATATGTGACAACATAAATGTTAAGAAAACCGACCAATTCTTAACCAAATTATGTACATAAAAACTTATGTAAATCATACGATATTATTTTTTTTGAAAATACTCAATTTTCATAAATAAACACTTATAAAAAATTTATTTTTACTAATAATGAAAAATCAATTTCTCCATATTAAAGGACTTATATCTAGAATATTCAGAATATCTTACGTTTTGTAAGATATAATATATTTAAGTATATATGTTAGGGGAAGAAATAAATCTTGGCAACTTGACGTACATAAAAGAAATAAGAATATAATTGTAAATTAACCAAAACCCATGTTCTCAGTTATACCCGTTCCCTCCTGATCATCCCAAATATGGGAGGATTACAAATACACACAAAAGCCCATCCCTTCCCTCCCTCCCACCTTCCCGTCCCCTACCTTTCCATCTTAAAAAAACTCAAGAACACCCCTTTTTTTGATTTCCCTTCCCATCCCCTTTCATTCTTTTATTAAAAAAACTCGAGAACAGAGCGCAAAAGATTCACTGGTACGGAACCAGTCACAAAAATGATAAGTTGCAAAAAAAAAACATGCTTGGAATGGAAGACCATAAAGTAGCAGTCGTTGGTAGATCAGAATATAAAATTAAAGACATGCCACTTTTATTGATACAACAAACAATATGAAACAGTTTACCCACCAACTTGTATAATAAAAAAACTGTTACCAACAGTCATGATAAAAGAAGCAGCTTCAATACAAAATTCGAACCACAAAAAATCTGATTTTGACAATGAAGGTAACCATTGTAAGAGTTTTAGAGAGAGAGAGAGAGTAGAGAGAGTGGGAAGTTCTAGTGAGAGAAACACCTTTGAGGTGTGTGTGTATTATTAGAAACAACCAACCCTCTCCCTTGATAGGAAGAGGGTATATATACACTTACAATAATAAAGACCCGTCCGTCCTTCACGGTGTGACTATATCTATTCTTATATATACAAAGCTAAGAGCTACGCTAAATATGTAAATACATGGGGTGACCGAACCTTTTTTTTAATCCTAACAACATTTATGCCTTCCACATCATTCTCTTCTTCCAAATTATTTTCCTCCATATGTAGCTGTTTTGTATCCTAAAAAACAAATTTAAGGAATGTCAAATGAATGTAAATTAGTATCTAATGAAGACTATGAATCTCACCGAATTTAAGACATATGTACAACACAAGTAACAAAATTTCCTAATGCGCAAACATCTTTTAACGAATACTTGGGACATAATAGTTTATCATATTACTACTACTCCGATAGGCGTCTTTCCACCGTAACCACCAAGTGCATTAACTAAGGGTGCGTTTGGTTCACAGAATGTTTTTGAATAAATTGTAATCTTTAGAAGGAATTGTAATTTGAATGAATTGTAATTCAAAGAATTAGAATGTGTTGTAATTGTAATCTGATGGAATTGTAATTGATAAAATTTGTCATTCTGTTTGGTTGACTCACAACGTAATGTAATTCAGAAAATAATAATAATAATAATAATAATAATAATAATAATAATAATAATAATAGAATAACAATAACAATAAAATATTAATATATTAATAAAATATTAATAATAATAAAATAATAATATTATTATTTATTAAATAATAAATTATATAATAATAATAAGAATAATAATAATAAAATATTATTATTACTAAAAGTAATATAATAATAATATTAATATTTATATAATAATAATAATAATAATAATAATAATAAATATTTTTTAATAATAATATTAATAATAATAATATAAAATAATAATAATAAAATATTAATATTATTAACAAAATATTAATAATAATAAAATAATAATATTATTATTTATTAATTAATAAATAATTTAATAATATTATTATTTATTAAATAATAAATAATATAACAATAAAAATAATATTAATAATAATAAAATATTATTAATAATAAAAGTAATATAATAATAATATTAGTATTAATATAATAATAATAATAATAATAATAATAATAATAATAATAATAATAATAATACGTATTATAATAACAATAACAATAATAATAATAATAAATATTTTTTAATAATATTTTATAAATACTGATGCTTTGAATTATAAAATACTGAATTACAACGTAATTCAAAACTTTCCACCCAACTTGCTATGTAATCTGAATTCTCTCCCTTGATGTAATTGGAAAGATTGAATTACAATTACATTGCAAACCAAACACACTACGTAATGTAATTTGAATTACAATTACATCCATTATGCAAACCAAACACACTACGTAATGTAATCAAATTACAATTACATCAAATTACGTCCGATTACAACGAACCAAACGGGGCCTAAGGTCTCAAACAATATCACTACTTGCTAAACGAATGTTGTGGCTAACGGAAAAACGCATTTACTATAGACTTGCAATATCTGTACTACTGATAGCAGCAAAGTATTAATGTAAGTAATATACGTTTTTTTTGGTGTTAGACAGGATTTATTTTGAACAAATACCAATGTTGTTTGAGATTCTATTTAATGCATTTGGTGGTTACGGTGGCAAGAAGACTAAATTACTAGAAATAGATGTTTAACTAGTATATGTCAAAACTAAAGTTTGACATGTAAGTACACAACCTGTTTGACACTAATTGTGTATCATATATTTCCAACTACTAACCTATCATATACGTAAACATATAACCAACTAATCATTCGCCAGACATATATATGCAAGGGTCATTGTGTATCATATATTTCCAACTACTATATATTTTGGTTCATAATATTTGTATTTTATATGGAAACAGACAACAATTATTTTGAAGCTTTTAACAAGTATACTCAACCCATCAACGATAAATTAAAACTATTAAAATTTATTTACCCGAGGGGGGGGGGGGGGGGGAAGCTAATCAAGTCCATCAAAGCTTCCACTGCTACCAACCCATCACTAGGCGATTGACAAATGTCTTTAATTTCTTCATCGACATGCATTTTTTCTTGAGCCACATAATCCTTAACCAGAAAACGAAATTCATTCAAGAAATAAGACAATAACATATAATATCATAAATAAATAAATGGGTTAATACCTATATGTTAAAACCAATTAAGGTTAAGACACACATTTACATCATGAACAGAAATGTCATCATCGTTAACAAGATTGTTCATACACTTATCTACACCGACAGGCTTGTTAACCACATTCTTAACACCATCAAATGAGTCGGTCACACAGTTGTTCCCCCATTCCTACCAGCTTCAACATCTCTGCTAGCATTACAATCATCCACAAAAGCATGATCAATTTTGTTAACACCCTCATAAGCATCTTTAAAACCATTACTAACGCTAACACAAACATCAACCAAATTATTAAGACCACCATCATGGTCGTTAACAGAATTAAAGAATCCCGCAAAAACATCTGACATTTTCTTAACACCATCATCATTCCCTTTGTTAACAACCTTATCAACACCCATAGATACGTCAACCAAATTGTTAAAAACATTATCACAATCCTCAACACCATAGTAGCAATGACTGAATTTTCGTGACTAGTTAAAGCTTCACCAATGTTAAGCCCTATGCTTTCAGCTTTCTCATTCATAGTGGGACCAGCAGGAGGTTTCAGTAGTTGTTCAATTGCAGTTAAATGAGTACTAATACTTTTGTAGTTGGTCAATTTGCATTCCATATCCACCAACTTCTTTACAAGTTGTGATTTGGTCAACCCATTGAACCCTTCATCAACAACATCCTCATTGACCTCTCCTTGTTCCTCAACGCGGACACGTACATCACCTTTAACTTCTTTAAGAACAGATTTATGACAAATCCTTGCCGAGCTTTTTTTCAGCGCCAATGGTTTCTGAGATTCACTGTTTGATGTCTCGAGTATTTGGAAAAACTCAAGACTGGATCGCCACCAAAGACATTGGTTCTCAGCGGATGTCGGCATGAGTATTTGGATTGGTCTTGTCGAATAAAAAAGACAGTCATTCCAAATACTTATTAGCTTCAAGACACAACATGCTCGAATAACTAATGAATGTACTATTATGGGTGTGTTTAGTGAAATTAGCTGAACTAGAAACTGCAACTTGAGCTCGATTTGGAGCTTATATTATAAACTACAAGTGAGTTTTTATTTCCATAAAATTATTTGACGAGTTAATTGCAGCTATAACTTGTTATTGTGAAATTAAAAAAATAAACAAATAAATAAAAATAAAAATTATATATATTTCAAGCTCTTGTATATTCTTATTATTTAATCTTCTTTTTTAGTCATCGATAAACTCTTCATTTTTCACAACTTCTATGCTCCATAGCTAAAATATTCAATAATTCAATCATTTAAAAAACCAAAGCATGCACACAAATGAGTAAAACAAAGTGTTAGTTCCATTTTCAAACGGCTTTCATAAAAGCATCTCCAATGGTGGTAATGCACACTTAATTTTTGTTAACTACAACTAATATAAACTTCATCAGATGCTATAAACCGGAGAATGTCCTTAAATAGGACCCAAATATATAGTACTGTTTGTTTAATAGGTTTGAGTGTTAAAATATAATATGAACCCGCATAATTTTATCTTTATAATTCAGGTTATTGACATCTAATAGAAACGAACTTTCTCAAATTTTCACATATATAAACCCAATAAAACATTATAATACCTATTAAACTTTCAAATTTTAGCTCGATATCATACTTTTGCTTACATGGCATGACCGGCAACCTGCTACACCGGTTAACTTAATACGTAGATTTTTTTTTTAAGTTAATTACGTGAAGTTAGTTGTTTCAAAATACCCATCAAACTTTGTTAAATGTTTCAAAATAACCATCAAACTTTGTCAGATGTTCAATTATCAGACATAAACCCAATCTGACATGAATCATGACAGTACAAATTTATGACGTGGCATATATATTTGTCATTGACGTGGATTTTAGAGGTAAATACGGGTTTTTGTTGATATCAATACAAAACAAACAAAGTTTGATGAATATTGTGGTATATTGGGTTCATAACTAATATGCGAATATTTAAAAAAATTTGTTTCTATTAGATGTCATTAACCCTTATAATTTCAGTTAGTGAACATAATCATCTCTCATCTTTATGAACTTGATCAAACAATATAAATTTATGAGTATGGGACTTCACAAATTCTTCATGTCACTGTGGGCATTGCTTATAAACCTCCGTTAAAAATGCTCTAAAGTCAAAGAACCTCTAGTCTAGATCACTTTGGATTGATCAGGCTATACACAACAGCGACCAGGCTATACACAACAGCGACCTCATGCGATCTTCATTTTGCCTGTCACATTAGCTTTCTCTCTCCGGCGACCTTCAGACGACCTAGTATCCACAGCAGCGACCTTCTATTTTTTCTTTTTTTCTTTTAAATTAAAATAAATACATTGCATAATTCAAATAAAGCAAAACATTACATTTAAGCTGAATTTTGTACATTTTAAGATTAGCATTGAAAGTCTTTTAGTCAAATTAAACTGTCTCAATTCTTCGGCAATCGCACCAAGAAAAAATAAATTGAAGGACTTACAATGTAAAGCGACTAGCTATAATAAGAAAATAAACTTCTAGAAACTATGTAAACAATTATACCAACAGGGTTAAAGTGAGGGGAAAAAAAGTTTAGATCTTCGTGTTTCTCCTCTAGCCAAAGACAACCTTGATAACCCAAATAAACAATAATAATAAAATAAATAAATAAAAATTTGCTAAAATAAAAATGGCTATAACGCACTCCTTTTTTTTTATATATGTGCGTTTCACTCAGTTGAATTTTTGACCGAGGTTTGCATTTTTTTTTCTCAGCGACCGACCACGACCAAATGGCAACACGGGATGACCGACGGCGACCTTAGGTCGATTTGGTCGAACGACCGACCATTGTGCATAGCCTCATGTCTCTGGTTTTAGTTTCCTGTATACACAACAAGGTTAACAACTATGCAAAAAGTCTTTTTAAAAAAAGTCATAAAATACTTTATTGACCATTCTCCAAAAACAAGTGAAATATCATAAAAATAACGGCACCAACAATTAAGGAATATAGTGAATTAAAATATATGAAAATGTTTATAATCGCCATTGTTGGGATTATCATTTGGATTGAGATTCATTCAAGTTAGTATGAAAATATCGGTCATGTTTCATTATAAACAAAAAAAATGGATCCAAAATAGACCTCATAGTTTTGTTTGCCAAAAAATAAAGGGCTATGTTACACAAACCTTCTCTATATTGTCACATCAGAGGGTTTGGTCAAATCATACAACCCGCAATGCATACCGTACAAGCTGATAATGCATCCAATGATTGGATACGGAGGGTATGTATAACTCACCCCGAAATAAACTCATACTATCTCCGTCCCTAAATAAATGTCCAGATTGACTTTTCAGAGTCAAATTGGTTCAACTTATCCGCCGGGTTGACCCTGAAGGCCGAATTCTTGACCTTAATTATTTTTACGGGTGTTATATAATATTTGATGCAAAATATATGAATGAATTGAGTTTTAAGTGTATTTTTCAATAGTATAATTTTTTATCATGTATTATATAATATAAAAAAAATATATTTAAAATTAAAGTTGAACTAATTTAACTCTGAAAAATTAAACTGAACATTCATTTAAAGACGAAGGAGTACTAATTTTAAAGAATTAGTATCATTATACCAAAATCATACAAAGCTAAAAGTACAAGTGTTATAAATTGAAGAGGTTGAAAGCATGGTCAGACTTTGAAAACCTCCAATTTCATTTGCCTTGGTTGTCAAACTGTCAGGAATCTTACCACAACAATGTTTCGTGACATGTGTAATTGAAATGAAAATGGGATAGTTTACGACTATTACTACACTCACAAAGAATCTTTGACAAAGAACTTTCATAAAATGAGTCAAAGATATTTGATTAGCTTAATAATTAAAAAAAATAAAAATAAAAAAAAAAAAAAAAAAAAAAAAAAAAAAAAAACACAAATACACTAATCAAATACCTCCAATTCATTTTATGAGAGTTTTTTGTGGGAGATTGTTTGTGACTTGTGAGTGTAGCACTACCCATAATTTATTGATATCGTTTAAATGATTGTAATAATCTTCTGAATTTTTCCTTTTTTTATAATTTTTTATTATGAAACTACGAAATTGAAATTACGAAAAAAAAAATATAAAGTTTGACAAAGTACTAAAATACAAAAAATACGGAGCATGGAACTATAAAAACTTTTTTTTCCCCTATTAATAAAGTATGTAAAATTGTCAAAAAAACAAGTATGAAATATAAAATATAAATTTTGATAAGTTAAAAGTAGTAAAAGACAAAAAAGTACATGAAAAAAAACTAAAAAAAATAAATAATAAAAAATAAATAAAAAATAAAAAAAATTGTCTTGCCCTTTCAATAAAATAGATAAAAGAATAGTTTGCGTACAGGGAAGTACCAATAACATTATCCATATTTTCATGTCTAACTAACGGATAAGCTAAAAGATTAAGAATTTTCATGTCCTTTAGTTTTGTTAAATTAGACGAATACCCGTTAATAATGACGGTAAATAGTGGCAAATAGTTAAACTTGCGAACTTGTCACTTGTGATTCCGACCCTTTATGCAACAATACATAAGGATTCAATTCGTAGCCGTTGCGAAAAAGAACTACCAAAAAAAAATGAAGATTAAAAGATGTCTTAACTATTAATTTGATGATGATGTCATCATCTTTAAACCGAACCAAAACCAAATTTGAATTTGATTCGGTGTTTGAGTTGACCCGAATATCCTCTACATAATTTATATTTTTAAAAAATTTAATTATATAGAAATTTTGAAAAGAAAAAAAAAAAAAAAAAAAAAAATATATATTATTTCAAACTTAAAAGTGCTTAATTTGTACTTAACCGAACCGAAAATCAAATTTGAATTCGATTCGATTTTTAGGTTAACTCGAATTACGTAATTTATATTTAAGAAAAAAATTAATTATAGAAAAGTTGTGGGAAAAAAACTTATTTCAAACTTAAAAAGTAGTGCTTATCTTTTACTAAGAAAAAAAATTAATAATCTTTGTATATATATAAATATAAAAAAGTAAATACATTTATATGAATCCAATTTTAGGTTCGGTTATCATTTTTGCCAAATCCATAACCGAACCGAAAACTGAGGGCCTGTTTGGTTTAAGGGTATAAGTGGGTCTTGATCAAAGTTTAGTTAAATCCATTGTTTGGTACACTTTTGATACTTTTGGTACGGTATTTGGAATAAAATTTTAAAAGCTACTCCCTCTGTCTCAAAATAATTGTCAGGAGACAACAATCACTTAGTTTAATAAAAGTGGGGCCAATTTAATTTTTATATACTCCTTTACTTTATTCCCTAGTTTTTACTTAAAAAGGAAAATAGACGATTAATTTGAGACATCCTTAAAAAAAATATGAACAATTATTTTGAGACGAATGTAGTACTTATTTTGGTGGCTTTCAATTAATCCAACCAATCAGTCATTTTTTGATAAATGATCACTATGAGTCAAGACTTAATAAAATTTGATTAATCCTTTTTTCTGTCGTTAAGGTTTGATAAATGTATGAGTCAAGACTTAATAAAATTTGATTAATCCTTTTTTCTGTCGTTAAGGTGGAGAATTGAACCAAGAATTCTCTTTCATCATCAATTGAATCACACTTGTTTGCAACCCAGGATTCTATTTTATCATCCAATTCCAATCCCACTTATGAACCAAATGGCCCAGAATATCTAACTATTTGGTTTTGACACTGTTCAGCTATAAATTTGGTTTGATTTTTTGTTGTTCGGTTCAGTTCTTGTGGATATTACCCGAATTGTGAACACCCCTAGGACTCACCTACTGACAGCCGGCCATAACAACATACCATAACACAAAATCTAAAACGCAACAACGTATGTCACATTTGCCCAAAGCACGAACCAGAAATGCAACAATAAAACAAACATAATGACAGTCATCCTAAAACACTTTCACATTAGCAAGCAAGCTTCTACCAGAAATCCTAGCATAAACACATACACGACATGCCATAATAGTTCCAAAAACGCCCCCTAAATAGTTTCAGCCTTTATCAACTCCACAGAGGATGGCCATGACATACTAGTAGACTGTCTGATAAACAGTTAAGAGACTTGCAACAGAAACTTCAACAGAAAAACATGGAGTTCGCAACTTTCTCTTGCAGCTTTGGAAGCTGAGGGACAGGTACTGCTCCGGCTGATGTGACTCCTGTGCCACCATGACTTGAACTAGTCTCTGAATGGTCCTCAAATTTCATAAACTGACCCACCTGAGTAGCAGCGAGATGCGCATAGCATATTGGAGCAACTGCATCAATACACATATAAAATAATTAATCGATATTCAAGCAAAATCTGATGAAGTTTTGTTGTAGAAACTGAATTTTTAAGCATGATGTCACCAAAGATTTAAATATATCTTACCAACAGAAATTGCAGTAGTACTACGCTGGTACCTGCAATTATCAAAGAAAACCATTGATTACATAATCATTTGATTCAAGCCAAGACAGCAAACTTGCAATAATATAACTTACACATAAGAAAGGGAATGCACAAGCTCCTGAAGGTCATCAGCTGAGAAACCAATTTCATCATACAGAACATGATAATGAGTAGGCCTTGTTGTCCCCTGTTTCAAAAATGCAATTAGCCAACACTTTCATGTTTTCCAGATTAAATACTCGCAAGAAACTTCCAAGGTGTAAGATCATAATACTCACTATCATTCCAGCATGTGCACACATGTAAAAGTCATTGTTACGAGGATGGCAAACTTTGTTGTCAATCACAGTTCCTGTTTTACCAGAGATGCAAATTCGTGTGTCAGCTTATAGAAGCCACCATCTCCTTATGTGCCAAATTTATACTATAATTTATGCAAATATTACCAGGTGGAACATTATCTGGAGAACCAGGCTGGAAGAACTTGGTGTGATGGTTCTTCTGTGCAATGATCACAAGAAACTTCGGGCACCATTTGTCATCAAGAAACTTGCAGGCCTACACCAGCATTCCAATCAAACATATTACATACCAAAGCTCTTGGTACTAAAACTTAAGTCAAAGAACTTAAAAGTTGACCAAACCTCAATTATCTGGTCCAACTCAATGTTGAGAACTTGATTGAACTGTGACTCACTGACACCATCCCTAAGATTTGGCACAAAATAAGTTTACAGAAGCTTTAAAACCTCATTTTTCACCAACATAATATTGACAAATACCATTCAGGTGGTCCAAGTTATTTACCGGAAAATGATGATTTGATCTGGCTTTCGTTTAGCTGAGCTCACATAGAAATCCAGAAGTAACTCTCTGCCAGAAAGCAAATATCCATATGAGAACCAACTATTGAATCTAAATATTAGTTTGTAAGCATGTTAAATCAAAATAGACATCACACCTCATGATGCCATCATCTTCGGTATCTGAAACCTTTTTGAATAGAGAATCAATCATCTCAACTTTGGGGGACTGAGTTCTCACTGAAGCTCTGTACCGGGAAATCAGAGGATAATGCCTTGAGCTAACCACCTGAAAACCATTACAATATGAATTTAACAAACTATTAAATTTCACACCAAAATCTTTGCATGAGAACTAAAAAAAGAGCAATAATTTACCGCAGCAATAGACGGGACATCAGATTGGCCAGGAGAACCATGAGATACATCCATACCAAGAATAATCGTGGGTGCTTTAGATACAACAGGAATTGAAGGGGAATGCTCAATTGCCAGCATCGAATTCAACCCTCCAAGCTGCCAACAACCAATCATTAATCAGCACTTCTTTCAGATTTCTCATAGCTTCTTAACTTGTAATTATTACAGTATAAGTTTTGTCTCTCTCTATCACGAGGGCACATGTTAATATTTACGAATTTAACCATAGTTTTGTTTTATTTAAAAATTAATGGGCATTAAAAAACTTCATTTTTATCAGATTTATGGTTTTTTTAAATTAAGAAGGCGAAGAAGTTAAATGTAAATATAGTATCACAAATTCACAATAAGCCTAAATAGCTAAATTTCAATTATTGTTAACAACTACTGTATTTGTTATAGGAAACTTCAGTTTAACTAATGAAGATAAACCAGTTATTGCATAATAGTCTCACCTTAGCATTGATCTTAAGCAGAACATTGGTTAAATACTGATCATTCACTCGCATGGGAGCAATACATTGCGTCACAATTCCAAAATCTGCAAGACACTTGCGCTTCCATGGACCTTAAAAAGTTACATAATTATGTTAAACAAGAACGAAACATTAACAGTAAATAAAAAGTAGATGAAGTATAACCACAAACCATAAAGATCAGAATTCTTCCGCTCTGGAAGCAGGCAGAGAAGGAATTGTGGGGCACCAGGAAGTTTCGACTGAATGAAGTCAAACATTTTTTCAACCCTAACAAGCGGTGGAGCTCGTCTGTTCTGCGGGCTCTCCTCGAAAACGTCAAAAGGCTCTTCAATTTTCTACAGAATTTAGAAAATAAAGGTCAACCATCTATAGTAGCAAATTTTAGATAAGTATCAATAGTAGCAAATTTTAGATAAGTAATCAATCACATGAAATAAAAAGAATATGTTAAAACATACGATGCCTTTGAGCCCTCCACATTTAATCAGATCCTTGACAAGGTTACGGATGTCACATCTAGCAGAAAAGTTAGCCACAGCCCACTTTTCAATCGTTGTGGGATTCACAAGTTTCTACATTGTCAAATCAAAATGATGTTATTAGTCACAGAAAAGTGGATATGATGTTACTTTTAATAAAAAAACAAACGAAGAAAGAAGAAATGAACCTTGTTATTGAAGTTCCACCTCCCATTGCGGGGGAAGAAGTCTTCTCCATTGCCCACTTTCAACTGTGACATAAGCAAAGCCAATAAGAACATACTTGATGTAGATAATCAAAAAAAATCAAAAGACAGAGATACCCTCGGGGCTGGCAAAACTCGGCCTTCCACTTGTGTGAAGTTACTGCTTATTGAGATCCCACATGACTTCAACAGTGGCTCAGCATCATAGTTGTTGATCTTAAGAGCCTTTCAAACCACACAAAAGCAACTCATTTTTCTGTTGTCAAATATATATACACAATAATCCTGAATTTCAAGAAAACTTACATCGGTCAAAACACGCATTCGCTCCAGAGGCTTCTGCCTTGATTTCTCAACCAAGGAGGCTCTTTGCAAATTAGTGAGAGACTTTGTGTAGCGTTGCAATGAGACCAATGAACAAAGCTACAAGTGACAAGAACAAATGTAAATAAACACATAATACTATTTTTACATGAAAATAAATTGCAGTTTATCTAGAGTACCTCGAGGGGAATATATGTTGGCCTTTTTGGTCTTCCAACATTGATGCATGGAAGATCACCAGAATAACGCAAGTCAATCTTGCGGATATTCACAAAGTAATCATAAACAGTAACTTCAACTGTTTCAGGTTCCCCATTCTCATTTTTAGTCTTCTGTTTCAATGAAAACCTACAAAAAGCATCCACCAATCAGTTATTTGATTATATTTATGAAACTGAATATGACCAATAAAGAAAAAGAAAACATACAGTTGTTCCTTGCAGGGCTTTTCACTCAGGCCAGTAATCTTGTACTCAGCATTTGTTGGGCTTGTTTTCACCCTAAGGTTCTTCAGGGTTCGTTTTGCCTGATAAAAAGACAAATTACATCAATATATATTGAACAATATCACCCTGAACAGAAAGGAGAGTGGTGAAAATGCTTACCTTCGACCAGTCAATTCCATAAGGATCTTTCACATTTTGGTTGTTGATCAGAAAATCTACCACAGGTCCAGGCTGGATGATCATAGTGGTGGATACATCTGGTAATGACAGCAAGTAATTAACAATTTGACCATAACTGAAGTTCTAAGATATAATTTAAGTGTCAATAGATTTTACCGATATTTAAAGAAAGACCGCCTTGAGAGGTACGGAAACTTGAATGAAATCCACGACAACCAAGAACTCCACCGCCAACATCAGCAAAGTTCTTAACATCATTGTGGAAGAACGATTGCCGAACAAGCAGACAGCCCCTGCAATAAGGATTACATCAAAGTTAGCCCAAATAAATACATATATCTCATTTTCAGTTTAATTAAGAAGATAACTTACTGCTTAGCTGCGTGTTGTCTGAGAATAATGTCGAGAACCCTTAAAGCTTCCATAGAGTTTTCTGATTCCTGACCACGCAGCGCTTGTGCAATTGCTTGCATGGGAATCTTAGCAGCAAAACTCAACTCGACTTTGAAGGTTTTAGATTGATACTGGCGACGCATCCTCTTCTTGTCCTCATTTTCAGGGCTCGCATTTCCATTGTTTCTGAACAATTTAAACTTGTTAAAGATCAAATATCCCTATGACTGAATACAGAACCCAAAAGGTAGCAAAATAGACCCAGCTTGCAACATTTTAATACATGTTTAGCCTTTCTACTCGAAAACAGCTCAACCAATTTTAACTAATTACTTTTTTTTTTAATTGGTTTTTACATGTGCAAGCAGTTGTCTATTAAATATACAACACAAATAGAACAGCCTCCATATAGGATGAAATCGCCAACTTGTGAACCATACCTGTTCGAGGTAACATCCTCCAAGACGACAGTGAACTCAAGTTTGTTTCGCGGCAGAGCACCAATCGTGAACAAACTCTTCTCTCCATCATAAGCAAATTCTTTACCAGCCAACTCGCTGTCGTATGTTTCGTGGACTCGATCAAGCACTTTTCGTCCTACACCTTTTCCATCAACAGGACGTCCATCTTCATAGAAAAGGGCAACCTGTTTCATTCATTAAAGGAAGAAAAATTAAACAAATTGAAACACTTGACTCGTGTAAAAAGAAGCTGAAACAAATGGAGAACATACACTGTAGTGAAAGAAGTGGCCATCAACATTAGACACATTGACTTTGAAGTGATTGGTCAAGAGTTGAGCCTTCTGACCTTTGGTGCCTAACCCGCGTCTCGCCATTGGCACACGCATCACCTTCTTCTTGGCAGGTTCAGGAACTTGTTCAGGGACCACATCTTCTGGGACAGGAGGAGGTGGTGGCAGAGCCTCAGCAGCTCCATTACCATCGGTTTCAAGCGGATCCATCTTCAATTCCTGTGTGCCAAACTCAAATGATATCAGGCTATCAGCGCAAGCATTAAAAACTTAAAAGCAATTCATGAAGGACAGAATCTGTCATTTTGGAACTACAAAAAAAACTTAGGAATTTCAAGCACATATTTGGGCTCATATTGGTTTTAAACGAAATGGGTATATGGATAAGATCCTTTGATGGAGCGTTTGGGTAACCTTAGCACGTGTTTTGATTAGCTTTTTTTTAGTTTATGTTCATTTATATTTTGGAAAAGCTTATAAGCTCATTTTTTTTTGGGCTTATGAGCTTATGCAATTATATCGTTTTTTGGTACTTATAAGGCATAAGCTCAAGTTGACAAGCTCATAAGCTGGGAAAAAAAATGAGCTAATGAGCTTTTTCCAAATTCAAATAAGCACATTAAATAAGTTAATCCAAACACCCCCTTATTAATAGTGCTTTTTCAGCTTATTGTGTTGATGCACAAAATAAACTCAAATTTGTTTTTGGGTAAAGCTTATTAGCTAGTATTTGTAAGAAAATATTCAAATAAGCTTAACTTACAACTTCAGATTTCTTTTTTAGTATGCATAAGCTTTTTAAATTATTTAAAAAAAAAAAAAAAAAAAAAAAAAAACTTATTGTTTGTTATCAAAACACATTTATAACTATTTAAAAAGCTAACAAAACCACATTTTTAACCATTCAAAAAGCTATAAAACACATTTTAAAACTTTCGAAAAGCTAATAAACAACATTCTTAGCCTTTTAACAAGCTAACAAAACACATTCTCAACACTTCAAAAAAGCTATTAAAACACATTTTAAAACTTCCAAAAAGTTAAGAAACAGTTTATCATGAAATGTTTAGATAACCTTATTGTTGTTTGATAACACAATCAATAAGCATCTAAATTAGCTTACCCAAACACCCCGCTTAACCTTAGCGAAACACCCTTGAATACCTTTAAACCATAAATAAGAAATTACATTTTGCATGTTAAAGATTTATATATAATTAAGTAGACAGAACAGAGACCAAGTAAATTAAATTAAAAATAGGCAGACAAAGTCAATAAACATTTCAACAACCATAACAGCTTTAATTTGTACACATGCACAACACAATATATTTATTTTTAATAAATAAATAAATAAATAACCAAAAAAAATCATCTAAAAAATCAAAAAATTGCAGCAATAATAATAATAATAATAATAAAGTTGTAAATAGAAAGAAAAAATAAATGTTGCTGTACTTGACTATAGTAAAGAATATCATGATGAACAGAAATATATATAAAAAAATAACAAAAAAATAAATAAATAACTCGCACTGTATTTAATTTTCCCCAATGTGTGCAGATCCAGAATCTATCAGTGAAAATAGAATATCTACACACTGTAAAAAAAATAATAAAAGAATTTCCCCAAATTGTAAAAATTGTACTTTTGACTTTCAGTCAGCCAAACCCACACATGCATGTAAATAAATTATTTAATTAATTATAAAAAACCCATTTTGCCCAAATTTTACGAAACCCTTAAAAGTCAAATTAAACCCAAACATCACTAAATAAACATCAACACAGACATATTTTACAAAAACATTTCACGATTTACCCATAAAAACAGACAATCATTGTTTTTTTTAGGGTTTTAAACCGGTAAAAAAAATGAAAAATTAACCACAATCAGATACAATTAAGAGTGCAAAAAAGCGAAAGATTATATGAAGAATGTATGAGATTTAATTTAATTTTTACCTAACTGATGATGCGAAGAAGAAGAGAAAACCCTAAAAAGAGTGTTTTAGTGAGAGAGAAGTGGGTGGAGAGTGATGATGAAAATAGGGTTGTACAAGTGTTGTGATGTGTATTTATGGTGTGAGTGATGAGTAAATTAATAAATTAGATAGGAAATACTGACGTGCCATAATCTTTTGTTACCCATTAACTCTCTACCTTTTATTTTATTGTTATTTCCTACCTAAAAAAGTACACTACGACTACAACGCTTGTGTAGAGTTGGGCTTCGACTAGATAAGGCTTCTAGCAGTGCATCGGAAGAAATCGATCATGAGAATCGATCGATCGATCTGCAAAAAAAAATATGGGCTTCGACTAGATAAGGCTTCATTTTTTCACAATCGATCGTTCAGACGAACGATATTTGTAGCATTATCATTTCATTCAATCCGAAATTATAAAATATATATATATATATATATATATATATATATATATATATATATATATATATATATATATATATATATATATATATATATTAATTTTAACCACTTTCATCCTATAAATACCCAAATCAAACCCACTTTCAAATATAATTCAAACACAAAAAAAATGGCTTGTAAACTTTCACACACTGTCAAACAAGTTCAAAACTATGTCCAAAAACAAGTCGAAATAGACGACAAGAAACGTCAAGATGCAATTATCGAAGTTATTAAGAAGTTTGAGCTGGCGAAGTTACGCAAACAACGCCTGAGAACACGATACACAGAGTGCAAAGATATCTCTGTCGACAGAAAATATGTGATTGACCAGTTTTTGTACAATGAGTTTCGCAAAGACTCTGATGTTCTTGAAACATTGTGGGGTTGTGTGCAGAAGATAGAGAACGAAAAATCCAACAAGATACGTTGGAGTTTTGAGGAGAGTGTGGCAGGTGCTGATACACCACAACAACAACAATTTGTGCAAGGTGCATCAAGTTCATCTGCACCAAGAGTTGTTGAGCCACAACAACAGCTACCTCATCTTGATAACTTTCAGCTAAGTTTTGAGGAAACTGTGAAACCTGCTGATGATGGCTGGAACTCTGAGGACGAGCGGGAGCTGAGCAGGTTGGAAGCTCAGATCGAAGAAGAGAGTTTTGCGAGCTTTGATCCGTACGACGACGGTTTCCGCTCCGACAACTCGCAGACCTGGGATCACCCAGATTACAATTAAAGTTTTAGTTTTTAATTTAGTATTGTAATGTTTTAATTTATGTTTATGTAACGTTTATGTTTTTATTAATAAAAAAAATTACGTTTGTGTTAAAAGATCCCGCCTGATTTTTGAATTTAAAAGATCCCGCCTTGTATTTAATTTTTGAATTTAAAATTTATCTCGCCTTCTGTTTGAATTTTGAATTCAAAAATATCCCGCTTCTTATATTATCCCCTACAAATAACACACCATACGACACTTTTCTTCACACACTCTTAAAGCATTTCACAATGAATAATTGTTGGTCAATGGAAGAAGAACACCTGCTCGGTAACGTATGGCTTGAAGTTCAGGATTCCAGAGACCTTGTGAATGGACGTTCTTTTTGGAATGAAGTTACACAAAGGTTCAACAATCAGACTGATGGTGAGCACCGTAATAAAAATAGTATTACGGCTCAATGGAATAGAATGAACCTTGAATGTCGTAGGTATAATGCTATTTACAAAGAGTTGATGCGTACAAGTGAAGACCCTTGTCGTTTCAGCAATGCAAACCGAATTTATTATGAGCGCTATGGGAGAGGGATATATTATCAACATGTGTGGTTCGTTCTGAGAAACACAGATGCATGGGACAGAGACGATGAGTAATGGTATTTTATGTTAAGTATTTCCGTATCGTGTTTTATTTGTTTTCCGTATCGTGTTTTATCATGTAATGTCTACGTTTAATTCTGTATCGTTTCATTTATGTAATGTTCACGTTTTATTAATAAATTTTGTGTTTGTGTTAAAAGATTTTTTTTTTTTTTTAATAATAAACGAAGATGATGCAATATGGGTTGCCACTGTGATGAGAGAGGTGAATATGGTTGAAGAGAGAGAAAGCTGAGGTGGCAGCCGGAAAGATGATGCAATATAGGTCACCAGTGTGAGAAGGCTAAAAAAGTACGCTGCAAGGCTAACCAAACTAGGGGTGTCGGTGTTGATCGGTTCGGTTATCGGGTTATTCGGTTTATTCTGTTCGGTTTGTTCGGTTAAAATTTTTTTCTGAGTCAAATCAAAAGCCAAACCGAATTCAAATTTGATTCAACCGAACCAAATAACCCAAATTACATAATTCTAATTATTTTTTCATTTAATTATATATATTTTAGAACAATTTTTTGTAAAAATTTAAATAATGTTATATTTATACTAAAAAATACTTTTAGTGATTATTTTTTCATTTAATTATATATTTTCAGTTTTCGGTTCGGTTTTTGGTTTTCATTGCCAAACCCGTATCCAAACCGATAACCGAATATTTAGTCCGGTTCGGTTATGAATTCGGTTCGGTTTTTTTTCGGTTCGGTTCGGTTACGATTTTCGATTATCGTGGATATTACTCGATCCGTGAACACCCTAAACCAAACCTTAATTTTTCTTGTCATTTTCGCTATTTTTTTTATTCTACGACTTGCAACCGATCTTTTAAGCATAGTACGAGGATCAAATAAGAAAAAATAAAATAAAATGATAAGAAAAAAACCAAAACCAGACATTTCAAATACATCTACAAAAATAGATGCATCTCCCTTAAAACTCCTCCTCCTATTTAAAATGTATGGCTTCTTATTCTTCTTATTTTAGTTTTTTTTCTCATCAAATCTCTTCTCTAACAAGACGACCAACATCTTCTTTTATTTCACAACCTTTTTTAACAACAAAAATAAAATTCATTAATACTAAAAGGGAGAATTGAATATACATTAAAACTCAAAAACTTGCATATTTCCTCAAAATCTAAATTTTCAATGCATGATGTACAATACAAGTTAAGAATATTTTAGGTATATATGCAAATATAAAAGTTTAGTTGGTATATATGTAATTGTCTCATATTAAAAATAATAATAATAATAATATAAAAATACATAGTATATATCGTTTTCTTCTTATGAGTTAATTAGTTGGCCCATTCTAAACAATAATTCAACCAACCAAAAAGTCTAATATTTAATGGGTAGTTTGGTTCACATATATTGAAGGGGGTTTCATGGGTTTTACATTTTAAATTTCATAAATGTTTGTGTTTGGTAAGGAAAGTGAAATAATATTTAATTTCTTGAAACGCTAAAAGTATGGTATTTATAATTCACTCCACATGAGAGTCATTTTCATTTCCTTTGACATGAAATTGTAAAAAGTTAAAACTAGACCAAATAGCCCTTCCACTTTCATTATCTACTATTGTCTTTATCCCCAAACCACCAACTCTGTCTTCACAATAAACACCCATTAAACTTTATTTTTTTAACGAGTACAATGAATATGCAGTTGTTCGATCTATGCACTTGCTCGATTTCTGAAGATATTTTTTAGCAAATCACATATTGTGTTCGATTACTCCATTAATTTCTAAACCCGACTCACATAACCGTTTTATGTCTTTACTAGTTGGGTAAGAAAAGTTGTATGAACTATTTACAAATTATAAATCAGCATCAAAGTTGATTTCCGGCAACAAATATGTTACCCAAAAGAAACAAAATCCACGAGTTAAGTTATAATAATTGGTCCAAGTTGAACTTTCACAATTTCAGCTGGTATTAAAAGTCCTTTTGTCAAATGTATATGAAAATGTGATTATTAAGATCACACAATTTGACTATCACAAACGGTGTGGATTGAGTTGTGAGAACTTGCTGCAAATGAATTATAATTGATTATGGTATATTTTTAATATAAAGGGGCAATTAAGCCATTTAGTATCAATTGCTTAAAAAAACTTTATGCAAAAATATGTGAACCAAACAAGCAACAAGACTTCAAGTACTAGGTTTCTAAATCTTTACGAATTAAAAATACCATGATTTAAATATCACGAACCAAACTCATTTAAGGGTAGATACGCCACTTACGACCTTAATTATTCTCATAAGCCAAATGGATATTTGTATTGATGATAAAACAATCAAGCTCTTATATAGAGCGTTTATTTTGATTGTTTATTGCTTGATTTCATTTTTGTTACTTCAATTTGAAACTCCTAAATTCGCTGAAGATACATATTTCACCAATATGTGTTTCTTATGTGTTTAATATTTCAGTGTGTAAGTGATAAGATAAGTCAACTGCTTATAAATAAAGTATATTTAAAATAAAAAAATAAAAACACAAGATTATGACATAAAAACCTAAATCATATTCATTATAGTAAAGATTAAGGAGGGGATTACTATATACATGTACCAGTTCCTTCAAAACAACAACCAAAAACATAACAAGGCACCACCAAACCCAACCAAAAAGGCCCTAATTAAACAACCAGTCAACTGGAGCTCTGATCATACTCATCTATATCGGCAATGGCTTCCTCCTTCTTGGATACCAAAGCACGAAAGTCAACCAAAATGGCCGAAAGGGACTCCAGCAAACGGCGCTCCATCACTTGAACCTCATGAAGGGACTCATAACCATCAACAGCAGCTTCTTCTTCATCAAAGTTAAGATCTAAAACCTCAGCCTTTCTCTCGGTGCACTTATCAACACTTATCCGCAGCTCATCACGCTTCTCACCCAAACACTGGATCATTACTTCATTTAGAGGAATTTCTTGACTGAAGAGGAACTTGAGACATTTGTGAAGTTTATCAGACCCACACATATCTTTCAGTTCATCAAGATTAGGAGATCCAGACATGTTTTTTGATGATGATTTGATCATGGTTATGTAAGAAATTATGTTTTTTGATGATGATTTATGTGGCTAGTGATGAAACTAGATACAATAATAATCTACTCCAAATATATAATGATTTATGTGGCTGTGTAAACTAAATCATTGCAAAAATTAATTACCGAGTACTAATTCAAAGTATTGAATCTTCCCATGCAGTCTTTCATTTTCTCATGCAAATCAATCAAATCACTTTTTAAGTTTTATTTTTAATAATTAAGTGTTATAATGTATTATTTAGTCCAAATTATGACACTGTAGTAAAGATAATTTGTGCTATATTTGTTACAACATACAAATTCAAAATATATATAACATGTTAAAAAGTTTCTGATATATGAATAACTATATTTTAAATGATCACTACATTTAATACTTATGATAAAGATGACTAAAAAAATATGCATCAAAAACAGTACAAATAACATTGGGTGCGCTTGGTTTAAAATGGGGAACGGGAAAGGGAAAGGCAAATGGTGGTGGTGGTGGTGGCTAGTAGTGGTGGTTATGGCTGATAGTGGTAGCTGGTGGTGGCTGGTTGTGGTGGTGGTGGTAGTGGTAGTGGTAGCTGATGCTGGTGGTGGTTGCTGATGGTGATGGTGGTGGTTGGTGGTGGTGGGTGGTGGTAGTGGTAGTTGTGGTGGCTAATGGTGGTGGTTGTGGCTGATGGTGGTCGCTGCTGGTGGTGGTGGCTGGTGGTGGTGGTGGTAGTAGTGGCAGCTGCTGGTGGTGGTGGTTGTTGGTGGTGATGGTGGTGGCTGTTGGTGGTGGTGGTGGCTGGTGGTAGCTGGTGGTGATGGTAGTGATGGTGGTGGCTAGTGGTAGCGGTTGTGGCTGATGATGGTAGCTGTTGGTGGTGGTAACTGGTGGTGGTGGTGGCTGGTTGTGGTGGTGATGGTGGTAGTGGTAGTGGTAGCTACTGGTGGTGGTGGTTGTTGGTGGTGATGGTGGTGGTGGTGGTGGCTAGTGGTGGTGGTTGTGGCTGATGGTGGTAGCTGGTGGTGGTGGTGGTGGTGGCTGGTGGTGGTGGCTGGTTGTGGTGGTGGTGGTGGTGGTGGCAGTAGCTGCTGCTGCTACTGGTTGCTGGTGGTGGTGGTGGTGGTGGCTGGTGGTTGTGATGGTGGCTAGTGGTGGTGGTTGTGGCTGATGGTGGTAGCTGCTGGTGGTGGCTGGTTGTGGTGGTGGTAGTGGTAGCTGCTGATAGTGGTGGTTGCTGGTGGTGATGGTGGTGGCTGTTGCTGGTGGTGGCTAGTGGTGGTGGTTGTTGTTGATGGTGGTGGTTGCTAGTGGTGTTGGTGGTGGTGGTTGCGGTGATGGTGGTGGTGGGTGGTGGTGGTGGTTGCGGTGGCTACTGCTGGTGATGGCTGCTGTTGTTGGTGGTGGACTGGTGGGTAATCATTCCATACCTCCCAATTTACTGGGTAATGCCCCATTACCCGATACTAAACAATGATTGCATTCCCTAGTTATAATCAGGGATGTTTAATCATTACTTTTCCCAATCCCCACCCCTCATTACCCCCAACCAAGCACCCCCTTAGCTAACTCGAAATGTGTAACTAGTTTGTTGCGAGTTGATATTGAATCGCCTTAGACAAAATAAAATAAAGAAATAAAAACAATTGTTAAATTAAAAGTTGTAAATATATTTGTTATTAATTTTGGTTTAGGGTTTAGTGTTTAGGGTTTAGGGTTTAAGGTTTATCGTTTAGGGTTTATGGTTTAAGGTTTAAGGTTTAAGGTTTATGGTTTGGGAAGTGATATGTACACCACTAAATTACGCTGATGATGCACACAGTACAAGTGGCATTAGACGCTTCATATAATCTTATGCCTTAAGTTATATGCCATGTACAATGAGTTGATTGAACAACTAGTTGTACCTCATGCTTTGTGAATAAATGTTTGACCGTGACTCGTTTGTTGCGACTTGATATTGATTCGACTTGGACAAAATATAAAAAGAGATAAAAACAATTGTTGAATTAAAAGTTGTAAACGAACTGAACGTTCAATGAACATTGATCATTAACCGTTCGGCAAAAGTTCGTTTACGATCGTTTATTTATTAAGTGAACATTTCATGAACCGCACGGTAACCCGACCCTTGTGCGTTTTCATCCGTTTTAGTCGTTCCTAAACGATTTCGGCCGTTTTCATACGTTTTCTTAGTTTTTTACACGTTTTCTTCCATTTTTTCATGTTTTAGTCTGTTTTCATCTATTTCAGACGTTTTCATCCGTTTTAATACGGGTTTGTCTGTTTTACACATTATGGTACAGTTTCTTACATTTTCTTATGTTCTTACACGTTATTGCCCGATTTAATCCGTTTTCATCAGTTTCCATTCGTTTTTAGCCATTTTTGTTTGTTTTTACACGTTTTTGTGTTTGATGACCCGAATAAAAATATAACCGAACTAATCGAACAACCCGATTTACATGTTTAGTCCGTTTTCATCGGTTTCCATCCGTTTTTAGCCATTTTTGTTTGTTTTTACACGTTTTTGTGTTTAATCACCCGAATAAAAATATAACTGATTTAATGAAACCGAACTAATCCAACAACCCGATTTACACGTTTAGTCCATTTCATCCGTTTTTAGCAATTTTTGTTTGTTTTTACACGTTTTTTGTGTTTATTGACCTGAATAAAATATAACCGATTTAATTAAACCGAACAAATCGAACAACCCGATAACCGAACCGATCAATACCGCTAATTTATAGTCATAGTTTAAAGGAAGGAGGACTTAGTTTGCCGTTTCTAACAAAATTATTGTCCATGTTTGACTTTTTAAGTCTTTCTTTTATAACTTTGACCTTAAATATTTTTATTTGCGTTGTATAATACTTGATGAAAATTATACTAATGAAAATACATTTAAAACACAATCCATTCATCTATTTCGCATAAAGTATTATATAACAAAAGAAAGAAAACTTAAGGTAAAAGTTATAAAAGAAATACTTAAAAAGCAAAACAATGACAATATTGTGTCTGAGTATTATTTATCATCATCTATGATTACTCTCCTCGGTTTTCTGAAAGAAGCCGCCTGGCTCAATTGTCGTGATCTTGGAGAAAAGAAAAGCAGTTTGTGTTCATAAGCGAAATTTTTTGAAAATAATTTAAAAGAATTTGGAGCCAAAATTTTGATCCAAAACTTTTAAATCACCTAATTATATGGCATTTAACATAAATAAGAGCCCATATTCATGAAAAAACCCTGTTTTGTCTCCTAATTAAACTAAAGAGTGCAACCAAAACACAAAAATCAAATCTTCAATCACCATTACTCTCCAAGCTAGAATCATTTTCTTGTACACATTGTTGCTGAAGAGTCGTCATGGAAATGATTGAAAACGTTGATACTGATATTTTGCTTGCAGATAATGAAGCTGGTGTTAACACAATACATTATGAGGACGAAATATATTATTCATCTGATGAAGAAAATGACAACCAATTAAATCGACCACTATCTAATAGGGGCATAACCAGGCTAGCTAAGTTTCGCCGTCAATATGGACATCCTGGTCAAATAAAACACAAGGTAACCATTGATGCGTTAAATAGGGTTGCAGGGTTAAACAGAGCACTGTTTGCGAGTTTTTTAGGAGATGTGGTTTGTGAGCACATATGTTTGAAGGTTCTATACTGGAAGAAGGTGGATAAAGAATCAAGACAAAAATTATGGGATGAAATCACGGTACATATATACTAATTTTTAACCCAGTACCACATATATAAGTTTAATTTATAAATTATATGCAACTAATTAACAACATTATGTTAACCTTTGCAGCGATATTTTGATGTTGACGTGACATTCAAAAAGGTAGTAATGAATCGCCTCGGTCAACTGCTAAGGAATTACATAATGAAACTTAGGGAAAAATACATATTGCCCAACTTAGATACACCTTCGAAAATGAATGAACGCCCGAAAAAGTATAATACAATTATGACAAAAGAACAATGGGTTGAGTTTGTAACCTACACGACCACCAATGAATACAAGGTTTTAATTAGTCATCTTTATTTAAGTCTATATGTCATTTCAAAAATTTTAGTTTGCAGCATTACTGCATCTAAATGCCTTATGATTTTGTGTTTTTAGGAGAAATCAAATAAAGCTAAACTGTCGCATTCCAAAAATATTTATCAGCATAAAATGGGACAAGGTGGATATGTTTATGTTAAAGAGAAAATGGTAAGGTTACATACTGTTTGTTTTACTAATTGATCAGACTCGATTATCTTGGTTTAACTTTACATGTGTATGCACTTGATGTTCATTAGATCGAAGAAAAAGAAATTGAAGCAGATGATAAACCCCCGCGTAGTGTATTGTGGATCAAAAAAAGGCAAAACAAAGACGGAGAATCTCCAGATGCTGACATTAGTTCATTAGCAGATAAAGTTGTAAATTTGACTGCAAATTCTATTATTATGCTTATATACCAACAACATTAACTTTGTACCAGCCGTAATAACTTTTATACTAGCAGTACTAACTTTTAATACCAACAATTCCGATATTTTTTTTGCAGAAAGAAGCTGATGAAAAGATCAAGGAAGGAACCTTCGATGTTGATGATGGCACTGATGCCATGACAGTTGTGTTTGGTAAGGAAAAGGAAGGTTATGCAAGAGGAGTGGGAAGTGGAGTTACATATAAGAGGTATTTTAATCTTCCTCGAAGCAAAAAAGAAACTGATGAAAGACTTGAGTTACTTCAAACTCAACTTGATAATGAAAGAAGCGAGCGTAAAAAAAAAAAGATATACTAGTCAATAAACTGTCCACCGAGATGACAGAAAAAGATGAGCAGGTCAAGAAATTGTCCAGTGAGATGGCAGAAACAAAGGGAATGCTTGCTAACCTGCTGAGTCAGTTGAGTTCACAAGGGATGTAGTTGAATATGTCATCTCAATTGCCATTAGACTCAGATGTAAGCCATTTTTTATCTTGTTAACAATTTCATTTTCTAATGCTAACACCATTATATTTCTTAATTTATATTGCAGGTGACGACTCAAATGGCCATTAATAATATATCAGCTCTAATGATCAGGTGGCCGACGGAACTCAGTCTAGTGTTGGTATACGTGATAAAGATGCGATAATTCAGAAGAAGCCTAATGGGATTGAAACTTTGGAAAACATACGACCGGTAATGGAAACAATATTAAGGAGTAAAACATCCCCCTTTGATTTTTTAATTTTACCTACATGACTAATGTACCGTGTTTTATATATACATATAGGAATGTGTTAAAAATGTTTAGAAAACACCTAAGTCACGACAAAACGCGTCTGCAGATTCCTAATCGCAAGGAGACGCGTCTCCAACAAAAGAACTACCAAAAGTATGTATTTCAACATGTTTCTTGTTATTCTTTTTTTTAAATAATGTACCGTGTTTTATATATACACTGTTATAAATGTCGGACCTAAAAAAACTGCTAAGTCATGACAAAACGGGTCTCCAGCTTCCCTATCGCAGGATAATGTGTCTCCAACAACACAAGTACCAGTATGTATTTCAACATGTTTCTTGTTATTCTTAATTTTGTTTAAATTATGTCTGATATATACACGCAAAAATTCTTTTTTTTAGACAATCAAGTGCAAACTGTGGCACATAAAGAAAACAAATATTGTTGCTTTGCGTACCATATACAAGACTCAAGGAAAACAAATGTTGCATAACCAACCACTCCCAAATGATTGCTACAGAGTCTCAATTGATCAATCGTTAGTGGATGCAGCATGCATACCAGACGTAGGGAATAATGGGTTAAAAAAAGTTAGGGAAGGCGTAGGTGGTTTCTTTGCATGGCCAAAGGATCAAGTTGTTCTTGCTCATGAGGAGGTACATACATGTGTTTTTTCAACCTACATATATATAATTCTTCATATTAAATTCAATGTTTGATACAAACGTCTTTTGTTTACTATAAGTTACACCACCAACTACGAAACCAAAGGTTAGTGAAAACAATCCTGGACCAAAATTACAACCAAAGCACAAAAATTATGTCTCTACTGCAGAAGTGCAAAAGCAAGCTAAGGCGGGGAAGATTCAAAAGGTTTTAACTTTTAGTACTTGAGAATTTGATTATATTCGACATTAAAATTGTATATATATTTGGTTCATTTATATACATTCGAGTTTTATTGAATTTGAAATTGCTTTTTGTTTTTAATTTTGTTTTATTTATATACTAACAGTAGTAACTCTGGTCAGTAGTACTAACTTAGTACTAGCAATACTAACATCATTGGTCACTCTTTCTTTAATTTGATGTGTGACTAAATATTACAAAATGCCACACAAATTAAAAATTCATGTGACCATTGGATGAACATTAGTCACACAAAACACACATGTTTGCACTTTAAACATCATATGGTCACACTTATTAACACTTTTGGCCACTGTTTCCTTAATTGTATGTGACTAAATACCCAAAAAAACATGTGTTGTGTGACTAAATATTTAAAAAGGTCACACAAACATAAAATTCATGTGGCCATTGGATGATCAATAGTTATAAAAAATACACATTTCTTCATTTTAAACAGCATATGGTCACAATTATTAACGATTTGGGCCACTGTTTGCTTAATTGTATGTAACTAAATACCCAAAACAAACATGCTTTGTGTGAATAAATATTACAAAAGGCCACACAAACATAAACTTCATGTAGCCATTGGATGATCAATAGTCACACAAAATACATATTTTTTCATTTTAAACAGCATATGGTCACACTTATTAACGCTTTTGGCCACTGTTTGCTTAATTGTATGTGACTAAATACCCAAAATAAACATGCTTTATGTGACTAAATATTACAAATGACCACGCAAACATAAACTTCATGTGGCCATTGGATGATCAATAGTCACACAAAATACACATTTCTTCATTTTAAACAGCATATGGTCACACTTATTAACACTTTTGGCCATTGTTTGCTTACTTGTATGTGACTAAATACCCGAAACAAACATACTTTGTGTGACTAAATATTACAAAAGAACACACAAACATAAACTTCATGTGGCCATTGGATGATCAATAGTCACACAAAATACACATTTCTTCACTTTAAACAGCATATGATCACACTTATTAACACTTTTGGCCACTGTTTGCTTAATGGTATGTGACTAAATACCCAAAACAAACATGCTTTGTGTGACTAAATATTACAAAAGCCCACGCAAACATAAACTTCATGTGGCCATTGGATGATCAATAGTCACACAAAATACACATTTCTTCACTTTTAACAACATATGGTCACAATTATTAACACTTTTGGCCACTTTGTGTTAAATTGTATGTGACTAACTCCAAACAAACAACACCCATTATCACAAACGTCACATTTATTGTATATTCATGTGGCCACAGGACGAGAAATAGTCACACAAAATACACATTTACTAGAAAGAATCATCTCAAATGTCACATATATTATATATTTATGTGGCCAAAGGACGAACAATAGTTACTCTCAAAAAACATTCGTGTGACTATAACGTGTTTACGGTCACTGATACTAACTAATCCAACAAAGCTTGTGCCTAATTTGTCACAGATATTCGGGGATTTGGTCACTCTTTTTCGATGGAAAAGGCCACGAACTCAACAATGTGACCATATGCCACCTACGGTGGCAGGACCTTTAGTGACACACAACGAAAAAAACGTGTGTGACTATATGCATATCGTCACACATTTTTGGCGTGACCAATAGCATATTCTGTACCAGTGTATCTCCTCAAGAGGATGAACAAATGAACACAGTTGTTACATTTGATTATCCAATTGTTGACTATAACAATGATCAAATTTAACAAATTGAACATACGCCCAGTCCAGATACAGAACTCATGACCTTACTTTTGACCACCCAAACCTAGGCTCAAAATTTAATGAAATCAACAAGACATTAAAAGCAAAAATTGCATCATTAACTGCGGATCTTGAGTGCTGCAAAATACAAATCATAAATTTTGAAACACAAGAAAAACGTGAAAAAGGTTTTCATTTCAACAATCGTATGTCAAAGAACAAGACTTACAACATCAAATTCGAGAATTAATTGTTTCTAATGGCAAACTGGTTTCTAAACTTGAACAAGTTGAACAACTCAATTCCGAATTTTTAAAAACCAAAACTGAGTTGTCTACTTGTCAAGCTAATGTTTCCGAACACAAACAAAAGTCAAGGAAACGAATTGATACTTATCTCGATGAAAGTGTCGATTTGGAATGCAAACTAAAAGAGTTTCAAAATGTTGTTTACAAAACTGGTGAGTCCATCACAACAATACAAAAGTTCACTTTAAAACCTAGTCCAAAAGGTTATGGTTTTGCTGTTGGTGATAAAAAACCACGTTTTATACAATCAGCACTCAAGGAAAATCCGAAGTTATATAGTGTAGAAAAATTACTTGATGATGTACATGATTGTGGAAGAAGAACTTGAAGACGAGCGTCGATTAAAAATGAGCTTTAAACCTTATTGTCTACCTTATGATTATTCAAAAGCCCCTCATATTTCTGAAACCTTTGTTCCTTAACAAAGAAAAAACTGAATAACCATGGTTTGTAATGCAAATTCATGAATCATCTTCTGATATTGGTCCTATTCAACTAGTGATAAAAATAAATGGTCTTTACCACCGTCTATTCAAATTATACCATTACCTATACGTTGTCTGGTACTTAGGTATTTTGATACGTTTATGGAAGACATCAAATTTTTAGAACAAGCAATTAAACGTAACTCAGAAATAAACGTTTCCACTTTTCAATCCGCTTATGAGAAATAAAATAGAGAAATCTTTCAAAAACATTTTTTGCCACACGTTCAACATTTACGTCTTTGTGCTACACACTGGGAACAGGAACTTCAGAAAGAAGTTACATCCATGATAAATGTTTTTAATGCAACTGAACAGTTAATTTCAAAATAAAAACATCGAAACAAGGTTTTACAAAATGATGTAGATAGACTCTTGGAAGATGTTCTGAATATTGATATTATTTCTGTTATCATGAATGTTACATATGAATGACACAAGTTTCATCAACCGTTTTGACTTGAGCGGGTGAAGAAGTTTGTGGTGATGATAGTTTCTTTTGCTTGGAAAGAACCAATGCTTGAATAGCTTCCGTGAGTTTTTCAATATTAGCATCGGTGCTAGAATTGTTCACGGGAGATGATCTAGACGAGGTTGCATTTACTTGGGAAACAATGGACTTGTTTCGTGAAGTACGAACCTTAGACTTATTTTCAATTATGGCTAAAGCATATCTAGGAGTCCGATTCAAGAAATTGCCACCCGCGGCATTGTTCAAAGAATCTTGATTGGTTTGGTTCAAACCATTGTAGAAAGTATCAATTTGGTGCAATTCGGAAAAACCATGATGAGGACACTTGCGAAGTAAATCCTTAAAACGATCCCACACATCGCTAAAAGACTCATCAAAGTTTTGAGTAAACTTTGTGATTTCATTCTTTAAGCTTGTTGTTTTAGACGGGGGAAAGAATTCATTCACAAATTTTGACACGAGGTCTTCCCATGTCTCAATAGAACGAGGGGGTTATTTTTCAAGCCAAATCCGGGCCGTACCCTCGAGAGAGAAAGGGAAAAGAAGAAGCTTGATAGCTTCTTGAGGGACGTTTTTGTATTTGATGGTTGATGTGATTTTGTTGAACCATCGAATGTGAGAATGAGGATCGTCCCTGTCGAAACCGAAGTATTGACTCGAAGTTACTAATTGTAGCAACTCGGTCTTGAGTTCAAAATTATCGGCAACGATTGCCGGAACAACGATGGCTTCTCCATAACCCTCGGTGGAGAAGCTCGAACATGGTACGATTATCGGCCATGTTTGGAGGAATAGTACGAATCTCGGGTTCGACTATTGGATTGGTACGTCGTCGATTACGCTTTCTAGGAATGTTGTTGAGCGATTGTAAAGGACTTGTTGACGTAGACGAACGAGTGCGCATGCACCATAAAAAACAACTCAATTAAAACAAGACCAACTTAAAAGACAATTGTGAACTTAAACCAATAATCACAAACGCAAGGTTAACTTTTAAAGACAAACGCACAAAGGAGCGGGAGAGAAGAATGGATCTCGCGCTAGGGCGAAGTTCGTTGGATCGCCCTATACCGTTTCGACTCCTCTTAAAGTTTGTTTATCGTTTAAAAATTTTCCAAAACGCAAGTGATACAAAGGAAAGTTTTGATATTTGGTTTGGGAACTTATTAATGTCCACACCCCCAGTTGGTAGGTGTTCTGCCTTGGTTTTCGGCGGTTGTTTTTTATGTTTATTTAATTTAACAAGAAAAACGGAAAATATTTTTGTATTTTTTATATGATAAATATATATACAAAAGAAAAGGAAAATATTTTTATGTTTTATAAATTTTTGAAAGCGATAACTTCTTGACAAAGGTTCTACAAGTCAATAATCGTTAAAATCGTAACGATATTGTCGCAACACAACCTTCCCGGCAGCGGCGCCAAATTTTGATTGCGTGTGAAACGTGTATCAAAATAAATACAAAGTAGACGCGAGTGGAATTTACCAATCAACCTTTAGGAAAAGGAAGACTTGTAAAAACTCGTGAATACAATATATATATATATATATATATATATATATATATATATATATATATATATATATATATATATATATATATATATATATATATATATATATATATATATATATATATATATATATATATATATGTGTGTGTGTGTGTGTGTGTGTGTGTGATACTGGGTAAGTGATTACCCGGGTCATGTCCCAACGAGGTGTGAATGGACAATATCGTGTGATATTTGGAGATTAAAATGCTTGTAAGTTCGATTGTGAGAGTTATTTGGTGTTATGGTATGTTAAAGTTACGAGAATTAAGAATTAATGAACGAAAATAGAAATAAACGCAACCTAAATAGGAACATAAACAAGGAATGAAAATTAAAACTTAAAAACTACCTAAGGTACTACGGGAAACATAATAGGGAATTAGGGAACCCTAAAACGTAACCTAAGTTTAAAAACGTAAAAGTTACTTTAAGAAAAACGCGAGTGCGCAAATTAAAACGCGAATATGAAGCTACACTAGTCCTAAAAGTGTAAAAATGATTTTTCTACGATTCTAATGATGAAAGAAAATTTTTAGAAAAACAAAAATATTTTTTAGACTTTTATATTTTTTATAATGAATTAAAATCTAAAATAATACAATAAATCCTAGAAAAATAGTAAAACTATTTAGAAAATTGTGAAATTTTTTGGAAAAGTATAATACTAAATATAGAAACTGGGAAAAATAAGAACTTGAAATAAGCAATGCTAAATAAGCAGCAATAAGCTATTCTAGAAACTGATAAGTGAATAAGCAAAAGGTACCACTACTATATTAAATTTAAAACTAAAGGAAACCAAACAACAAAGAATAGATGGCACAGATGGTTGTGTTGTTGCTGTGTGGTGTCTGTGTGAAGTGAGTGACCCATGTTCGATTCCTGGTACACCCTTTTTATTCTTTATTTTTTTATTTTTGATTTATGAGAAAAACTTTGAAAAGCAATAAAAGACCAAAGGTTTTTGTGAAGATTACTTTTCTTAAAACTAGGTGTAAGCTAAACTAAAGTTGAATGAGACAACAGGTTATAATAAATCATGAAATATAAATTTGAAAACTATCAAACTAACTTGAAAACAAAAGGCTACAACAAGCTGCTACAAGCTACTCCTAAGAATGGATAAGCTAATGGCTAACTAAGGGAATCCTAAATAAGCACTAAGAGTACGTAAATAAGAAGCCTAAGAATCCTAAAAGCATAAAAATAAGTTATCTAAATAGGGGCGGCAGGAGCAATGAAAGTCCAGGCCACAAATCAGGTTATGCAATAAGTTCAATCTAACATTTCAAAGGCAGGAATCAAAAAAATCATTCCATGGACTTCCTAAATTCCAGAAATAATCTAAAAAGTAACACTAATTAGGCTGACCAGAAGCCATCGAACAAGCTCAGCTGATCAAACAGCAGCAGTCCAAAATGGCAACTTAAGGGGCTAAAATAAGTAGGTACACAAGCAAACTAGGGAAATCAAAAAGCATAATCATAAAAACAACCTAAGAGTCTATCTAAACCACCAAGAATCAAAACAAAAGGTCACAAAATGAGCTAGATAGGGCTAAAAGAAAAACGGGTCAATTTTAGTTAACTGGGTGTAGGGCAGTCATATGAGCAAATGGTCACATTCAAGTAATGAAAAAGTGGTCAAGGAAAATTTGTAAAATTAAACAAAAAATGGTCCATTGATGACAAACTGGAAAATAACAAATATCCAAAGTTTCAATCCTTAACTTCTAAACATGAACAAATTAAAAATTCACCAAGTTCAGATCATTTCAAGCACTTTGACTTTTGAACTTTTTGTAAAGTTTGACTAATCTGAGATTAAAGTGATCCTAGGCTACTGATTTTGTTGTATTAAGGTAAAATGAGACTACTTCAATCCATCTTAACAAGTTTTTAGACCAAATGAAGATTATGACTCTCTAAAACTCCAACAGTGAACTGCTATAAACTTATGAAGGTAACTTTGACTTTTTCTCTAGTACACTACTGATATTAATGTTGAACCTAAGACCTTGATAGATCTTTGAGCACTCGTGGATCGTTAGTTATGTTAATGTAATCACTAACACACTAAAAGATAATCTTTGTAACTTGTATTTTAAAGCGGAAACAAAAACAAGTATTAACAACTGAATACTAAGAACAATTGATTCTCTATGGATCTTTTAATAATAATGAAAGTGTTTTCTAAAAAAATTGTACCCAATACATAATCATGTGTTCCTTTTATACACAAGGAACCCTAAACCATTTCACAAGAAACGTATATTCTAAAACTTCTAAAAGATATGCATTATCACTTCCTAAATAAACTCATGCATATCCTAACTATATTACATAAACTACGGAATAACTATATGTCTATATCCGCAGAAACTAATAATGCTGAAACTAGACTTCAGCAGATACACTGCTTCAGCAGGAACCAGCTCTTCAGCAGTATCTTTCAGCAGTAACCTTTAGAAGAATTCTTACTTAGCAGAATTCCCAACAATCCTCCCCTAATCTTGAATTTGACATGGTTAAGTTCAAGATTCTTGATAGATCTTTAAAGTTACATACCAAGAGGATTGAAGTCGAACATCATCAGCAAAGAATCACCATCAGCATGATCTCTATGATCAGCACATACTTGAAAACTCCATTCTTTGCAACAACAAATGACCAAATGTACATCAAAGCAAATGAGTTTCATACTATTCTCGTCACATCCAGGTGTGTTAACTCCTGTGAGAGGTGAATCATTGAAAATAATGGATTTGATGTCTCTTTACCAATAGCCATCACTACTGGAGTAGTCAAATGTTTAAGTTCGAAAACTATGGTACACTGATGACCATATGATTTTTAGCAAATCATCAGCTTTAAATGGATTTGAGTTGTCTTTACCTGTAGTCGTTTGCTCAGGACTAGTCAATTATTTGGTTGATTGAATCACCTTGGTCAATTGAATACTAAATATGGTTTTCCACTGCCTTTACCACAAGCTATATACATGTGGTCTAGCCAATTATTGGGAATCCATAAAGAAAAAATCCATGGTCAATTGACAACCATTCAACTCTCAGCTATTAAGCATGGGTGAGTTGAGTACCCAATAGTTTTTAGCAAACTATTACAGCTATCAACAGATTTGACATGTCTGTACCAAAACTATACCCTTTGGACTAGCCAACTTTTTGATGGAATAGTCAACTGGTATGTGTTAATTCACATGCTTTTTCATGGCCAAATATCAACCTAAATAGACTAATTATGCTAACAAATGCCAAAGAATTGTGTGTTTTAGGTTTGTGAATGTGCAGGTAAGGATATTTCACAAAATGACGAAAAACAAGCAAAAACCCAGCAATAACGAGCATGAGAGTAGAAAGAGTCAGAAAGTCAAGCTGGAAATCATTTTGAGCTTATAAGAGTCCTCAGAGTTTGATTTATGAGCTAAAGTGATCCTTGTGTGAAGTTTGAAGAATTGCCAAAATTGGTCCCTGCACTTTCAGTTTTGACATATTCAGTCCTTCATGGAATTTATGAAGAAAAAGTTCAAAATCAACCCTTGGAGAATCGATGTTGTCATCATAAGTCCTTGGAAGTTATTTTTGATTAATGACAGAAAAGGTCCTCAAAGTTTCATAAAATTCAGAATTGGTCCTTGAATTTACTTAATACAAAATCTGAATTTACCAAATCAAATTTTCAATCCAATAAATTAGAAAAGCCCAAATTCAAAAGCAAAAGCCCAACCATCACTTACCACTACCCAAGCCCAAGTCAAAGGGTCAAAGTAATAACTCAGGGTCAAATGGTCAACGTAAGGGTCAAAAGGTCAAAAATATATAAAAGCCTTACCCCGCCATATGTTTTTCCCCAACTTACTTTTAACCCAGGCACGCTAGAACCCTAATTACTATTCCGTTCAATAGTTACCACAATTAAGGGTAGTACTGTCAAATCAAGTACGATTCTAGAAGGAATTAGTATTGTCAGATGTGTCAGAAGTGAATGGGGAGCTACGTGGCAGGTTGTTATTGGCAAAAACACGTCATCAAAGGGTTGATATGAGATGGGAAATGATTGAAAGTGATCCAAGGGTGCTCAGAGGACATCAACAAGCACAATTCATACGGATTTCCAGCTTGGAAATCCGTGAGCCAATCCTCACACTCCTCCTATAAATAGCGGTCTATTCTAGCTAGTTTAGTGTATAGGATGGGAGTAGCGAAGCTATGCAGAATTTTCTTTAGATTGTATTAGACTAGCGTTTGTAATTTTCACCTTATTGTTTTAATAAAAGTTCTATTTCCTTTTAATCTCAATTAGCTTATTTTGAATTTCATACTGCTTATTTGATCTTATACCTTTCTCATTCTATTTAAATTCAATTTCTAAATAGCTTAACTAGTATAACTTTTCAATCAGCTTTACTCATTTTTAGAAAAATAAATAAAAATCAGAAAATTAAAAAAAAAATGTATATTTCGAATCAGTGTTTTTAGAATTTGAATAAGCTGCACTAGCTTATATTCAGCTTATATAAGTTTTCTAGATTGATATAATCTTTGTTCATTTCATTCTCTCAAAAAGAGTATTGGTCAACTAAAGTCAAAGGACTCAGATCCCGTGTTCCTGTGGTATTGTTGGATAGTTTGGACAATTGTGGAAGGTCCAGCCTATCTTAAAGATAGGCAAGCTCAGTGAGCTCCCTCTTTTCTAGCTGAGGGAGAAGCTTTGGTAACTTTCTGATTTAGTAGAACTCATTATTTGAAATTAATTTGGATTCTTATTCAGCATAATAGCTACTGTTTCATTCATATTTGTTGATGTTATAGTTATTGTAGCTGAAATTGAGCTTGTTATTTCTTTTGAGTATTATGTTTTGTAGTATATGTTTTACATAGCTTAATTAGAGTGACTGTTGCAACTTTAGATCTGTGATCTTGATTCACTGTTAGATCTATTTGGAGTTTGATGGTGATTTGCTGATTTTGGTTGAACTTGAATTGTTGTTGATTGAATTGGTGGTAATCAGTGGATTTAAAATTAGTGTTATAGTGTAATTGGTAGTTTTAAGGAGTGTTTGGGATAATAAGCTCTACTGTGATTTAGTATTATTGAATTGGATATATTTGCACCATTAACTCATTTAGGATAATAATAGATATAGTATTACATAAAATCAGTTAGTAGCTTAATAATAGTCAAAGTTAGGAGTAAATTGCATAAACAGTTAATTCTAGGTGTTAAGTTGTTGGTGTAATAAAGCTAATAGTTGCATTTTGGTTAGTGATAGCTTATATTAGTATAATTTTAGCTTATACATCAAATTAGTAGGAGAATTCAGTTGTTAAAATTCAAATTGGTCAAAGCTTAGTGGTCAATAAATAGTCAACTATTTCATTAGTAGTGTGTCAGCTGGTTGCTGAACTTGCATTGCATTTCTGAGCCTTTTATATAATCATAAGCTTGAGTTCAAAGTTTCATTTCAAATTTGTTCACAAGTGCTTATTAATAAGCACTTGTGAATAAGCAGTTGAGCTAAATAAGCACTAAATCAGCTTCTTTTCATTCAAAAATTTTTCTCCAAGTTCTTCTTATTATTTTTGATTTTCTGGAATTTTTCCAGATTTTTCCAAGTAGTTTTAGTATTTTTCTTAATATTCTCATGATTTTAATCATTTTTAAATAGTTTTTAATCAACAAAAATCAATAAAAATTCAGAAAAAGCTGTGAAAAATACAAAAGTATTTTTAGAAAGTCTTTTATAATATTTTAGAATTTTCAGAATTAAATTTTTATTTTTCCACTTAATTTTTCTATTTTCTTGCATTTTTAATTCATTTAAAATTACAAAAATCAAAATAAATTCATAGAAATTAAAAGAAAAGTCAAAAAAATAATTTTGTTTTTCTGGAAATTCAATTTAGTAGTTTAAGATTTTTAGAAAATAATTTCAAGTTCATAGGATCATTTTTCGTTAAACGTTACGTTTTAATATACGCGTTTGCATTTCCGTTTTTACGTTTTAGACTTTTGTGCATTACTAGCTTGTACTCTTTGCATATTTCATCTTTGTTTGTGAATACTTGAATTACTTGATCACTATTTTATCTTTTACACTTCTCAATTCACGATTTTCATGAATCAATATTCTTGATTCCGTTCACCTTCACTCGGATACGACTCGGGTGATCCGTATTTCACGCGGATCATTTTGATAATATACTACTATACTATAATAAGTTGATTTTCACACAATCAGTTTTTGGCGCTGCTGCCGGGGAAGGTCGAAGTGAGTTTTTGAATATTGTTTTGAAAAAAAAATCGTGTTTTGTTAAGCCTTCTTCTATTTTGTGTATATTTTTATAAAAATTGAAAAATTCAAAACACTTTTCCTAAAGTGTTTACAAAAATATCAAAAAAAAAAAAAAAAAAAAAAGTTACAGCCTCGACTCTCCCGTGGAAGGGGGGCGTTGTAAACCAAAAAAGTCTCACAATATAACAAAAACGTGAAATTAATTGTTTATCGGATTATTTCAATTACTACAACCGATTAAGCGGGAAATACGGAAGCTAAGATTAAATTGCTAGCTGAAGAGAGAAACACTCTTCTTTCCCGTCCCGTCGCGCTTGATTTTGAAAGAAACGATTTCAATTAACGTAACGTTTTAATAAAAAGAAAAACAAAATAATTAAAAAGTTTTTGAGATAAAAATATAAAAAATAAAAAGATTTTCTTTTCTCTTTTCTTTTTCTCTTAATTTTGTTTGTGGTGTATGCACACCCGTTCTTCTTTTGAGAGTCTTACGTCTCCATTTTCAAACCCCGAGCGGGTTCTACGACATACTAGTCGGGTTCATTTCCTTGACGACGAGGAGATGAACCAAAACGAACAACACAACGGACCCCCGCCGATGGGTGGTCCGCAGCACAATGTTATCCCGCCGATGGGACAACAACCGGCATTTGATCCAAGTCCAATGGAGGAACAACTCCAATCACCATTCAATGGTGTGAGGAGAGCTATTTTGATTCCGGACATCAATGCCAACTTTGAGATCAATCACGGATTACTCAATTTAATCACGGGTATATCCTTTCACGGGTTTGATAACGAAGACCCCTATGCTCACATCAGAAATTTCACCGACATCGCTGAGACCATTAGAATGAACCAAGTTCCTCACGATGTGGTGAAATTGAAGTTATTACCTTTCTCCTTAAAAGGGGCAGCCCGGACTTGGCTGGAAAAGGAACCGCCCAATTCGATTCACACTTGGAATGATCTTGCTTCCAAGTTTGTGAACTATTTCTATCCTCCCTCTAAAACTTCTAACCTACGTTCCCAAATCTTTCGGTTCCAACAAGCTTTTGATGAGTCATTTAGTGAAACTTGGGATCGATTCAAAGATTTGTTGGAAAAATGTCCTGACCATGGGTTCACCGACCTATAGCAGATTGACACTTTCTATAATGGGTTATGTCATGTTGACCAAGACTCACTCAATTATGCTGCGGGTGGGAACTTGTTGGCTAGGAACACGAATGATGCTTTCACGATAATTGAAAATAAGGCTCGTGTAAGAATGTCAAGAAATAAACCTCAAGTGTCTAATACTGGTAAAAGTAATGATGAAATGATAAGTATGCTTGTGGCTGTAACAAAGAAAGTTGATGCTATGTCTATGGAAAAATCAAGTCAACAAGTCAATGTTGTAAATCAAGGTTGTATTACTTGTGGTGGTCCACATCCGTATTACGAGTGTCCATCAACCGGTTCTTATGCTCAAGAGAACGTGTATGCTACGAACATGGGTGGCAACGGTTACCCACCTCTTCAAGGAGATCGAAGTTTTCTCAATTACCGTTCGAGCCATTATCTTGGACCACCCGGCTTTCAAAATCAGAATCATAATAACAATGTGTAAAACCGTACACATCAAGCTAATCAAAATCAAAATCGACAAAATCAAGGTTTTCAAAACCAATGTGTTAACCACAATCGGAATTTTCAGGGAAATCAAAACCAAGGCCCACCTCAAGGGAACAATTTTCAAAATAATGGGAATTTTCAGAATAACAATCATGGAAACTTTAATCATGGAAATCAGAATAATGCCAATTTTCAAAACCGTGGGCAGAATTTCAATAATCAAAATCAAGATGTTATTCCAAATTCGTCGCCCACGGATGAGTTAATTAAGCAATTGATTCAAAGTCAACAAGCTTTAATAGCTAAACAAGAGGAAACAACAAGGTTATTTGCGACTCAAATCAACGATCTCAACAAGTGTTTAAATGATCGACCATCGGGCTCTGGAACGTTGCTAAGCAACACGATCGCTAACCCGAGGGGCGATGCAAAAGCGATCATAACAAGGAGTGGTGTTACTTATGATGGACCGACGGCTCCGACTACCTCTTCTTCTCTTCCTCCCAAGGTAGTTACCCGTGAACCCCAGGTGACAACGGATACGGAAATTCCTATTAATAATGGAAGGACCGAAGACATCCAACCTCCGGTGGTCCCGATTTCAAAAGGAAAAGAAAAAGTTGTTAATAAAACTGAAAAGGAAATACCGGTTAAAACAAAGTTGCCATATCCGTCATGCTTAAACGAACAAAAGTACCGCGAGAAGGATAAAAACCAAATGGAAAAGTTCTATTAGATTTTTCAAGAGTTACACTTTGATATAAGTCTCGCGGATGCTATACTTTTGATGCCAAAATATGCTTCGATGCTAAAAGATCTTTTGAATAATAAGGAAAAGCTTTTTGAAATGTCAAAGACTCAAATGAATGAGAATTGCTCAGCGGTTCTTCTTAAAAAGCTACCCAAAAAGCTTGAAGACCCTGGCAAGTTTCTTATACCATGTAATTTTCCGGGTATGGTTCAATGCTTTGCCTTGGCCGATCTTGGTGCTAGCATTAACCTAATGCCATTGTCGATTTGGAAAAAGTTGTCTCTCCCTAACTTGACACCGACGCTTTATGACCCTCGAGCTTGCCGACCGATCTACGTCTCGTCCAATTGGCATAGCCGAGGATATTTTTGTCAACGTTGGAAAATTCTATTTCCCTGCAGATTTTGTGGTTTTTGATTTCGATGCCGATCCACGGGTTCCTCTCATTCTCGGGAGAGGATTCCTACGGACCGGTCATGCTTTTATTGATGTATACGACGAGGAGATTACTTACGTGTGGGAAATGAAGCCGTTACTTTCAATCTTAACCAAACCGCGAGATACTCCTCCGACTACGATGTTTCTTCCGTCAACCGTATCGATGTTATTGATGAAGCAACGGAGGAGTATTCTCAAGAACTTATTGGTTTCACAGATAATGCTTCGAGTGGCAATCCCACTCCTTCTTTTGAACCGATCGTCTCCAATTCTTCCCCTTCCCTCACTCCGTTTGAGGGAAGTGACCTCGCTTGGGAAGAAATAATTGCTTGTCTTTCAAATGATTCAGTTTCAATGAAAATTGATAATTCTAAATTTGATCCGGAGGGGGACATTTTATTAATTGAGAAATTGTTAAATGAAAACCCGATTGTTTCTTCCCCTCCGATGGACCTAAAAATGGCAGACGTAAAAGAAGTTAAGCCGTCTATTGAGAATCCTCCGGAGCTCGAGCTCAAGGATTTGCCTCCCCATCTCGAATACGCATACTTGGAAATAAATGATAAATTGCCCGTTATAATATCAAAAGGCCTTAAAGATGAGGAGAAGACATGACTCTTAGATGTGCTTCGGAAGCATAAAAGTGCGATTGCTTGGCAAATATCCGACATTAAGGGAATCGACCCTCGATTTTGCACTCATAAGATTCTACTTGAAGATAATCACAAAGCTTCTATCCAACAACAACGACGGGTTAATCCACAAATCCACGAAGTGATAAAAAAGGAAGTTATAAAACTTCTTAACGCTGGAATGATTTATCCGATCTCGGATAGTTCATGGGTTAGCCCGGTTCATTGTGTGCCAAAGAAGGGCGGAATCGCTGTTGTGAAAAATGACGATAATGAACTTATACCGACTCGAATTGTGACCGGATGGAGAGTTTGTTTCGACTACCGCAAGTTGAATGACGCAACCCGTCAAGACCATTTTCCGCTCCCTTTTATGGACCAAATGCTTGAACGTTTAGCGGGAAATGAGTTCTATTATTTTCTGGATGGCTTTTCTGGGTACTTTCAAATTCCCATTGATCCCCAGGATCAAGAAAAGACCACGTTTACTTGCCCGTATGGAACATTTGCCTATCGTAGAATGCCCTTTGGCTTATGTAACGCTCCAGGCACGTTTCAATGGTGTATGATGGCCATTTTCTCCGATATGATTGAAAAAACCATGGAAGTGTTCATGGACGACTTCTCCGTCTATGGAAATTCTTTTGACTCTTGCCTCTCCCATTTAGAGAGTATGCTAATTCGGTGTGAAAACACTAACTTAGTTCTAAATTGGGAGAAGTGTCACTTCATGGTTAAAGAGGGCATAGTCCTCGGCCATAAGATATCCAAATCTGGGATTGAGGTAGATCGTGCAAAAGTTGATGTTATTGCTAAATTACCTCATCCTACGACCGTCAAAGTAATTCAAAGTTTCCTTGGTCATGCCGGCTTTTACTGACGTTTTATACAAGACTTCTCCAAAATAGCCCGGCCTCTGACCCACCTTTTAGAGAAAGATGTTCCGTTTAACTTCACGAATGAATGCATAGATGCATTTAATTTCTTGAAGAAGAAGTTAACGGATGCACCAATCTTAGTTGCCCCCGATTGGAACTTACCATTTGAGCTAATGTGTGATGCAAGTGATTATGCCATTGGTGCAGTTCTGGGGCAACGTAAGAATAAGTACTTTCAACCGATATACTATGCAAGTAAGACCATGAATGACGCCCAACTACCGAAAAAGAGATGTTAGCGGTTGTATATGCTTTTGAGAAATTTAGACCTTATTTGCTTTTGAAAAAATGCATAGTGTATACGGACCACTCAACCCTTAAATACTTAATGGCAAAGGAAGATGCTAAGCCACGCTTAATGCGGTGGGTTCTTTTGCTCCAAGAATTTGATGTCGAAGTACGAGACAAAAAAGGAGCTGAAAACCTTGCTGCTGATCACCTTTCACGACTTGACAACCCCCATCAAATTGCTCTCGAGAATAAGGAAATCACCGAAACATTTCCTCTCGAGACACTTGGGAGTGTGACTAAACTTGACCAAAATACGCCATGGTTCGCCCATTTTGCGAATTACCATGCGGGGAATTTCATTAGGAAAGGGATGTCGTCCCAACAAAAGAAGAAATTCTTTAAAGATGTCCAACATTATTTTTGGGACGACCCCTATTTGTTCAAAGTCTGTGTGGATCAAGTGATCCGGCGGTGTGTTAACGGTACGGAAGCCGTTGAAATACATAAGGCATGCCATAATGGACCCACGGGGGGACATCATGGTGCCAACTTCACCGCAAAGAAAGTGTTCGATTCCGGCTTCTATTGGCCGACGATTTATCGGGATGCCCATGAATTGGTGAAATCATGTGATTCTTGCCAACGTCAAGGGAAAATTTTTCAAAAAGATGAAATGCCACAAAATGCTATTCAAGTTTGTGAAATTTTTGACGTTTGGGGCATCGATTTCATGGGGCCATTCCCGTCATCAAGAGGAAACAAGTATATTCTCGTGGCCGTCGATTATTTGTCCAAATGGGTTGAAGCGAAGGCGCTCCCCACCAATGACGCTCGAGTAGTTGTTAAGTTCTTAAAAAGTCTCTTTGCCCGATTTGGTGCACCTCGAGCCATCATAAGTGATCGTGGGACCCATTTTGCAATGACCAATTTTCAAAAGTAATGCTTAAATATGGTGTCACACGTCGTCTTTCCACGGCTTATCATCCACAAACTAGTGGTCAAGTGGAGATGTCCAATCGTGGCCTGAAAAGAATATTAGAAAGGACAGTAGGAGAGCACCGTGCCTCTTGGGCCGACAAATTAGAATAAGCATTATGGGCTTTCCGGACCGCTTACAAAACTCCCATTAGGTGTACTCCATATAAGTTGGTTTACGGGAAGGCTTGTCATTTGCCCCTAGAACTTGAGCACAAGGCCTACTGGGCCTTAAAACATGCCAACTTTGACTTGAAAACTGCGGGTGATCACCGAAAAGTTCAATTGAATGAGTTAGTTGAACTCCGTGATCAAGCTTACGAGAATTCTTTGATTTATAAAGAGAAAACAAAAAGACTTCATGATGCCAAGATTAAACACCGCTTTTTCAACGTTGGTGATCAAGTGCTACTTTTTAACTCTCGTTAAAGATTTTCTCGGGTAAGCTCAAAACCCGTTGGTCTGGACCATTCACAATAACCCAAGTATTTCCTTATGGTACCATTGAGTTAGCTCAACCCAATGCTCCAAATTTTATGGTGAATGGTCACCGTTTGAAATACTACTTTGGAAGAGACCTACCAACCATGGTAGTCCCGGATCTCCAAACTTTCCCCAAGGACGATTGAATTCGGGGATCGAGTCAAGCTACGTGACTCGAAAATAAAAAACAAAGCGCTTCGTGGGTGGCAACCCATGCTTATCCAATTTCATCTTCTTATTTTCTATTTTCTAACAAATAACGTGAGGAGGGGGTGCCTCTTCTACTCTTGTGTTTCGTGGTTGTTTGTGATGTTTGTTTAGGATTATTCGCGATTTATGATGACTCTTGTGCTCGTTATATTCTCTCCGCTCGAGTTTCATTCATCGGTGCTATTGGAAATCCTATATCCGTGAATCTTATCGACTAACATTTTCTTTGGCATAATTAATAAATGGCCATAGAATTTTGTTAGGATTACCTTAACCCATAAAAAACATTGAGGACAATGTTTCATTCTAGTCTGGGGGGGGGGGGGGGGTGAATCTTCGATTCGATTTGACCTTGAATTTTTCACATGTCGTGCACTCTTGCAACTCCGTTTTTCCACAAAAATGGAAAAATTGAAAAAATTGAAAAATTTCAAAAATTTTGAAGTTAAATGAATGAAAAAGTCATGGAAAAACACAAAAAGATGTGAAAAGTTGAAAAAGTTGTACAAAAATATAATAAAGTTTGAATAAGTGTTTTGACACCTTGTTGACTTTCTTGCTGGCGATAGTAGGAATAAATATTTTGACTTGACCGGGCGTGTTGAGCCCTAGCTTGTTCCTTTAACCAATGATGATCACATAAGCTTGTGCTAGTCTTGTACACAAGGAGCTATAAAATGCGAATTCTTTCTTAAGAATCTGCAAGTTCCCGTACATGACTTTATACATGCGCAGCTTAAAAGCTTTCGCTAGTCTTTTACATTTCCGTAACTGACTTTATATATGCGTGGATGATTGTCGGCTAAGTATTAACGGGTTTCATTATTTGGAATCTTAAATTGCGAAGAGTGAGAAATGATAGAGTTTATTTAGAAGTTAGATGCTAAACGTGGAGTAGTGGTTCTCTTTAGAGCTCATGAGAGGTACTTGTGGCTTTTTACTCCCATAAAATACGTCACCGATATACAATAGATGTTCTAGGTTAATTAGTGGTATTTTGGTTTGAATAATATTTAGTTCTTTGTTTTCTTAAGATAATTTTTGCTTTAAAAGTTGGGTACATATCAAGGAACATAAAAAATAAGAGCAAAAAGTGAAAAATCAAAAGTCAAAAGTTGATTATCTATGTGGTTTTGGAGCTACCCGATAAGCTTCCATTGATGTTATGAGAAAAGTCAAGAAAGAAAAAAAAAAAAAATGAAAAGTATGAGAAAGTATGAAAAAAGTGAAAAAAAAGTGAGAAATGAAAAAAGTGAAGTTGAAAGTTATGATGAAAAAGAGTTTGAATGTAAATAAGTTGTTGGCGCGTGAGGTGCATGTGTATGATTCTGAATTGGACACATGAGGTGCACGTGTAGTACTCCGCAACTTATATTTATGATATTGTATGTACCCAAATTCCTTGATGTGGACCGAATTTCGATTGCAGTGGTTCTTAAGAGAAAATGAATAACTACTTATCGTTTAAACTTCGGTGTCACTATCAGACTAAAAATTAGTGAAACGAGAAAATATGAAGCAATTCATTTCTCAATAAAAATAAAATATTGAGATACAAAACTTAGGACATGGGAGTAAGAAGTTCCACAAGTAACTTTTATAAGTAGTGTTAGCATCTAATTTGTAGATAAGCTGTGATCTCGTTTGTACGCTTAGTTTGGGGACTCGTGAAAAATCAAGGATGACGATTTTTATCCGTATGGTCACTTCTTAAATAGAAGTGTTTCTACTCGTTGACCCTAAAAATTATTGCAAAATAATAAAAGTTCAACAAACCGTCACAAGTATGAAGTATGAAAAGTACAAAATAGAAGTGAAAGTGGAATAAAGGAAAATTTTTGGAAAACGAAGCATTTGCGGGAATAAATAATTTTATTACTTCTTTCGAACCTCCTTGCTACTTTACAAAGTTAGGAGGAAGAGTTTTGAAATTATTTATCCCAAAAGCGTGAATTGATCACATTGCGTGAGGACACGACAATACCTTAGTCTGGGGGATTTTGGTATGTGTTAATTCACATGCTTTTTCATGGCCAAATATCAACCCAAATAGACTAATTACGCTAACAAATGGCAAAGAATTGTGTGTTTTATGTTTGTGAATGTGCAGGTAAGGATATTTCACAAAATGACGAAAAACAAGCAAAAACCCGGCAATAACGAGCATGAGAGTAGAAAGAGTCAGAAAGTCAAGCTGGAAATCATTTTGAGCTTATAAGAGTCCTCAGAGTTTGATTTATGAGCTAAAGTGATCCTTGTGTGAAGTTTGAAGAATTGCCAAAATTGGTCCCTGCACTTTCAGTTTTGACATATTCAGTCCTTCATGGAATTTATGAAGAAAAAGTTCAAAATCAACCCTTGGAGAATCAATGTTGTCATCATAAGTCCTTGGAAGTTATTTTTGATTAATGGCAGAAAAGGTCCTCAAAGTTTCATAAAATTCAGAATTGGTCCTTGAATTTACTTAATACAAAATCTGAATTTACCAAATCAAATTTTCAATCCAATAAATTAGAAAAGTTCAAATTTAAAGGCAAAAGCCCAACCATCACTTACCACTACCCAAGCCCAAGTCAAAGGGTCAAAGTAATAACTCAGGGTCAAATGGTCAACGTAAGGGTCAAAAGGTCAAAAATATATAAAAACCTTACCCCGCCATATGTTTTTCCCCAATTCACTTTTAGCCCAGGCATGCTAGAACCCTAATTACTATTCCGTTCAACAGTTACCACAATTAAGGGTAGTACTATCAAATCAAGTACGATTCTAGAAGGAATTAGTATTGTTAGATGTGTCAGAAGTGAAGAAACACACGGGGAGCTACGTGGCAGGTTCTTATTGGCAGAAACGCGTCATCAAAGCTGATCAAAGGGTTGATATGAGATGGGAAATGATTGAAAATGATCCAAGGGTGCTCAGAGGACATCAACAAGCACAATTCACACAGATTGCCAGCTTGGCAATCCATGAGCCAATCCTCACTCTCCTCCTATAAATAGAGGTCTATTCTAGCTAGTTTAGTGTGTAGGATAGGAGTAGCGAAGCTATGCAAAATTTTCTTTAGATTGTATTAGACTAGCGTTTGTAATTTTCACCTTATTGTTTTAAAAAAAGTTCTATTTCCTTTTAATCTCAATTAGCTTATTTTGAATTTCATACTGCTTATTTGATCTTATACCTTTCTCATTCTGTTTAAATTCAATTCTAAATAGCTTAACTAGTATAACTTTTCAATCAGCTTTACTCATTTTTAGAAAAAAAAAAAATCAGAAAATAAAAAAAAATAATATTTCAAATCAGTGTTTTTAGAATTTGAATAAGCTGCACTAGCTTATATAAGTTTTCTAGATTGATATAATCTTTGCTCATTTCATTCTCTAAAAAAGAGTATTGGTCAACTGAAGTCAAAGGACTCAGATCCTGTGTTCCTGTGGTATTGTTGGATAGTTTGGACAATTGTGGAAGGTCCAGCCTATCTTAAAGATAGGCAAGCTCAGTGAGCTCCCTCTTTTCTAGCTGAGGGAGAAGCTTTGGTAATTTTTTGATTTAGTAGAACTCATTATTTAAAATTAATTTGGATTCTTATTCAGCATAATAGCTACTGTTTCATTCATATTTGTTGATGTTATAGTTATTGTAGCTGAAATTGAGCTTGTTATTTCTTTTGAGTATTCTGTTTTGTAGTATCTGTTTTACATAGCTTAATTAGAGTGACTGTTGCAACTTTAGATCTGTAATCTTGATTCACTGTTAGATCTATTTGGAGTTTGATGGTGATTTGCAGATTTTGGTTGAACTTGAATTGTTGTTGATTGAATTGGTGGTAATCAGTGGATTTAAAATTAGTGTTATAGTGTAATTGGTAGTTTTAAGGAGTGTTTGGGATAATAAGCTCTACTGTGATTTAATATTATTGAATTGGATATATTTGCACCATTAACTCATTTAGGATAATAATAGATATAGTATTACATAAAATCAGTTAGTAGCTTAATAATAGTCAAAGTTAGGAGTAAATTGCATAAACAGTTAATTCTAGGTGTTAAGTTGTTAGTGTAATAAAGCTAATAGTTGCATTTTGGTTAGTGATAGCTTATATTAGTATAATTTTAGCTTATACATCAAATTAGTAGGAGAATTCAGTTGTTAAAATTCAAATTGGTCAAAGCTTAGTGGTCAATAAATAGTCAACTATTTCATTAGTAGTGTGTCAGCTGGTTGCTGAACTTGTTTGAATTTAGAGTACTAAAAATTAGATTTAGGTCTGAATATTGCTTGAACTTGAGTTTCAGTAGTGCTAGTGTTCTTTTGCCCCCACTTGTTTGATATTTAGAGCTTATTGGAAGTGCTAATTGAACCTGTTAATAAGCCTGTGTAAGACAGGTGTCTGATTGTCCTATTAGGCCTGCAATTTTGAATTTGTGCTTATATCTGTGTTTAGTGGATGCTACTGAGTCTTATTTGAGTAGAATTAGTGTTGTATATCACTACTTTGTCTCTGGATTAGTCTGTGCTTATTCGGTCTTATAAGTGAGCTTGTATTTTGAGCTTATTGCTCTATATTGGTGTTTCTGTGGATTTCTGTGCTATCATTTGATCTTGCATTGCATTTCTGAGCCTTTTATATCATCATAAGCTTGAGTTCAAAGTTTCATTTCAAATTTGTTCACAAGTGCTTATTAATAAGCACTTGTGAATAAGCAGTTGAGCTAAATAAGCACTAAATCAGCTTCTTTTCATTCAAAAATTTTTCTCCAAGTTCTTCTTATTATTTTTGATTTTCTGGAATTTTTCCAGATTTTTCCAAGTAGTTTTAGTATTTTTCTTAATATTCTCATGATTTTAATCATTTTTAAATAGTTTTTAATCAACAAAAATCAATAAAAATTCAGAAAAAGCTGTGAAAAATACAAAAGTATTTTTAGAAAGTCTTTTATAATATTTTAGAATTTTTAGAATTAAATTTTTATTTTTCCACTTAATTTTTCTATTTTCTTGCATTTTTAATTCATTTAAAATTACAAAAATCAAAATAAATTCATAGAAATTAAAAGAAAAGTCAAAAAAATAATTTTGTTTTTCTGGAAATTCAATTTAGTAGTTTAAGATTTTTAGAAAATAATTTCAAGTTCATAGGATCATTTTTCGTTAAACGTTACATTTTAATATACGCGTTTGCATTTTCGTTTTTACGTTTTAGACTTTTGTGCATTACTAGCTTGTACTCTTTGCATATTTCATCTTTGTTTGTGAATACTTGAATTACTTGATCACTATTTTATCTTTTACACTTCTCAATTCACGATTTTCATGAATCAATATTCTTGATTCCGTTCACCTTCACTCGGATACGACTCGGGTGATCCGTATTTCACGCGGATCATTTCGATAATATACTACTATACTATAATAAGTTGATTTTCACACAATCATCAATATCAGGTAAGTTGATAACCAGAGAAGGTGTGAAAAGAATCAACACCAAAACCTGCATACAACATACACAATGCTAAACAAATCTGTTAGTTTTTTTTTGTTTTGTTTTTTTTAATCAAAACAAATATATAACAAGATACCATCAAGTAGAAGCAGCTCTGGAAGTCCTGATCCGGAGTTTGAACACTTTAACCAGAGATTCAGCAAACAACCTAGCATTCCCAGCTGGATTAGGAGGAATCTTCAACTTCTGTTGAAGCATTTTCTCCATAAGAGACACTGTCAGAGGATACCTTTTACCAAGAACCATGAGAAGCCTGAGTCCAGATGTAGTATCCAACACATGAACATAGGGCATAGGGTAAAACTTCCAACTCTGAACTTTCCACCTCTGATTGTTTTTCCACACATCATAACCAGCACCAGTGGGAGTAGAAGAATCCAAAAGCACTCTGAGATCACCCAATAGATACAATCCTGAACCTGTAGGAGTATGAGTTGCATAATATTTGTGAACCAAATCATTGAGAGTGAGCAAGTCCCGATGATCCACAAGATGTAGTATTTCTTGTAGAAATGTGAATGATAGAGAAGTTTTATCAAGTCTATAAATGGTATTGATCTGACCATTTTTAGATAATTCCCAATGAACCAAAACATCTCTAACTCCTTCTGGCCAATCATCTGGGGATCCTTCTTTGATAAATGAAGCATCAGAAGCATTAACATCTACTAGTGTTTGTGCTGAATGAGAAGTTTTTACTTTGGCCATTCGCTTAGCCCTTCTTCTAGGAACATAAATTGCATCATGAGGTAAAAAAGGTTCCTCATGAGCTACATCTTCAGTGGATACATCTTCTGCATTACTAGTTTCCACTGATGGAATATCCATTTGTTCATCAGTAGAATCCTGAGAAGAATCAAGTACAGCAGATGCATATTGTTCATCCATGGCCTTCCTTACCTGTTTAGCCCTAGCAGCTGCAAGCTCTACTTCTCTTTCCTTGAACTCATGAAATCTGGCCATTTCAGCATGTTGTTCATCAGCTAACCTTTTTGCAGCCTCTTCACCCAACCTCTCCTCCTCCATTTGTTTCCTGGTTCTCTTTCTAGAAGGAAGAACTTCTGCTACAACTTTAGCTTTACCTTTATCAACACTAGATGAAGCAGCAACAGTTGTCACATCAGCAGAAGTAGCAGGTAAAGATACCGGATCAACAACAGGAACATCCACATGCATAGTAGAAACAACATCACCAGGCAATGATGGATACCTAGCAGGCACACTGGAAGAAACAGCTTCATCAAGTTGAACTTTTTGAGAAGATGGTTCTGCATCATCAGCAAGAATGGTAGGAACAAGCTTAGGAGCACTCATTCCATCCTTTTCACATCTAGACTTGATTCTATTATACATAAGAACCAATTGTTCATCCGAAAGAGCCCAAACTTGTTTCCTAGTCCAAGCATTATTATATAGGGCAGTACTTTGACTTTTCACATAAGTTCTCATATAATCCCTCTGCTGCGCTTGAGTCATTGGTTTATCCCTTTTTACTTTGGCTTTTTGCTCATCTGCTTCTTTCTTTCTTAATTTCATTTTCTTCACTATTTCAGAAACCCAGTCCTTTTTATCTACCTCATTTCCAAGAATGTCTGCAGCTAAACCAGGAGTAGTAATCACTTGTTCTCCAATATGCTGCCAGTCTGATTCATCAAAATTTTGAATAGCAGCATCCAATTCTCTCTGTCTTTCAATAGGCAAGGTAGAAAAATATCTTTTTGTAGCAGACTGATATTCTAAATCATATTGGGCTTGCTCTGCTTCTGCCAAGTCTGTACTCTTCTTATAATCTTCCCATTCTTTCAAGAGTCTTTCTTGTTCAACTCTTTCTTCTTCTGAAATAAGTTCATCAGCACATACTTCATCACCTTCAGTAGAATCAACCTGAGGAATATCTAAACCTTCCATAGGATCAGCAGTTAACTTTTGAACATCTAAATCAAGTAAATTATCAGCAGATCCTGTGGGCTTCAGGGTGGCAGTGGTGTTATCAGGAGAAACTTGCTTAAGAACAGATGGATCATGGTCAGGTGAATCCATATACTCTTTACCAGCTACAAAGAATGTATCAACTGATACATGAAGCCCATCAATAGTCTTGTCAGTAGCAATGCCACTAGTTGGTTGTTTCTCCTGAAGTGTATCATCAGCTTCGGCCATAAGAATCTCATCGCCACTGGACACCTTAGAAGATTCAGCAGCTTTCTTTGCCAAATATTGTCTTCTACTTCTTCTGCTGAAGTGAATTGTCGGCTTAGGTTGTGATACTTCAGCAACTTTAGGAGAAGAAGCATGTGTCTGTCTAGCAACTTCAGCCAAGATCTCAAGGGAATCCAAATTACCCTCCTGAGGCACTTCAGCAGCATCTGTCACAATCTTTCTTTTCTTCTGCTGATTAAGTTGTGCCTCCAAATCTAGAACCCTACTTTTTAGCAAATCAATCTCACCACCAAGTGTAGACTTGGTATCAGCAAGCTCCTTTTCAAGAGCATCAGTTTTTCTAATATACCTGCAAAGCAAATCATGGATAGAAGTGAGAGTAACAGGGTCCTATGCTCCACCAACAGATTGCTCAGTGGTAAAGGGAGCTTCATTGAACCTAGCAGGAGAAACAGACATATGTACAACATTAGGAGAGCCTTCATCAACAGGCTCTTTCACAGGACTAGGTGTAGGTAATCTAGTGAGCTCAGGCTCAAGAGGTGTAGGTACCTGTGTACCAAGAGACTGAATTGTCTCTTCAACCTCAGGAGTTAGCTCAATAGGAGCAACCTGAGTTGGTGATGGAACAGGACTAGGTGACAGAGGTAAAGGGGAAGGTGGAGGTTGGTCAGAAGAAACAGGTAATGGTTCAGCAGTTGTAGATGGCTCTCCCTCATTTACCACTGAAGGATTACCATCAGCAACATCATTTGGAGAGGGAAAATGGCCAGCAGCATCACCCTCAATTGCATCATGATTGCCATGTGGCAACATAGCAGCTAACAGAGGGCGATGTTCCCCATTATAGTTAGTTTTCATAGAGGCAAACAACTTAGAACCAAGACTCTTAATGGGCACATGTATTCTGTCTTCAGTAGTAATGTCTAAAATAATTTGTAGAAACCTAGGGTACATTAAAAACTTATGATTTTGTTTCTCAATATTTTCTAGCATATTAGCAAAAATAAACTTTGAGAAAGTATAAGTTAACCCTTTAGATAGACAGACAATACCACATCCCAATTGTGCAGAGAACTGATCCCAGCCACCACATTTATTGCTTATACATTGGAGCAGCAAATGCACCAAATACCTCCACTTGGGACAGAACTGATTCTTCAACCACTTAGTTGTGTCAGTGCTTTAATAACCAGCTTCCCTTAACCCAGCAAGTATCTCTTCAGTGTTGGAGTGATAAACACCATTCTCATCATCCAACTGAAGCTTTGTCCTGATCAAACTTTCAGTCACCACATACTCATTACCATCAATGTCAGCCACGATCTCTGTGTCAGATCTTTTTCTAGCAGATGCCCAAAACTGCTTCACCATAGATTCATAAACCACATTTGGAGAATGTGTTAAGGCATAGTAAATCTTTGAACGCTGTAAAAACTCCACCATTGAATCATATTCTTCATGACCCTTAGCCTTTTTCAAAATAGCATACTTGTTATGATCTTTCTTCAATTGAAGTCGTGCCATTTGAATTATTTTGCGAGAGACGGTTATGAATTATGAAAAGAATGATGGGTTTAAATGGAGTGATGGGAGAATAATTTAGTTTAGGCAAAGATATGCAAAGTAGGTTATATTTGGAAGTTCCCCAATCGTGGTCAAAATTATCGGAACAAACTGTTGACCAAGTCTGACGTGTAAAGTGGAACCCTCCAATTTCAAAATTATCCTTCAGCAGAAATAGAAGTCAATCTGCTGATGGATGGTTAATCAGCAGAAACCAATCAAGAGTAAAAAATATCTTCAGTGAATATCTTGATTTTACTGTGCCACCCAACTCGCATTAATGATCATAAAGCCTCGACTTTGCCTATTTAATAACCCCCAAATCACATTTCTCAGATATCAAATTAACCCTAAATCACATCAAAACCCTAATTTCACAATTACCCCAAATTCATCACCAAACAATGTCTTCCAAACACATAATTATTGACTGACCTCATCCTCTTCCTCATCAGATGATCTTCCACTGTATCCATCTGAAATAGACGATTCAGATTATGCTAGAGAGTTGGAAAGGCGATGGAATGCTTTGGAGAAGGGGGAACTAAGTAATGCCCCCGTTCCTGCTGAGAGACAATATGTCTCTCCCTTCATCTTTACTTCTGATGAAGACTCTTCAGAGGATGAAGACGAAGATCCATCATTTCTTCCTCCTTCCACACCAGAGAGATCCCAACCAAGGCCAAGGAAGAGAAATCCATTTCTTCCAACATCACTGGGTGTGGTGTTGGGTCTTCCTGCTCCAGGATCTGGTGCTTCATACCATGGACGCAGGGGAAAGGGCAAGAAGGCAGAGGTGGTGGGTAAAGGGAAAGGGAAAATGGAGTAGGTGATGATGAGATGTTGCCAAGGACCAAAGATATAAAACTCGGTTCTTGAGCATCTTCTTTCCTTGAACTGAAGTTATAAAACTAGGTACTTGAGCATCTTCATCGTCTTCCTCATCATTCTTCCTCCTCTTCTTTTCCATTTTCTCCTGCAGCTTCTTCATAATACTGGTCATGCATATCCACCAGTCCTTTTTGTAATGGATGACAGAAGCATAGTATAGATTTGGTAGTCTTAGCATAGGAATGATCTTTGTAATCGACTTTGAATTTGTATGTAAGCTGTAAATTGTTTCTTGAATGAATGAACTTTCCTTATTTGTCAATGCTTGTATAATTATTTTGTAGAAACAATGTGTTTCAGTATCATTGACCCTTCAGTAGAAACAATACTCAGCATACAAGACCATATTCCCATTGAGACAGCTCTTGGTGAATTTCAAACAATGAGGACATTCTGCAAATCAAACACAGAGTAACAAAATAAACAAATCTTACAGAAACATTAGTTGGTTAGTGTTAGCCAAACAATAATATACACAATTATACAAAGTTTACAATCACAATCCTCCCCTGAGGCTTATGCCTCCCCTCAAACTTTGCATTCAAGGGTTAATCATACCAATATGGACCACTAAGTGTTGAAACCTAGGTCCATCAAAAGCTTCAGTTAACAGATCTGCCACATTATCATTTGTGTGAATTTTAACCACTTTAATTAAATGTTTTTCATAAGCATCCCTGATAAAGTGGTGCCTGATTTCAATATGTTTGGTTCTATTATGAAAAACTGGATTTTTAACAATGCAAATGGTACTTTGATTGTCAATAAAAATGGTGGTATTCATGAAATTATACCCATAATCCAGCAATTGATTCTGAATCCATAGAACTGTCTACAATAATTGGCAGCAGCTAAATACTCTACTTCAGTAGTAGAGGTAGCAACAATGGTCTGTTTCTTGCATTGCCAAGAAATCAGTCTTCTTCCAAGGAATTGGAAACCTCCAGTTGTAGATCTCCTATCCATATTGGCACCAGCATAGTCACTATCACTATATGCTTCCAGCTTAAAAGGAGATTCTTTTGGGTACCAAAGACCTAATTTGGGATGGCCTTTCAGGTACTTGAAGATCTTTTTGACAGCATTCAAGTGAGAAGTAAGTGGAGTGACTTGGTCCCTTGAACTAGCACTCACATCAAATGTAATATCAGGTCTAGAAGCAGTCAAATACATCAAAGAACCAATCATGGACCTGTACAAATGGACATTCACAGGAAGATCAGGTTCAAGATTGTTCTTTGGTTTGGGAGCTTCATAGGGAGTAGTGTGTTGAGGCGAAAAATGATCCGTTTTTAGGGGGTCATTTAAGCCCAAATTCGAATTTATTTAATCAAATATTGCCCTAAATCATTCCTTTTGTGATTTTAGGTACTTTGGGAGTGAAATCTGGAAAAGGAAGCAATTCGGACGTTTTTGGAGCATAAAAGTGAAGAAAACACCAAAGTCTTAATTTTCCATGCTGGGAACAGTAGGTGACGGCGTCAAGAGTAACTCCCTGACGGCGTCAAGAGCAAAATTCCATGACGATCCGGAAGAGATTTGACGGTGTCATGAAGGTAGGGCGTCAAGAGTAAAAGTCATGACGGCCTGGAAATGATTAAGTCTTGACGGCGTCAAATGTAGATCAAGGCAGTCCGAGAATAGTTTTGGCGGCAAGGTGACGGCGTCACAAGCTTTGTCTTGACGCCGTCAGACCTCTTTTCCTATATACAGTTTTCTAATTTTTCACATTTAAAAAGGGAAGTTTTGGAGAAACCCTAAGTACGATTTTGGTGCGAATTTTACAGGTTTTTCAAGGGTTCCAAGCCCTTGATACCTTTCATGTGTAATTAAGATAAGTGTTCTTTTAATTCAATCAATATGTCTATGTGTTGGTTGTCTATATCTTGTTCTTGTCTTAATTCCATCATGCTAGGCTAGATCTATCTTGTGTTTGCTTAGATCTAATGAAACCTAGATGTTAATTATGTGTTGATTACTTGTTTATACTTGTTTTGGATGAATGATTTATATGTTAGGCTTAAGAAAACTGGCAGATCTCCAATTGGTAACATGCTTGAACGTCTTAAGAAACATTAACCGACGCGCACTAGGTCTTTATTGGTTGTATTTAATGCATGAGCCACTGTTTACAATCCCTATAGTTGTGCTGGGCATGGTGTAGGAGGAGATAAGAGCTCATAGAATTGGGGAGTTAAGTGTGCCACCCCATGAATGGTATTAAGGAATACGATCCGTCATCCATGCATTTATAACAAGTAATTAACGTGTAAAAGATGTCTAGGGAGTAGTGAAATCTAAGTAAACACATTTTCTCCACTTATTGCTCACAACTTTAGTATAATTTAGTTTGTTTTCATTTTTAGTATTTTATTTTGATTGCATCTTTAGTATTGGGTTAGTTGATTAGCAACTAATTCCGCCCAAATCCTTCAAACCCGAGATTTTTAATTGCTTTCTAAAAAATATAAAAACACAAAAATAATCATCCCTCACCTTTAGAACTAGTATTTAGGCTTTCTAATCCTAGCGACACTATTCCTAAGCTGAACGATCAATCCCCCGGTACTTGTCACTATACTATACTACAATGATCAGGTACACTGCCTGGTGGGGGTTGTAAGCTTCTCGAGATCCCTCGAGAGGTAAAGCCTGTTGCGATTCCCACGCATCAAGTTTTTGGCGCCGCAACCCGGGGAATAGTTATTGTCTAGGTTAGAATTTCTTCCGAAGATCCAAACCAACATCTTAAGGACTTCCTCAAAATCGTAGATTCCATAGACCTAGATGTTGCAACTAGAGAGACAACCCAATTACGCCTATTCCAATTCTCTCTACGGGATCAAGCTAATCAATGGCTTGAGCGTTTACCCGCGGGTTCCATCACCACATGGGATGATCTCACCACTCGTTTCCTTGCTCAATTTTTCCCACCGGGGAGAACTACTAAGCTTAGAAATGACATCTTGATGTTCCAACAACGTCAAAATGAATCTCTTTATGAAGCATGGACTCGTTTCAAGGACTTACTCCAAAAAGTCCCTCATCATGGCATAAATCTTTGGCTCCAAGTCCAAATCTTTTATGACCATATCGACATCTCCACGAGGCGAGCCATTGACCAATCGGCCGGTGGTAAGCTACGTGATCTTAGTGCGGAACAATCATGGGAACTCATAGAAGATCTTGCTCTCTATGACAACGAAAGTTGAAATGATCCCCGTGACTTGAACAAAACGGTCAAGGCAATATCTTTGCCTTCGAACAATTCTAGCACTCCTGACCGTAGGATCATGGAACTTGAAGGTCGAGTCAAGTCTCTCATGAAATCTTACGAAGCTCCAAAATCCTTAAGCCAAGTTAGCAGAATCGCTTCTGCATGTAAATTATGTAGTGGCCCTCACGAGACTCATAACTGCATGGAGCTTCCAAAACGTGCTTATAACGAATTCACATCATCACATGTGGGTCAAGGTCCTCGAACTTCTGGCAAGGCCTATGAGGCATGGAAGGATAAACCTAATTTCAAAGGGTACCAAACGCGGAGCGTATCTTTCAATGATTCCTCACCACTCACTTGGTCCGAGCATTTTCCGTCACAAGGCATTCCCAGGCAAAGCTGTGAGGATGCCCTAAAAAAATTCATTCTATCTCAAGAATTACAGCTCTCTACGCTCGAGGCTAAATTCAGACAACAGCAGGTGGATGTGAACGATAAGATTAGTAATCTGTTGACTGCTATCAAAGAGCATGTTGTTAATAAGCCTGTTCACGTTGATGAGGTTAAGTATGTGACCGTCATGAATCCACCAACCTCCCCCGTGAAAATAAAAAGTCCTAGAAAGTTATTCAAACATCTATCCCCCAGAGGAAAAGAACCGGTCAGCCCCCTAGGACCAATCCATTTCGTAAACACCATCACCACGATATCTGCTTCTACACCCAACCCAACCCAACAACAAACTGACAAATTCAGTCAGACAGCTAAAGATGAGACCTTAAGAGTAGACCATGATTTAGCCAGAAAATATACCAACTCATCCGAGCAATACACCGCGCGAGAATCTGGCAAATCGAATGAAAGGAATGAGAGATCGGGAGAGCATCCAACTATTTGGGGTAAGTCTATTATAGAAGAACCAGAGAGAAAAATGGAGGAATTTACTGATGGGAGTAGCGATAGGACAAAGGAAAGTCATCCTAAAGTTTTCAAGATCTCCTGCACCATTAAGGAAAAGCTCTTAACCGATAGTCAAATAGATCCTAGCTTCCCAGTCAACATAATTCCACTTTCCCTATTCCACGAAGCCTTCCCAGGACACATTGCGTGCGAGAGAGTGATGAAAAATTTGTCAATCAGGATTGGGGAACTTGTTTACAATACTGACCTCACCGTGGTCGATGACGTGAACCCTTTCACCAATCAAACATTAACCAACCTTGTTCTTGGAAAACCATTTATCAATGAATCAGGAGTGATCCTTGATGAGAAAGATGGTAGTGCATTATTCACCAATGGTGTTAAGAAGGTAATCTTTCGTAAGGGCAATGAGGAGGTGTATGAGTATCATCCTTCCCTTGAGGGGAATATATATGGGTCTAAGGATGGGGAGTCGGAGAAGATAAGATGGCGTAATCCGAATAATCTCAAAATCCCCTGCATGATTGGTCATAAGTACTTCGATAACGTCTACATTAACGTATTCCTGCCGAAGAATTTTATGTCCTTATTCCATTATAACAATATCTGCAGATGGGGAATGATTTACAAGGGATAGAAAGTGGTTGGTAAGGATCATGAAATCCAGGTGTTTGTAGGAAATATGGCATTTACTATGGAATTTACGATCGTGGACAACATCGAAGACTATGTCGACCCTAGATTATCACAAATTTTTCTTGGAGCGCCATTTTGCGAGATCACTAATCTGATAATTGATGATCGGAAATATGGCATTTACTATGGAATTTACGATCATGGACAACATCGAAGACTATGTCGACCCTAGATTATCACAAATTGTTCTTGGATCGCCATTTTGTGAGATCACTAATCTGATAATTGATGATCGGAACGGTATTATGACCTTCGCTGATAGGATTAGGAGGGTTTCATACCAAACGCCATACAAGAGAAGAGACCTTAAGGAAATCGATTGTGAAGAGCTTGATAAGATAAGTTCCCAACTTATTCTGTGCGATGAAGATGTTCGGAGAGGGTGTAATGACACTTCCGATTTATCATGTGGATTCTTTAAGGATGTTAGTAAGCTTTGTTCTAAGTATCGAAAAGATATCTTCGAGTTCGAAGACCCGAAGTACTTACACTATGAAAGCGATACTAGTTTAGAAGACGACCTAGAGAGTGGAACCAATGATGAGATCACGTAGTAACCTATGACCTTGAGTCTAGCTACAAGACTCGTAAATAAAGAAAAGCACTTCTTGGGAGGCAACCCATGTTTTGTGTGATTTTATTTGTTTGTTTGTTATTTGCTTCCGTATGCATGTTTTATTTTTATTGTTGGTAGATCATGTTTCTAAACTAAATAGTGGAAATACTTTACTTTGTTGTTTTGGCCTAGTCTTAACTCCACTTAAAGGTATTTTTGCAAAAGATAAGTGTAAGGGGAAACCCCAAATATGTTTTTAAGAAACAAACCGATCATGATTCCCCACAATATTAAGTGAACATGTATATTCGTATTTGTTAGAGTCAAATGCTTGTATTGAGTCATAATGAAGTTTTGCAGGATTTTCCAGGTAGTAGGACCAAGTTTTTCCAGAAATTTTCCGGAAACTTAACATAAGAATTTCTGCAGGTCACTTCTGACGGCGTCAAGAGTTTACTCTTGACGGCGTCAAGTGTAAAAATCTGGAAATTTTACCGGTTTTGTTTTTCTAACGGAGTCTTATGGTTTTTGTGAATTATTAAGTTTTATAATCTCCAGGAGATCTGCAAACTTCATTCCACAAGCATTATATCTTATCTTGTTTTCTAGGATTTAGTAACTTATATAGGATGCCGCCGATTTTACGCGAGGTTGTGTTGTCTATTTTGTCAGGTTTTACAGGTTATGTATGACAAGAAGATGATTTATATTCTGGAAGGGAAGCTTTGATTGTTCATTTTCTTGGAGGAAGATTTAACCTGGCCATCTTATTATCCATACCGAGCGAATCAGGGGAGTATTTGATTTCATTCTCTTTACTTTTTCACTTTTACATTCTTTACTAGAACATTGGGGACAATGTTCATCTTAAGTGTAAGGGGAGGGTAAAAAAATGATACCTTACATATGCACTTTCGCTTGAGTTTGTTTTGTTTAATGGTAGATGTGTAAAAAAACTATGAGAAATACTTGTTAGTGCAATTTTAGCGCCAAATTTAAAATTTTTTACAACATTTAGGAGTGAAACTTTAGCCATAGCAAGCGTCTCATAGATAGGAGATTGTATGACTAGCACATAACCGTATATTCAGAAAAATTTTCCATCCAAATATGTGAGGTTATGTCATAACTCACCATTTCAGGTCATTTACCATTTCAGGTCATTTTCCCAAACTTCGACTTTTTACTATTCATAAATCACTATTCATCAAAACACTATTCATCGTTTTACTATTCATCATTTTCGAGGTCAGTTTGATATTCTGAGAAACTTTTGGGAAATTTACTATTCACTGAACACTATTCATTTCCGGAAAAGTTTTCACTATTCACTTGCATTACTCATTTCATCGTAAATTTAGTTTACGGGTATTCAAATTCGCGTAACCGGATTGGTTTAGGTGCGAATTCATTTCATTAGTGCTAAGGACACTGCATACGGACTGGAGATAGTCTGCATATCATCATAACAGCATTTTCATGTTATACCACTCTCAGGATTTTCAAATTATTATATTCAGTACATTTAACGTTTTTACGTATAGGTATTTATAGTAAACGTTAACACCCGGTTTATACACGACGAATATATCTAAATATTCCCACAATGGTCCCGACATATTTTTATATCCATTTTAACATCATAAAAGTTATAACATTCAGTTACCCAGTATTTTGGAAATTTATTTTATTTATAACGTACGCTTATGAATATAACGACGGTTTTCGTGAAAACTAAACAATAATCACCCGATCACTTAGTAATTGTACCCAACATATTTTTAATATATTTTATCATTATTATGACTTTATTTCATCCCGGATAACTTCGTTAACATTTATTTCTATCAAACCCGGTACCCGATTGTAACTAAAAACACAAAATAGCACATAATTCATGCAAGATTTCTAAATAAATACCAAGTACCCCTACCCCCACCCTTTGCCTTTGAAAAACCAGCCCATGCACACCTTTATACCATACAAGTTTTTATTCTTAACCTAGTGCATTAATACATGCATATAATACATTAAAACTTATACAAATATCTTACAAACTAAAATCCCATTTCACTAAGTAAACTTTTGGATCAAAAATTCAAGATCATTTCTCTCTTGCTCTCTCCCATTTCCACGGCAACAACCAAGGTACCAAGATCATCATGATCAACTAATTATTTTTCATAACTTAAAGCTACAATCTTACTCCTTTTATGATTCTAGTTAAGATACAAGCAACAAAAACACAAGAACAACAAGCATACTCATCATCTAATCATCTCATTTTATCAAGTAAGTTATCAACTTTATTTTTACATGAATCATTTTATATTTACTTGTATTGCATGAGTTCCATGCTAAAAACCATGTACAACTAGCTATACCACCATTTATTTTGTCAAAAATGGAACATACAAACCCTAACTTTTTATTTATGAATTCCCTTGCTATAATAACTTGGTTAGGAGCCCATGGCACCCTAAGAAGGTGTATGGTAGGATTAGATTAGCTATGTGGTGATTACAAGAGGTTTGGTGATGTTAGAAATTAGTTATAAACCTTGAAAACTTGATTTGGAGCATGTTTTAGACATGCTGTCCCATTTTGTGAAATCCAGGAAAATCAATAAATACAAAGTAAACTTTGGCAAATTTTTTAGAAAATACTTTCAAAAACGAATCCGTAGGCGAAAGAACGGATTAAAAAGAGTTTATAACGAAGAAGTTATGATTTTTGCAAGATTGTTGACGAAAAGTATTTTTCTGGAAAATAGTTGCTGTTGGACGTTTTTCATTGGACAAAAAGAGACTTTAGACGTAAACCGGAGGAGCCGAGCTTTCCAAAATATATTACTACATACTAAAACGTAACCGTGGATATAAAGAACAAGTAAAACGGACATATAACGACAAAGATATTCACGTTTGAATATCGGCTAAACCCATTTTTATTTTGACAGCTTTTAATAAAAATTGGCACTAAAACTACGTAGTACTTTTATAAGCTAGAAATAATATCAAGTACCAAATTTTATAACTAATGAAGTATTAGTTATTACAAGTATATTTTCATTATTTCAAGGCGATATTTCAAGGATTACAACACGAGGATTTCAACACTAACATGGAAACATACGATATATATAAGTATATATATATTGCAACTAGCTTATTATATTTTCTAATAGCAATATTTTTCCAAATTCTTGGGTTATATATTTTGATAACACAAGTGTTTTTCCAAAGAGTAGAGTGGTATAGGAACATGAGCATGGACATTCATAACATCATTTGGTGATCTAAATGAGATCGTTCATCATTCATAATTAGGTTGCGGCAGCTAACCGATCATTGTTGTTCACTTCATATTATCATCAGTATCATCAGTTGAGGTGAGTATTCATAGCCCCGTATACATTTTTATTGTTTTCAAATCCCACGGGGGAGAATACATTGCACCATTTTAGTACGAGCCCAAGTATCAAAACCTATGTACATAGCTTAAGTAGCTTGTCTGCCATGTGATAAGTCCCCTGTAACATCATGAACCGTTAATTTACCGCTAAGCGAGAGTGAGTGGATAGATCTATTGAGGGTGACGCCTCCATCCGTGGTAGTGATTACCAACAGTAAGCGGATGCATGTCATGTCTTTTACATTTGAGTGTTTGGCAGAACATTCAGGAGGGGCATTGTTTCATCAGTCATAGCTTCGGTGTCATGAGCTTAAGGTCTATTGTACTATTTTACGTGACTTTTGTCATGCATTTATACTTGTGGTGGCCGTACAAACATTACATTTCATAAACCTATGATTATTCACCAACATTCGTGTTGACCGTTTTCGCAATGTATTTTCAGGTAACTAAGGCATTATCATATTACATGCATGGAGTCACATTAGGATGTGCCAGGGATGACGCACTACATTTTGGATTTTCATGCACTTGTGTAAATTATCGTTTGACATTTCTGAACTTGTTTTCTGTAAACGTTTCAACCTTTGGGGACCTATGTTTTGTAGCACTGGATGCTTTTAAATAAAATCAAACGATATGTATTTTCCAAACGACACTTTAGGTCGTTCAATATTTCCTTGTTATGGTGCTATGACAGTTACACCCCCAGGCATTCCATTCCGCTGCAAGTCAGGTAAATTGGGGGTGTGACAGATTGGTACCAGAGATAAGGTTATAGAGAACTAGGATGTATCATTGACCCTAGACTATAACCACATTATCATAGCATCTCATCATTTCATCATAAGTGCATGTTCATTGTTTTAGGTGATTTCATTATACGAGTTATTCATTTTATTTCACTTTGATTATCACAGAACCATGTCTGCAAACCCAAATGTTGTCATACTGTACACCATCACAGATTCCGATGTTGAAGGCTCTATGTCTTCCACTGCCCGTTCACCACCACCTATTCCTCTTGTACCTGTGTTGCCACTTTTGGCATCAGATGATGACACCGAGCCTTTCGAGGAGGAGGAGGAGACGGCTCCTACTCCTCATGTCCATCCTACTGTACCACTTGATGTCACCCGTGTACCCACAAACACACCATCTCCTACTACTACTTTCCATTCAGAGCCGAGACTTATGTTTCCTAGGGATAAGACTATCCAGGTTGCTAGGAAGAGAGTTCGTTATGCTACATCTACTTATAGGACCCTCCCTAGTCCTACTGTGCCTACACCACCACCACCAGCCATACCCACTGCTACCCCTATATCCACCTCACTCTTGCCGCTCAGGAAGCGCGCAAGGTTTACCACTCCAGATTCACCTACCACTGAGACTGCTGACCTTTCACCACCACCAGTATACCACATAGGTGAGAGTTCTAGAGCGGCTGCGGCTAGGAGCCCTACAGCCGTCACATTAGAGGATCAGATGGGTGCTCAGCAGGAGCAAGTCGATAGGTTGGGGTATAGAGTTGATGAAATCATTACTACTCGACTTGAGACTGTCGAGGAGCAGGTTGAGGATTTGGTTCAGGGCAGGGTTGGTATTGATGTGTCATACCATGGACTCGAGGCACGACAGTTGAGGCACCAGGAGGAGATTGAGCTACTTAGGGATGAGTTACCTGAGATTCGAGATAGAGCTCAGGCGACACAGGAGACTCAGTGGGAGCAGGTAGATCAGTTGGCATTGCTTCGAGAGAGGTTGGTCATTTTGGAGCGCAGGGATGTTTCTTCTCAGTTACGAGTTCAGCATCTTGAGGAGATCGTGGTTGCGATGGATCGTGAGATTCGCCGCTTGAGGGGAGAGCCTGGACCATCTGGAGCACCTGGAGGAGCATAGACATAGACTAGTATTGTATTAGCTTTTACTATTTCCTAGTCCCGAGGTGTGGGACATAGTTCAAGAACTTGTAGTCTTTTGGTTGTTGTACAAACAAATATATCAAGTGCGACTCTACTATGTTGGAAATGTGCTATATATATATATCGGTCCATGTAGGCCGAAATTTTCATGTATTATATTCATGTGTTGTGATTATATTTATGATGTTTCATGGTTGCTCTTTATGGTTGTATTATTACAGGTTGTGGTTGTACTCGTACATGTCATGGTTGTATTTATATTTGTTGTGGTTGTATATATATACATGTTGTGGGCGTATATTTTTGTACGATGACTATTTCTATTATAGTTTTCTCATGGTTGTTGTCGATTATTATTTATCAGAAGTATGGCGCCAAAGAAAGCAAAGGCTACATCAGAAACACCCGCTATGACACAAGCAGCTATCCGCAAGTTGGTCAGGGATAGTATAGCAGAAGCTCTAGAGACTGAGAGAGCTGAAGTTGCTGCTAGGACTGCTGAGGTTCCACCTACTGCTGAAGTGGTTCAACCCACTACTAGGCGTGAATGTACTTGGAAGGATTTCAAGATTAGTGATCCTATCAAGTATAAGGGCACTGAGGGAGCGGTTGCTTTAATCCGCTGGTTTGAGAAGACTGAGAACGTCTTTCTCATGTGTGGTTGTCAGGAGGTTAACAAGGTAAAGTTTGCTACAGGTATGCTGCTGGATGAAGCCATGTCTTGGTGGAATTCGTATGCTCAGCCTATTGGTATGAAGAATGCCTACAAACTCACTTGGGCTGAATTCAAAAAGCTAATGACTAAGAAGTTTTGCCCTCGTACTGAGGTGCAAAAGTTGAAAACAGAATTCTACCAGTTAGTCACTAAAGGAGATGACATTGAGACTTATATCAGGAAGTTTCAGGAGTTGGCTACATTATGTCCAACTATGGTTCCGGACGCTGAGAAAAAGATGGAGAACTTTACTGGGGGATTACCCGAAAGCATCCGAGGGGATGTGATGTCTTTCGACCCACAAACAATGGAAGAGGCCATTCGTATAACTCAGAAACTTATGGTCCAAGTGTTGAAAGGAAAGTCTGCTGCAAACAACAACAATAACCGTTCCAACAATACCAACTACAACAACACTCGAAACAACAACAACTATAACAATAACCGAAACCGCAACTACCCCAATAACCAAAACAACAATAACAACAAGAGGAAGTTTGATAATAACCAAGGTGGGAATGCTAACCAACCAGCACCTAAGAGGCAGGAAGTGGCAAAGGTCTATGCTGCAGGACCAACAGAAGGAAAAGGATATGCTGGAAAACTACCTAAGTGTAACAAATGTCGAACTCATCATAACCCTGGGAATTGTCCTAGAGCTTGTCAGAACTATGGAAAGGTTGGTCATTGGACTAAGGACTGCAAAGCACCACGAGGAATAATTAATCAGAACCAACCAGGAGCATGTTATGGTTGTGGAGAGTTGGGTCATTTCCAGTACAATTGCCCAAAGAGGAATGATCAAAGAGCTGGAAATCAGGGCGGAGTAGCTCGAGGAAGGGCTTATGTTATGGGAGGAGAAGATGCCCGTGAGGACCCGAATGTTGTTACGGGTACGTTCCTCGTTAATAATCGTTATGCATCCATTTTATTTGATTCAGGAGCGGATAGAAGTTTTGTTTCTATTACATTTGCACCTTTACTTAACATAGAACCAACTACCTTAGACATTCCCTACATTGTTGAATTAGCCGATGGGTCTTTAGTTAACACCAACACCGTTATCCGTGGTTGCACCATCAATTTCCTAAATCACCCATTCAATATAGACCTTATGCCCGTAGAACTTGGAAGTTTTGACATCGTTATCGGTATGGATTGGTTGTCTCGACATCGTGCAAGGATCATTTGTGATGAGAAAGTTGTTCATCTTTCTTATGGAGGTGAAACTTTGGTTGTTCGCGGGGAGCGAAGTGGAACTAGACTCAGTATCATATCATGCATTAAAACCGAGAAGTACATAAAGAAGGGTTGTTATGCATTCTTGGCTCATATAACGGAAAAGAAGTCGGATGAGAAACGACTTGAAGATGTACCTATTGTTAAGGAATTTCCAGAAGTTTTTCCGGAAGAATTACCAGGACTGCCACCTACACGTCAGGTTGAGTTTCAGATTGAGTTGGTGCCAGGAGCTGCACCAATTGCACGAGCACCATATAGACTTGCACCTTCTGAGATGCAAGAATTGTCTAACCAGTTGCAAGAGCTTTTAGACAAAGGATTCATTAGACCGAGTTCCTCGCCTTGGGGAGCACCGGTTTTGTTTGTGAAGAAGAAGGATGGATCTTTCAGAATGTGTATAGACTATCGTGAGCTGAACAAGTTAACGGTGAAGAATCGTTATCCACTACCTAGGATTGATGACTTGTTTGATCAGCTACAAGGTTCCTGTTTTTATTCCAAGATTGATTTAAGATCAGGTTACCATCAACTCAGAGTTCGGGAAGAAGATATCCCGAAGACAGCATTCAGAACACGTTATGGTCATTATGAGTTTCAAGTGATGCCTTTTGGATTAACGAATGCACCTGCGGTATTCATGGATCTCATGAACAGAGTATGCAAACCATATCTTGATAAGTATGTGATTGTGTTCATTGACGATATCCTGTTTTATTCCAAGAGTAAGGAAGAGCATGAAGCACACCTCAGAACAATATTGGAACTACTCAAGAAGGAGCAATTGTATGCCAAATTTTCAAAGTGTGACTTTTGGATACAAAGAGTTCAATTTCTTGGCCATGTCATTGATAGTCAAGGATTACAAGTCGACCCAGCAAAGATTGAGGCAGTAAAGGATTGGGCTACGCCCAAGTCTCCTACAGAAATTCGTCAATTCTTAGGACTGGCAGGATATTACAGAAGGTTTATCGAAGGGTTTTCTAAGATAGCGAAGTCGCTGACTAAGCTGACACAAAAGAATCAGAAGTACGAGTGGGGAGAGAAACAAGAATCTGCATTTCAGTTATTGAAGCAGAAGCTTTGTAGTGCACCGATTTTGTCACTACCAGAAGGTATTGAGAACTTTGTGGTATATTGCGATGCTTCGCATAAAGGGCTTGGAGCTGTGCTAATGCAAAACGAGAAGGTGATAGCTTATGCATCTAGACAGCTTAAGACACACGAGAAGAATTACACTACACACGACTTGGAGTTGGGTGCTGTTGTTTTTGCACTCAAGATTTGGAGACACTACCTTTATGGTACTAAATGTGTAATTTTTACCGACCACAAGAGCTTACAGCATATACTTGATCAGAAGGAACTTAACATGAGACAACGTCGTTGGCTAGAATTGTTGAGTGATTACGATTGTGAAATCCGATATCACCCAGGAAAAGCAAATGTCGTAGCAGATGCACTTAGCAGAAAGGAACGACTCAAACCTTTGAGGGTCAAGTCATTAGGAATGACTATTATTTCACCATTACCATCAAAAATCTTAGAAGCTCAGATTGAGGCTCTCAAGGAGGAAAATCGGCCACAGGAGAAACTTTATGGTATGCCAGAAAACAAGAATGGTTTCGTTAAGAGAGCAGATGGAGTGTTATGCTTCAAGGATCGAAGTTGGATACCACTCTATGGTGGAGTACGAGATTTGATTATGCATGAATCATATAAGTCAAAGTACTCTATTCACCCAGGTTCTGACAAGATGTATCAGGATCTCAAAAAGCTGTATTGGTGGCCGAACATGAAAGCAGAAATAGCTACGTACGTCAGCAAATGCCTTACTTGTGCTAAAGTGAAAGCTGAGTACCAGAAACCGTCAGGACTACTTCAACAACCAGATATTCCACAATGGAAGTGGGAACGTATTACAATGGATTTTGTTACTAAACTACCCAAGACTTCAGGAGGTTACGATGCTATTTGGGTAATTGTTGATCGTCTTACTAAATCAGCACATTTCATCCATATTAGAGAGACTTATTCCATGGAATAGCTTGCCAGACTTTATGTCAAGGAAATAGTCTCAAGGCATGGGGCACCAGTTTCTATCATTTCAGACAGGGATAGTCGTTTTACTTCAAACTTTTGGAAGTCATTACAAGATTCCTTTGGATCCAAGTTAGACATGAGCACTGCTTACCATCCACAGACTGATGGTCAGAGTGAGAGAACTATTCAGACACTGGAGGACATGCTGAGGGCGTGTGTGATTGACTTTGGGAATGGTTGGGCTAACCATTTGCCATTAATCGAGTTCTCTTATAACAACAGTTACCATTCAAGTATTAAAGCAGCACCATTTGAGGCACTTTATGGTCGTAAGTGTTGTTCACCAGTTTGTTGGGCAGAAGTTGGAGAGGTACAATGCACAGGTCCAGAGATGGTTAGGGAAACAACAGAAAAGATAATACAGATTCGAGATAGGCTTGAAACAGCTAGAAGCCGACAGAAGAGCTACGCAGATGTTAGACGCAAACCATTGGAATTCCAGGTTGGAGACAAGGTCATGTTGAAGGTCTCACCCTGGAAAGGCGTGATACGATTTGGAAAGCGTGGGAAATTGAACCCGAGATACATTGGTCCATTTAAGATACTGGAAAGGATTGGTCCAGTAGCTTACAAGCTTGAACTACCATCAGAACTCAGCAACGTACACAATACATTTCATGTCTCAAACCTCAAGAAATGCCTTTCAGATGAGTCTTCAGTTATACCATTAGAAGAGATTTAGTTAGATGACAAGCTTAACTTTGTGGAGGAACCAGTGGAAATCATGGACCGAGAGGTCAAGCAGTTAAAGCAGAGTAGAATTCCGATCGTTAAGGTTCGCTGGAATTCTCGAAGAGGTCCTGAGTTTACTTGGGAACGAGAGGACCAAATGCAACGCAAGTATCCACACCTTTTCACCAAACCTATTACCGAGACCAACACTAGCTGAATTCAGGGACTGAATTCCTATTTGGGTGGGCGGATGTCACAACTCACCATTTCAGGTCATTTACCATTTCAGGTCATTTTCCCAAACTTCGACTTTTTACTATTCATAAATCACTATTCATCAAAACACTATTCATCGTTTTCGAGGTCAGTTTGATATTCTGAGAAACTTTTGGGAAATTTACTATTCACTGAACACTATTCATTTCCGGAAAAGTTTTCACTATTCACTTGCATTACTCATTTCATCGTAAATTTAGTTTACGGGTATTCAAATTCGCGTAACCGGATTGGTTTAGGTGCGAATTCATTTCATTAGTGCTAAGGACACTGCATACGGACTGGAGATAGTCTGCATATCATCATAACAGCATTTTCATGTTATACCACTCTCAGGATTTTCAAATTATTATATTCAGTACATTTAACGTTTTTACGTATAGGTATTTATAGTAAACGTTAACACCCGGTTTATACACGACGAATATATCTAAATATTCCCACAATGGTCCCGACATATTTTTATATCCATTTTAACATCATAAAAGTTATAACATTCAGTTACCCAGTATTTTGGAAATTTATTTTATTTATAACGTACGCTTATGAATATAACGACGGTTTTCGTGAAAACTAAACAATAATCACCCGATCACTTAGTAATTGTACCCAACATATTTTTAATATATTTTATCATTATTATGACTTTATTTCATCCCGGATAACTTCGTTAACATTTATTTCTATCAAACCCGATACCCGATTGTAACTAAAAACACAAAATAGCACATAATTCATGCAAGATTTCTAAATAAATACCAAGTACCCCTACCCCCACCCTTTGCCTTTGAAAAACCAGCCCATGCACACCTTTATACCATACAAGTTTTTATTCTTAACCTAGTGCATTAATACATGCATATAATACATTAAAACTTATACAAATATCTTACAAACTAAAATCCCATTTCACTAAGTAAACTTTTGGATCAAAAATTCAAGATCATTTCTCTCTTGCTCTCTCCCATTTCCACGGCAACAACCAAGGTACCAAGATCATCATGATCAACTAATTATTTTTCATAACTTAAAGCTACAATCTTACTCCTTTTATGATTCTAGTTAAGATACAAGCAACAAAAACACAAGAACAACAAGCATACTCATCATCTAATCATCTCATTTTATCAAGTAAGTTATCAACTTTATTTTTACATGAATCATTTTATATTTACTTGTATTGCATGAGTTCCATGCTAAAAACCATGTACAACTAGCTATACCACCATTTATTTTGTCAAAAATGGAACATACAAACCCTAACTTTTTATTTATGAATTCCCTTGCTATAATAACTTGGTTAGGAGCCCATGGCACCCTAAGAAGGTGTATGGTAGGATTAGATTAGCTATGTGGTGATTACAAGAGGTTTGGTGATGTTAGAAATTAGTTATAAACCTTGAAAACTTGATTTGGAGCATGTTTTAGACATGCTGTCCCATTTTGTGAAATCCAGGAAAATCAATAAATACAAAGTAAACTTTGGCAAAATTTTTAGAAAATACTTTCAAAAACGAATCCGTAGGCGAAAGAACGGATTAAAAAGAGTTTATAACGAAGAAGTTATGATTTTTGCAAGATTGTTGACGAAAAGTATTTTTCTGGAAAATAGTTGCTGTTGGACGTTTTTCATTGGACAAAAAGAGACTTTAGACGTAAACCGGAGGAGCCGAGCTTTCCAAAATATATTACTACATACTAAAACGTAACCGTGGATATAAAGAACAAGTAAAACGGACATATAACGACAAAGATATTCACGTTTGAATATCGGCTAAACCCATTTTTATTTTGACAGCTTTTAATAAAAATTGGCACTAAAACTACGTAGTACTTTTATAAGCTAGAAATAATATCAAGTACCAAATTTTATAACTAATGAAGTATTAGTTATTACAAGTATATTTTCATTATTTCAAGGCGATATTTCAAGGATTACAACACGAGGATTTCAACACTAACATGGAAACATACGATATATATATAAGTATATATATATTGCAACTAGCTTATTATATTTTCTAATAGCAATATTTTTCCAAATTCTTGGGTTATATATTTTGATAACACAAGTGTTTTTCCAAAGAGTAGAGTGGTATAGGAACATGAGCATGGACATTCATAACATCATTTGGTGATCTAAATGAGATCGTTCATCATTCATAATTAGGTTGCGGCAGCTAACCAATCATTGTTGTTCACTTCATATTATCATCAGTATCATCAGTTGAGGTGAGTATTCATAGCCCCGTATACATTTTTATTGTTTTCAAATCCCACGGGGGAGAATACATTGCACCATTTTAGTACGAGCCCAAGTATCAAAACCTATGTACATAGCTTAAGTAGCTTGTCTGCCATGTGATAAGTCCCCTGTAACATCATGAACCGTTAATTTACCGCTAAGCGAGAGTGAGTGGATAGATCTATTGAGGGTGATGCCTCCATCCGTGGTAGTGATTACCAACAGTAAGCGGATGCATGTCATGTCTTTTACATTTGAGTGTTTGGCAGAACATTCAGGAGGGGCATTGTTTCATCAGTCATAGCTTCGGTGTCATGAGCTTAAGGTCTATTGTACTATTTTACGTGACTTTTGTCATGCATTTATACTTGTGGTGGCCGTACAAACATTACATTTCATAAACCTATGATTATTCACCAACATTCGTGTTGACCGTTTTCGCAATGTATTTTCAGGTAACTAAGGCATTATCATATTACATGCATGGAGTCACATTAGGATGTGCCAGGGATGACGCACTACATTTTGGATTTTCATGCACTTGTGTAAATTATCGTTTGACATTTCTGAACTTGTTTTCTGTAAACGTTTCAACCTTTGGGGACCTATGTTTTGTAGCACTGGATGCTTTTAAATAAAATCAAACGATATGTATTTTCCAAACGACACTTTAGGTCGTTCAATATTTCCTTGTTATGGTGCTATGACAGTTACACCCCCAGGCATTCCATTCCGCTGCAAGTCAGGTAAATTGGGGGTGTGACAGGTTCGCCTTTAGATTTGATAGGAAAAGCATTCATTATTAGTGCTTATGAGTGTACCGGTAGCATTTAGATTCTAGAACTTGCGTTAGTGATGCATCCCGAGACCGCTAGTGAGACTACATTCGTGTGGTAGGATTTACTACATGATAAGAGGCATTAGGATCACCCTTGTGTTAAACCCGTATTATAATTACTTGACCATTTAAGTCATATTACTTGGCTAGTTAAGTCAACTAATTTTTCCCACACCCTTAGCGTTGTACTCATTTTTAGTACACGAAACCCCTAGTACACCCCTCCGAGCCTATCTTTTCGTTTCTAACTTTAAGCATTTTACTTAAAGGAAGAATTTGTTACACCCCACTTAAATGTACAACCAAATCGCCTTAGCCTTCCGTGTATGCGCTCATTTTTAGTGCATTATTGTTATTTGTTAAACCCTAAGTTAACTTTCTAATTGATTACATGGTTTCTAAGTCGAGTCATATCCTTGTACATATTGTTTTGGGACGATTGGGACTCATGGGTAAGTACTTATTTTATGGAGTAATGGGGAAGAACATCATTTATTACCCCCATATGTACGTTAATCTTAAAAGTGCTCCAAGTGTTTTAATTTTCTTAATTCGAGTCATTAGATTAGTTAATTGTAAAGTATGTAAAGATTCAAGTGTAAGGGAAATGTTCATTCCCTATGATGTATTATTTTGGATGGTAGGGTAAGAGTGTATGCAAAAAAAAAAAAAAAAAAAAAAAAATAGAAAAAAGGAAAAAGAGAAAAAACATGCGGACTACCATCCCGTTTCATTCTATGTTTATTTTATGTTTTTGTTATTTTTCATTTATTAGCTTAAGTCGAGTCTAGTCTTGGCTTAGCAACGCCATATTGTACATGTGATTGACCAAGATTGTTAACTCGCCACCAGTAAAACTTCCTTTATCCAACAAAACCGTGTATTTCATATCCCTACACCTAACGTTACAACCCTTTAAAAGACTTCTTTGATAGTTTATCCTAGGTGCTTACGCCATGTGGTGGAGGTTTGATCCTTTCCCAAGCCTATGGTAATCTATTTTGCTATGACAGGTAGTGAGAGATATCTTCCGTTTCCATATTGTAATTTACACTTTATTACACCCGAGAGATGTGAGTATCTAAACACTATTTGTGAGGTGCTTGTATATGACCTCCGTGCTTGTCTATTGGTCTTTAGTGGAATGATTATTTGTTGTAATTACTTTTATATTAGTGTTAAATGACCCCTAACTTGTATTTTGAGTAGAATAAAAGCGCATTTGCTTGAGGACAAGCAAATCTCAAGTGTAAGGGTATATGATGAGGCGAAAAATGATCCGTTTTTAGGGGGTCATTTAAGCCCGAATTCGAATTTATTTGATCAAATATTGCCCTAAATCGTTCCTTTTGTGATTTTAGGTACTTTGGGAGTGAAATCTGGAAAAGGAAGCAATTCGGACGTTTTTAGAGCATAAAAGTGAAGAAAACGCCAAAGTCTTAATTTTCCATGCTGGGAACAGTAGGTGACGGCGTCAAGAGTAACTCCCTGACGGCGTCAAGAGCAAAATTCCATGATGATCCAGAAGAGATTTGACGGCGTCATGAAGGTACGGCGTCAAGAGTAAAAGTCATGACGGCCTGGAAATGATTAAGTCTTGACGGCGTCAAATGTAGATCAAGGCAGTCCGAGAATAGTTTTGGCGGCGAGGTGACGGCGTCACAAGCTTTGTCTTGACGCCGTCAGACCTCTTTTCCTATATATAGTTTTCTAATTTTTCACATTTAAAAAGGGAAGTTTTGGAGAAACCCTAAGTACGATTTTGGTGCGAATTTTACAGGTTTTTCAAGGGTTCCAAGCCCTTGATACCTTTCATGTGTAATTAAGATAAGTGTTCTTTTAATTCAATCAATATGTCTATGTGTTGGTTGTCTATATCTTGTTCTTGTCTTAATTCCATCATGCTAGGCTAGATCTATCTTGTGTTTGCTTAGATCTAATGAAACCTAGATGTTAATTATGTGTTGATTACTTGTTTATACTTGTTTTGGATGAATGATTTATATGTTAGGCTTAAGAAAACTGGCAGATCTCCAATTGGTAACATGCTTGAACGTCTTAAGAAACATAAAGCGACGCGCACTAGGTCTTTATTGGTTGTATTTAATGCATGAGCCACTGTTGTTTACAATCCCTATAGTTGTGCTGGGCATGGTGTAGGAGGAGATAAGAGCTCATAGAATTGGGGAGTTAAGTGTGCCACCCCATGAATGGTATTAAGGAATACGATCCGTCATCCATGCATTTATAACAAGTAATTAACGTGTAAAAGATGTCTAGGGAGTAGTGAAATCTAAGTAAACACATTTTCTCCACTTATTGCTCACAACTTTAGTATAATTTAGTTTGTTTTCATTTTTAGTATTTTATTTTGATTGCATCTTTAGTATTGGGTTAGTTGATTAGCAACTAATTCCGCCCAAATCCTTCAAACCCGAGATTTTTAATTGCTTTCTAAAAAATAGAAAAACACAAAAATAATCATCCCTCACGTTTAGAACTAGTATTTAGGCTTTCTAATCCTAGCGACACTATTCCTAAGCTGAACGATCAATCCCCCGGTACTTGTCACTATACTATACTACAACGATCAGGTACACTGCCTGGTGGGGGTTGTAAGCTTCTCGAGATCCCTCGAGAGGTAAAGCCTGTTGCGATTCCCACGCATCATAGTGGCAGTCCTGACATTGTCCATATCAAATTTCTTCAACATATCTTTTACATACTTATCCTGACTGATTAAGATACCATCAGGTTTCTGCTGAACTTGTAAACCCAAAAAGAAAGTGAGCTCCCCCATGGCACTCATCTGAAATTCTCCCTTCATCAAATCCTCAAACTCTCTACACCATTCTTCTTTAGTGGAACCAAATATGATGTCATCCACATAAACCTGCACGAGAATGATATCCCTGGAGTCTTTCTTAAGGAAGAGAGTCTTGTCAATGGCACCTCTTCTGTAACCATGCTTCAGCAGAAATGTAGACAGCCTAGCATACCAAGCTCTAGGTGCCTGATGTAGTCCACAGAGAGCTTTAACCACCTTATAAACATGATCAGGATGATCTGGGTCTTCAAAACCCTTGGGTTGAGTCACATAAACCTCCTCTTCAATCTCACCATACATAAAAGCACCTTTGACATCCATTTGATATACCATAAAGCCCATATAAGATGCATAGGTCAAGAATATCCTGATTGCTTCAACTCTGGCCACATGTGCAAAGACTTCATCATAGTCTATGCCTTCCTCTTGCTTGAACCCCTGAGCCACTAACTTTGCTTTGTTTTTCACCACAATACCCCTTGCATCTCTTTTATTCTTCAAAATCCATTTTGTCCCAATTGCATATTTACCATCAGGGAGAGGGACCAGTATCCAAACCTGCTGATTCTTAAATTGCAACATCTCTTCTTGCATTGCTTCAAGCCAACTGGAATCAGCAAGGGCTTGAGGAACACTGGTTGGCTCTATCTGAGAAAGGAAGCAAGCAAACAGACAATGTTTGAAGTCTGTATGATTGTCCCTTTGTTGATTGTAGACATAGGAAATGAAAGAAACTTCACCATATTTTGTGTGCTTCACAGTACTTCGAGTTCTAATAGGTGCTTGAGGATCTCCAATAACCGTTGATAGGGGATGAGCAATATTGATCCTCTTTGTTGCTGTGGGGTTGACATTTATGGTGGTATCAAGGTTGTTGACAGTGGGTCCAAACTCACTATCATAGGAAGCTGAGTTAAAGATACCAGTCTTGGGTTGATAATTACCAAGATTAAAAGGACTTGGAAATCTTGTAAATGGCTTCTCAAAGTCTGTAGAGACTTCAGTAGAACTGGGAGATTGTGCAGCAGGACTATCAGCAGTTTTGATCAGTAGGAACAGGAGAGCCTTCAGTAGAACTGTCAGCAGCATCCTTGTTTCCACTGATTGCTTGTGCTGATTGTTGAAGTAAAGCATCAGTCTCTTGTGCAAACTTTTCACTGAGTCTCTAAGCTTCCTGAGTGGCTGCATGTTCTTGGTTCTTGATTCTAGCAAGATCCTCTGCATAATGTGACTCATCTTCATGTTCAGCAGCAGAATGATTACCTGCAAAATGGTTAGGTGGAAAAGAAGGTACAACAATGGTTTGTTCATCTTTCTCAGAGTCACTCTCTCATCCAGGGAACCTGTAGGGTTAGAAATTGTATCTTTGGTACCTGCATTTGGATTAGTGACATGTCTAGTATACCCCAAGTAATCAGTCAAGTAATCTAGGTCAAAATACCAAGAATGACCTTGTCCTTGAACATTAGGCTGATCTTCTAGAAATCTCAGGTTAAGGGTTTCCTCAATTCTTTTAGCCTGCAAATTGTAAACCCTATATGCCTTGCTATGAGCTGAATAACCCACAATATACCCCTCATCAGCCTTGCCATCAAACTTACCCAGTACATCACTAGTGTTCAAAATGGTCACTTTACACCCAAAAGGTTTAAGGTAATGAATGTCTGGAACTTTCCCAGTGAGAAGTTCATAAGGTGTCTTGACATGAGGTCTAGTGATGGATACCCTGTTCAAGACATAGCAAGCAGTACTTACTGCTTCAGTCCAAAACATAGTGGGTAACTTAGAGTATGTAAGCATGGATCTTGCTGCCTCTATTAAGGTCCTATTTTTCCTTTCAGCAACCCCATTTTGTTGTAGGGTTCTTGGAGTGCTATAGTCCCTTTTTATCCCTTTAGACTTACAGAATTCTATGAGAACAACATTTTTGAACTCTTTCCCATTGTCACACCTAATGCCTTTAACCTTTTTATTTAGCTGGTTTTCAATCAGGGTAATGAATTCTTTTAAAATAGGAGTTGTTTCATCTTTAGTTTTCAAAAAGAATACCCAACAAAACCTGCTATAATCATCAGTGATAACCAGGCAAAAGTACTTATGATTAATACTTCTGATAGGAGTTGGACCAAAGAGATCCATGTGCAGCAACTGAAGAGGTTCTGAAATGGTGCTCATAGCTGTTATGGCTTTGTATGAGGCTCTGTGTTGCTTTCCTTTGTTGCATGCAATACAATTATGTTCATTGGTGAAGACTTTTGAAGGAAGTCCCTGAACCAGACCAAGTTTAGAAAGCTTGTTAATGGTCTTGAAATTCACATGAGCCATCCTCCAATGCCATCTTGTAGATTCATCCAGGGAAGCTTTAGCCACCAAACATGTTAGATCACCTTCTGGTTTAACATCATTCAGATTGAATGTGTACAAACTCTTAGCAAAACAGTTGTATCTTCTGGAAGTTTGAAGTCCTTTGAGAGCACAAGACATTCATCCTCAGAGAAGAAAACTTTATTCTTGGTGTCACAGATTTGTGATACAGAGAACAGATTAAAGTGCTCAAGTTCCTTCACATAATATACATTCTCAAAATCTAACAGAGGTGTTTTAATAGTGCCCTTCCCAGTGATTTTTCCATCTCCTCCACCAAAAGTCACATTACCTCCTCCTTCTATAGGCACAAAGTCATGCATCTTATCCTTGTTCCCTGACATACTTCTGGAACAACCACTATCTACTATACCTACTTCAGTACTCTTCAGGGGATGATCCTACAACAACAACAAAAATATACAAGAATTAGTACACATTGGAGACTCAAGTCATTGCTGACTTGAGCCTGCCTTGTGGTTCATAAGAGGTAGGCCATTGATGAGTGCTCAAACACTCATTATTTTTGGTCAATTCTGAACTGCAAAACATACAAAAACACTCAGAAATGCATCAAAATACTAAAAATATTTCAAAATTGTGTTTTATATGTTTTAAATGCAAAATGACCAAAAACAAATGAAAAACGCACAAAGTTTGCAAAACTGGTAGTTTCAGTCCCCCAACTTTCATAAAATTACAAAACTAGTCCCTGGATATTCAAAATATAGAAAATTATCACCAAAGGTCCTTTTGAAATCATAAGTTATCATATTTAGTCATTTGGTGAAAAATCTCAAAAGTTTTGGAAATTTACAAATTCAGTCCCTGGGGTTTCAAATATTGACAGAATTGGTCCCTGGGAGTGCAATTTTGAAGAAAAATCATTTTTGGACCTTGGGAAATCAAAAGTTATCAAAATTGGTCCCTGGGTGAAAGTTTTGAAAGGTTTACATGTTTGGTCCCCGTAATTTGGAATTTTGCATAAATGGTCCCTAGAGTTTAAAATGATAAAATTATAATTTATGGTCCATGGGTTATTGAAATTGGCAATTTTGGTCCTTATTATATATTTGGAGGAGTTGCATTTTCAGTCCTAATCTTTTGCCAAATTACAAAATTGGTCCTTGTTAACTACAAATACCAAATGGACCAAGTTATTATTAAAACCAAAACCAACAAAAATAAATCCAATCCAAAACCTGGTCCAAACCATTCCCCCAGGCCCAAAGATATCCCGGCCCAATCCCACAAATAATAAAATCCCCACCCTATTTTTATTTATTCCCAGGGTCAAACCCTCACACCCCCAGTCAACCCCCAACCTTGACCCTAACCCTCACCACTTCACGTGACCCTGCAAACCCTGCACCTCCATCATAGCTACTCCACTCAACCCTCCCCCTCCATCATTACCCCTACCTCCATCCAAACACTCCATTCCAAAACACACCCCCTGGCAGCAATAATATCCAAGAAACTCCAAAAGAGATTTTTGGTGCCAAAATGTGACAAGCGGCTAGGATCAAAATTCATCATCCAAGGGTGGAAATTGAAGCTGGGAAAAGACAAAGGGTTGTGCAGGAACCCTAATTGGAACATATAAAAGAGAAAGAAAGCAGCAGAAAGGAGTAGTAGATTTTAGTTAATTTTTAGCAATAGTTTAGTTTTAAATATTATGTAATTTCATTCCTAGTACTCATTTCAGCTCATAAATTGTACTGTTAAGATCTTTTTAGTGTAACACAAACCAATTTTAGTCAGTAATTTAAGTTTTATTTTCTTATTCCAGTTTGTGCCCAAGTCACTTAAATTCCTAATTCTCATTTAAAAGTTTTGAAGTGATGGTTTATTGTTCTAATTAGCTTCATTAAGTATACTCAACTTACTGGAACCCTTAAATCTCAGTTTAGTTAAACTTTTGCGCAAAATCTAAAAATCACCAAAAATCACAAAAAAATAAGTGAAAATAAAAAGTGCAAGAAGTGAAGAAGAAGAAAGTGGCAGAGGCATCAATGGAGATTGGGTTAGAGTCTCATGGGAGACAGTAGGTTGGTTCTTGTGCTCTCAGTCCTCAGACTTACCAAGTTAAACGCCTCGTAAGAATTTTTATACCATGCTTCATCATACAAGTTGTTAGTGTTAACTGTTGCCATTAATTGTTCTAGCTTGTTTATTTAGGTTCTAATTAACTTAGTATAACATAAGTAGTGAAGTTTAGGAGTTAACATAATCATTTGCTTTAAAATTCTTCATAACAGTCAAGTTAAGGGGTGTTTGGATTTGGTAGTTTAGCTCTGTACTAGTGTGTTTCTGTGGTTAAGTTTGGATGTATCATATCTCACTAGGTGTGACTAGAACATTTAACTCATTATACTCAGTATTGGTTTGTAAAAAGTCAATTTGAGCTTCAACTTCTTGGATCTCAGTCACTGTGGGATTTTATGTTCTGTAATCATCACTTTTTGTGTACAAGATGCTCATTTAGCTTATTGTAATTTCATTTTAGCTTATTATCATCCTTTCAGCCAGTAGTTAGTGATTAAAATCCAAAAAAGTCAACTGAGGTGAAAAGTGGAAAAGTCAAATTTTTTTTACTTAGTCAGTTTTTCCAAAATTGCTAGGAATTTTCATGATCACCATTTTTAGTTGTAGGACCTATGCTTTTGGGATAATACTCTTTGGAAGCTTGTGATCATTGGAATATTTTTGTTGTATTTTTTAGATTTTTCCTTAAGAGCTTATTTGTTGCTTTTTATTGACTGTTTGGACATGTACTGCCCTGCACCAGTTTCATAAGCCAATCTGTATGAGCTTATTGTTTGCTCACTATTGCACTTTGGACTGAACTTATTGTCATTTTGAGATGCCCTTCTGGTAGGGTACATGATAATGAGCTTATATCTCATTTTACAGCTTATTTGTATGCTTAATTTGGCTTATCTATGTGGAAACTCTCAACTCATTACACTGCGTCATCAGTGTAAGTGAGTTACTTCACAAGCTCTTAGCAAGCTCAGTAGTGGACCCCACCTAGTGTTCTTTGGCTTTCTGAGAAGCTCACCTAACTAGCTTGTTGGTTATGTGCTCATTGTGAGCTTAAGAGCTTTTGCCATGTCTGATTTAGGTGTGCTAGTCCACCCACCCAAACCACTAAACTGAGTCATCAGTTTACTCAGAGGGTGTTCATAAGCTCCTTGTGAGTTTATTTCTTGAGCTTTTCCTGAGCTTGTGAGCTTTTTGGAAAGCTCACAAGGTAGGCTTGATGGTACATGGCTTTCCTTGGTCTTCCAAGCTCATTTGATGAGCTTTCTGAGGCCTGCAAGTGTCCCTATTGGCCTGTTGGTCTGTGGTAAATTGGATTAGCTTATAAGCTTATTTAAGATTATTCCTTGTGTTTTTCCTTATTACTCCAGCTTATTAGGACTCCCTCAGGCACCTTTAGCTTATTTGATCCTTTAGTTAGCTTATTAGTTCCTTTATTCGGCTTATCAAATTTCAAAATTTCCTTTGTAGGCTTATGTGTAAACTGCTTATGATTTCCACTGTTTCTGAGCTTATTTGCAAATTATAAAAAGTTTGTTTTTTTTCAAAAGTTTATTGTTTTTAGTTGTTTAGTAATTTTGTAAAGAGAAAAATCAAAAATTAAAAGATTGCAAAAAATTTTTTGTCACAAGCCAGGCTTGAACCCTGGACCTCATGGGTTGACTGGTCAACCCCACGCCATAGCCAAGCACCATCTGGGCTATGCTTATGTTAGTGTTATATGTTTCCTTTCTTCATTTTATAGTACTCAGTTTCTATTTTGGCTTATTTGGCTTATAAGCTTATTTTACAGCTTATTTTTAAGCTTTACTCAACTTTTATATTTTTCTTATCTTAGTATTACTACTTAGTATTTATATAAAAAGTTTTATAATTATTACTATTTATTTAGTATTTTTAATAAATCAAAATAGTTTAATTAGTTAATAAATAGTTTTTAATTAATAATAAATAATTAAAAAGTCAAAAAAAATAATTTTCTTTTTTCTAAAAATTTCTTTGATTATTAGGTTCGTAAAAATATAATTTTCATGTTCGTAGGATTAGCGTAGCATAAAATTCACTTTTTATTTCGCGCGCTCACGTTTTATTTAAATAAACTTTTACGTTTTTAAATTTAGGTTACGTTATTAAAAGTAGTTTGTAAAATAAGAAAAACCAAAAACATTAATAAAGTGATAGCTTCAATTTAAGCCGTTTGGCTTATTTTTCTGCTTACGTATAAGCAAATTCTGATTTTAAGTTCTTAGATTGCGTTTTAAGTTAATTAGGTTTCACGTCATTGTTAATATAGTGTGTTTAAATCGTTCTCATTCGTTTTTCCTTAGTTTAATCATTCACAACCCCTTTCTGTCCGAATTCAGCCGATCACAAACCCGTTTTAATACCATCCACACCTCGTCGGGACATAACGACCCGGGGAAACACTATACTTCCACGGAGCATTGAGCCTAAGGAGTTTGACTATGTTGACCACATCCGTGGTTGACTTTAGTTGTCTGCTTTTGCCTCAATCAGCCATGTAGATGTTTTAGATTCACCATTGTTCTTGGGCATGTATTGCAAATTAGGTCCATTCTTTGTCCAAGAACAACCTGCTGAGGGCTTCATAGCAGTATCCCAATACCCTCCACCAACATACATAGAGTCAAATTGTCTAGGCCAATAACCATTATGAAAGAAAGAACTAGTGGGTCGCACATAAGGTCTAGTACCAGTTCTTCTCCAAGAAGAATGTTTTTCAGCAGAATTGTGTTTTTGCTGATGTGGAACAAAAGATGGTATGTCATTAACATTTTTCCACATTTGCCTAGGTTTTCTTTGACTAGCACATACACCCATTCTTTGCTCATGAAAAGTACAATCCTTAATCAAATGAAATTTACTTCCACACACAAAGCATTTCTTCTTTTTAGAAGATTTATTCAAAGTGAAAATGTTCCATAACATGAAAAAGAATTCAAACCACAAACATTAACAGAATTGTTTTTAACAGAACTAGAAACATTGTTTTACAAAGAATGAAATAACAAGTCTTTAGAAGAAATTGTCTTGTTATCAGCAGTAACTCTAATAGGCTTGTAGGGGTCTTGGGTGATGTCTTGGGTGTGGTCTTGGGAAGGTCTGACTTTTCACTTGAATCACAACTGGTATATGCAGTAGACCCTTGGTCAGAAGACTTGTCACTGTCAGAACAAGAGACAAAGTCAGTAGATTTAGAACCAGGGTCTGGCAAGTCACTTGACTTTTTTCCATAAAGATGGTGTGATCCATCAAAGTCAACAGGTATGGACAGGTCTATAGGCATGTGTTCTCCTCTAATAGGTCCAGGTACAACATTCAATCCCCCTTCCTTAACAAATTTTACAGGTTTTTGAAATTCTAGGGCAGGTTCAGGGTCAAAAACACTGGATATATCAGGATAAGTTAATTCCTCAGGATCTATATATTTATCATATCCTAATGCTTTTCTAGACCTAACAGATTGACGACCATCAATCAATTTATTTAAATTAGAAGCCCCTTCTTGCCACTTCATACGACCAGCCAATTCTATCAAACTTTACTTGTAATTCTTGTTTTTCTAGTTCTACATCAGATTTTTCTTTTTCAGTACGCCTTAAATCTATCTTTGCACATTCTAAATCACTTTCTAAAACTCTTATCTTTTCTTCATATTTAAGCTGATTCTTTTGAAACCAAACCTTCTGTCTTTCTAAAGTTTTTAAAGCCTTTTTATAAGCCTCAACTTCTACATAACACTCATTGTATTTAGGTTTCAATTCATCATATTCTTGTTTAAGTTCATTATATCTTACACTACAGCCAAAAACACAGTTATGTACCTGAGAGATGCCCATCAAGGAAACTTGATCCTTCTTATCCTTTGTGGGGCAGTATGCCAGCATATTCACTTGTTTAGAAGTAGAAGCTTCCTCTTCAGCAGGTTCATGAACAGTCCAATCAACATGGTCATCAACAGTCACCAAAGCTTTGGAAGGTACAGCTTTAGAAGTTCCTGATTCCAATAGATATGAGCCATATCTGACTTCATCACCAGGCTTTCTCTCATTGCATTCTCTCGAGAAGTGGCCCATCTGACCACAAGTGTAGCACTTAACCTTCCTTCTGTCAAATCATGCTGCATCTCTTCCCTGAAAACTAAACTTTCTCCCAGACTTATTCTCAAACCTTTTGATATTCATAGAAATCATTGCCAACTGCCATTTCAAGTGCATCTGCTCCATCTCCAATGGATCCACCTGTTCAAAGTCCTCATAAGCTAGAAACTGCTGATGTTCATATTCAGCAACAAAAGAGTGAAGAACATCTTCCATTATATTACTGGACTTTGATTTAGGAGTTGGTTTAGAGTGGGCATGAGAAGATGATGCTGAGGTGTAAGAGCTTGAGGCATGATGCACCGGTTTGGATGTGGTGCTAACAAAGGCTGAGTGAGTAGATGGACGAATGGAACTTCTATCATCAGGCTCAAGAGATTTAAGCTTGTTGTAGAGGTCATCAAAAGAGATCATGTCCAATCCACCTTTAGTTTTGAGAGCAATTCTGACTTGCAACCAGGATGGTGGCAAAGATCTCAGAAACTTAGCATTGCAGTCCTCATTATCCGGCCCATCCTTCAGCTGATTAAGTTGACTCAAGATCTTGTGGAACCTGTCATAACCCTTGTGGATTCCTTCTTCCTCAGATATCTGAAACTCTTGAAACTGTTGCTTCAGCATTGACTTCTTCATCCTTCTTGACTCTTCATTCCCACCAAATCTAGCCTTGATGGCCATCCAAATGTCCTTGGCATCTTCCATGAAGTGGAAGTCACCCATGTGGTCATCTGGTATAGCCTGGAGGAGAATTGTTCTGACTTTATTCTCCCTCTGCACGGCTAGAACTTCTTCAGCAGTTTTGGGACCTACAATGGTAACAATCCCATCAGCATCTTTGACATGTTTCTTCAAGCTGTTACCCTTACGGACAACTTCCCAAAGATTCCAGTCAATGTTTGTGATCCAGTTTTGCATCTTCATGGTCCACAATTCATACTCCTCTGCATTCTTAAGGTATGGGAATTTGGCAATATTTGGTTTGAGAGATTGAGTTGTTGGAGAGAAGTGGTGTTTTGGTTCTGAGTTGCATCAGATTCATCATCTGTTCCAGGCATTGTTTTTGGTTGTTTTTGATTGAGAGGGTGTAAGATTGGTGTAACTTAGTATCACAGAGACTCTCCCGAGGCTCTGATACCACTTGTTGAACCTAAGACCTTGATAGATCTTTGAGCACTCGTGGATCGTTAGTTATGTTAATGTAATCACTAACACACTTAAAGATAATCTCTGTAACTTGTATTTTAAAGCGGAAACAAACACAAGTATTAACAACTGAATACTAAAAACAATTGATCCTCTCTGGATCTTTTAATAATAATGAAAGTGTTTTCTAAAAAACGTGTACCCAATACATAATTGTGTGTTCCTTTTATACACAAGGAACCCTAAACCGTTTCACAAGAAACGTATATTCTAAAACTCCTAAAAGATATGCATTATCACTTCCTAAATAAAGTCATGCATATCCTAACTATATTACATAAACTACGGAATAACTAAATCCGCAGAAACTAATAATGCTGAAACTAGACTTCAGCAGATACACTGCTTCAGCAAGGAACCAGCACTTTAGCAGTAACCGTCAGCATAATTCTTACTTAGCAGAATTCCCAACAATTAAGCTTGCATTTCACCATATTGACCCTAAGAATATTGACTGAATAAGTTTTACACAATGAAACATGCGAGAACACAGTCAAATAGGCAGATCCAAACACCCCTTCTTAACTGATTTTGAAAAATTAAAGGAGCAAACGAGTGATATAATATATGAAACTGAAATTTAACATTACACTAATCGATCATGAACATAAATTGACAACAAATAACAACATTTAACATCAATTACTACATATAACAGATTATGCTAAAGATATAGAAAACTTCTTACAAGATGTCCAAGCAACACCAAGGCTGAACTAGGAGCAAAACCAGTAACCTAACACCCCCCATGGAGTACTAAACCAAATACCATTAATAATCCACAGAGCTCAGCTTGTCTTCTTTCATCTTCAATATTTTTTTTCTGATTTTCTCTTTTTTTATATTTTCTTGAATCTTTCTGTTTTGAAGTTTTAAATAACTTTTAAGAGACTTATACAAACTTCTGAGACAGTTTGTAACACAAATTAAGCTTTCACAATAATAAATGCAAAAATTGCAGATTTAAATAAAATATTGAAACTGAATTGATACTAGATTAAATTGCATAAAAAGTTTTACCAAGTGAAACTAAAGTACTGAAATTTTAAAAAATACAAGAGAAAAGGATGCCTAATGAGGCTGTACATAAGTCCTATTTATAGGCAGAGTCGAATGGGTCTTTTCCTCTTTGTTGTGCTTCTTCTGTGAGTGTAAACAGCCATAAAATGGTCCTTGTGCTTTCCCGAATCAATCCCAACCATCTAATTAAACTTTAATAGATCCTGGCCCTTGTTTACATTTTGGCGGGAAAAGAGTTGTGAGGGAATTTGGATTGGCAGCTTGGATTTTGGGGGTAGGTAGGGATTGTGAGGGGGGAGTGGGATTGGAGATTATGTTGGGGGTGCTTTTGAGGTGAAGATGGAGTATAGCAGAGGTGGATTGGAGATGATGGTGTTATGTCCAGGGGATAAACGAGGTGAGGTTGAAGACAGGGTGTATGTTTGATCCTTGTTTGACCGTGATTTAAATAAACATGGGTTTATTTATTTGTTGTTGGGCTGAGGGAATAATGGGCCAGGATATGATGGATTTAGTTGGTTGTGGGTTTAATTGGGATATTGGGTTATAAATAAGAAAAAGGGTCCGTTTGGTTTAGTAATGACTAAAGCTCAAGGACCATTTATGTATTTTCTGAATTTTTGAAGGCTATCTCCTGCCAATCTTCCAAAGTTAGCTCCAAGGATCAATTTTGCCACTATTCAATTCCACAAGGTCTTTTGATGTTCAAACTCCAAAATAAAATACACAGGGACCATTTTTGCCAACTTTGGAAACTTGAGGGACCATAATCACCAATCTTTGAAAATTGCAATCCAAGGACTCAAAATGTCATCTTAATGATTTATGAAGGACTTTTGTTGACTTTTTTTTCTTCATAAAAACTTTCCAGGGACCATTTCTGACATTTTCTAAAAGTGCAGGGACCAAACTTGTAAACTTTTGAAACATTTCACCAAAGGACTAATAATGAAAACTTATGATTTCCAAAAGACCTTTGTTGATTTTTCTTTGAAAATAAATGCTCAGGGACTGATTTTGTCAAGTTTTGAAAAGTGAGGGACAGAAACTGCCATTTATGCAAACTTTATTCGTTTTTCATTTGTTTTCAATCATTTTGCATCTGAAACATATAAAACACAATTTTGGGATATTTTCTGTATTCTGATGCATTTCTAAGTGTTTTTAAATGTTTTTGCAGTTCAGATTGACAAAAAATGATGAATATTTACACACTCATCAGTGCCGCATTTTGAACCCTACATGTTTGGACATATTAGCATATACCCGATAGATAAACAAAGTAAAGACCACTTACATTATAATAATTTATGCAGCCTAGAAAACGCCTTAAAGGATGATAGATGGTTCGTGATGTTGGTTCAATAACAGGTTTCTCATGCTCGCAATGGGTAGGTGGTGGAGGACGAAGACTTCAAACCGAAGATGACGATGAAGCCATTTCGAATGAATGACTTATTTTAGTGTTTATTAGGTATGTGTTTGGATGAGCGTTTGAATTGGGGAAGAAGTTAAATGTTAAGATAACGGATCTTTGGCACATGATATGGCCCATTTTATTCAAAGCAGATACTTAAGTCAAGGGATATAATTTGCATGCAAGTAAAACCCTAAACTTCAATTTTGTGTTGTGCTGCTAGAAGATATATTAGTGTTGCTAGTACATACCATCGATCAACAATACATAAACATGTTCATAAACATACATGTGGCACAAACTACCACTAGACACAACATTAAAATGTTATTCGACCTACATAAACTATATTGTTCCAAAACAATACATCCCAAGGCTTAAGATAAACAAAATAAACTGTTAGAATCGTATTTTTATTTATAAAAAGTGTCGGTCATTAACGTATTGTTATAGGTTGCTTTAGAATATCATTATGATGAAGTTTATGCTTAGTATTCATGTTTTGTGAAAGTCGAAGGGCCATTAGTGTAATAATGTATAAGATAGATGATGCCCTAGACTTTGAGTATAAATACTCTTGTAAACCTCATTTGAGAGGTTGGTTCTCTTAGTGATTCATTTAGTGTTAACAAAGTTATTATTCCACACACTAGAGTTCCCACACTCTCTCTCTCTACTTACTTTCTCTCTCTAGGTTTAAGCTTGATTCAATAGTGAAATAGGTTGTTCTACGGTCCTACAAGTGGTATCAATCGCCTAGGGATAATATAGGTTGTTTTAGGTTTGATTTGGTTGAAAAAAGTTGGTTTTTGTGATTCAAGGTTACTGTTCATCGCCAAAACTTTTCGAGTTAGAATTTTTTTATCGAGTTAGGATTACCAGTTTTATCGAGTTTGGATATTATCATATCGAGTTAGGATATTTTCTGGTTATCGAGTTAAGTATTTGTCTATCGAGTTAGAGATTTCTATCGAGTTAGGTGTAAGTTATCGAGTTAACTGTCATCGAGTTTGGAGCATACTTATCGAGTTAGGTGTCTGCTTATCGAGTTAGGTGTCTGCTTATCGAGTTAGGTGTCTACTTATCGAGTTAGGTGTCTGCTTATCGAGTTAGGTGTCTGCTTATCGAGTTAGGTGTCTGCTTATCGTGTTTGGTGTCTGCTTATCGAGTTAGGACTTTTGCCGAGTTAGGCTGTTTCACCTAATCGTTTATCGAGTTAGGTTCTTTGTGGCTTATACCAAGGCGAAACTCTGCCAAAATTTCATGGACTTATCGAGTTAGAAAAAAAAAAAAAAAAAAGTTTTTTGGCGGGAAAATTTGAGTAAAATTTATTTTACACACGAGACTTAACGTTAAGTTTTTACGCGAGATTCAAATTTTGGTATAAGGTTGAAAATTTTGGTCCGAAATTCAAATTTTTAGGCCAAAATTCAAAATTTTTCGGTAAAATTTGACGAAAAAATTTTCAAAACTCAAATTTTTCTGGTAACCTTAGAATTGTATTTCTTTGAGATTTTCAAATTTTGAGAAAGAAAATTTCTGTATTCATTTTTTGGAGGGAAAATTTGAAATCACAAAAAAATCAACCGAGCTCGCTTTTCATCTTCACCAAAACATCTAATCTACAACAACAACCTTTGTTATCTTTCAAAAGATCCTAAGAACAACTTTTCACTTAGAAGTCAATCCATGGCAACACAACAAGATATTCATGCTGCCGGTGCCGAAAACCGACCTCCCATGCTGTCAAAGGGTGGAGACTCACAGTGGGCTAGTCGTATGATGCGTTATCTTAAGAGCAAAACAAATGGAAGTCTTCTCATCAAATCCATTGTGGATGGACCCTTCAAACCATCACAAGTACTAGACCCTGGTGATCCAAATGGTACCCCCTAGTACAACCATACTACAGAGAACAGAATGAGACTGAATACACTGTGGAAAACAGAAAACAGATTAAAGCTGATGATCAGGCATTTCATTATGTCGTTCTTGGTTTACCTGAAACCATTTATGCTACTGTTGACAGTGAAGTAAGTGCTCATGTAGTCTGGGAAAGAGTCAAGAGGTTAATGTATGGGACAGACATCGGGAAACAGGAAATGGAAACACAATTGCTTAAGGAACTTCGCAAGTTTACTTCAATTCCTGGTGAATCCATAGAGACGTACTACCACAGATTCTGTAAGATCATGAATGATTTATCAAGACACAACCTCAGTCAGACAAATATTGCTAACAACACCATTTTTCTGAATGAGTTACAACCAGAATGGGGAAGATATGTCACTATTGTTTATCAGACAAAGAATTTGCATGAAGTTACTTATGATCAAGTGTATGACTTCTTAAAGCAAAATCAAGATGAAGCTAATGAAGTAAGAGCTGAATTACTTGCTAAAAAGCATGATCCTCTAGCATTAATGGCTGATACACCAACACCTATACCAGCGATCACACAACATCAACCATCATCATCTTCCACTCACAACTACTTGCAACCATCCTACATTCAACAACCAACACCGGTCTACCAACAACAATTCTACCCACAGCAACAACATGTTATTCCACAACAGCAATACCCACATTTCCAAGAACCAGAATTCACTGAAAATGATGAAGCTACTGCAGCCTTGACACAAGCGTTTGCTTTTCTGACTAAAGCATTCCAAGGACGCTATTCTACACCAACAAACAACAACCAAAGGATTTCATCGAATACTCGCAACAGGCAGATCGCTCAGCCGAGTTTCAATATGGGCAATGGAGGCCAAATGGTTGGAGTTTATGGGAATCAGCAAGGATATGCTACTGGAATTAACATGGGTAATCAGAATATGCAGAATGCAGGTCAGTATGCAGGGAATCATTATGGTCAGTATGCAGGGAATCCGATGGGTCAGCATGTTGGAAATCAGAGGGGTCAGAATGTTGGTAATCAGGCAATGGGTAATCAGAATAGGAATGTGGCAGCTCCAGTTGTTGGGAATTATGGAAATGTGAATCAGGGTAATCCGGTAAAGTGTTTCAACTGCCAAGGAATAGGTCATATGTCAAGGAACTGTCCTACTAAGCCGAACAAGAAAGATCTAGAGTATTTGCAGAAAGCAGTACTGTTGGCACAAAAAGAGAAGGCATGGTTTCAGTTGAATGCAGAGGAACATGATTTTATGGCTCTTATGGATGAAATGGAAGACAGAGAGGATATCGATGCGAACTGCATATTCATGGCGAATCTTCAAGAAGCTAAGTATGACACGGATTCTGACACACTTCCTGTTTATGACACCAGTGCACCATCTGAGGTATCAAATTTCAACACATGTCATAATATTGATATATTTGATATGTCTCCTCATGAGGAACAGCATTCTGAGAAGCAAGCACCTACTTATGATACATACCTGGACACGCCAAGTAGTAGCAATACTTCTTCAGCAACTCCAGATGTGAATCATAATGGAGGCTTCGTTTCACAGCATGCTGAGAATGATGAGGAAACTCGTGCTTTATTTGAATCATTATTAAATAATTGTGGTATTGAAATCGAGAAAGTGAAAAAGGTCAATCGCGATGTTAAGGCCGCGAATGAGAAATTGACCACTGAGCTTGAGAGATACAAGGAAAATGCAAAAAGTTTTCAAATTCACAAAGAACGCGAGTCAGAATTTGAAATTGGTTATAAGAAGTTACTTGTTAAAGATAGGGAATGGAAAACCAAGTTTGCTAATCTTGAAATAAGTTCAACAAAAACCATTAACTCTTTAAAACAAGAAATTTCTGAATTAACAAACCAATTTCAAAACAAGAAACAGCTTACACCAATCTTGAAAAAGAAAGGGATGAGTTGAAAAAGGACTTTGCAAAGAAAGAAGATAAACTTTTGGAAGAAATCGTAGAGTCAGAACACAAGATTGCACATCTAGAAGAATTAGTGGTTAAGTCGGGTCAGTCAAGTCAAACAATGAAAATGATTTCAAATCAAACTAATCCGATTTACCATACGAAACACAAAATGGCTCTTGGTAACAACAATCCTTGTAATCTCAAGAAAGCTCAGGAAGAACAGAACGTCTTGTATAATGGTAGTGTTTTTTACACCAAACATGATCCTCCCGTCGTTCGGGATTCTGTGCAAACGATAGAACATGTCGAAGAGAGCATTTCTAAAATGAAACAAAAGGATTTGAAACCCATTGATTACAACAAATTGAACAAACTTTCGGGAATTACTTTTGTTCCACAAAAAGAACCATCTGTGTTTTCCATAAAACGACCATTCTCAAAAATGTTTTCTAAGAAAGTAGTTGCTTCCAAATCGATTTCTAACATGGAACAGATTTCCTCAACCAACACTTTTAACACAAGTGCTGCATGGGGATATCTTGATGATCTTAAAACCAGAATTGGGCAACTTAAAACGACTTTAGAATCTAAAACGAGACTTAATGAGATCAACTGGAATTCCACGGTTCATTTACAGCTTAAAAAGATTCTCGAAAATGAATTTGCTCCTCAAATTAATAACATCCATGCTCGAGTAATTCATTTTCAACAAGCATTTTTGAAAGAAACAGCTGACTTCGTCACGGATCACAAATCCCTGATAAAGAAGGCAAATGAATCTTTTGAGCAAATCAATGTTTTGGAAAACCTAAATGATTCTCTCTTCGAAGCAGTTCTGTCTACTGATATTATGTCCATCATTTTACAAACATATTCTGTTCATGATGATGAAAGACTGAGAGCTGAGACCTCCGAAATTGTTTCAAAATATGAAAATGCTCTTATTAAGCTTGAAAAAGAAAATGTGACATATTTTAAACAACTTGATCGAAAAAGCGAAGAATGCAAATATGACAAACTGTCGTATGAGCGTGAATTAAAGAAAATGAAGAGCAAAATGATCTTTTGAGGGCTCAGCTTGAAAGTCAAAAAGGGAAGGGTGAGGAAACTAAGTTTACAAAACCGTCGACTTCGGAGAAATCAAATGTTTCAAACACGGTTCAAAAACCAAAAATGTCAATTTCAAGGTTTGCTCCAAAAGTCGATGAGAAAAAGGATTTGACAAAACCAGTCACTCCAACACTCTTGCCCAAGAAAAGTGAAAATGAAAAGATTGTTGATAAAGGAAAAGCAGTTGTCGAAACACCAAAAGTGATAGCACCTGGCCTTTTTAGGATTAGTCCCACTAATGCATCTGCCTCCACATCTGAGATTTATGAGGGCAAAAAGGATAATTCTAAAGAGTTTAGTGATGCTAAAAAGGACAACAATGTAAATCCTAATGTGTGTGCCTCAACTTCTACATGATTAGAAAGCACCTATAGGAGCAGCAGACTACAGCCTAGGAGCAATACAAGGAACAATAGAGTCTCGCCTGCCTCTACGAGTAGTAGCAAGAATAAAGTAGAAGAACACCCTAGGAATTTATCGCTTTTTAATAAGAGTCATGTTTCATCTGAATGTAATGTCGAGAGTACTGGTTCTAATGCATGTAATGACTCTGTTTGCTTGACATGCCAGAAATGTTTAATTAAGTATGTTCATGATGAATGTGTTTCTAAGAATGTGAATGTTACGCCTGAACAGAAGAAAGTTCCAAAAGGAACTAGGGCTAGATCTAGATCTACTGAAAGATTAGTTGCACGCTTTAGGTCTACCACTAGTAGCCAAATGCCTAGGAACTATCTTAAGTATTGTGTATGGAAACCAACGGGTAGAAAATTCATTCTCCAGGATGGAACATTGAAAGTTGTTCAAATTGAACATGTTGAAACATTCTATGAGTGTGATATGGATTTTACTCCTAACCCAATGGAACCAAATTCAAAACGGTTTCCAAATACAAAATCTTCTGTTCTTCGCAGGTTGTCGAAATATGTCTTTGGATCGTCGACTCGGGTTGCTCCAAGCACATGACCGGGAACTTAAAGCTGCTGATCAATTTCATTTGGAAATTCATGGGAACTGTACGCTTTGGAAATGATCATGTAGCAGCTATTCTGGGTTTTGGAGATCTTCAGTTTGGGAATTTTTTGATCACTCGAGTTTACTACATCGAAGGGTTGGGACACAACTTGTTTTCAGTTGGGCAGTTTTGTGATGCAGATTTAGAAGTTGCATTCAGGAGAAACACGGTTTTTATTAGAAATTTGGTTGGTGATGATCTCTTAACTGGTAATCGTGGTACAAACTTGTATGCTATCGACATCAACCAAATGGCTTCTACATCACCAATTTGTCTTATGACAAGGGCAACCGAAACTAAGTCCTGGCTGTGGCATAGAAGGTTATCTCATCTCAATTTCGACAACATCAACAAGTTAGCCAAAGACAACATCGTCACCGGACTTCCTAAGTTCAAATACACCAAGGAACACCTATGTCCATCATGTGAACAAGGAAAAAGTAAAAGAGCATCATATAAACCCAAAACCGTACCTAGTTTGGAAGCAAGGTTACATATGTTGCATATGGACTTATGTGGCCCAATGAGAGTAGAAAGCATTAATGGGAAGAAGTATATTCTCGTTATTGTTGATGATTATTCAAGATATACTTGGGTAAAGTTTTTGAGATCAAAAGACGAAGCACCAGGCATCATTATCACCTTTCTGAAGCGTATTCAACTTCTACTTCAAGCTCCAGTAAGGATTATAAGAACAGACAATGGCACAGAATTTACAAACCAGGAGTTAAGAACTTACCTCGAAGATGTTGGAATTACACATCAAACATCAGTTATTAGAACTCCATAGCAGAATGGGGTAGTTGAAAGAAGAAACAAAACTCTTGTGGAAGCTGCTCGCACAATGCTAATTTATTCTAGTGCACCACTATTCTTATGGGCTGATGCTGTTGCCACTGCTTGTTTTACTCAAAACCGATCCCTAATCCATCCAAGATTCAATAAAACCCCATATGAGCTAGTGAATAACCGGAAACCTGATATCTCTTACCTTCACGTGTTTGGCGCTTTGTGCTATCCGACAAACGACAGAGAAGATCTAGGAAAGTTGAAAGCTAAGGGTGATATTGGAATCTTCATTGGGTATTCAGAAAACTCGAGGGTATTCAGGGTGTATAATAGAAGAACGAAAAGGATTATGGAGACGATGAATGTGAAGTTTGACGAGATTTCACAGATGGCTTCTGAGAGATACGCTCTAGAACCCGCGCTTAATCCAATGGCTTCTAATCAAACCAGATTAGGACCCACACCAAACAGTCAGACTTCTGGACACATCAGTTCAGGACTCGTGCCTCAAGGAGCTCAGTCAACAAACACGGATAAACCTTCAGAACAAGAACTGGAAAATTTCTTCGAGTTAATGTTTGATGAATATTATGGTGGAACTTCGACAAATGCATCTACACAACATTCCGCTGCACCCGCTCAAAACCATCAACCACCACCACCACCACAGGATGCATCTACAACAATCAAAGCTGAAGCACCAACTACCTCAACATCATCCACATCTACTCAAGCCACTCTTGTACTTGAAACTGAACTACCAAGAGTTGATGAGCAAAATCAAAACACAAATTTTCAAGAAGATCCAACAAATAATTCACACGATGTTGCGTTAGAAGAAGGAGAAGAAGTATTTGAAAACCCGTTTGCAACAGACTCTGCTGAATCTTCTTCAAGGTTACAAGAACCGTCTAACACACATACGTTAAACCCAAGGTACCCTTCTACGTTTCAATGGACAAAAGACCATCCAATAGAACAAGTTATTGGTGAACCTTCAAAGCCAGTTCAGACGAGGAGACAACTTGCCACCGATCTCGAATTGTGCATTTACATTTGCTCAATAAGCCTCAAAGAACCAAAGAACATTCGGGAAGCAATGGCAGAAAACCCTTGGATTGAAGCGATGCAGGAGGAATTTCTTCAATAACTATTACATGATAGTTGGGAACTTGTTGAACGACCACTTGATAAACGCGTTCTTGATCTCAAGTGGTTGTGGAAGAACAAACTGGATGAGGAAATGACTGTAATTCGTAACAAAGCTCGTCTCGTGGCTAAAGGATATCCACAAGAAGAAGGGATAGATTTCGAAGAATCATTCGCGCCTGTAGCTAGACTTGAAGCAGTCCGGATTTTCTTAGCCTATGCAGCTCACAAAAACATCACAGTCTATCAGATGGACATTAAGACAGCTTTCTTGAATGGAACTCTGAAAGAAGAAGTGTATGTGAGTCAGCCAGAGGGATTCATCGACAAAGATCATCCAGACTACGTCTACAAGCTTAAGAAAGCCATCTATGGTTTAAAACAAGCTCCAAGAGCGTGGTATGACGAACTATCATCTTTCTTGCTCAAAAACAATTTCACAAAAGGAACGATTGATGACACCTTGTTTATCAAAAAATTCAAAGATGACATTTTGATCGTTCAAATTTACATGGACGACATAATTTTTGGATCAACCAATCCTAACCATTCAAAACATTTTGAAAATCTCATGAAAAGTAAATTTGAAATGTCCATGATGGGGGAACTAAAATTCTTTCTTGGTTTACAAATACATCAATCCCCTTGTGGTATTTTTATCAATCAAGCTAAATATACAATCGAGATTTTGAAAAAACATGGAATGGAAAACTGTGATTCTGTTGGTACTCCAATGGTCACTTCACCAAAAATTGATGCTGGTTTGTTTGGGAAACCCGTCGATCCGAAGAAATATCGGAGCATGATTGGTTCTCTCATGTACTTAACTGCTAGTCGACCTGATATTCAATTTGCTGTTTGTTTGTTAGCACGGTTTCAGGCAAAGCCTACTGAATTTCACCTCAAAGAGGTTAAAAGGATCTTTCGGTACCTACGAAGAACCATTAACATGGGACTTTGGTATCCGAAGGATTCAGGGTTTAATCTAACAGCCTTTTCAGATGCCGACCATGCAGGAGATCAAGTTACAGCAAAGAGTACATCAGGTGGAGCACAATTTTTGGGTGAAAAGCTAGTAAGCTGGTCGTCAAAGAAACAGGATTGTACTGCGCTATCAACCGCCGAAGCCGAGTATGTGTCTCTATCTGCGTGTTGTGCCCAAGTTCTTTGGATGAGGACACAGCTCACAGATTATGGCTTTACTTTTGATAAAATACCTATGTATTGTGACTCAAAAAGTGCCATAGCCATCTCGTGCAATCCCGTACATCACTCTAAGACGAAGCATTTCAAAGTCCGCTACCACTTCATCAAAGAACACGTGGAAGAGGGTACTGTTGAATTATTTTTCGTTAAGACTGATTACCAACTCGCCGATCTATTTACTAAAGCCCTTCCAAAAGAAAGGTTTGACTATTTAGTTCGACGAATTGGCATGCGAAGCCTAACTCCTGAGGAGCTAGAACGTCTTCTCGAATCTTCTTGAAAAATGTTTTCAAAACCGCTTCGCTGTAAATATTTTTTGAAAAAAACAAAATACAAAATTTGAAAAACCAACAAAAACAAAATACAAAAATATAAAATTTTCAAATAATCCAAAAACAATATAAAATCAAAAAATCCAAAAATATTCTTCTCACGACATGTCTCTCGTATAAATCAATATTCTGTACGTTTCTAGAAATGTCATTCAAAAATGATACGGACATGTACAGATGCTTGAACGGGAGTTCTTTAAAATGTTTTTCTAAAACATGTCGTTTCTCAAAAGTTTCTTCACAATGGCTTTCGTATACTTCAGTACGAAACCCGGAGACTAATGACGACTTCTGATTATTTTCAAATCAAGGACTCGTATTTTCAAGGACAAAATCTTTTTCAAAAAGTTCGAGTCTAAACAAACGAAAAGGATTTCAAACATAAACTCGTTTTCAAACACATTTCTTGAAGCACTTTTTCAATATTGTTCAAAAGATTTCTCAAAATCTCTTAAAATGAGTGCTCAAGATAACTCCCTCAAAACCCTTAATTGATTTTTAAATGTGCTATCATTAAGGGGGAGTACAAAAAAAAAAAAAAAAAAAACAATATTGTTCCGAATTCATGCAAAATGAAATCTGTCTATCTCTCCAAAAAGCTTTTTCTTAATCAGTTGATATAAAAAATATCACGATATGCTATTTTTGAGTGGGAGAAGACATGATTAAAATGTGATCAAAGATGTTTAAAGCTTGTGACTGAATCTCAAAAGAGCTCGACTCAGAATGTACCAATGAATTGACGAAGCTTAAAATGTCAGTAATCGAAAAGACTTGTCCTGGACGGGTAATAATTTCAAGCTAGTCCAACTAGTGATGTAAGCGTGTCTCGAATAGGACTTGTCTGAGTAGAATGTACCATATCGAGAGACTTTCTTTGGACTTGACCAGGATGGGTAATAATTTCAAGCTAGTCTAACTAGTGATGTAAGCGTGTCTCGAATCGGTCATGTTCACTGAAAGTGGATCAATTCAAAAAGTGCAAACTCCTCACGCATGTGCAAATTTCTTAAAAATTCATGAGCACATGTGAAGGGGGAGTCCTTCAAAAGAAACAAAAACTCTCAAAGTGTCAACAAAAATGTGTTTATATTCATAAACACTTTGAGAGATTTTCAATCAAAGGTTTCATGGCAATTATAGGATTCATGGAGTTATAAGGTGACTAAGGTTAGGGAAAACCGTCCTATGATCCGCCAGAGCCGGAGGGATCTACCCAAGGACAATTCCAATAGATTAGAATTAGAAGTCCTTAGGTATGATTGAAAAAAAGGAGAAAATGAGAAAGGAGAAAGAAGGGGTTGAAGAATTAAAAAGAAAAGTTATGAAAAAGGGTGAAAAGAAATAGCCCTCCATATGTTCAACCTTAGGGCAGACACCGGGTTCAATTCATATGCTACTGGTTGTTACTAAGGTGACACCGGTATTGAAGATAAAGACGTCATGGACCCAGTGACGCACTGCACTAAACCTTCTAGCCACTCAAGTTCTCTTAAAAGAGCTTGTTTCATTCTCACGGGGAACCGGCGTAATCTATCGACCTGTCTCTTAGAGATGATTGATATTGAAGCAGGAAACCTCTCCCTAATCTCCGCATAGGAAACCAAATGTGCACTTATCGAGTCTAGAGCCCCGAGATTCATAAACAGATCTCATAGGAACACATGATATTTCTACACTGGTTGTTCATCATTAAGGACGCCAGATGTAAACCTAAGAGTCCTACGCAGATCTTAGCAATCTGCCGAGAACGTTTATGAGAGAATTACAAATGTAGTTTCTCAATGATTGAACGGAAATTCATGCCAGGGTCAACATCAAACAGCCCTGACAGCAGGTCACTTCGGTAATTCTTTATGGGTTACGCTTAGTGTTCGCGGTGGTTTCAAACGGTCTACAGTCGTGGAGTGATCCCCAGCGACTCACCCAGTCATTGAGCTACTTAGTAGGTCTTGTAAGCTCTTTCGGGAGTATCTGACATGGGAACGGCCTTGGTAAGGGTTAGAAGGAGTCTTCACACTATGCTGTTGATGATCTCTAATTCCTTATCTGTAAGTACCGGTTGATTTATTGCTAACTGTTTACCTGCAGATATACATCATCTCCATGGCGAAAGATTCCACATGCTCATACATGCATCAACAAAGTCAAAGGAAAGTTCTCACAAAGATCAAAGGATAGCAACAGTCAAAGAAAGATTCTACGCCAAAAAGAAGAAACTACAAAGTAAAGTGACAAAGATCAACGTGAAAGAACGGGAATAACAAATGTATGTATGATAAAGACTTAAGACGTATGAGCATGTTGGAATGGCAGACAACCACCACAAACACAGAAGTGACAAAAGGCAGATGACATCATCGGATCACTTCAACAACAATGAAGCATGATGAACTGGAACTATGTTTCATCTAGTGATTCTTAAAGACGTCAAGAGCTATGAATGTTAAAGTTTAAAGACAAAGATGATGACGTCGCGCAACCTCAATGACCAACACTTAGGGGGAGATTGTTAGAATCGTATTTTTATTTATAAAAAGTGTCGGTCATTAACGTATTGTTATAGGTTGCTTTAGAATATCATTATGATGAAGTTTATGCTTAGTATTCATGTTTTGTGAAAGTCGAAGGGCCATTAGTGTAATAATGTATAAGATAGATGATGCCCTAGACTTTGAGTATAAATACTCTTGTAAACCTCATTTGAGAGGTTGGTTCTCTTAGTGATTCATTTAGTGTTAACAAAGTTATTATTCCACACACTAGAGTTCCTACACACTCTCTCTCTCTCTACTTACTTTCTCTCTCTAGGTTTAAGCTTGATTCAATAGTGAAATAGGTTGTTCTACGGTCCTACATAAACAGAACAACCTTCACCATTGCCTTATGCTGACCTTGATCATTCCCTCCTTACCTGGAATCAACCTCCTCATCTAATTCTATTGGCTTCTCATCCTTGTCAGCTGGATCCAACTTTCTTCTCTTCTTTTGTATACCAGAGGTCACACTAGCAGGTGAATACACTATACCTAGAGCGTCCATGTCTGCCCTTTCCAAACTATCTTCAACTTCTGCTGTTGGACCTTCATCAGCAACTAGTACAGCTTCATCTCTGACTTTATTTTGAAGAATTGGCATATTATGAATAACAAAATCTGACTCAGCAAATAACATATCAATATCTGGATCTTGCTCAGGTACATAGGCTGGTTGATCATCCAGCCAATCAACTACAATTTCTTTGTGGTCGAAATCATCCTCTTTGACTATCTCCAACAAATCATTTGTTGCCTCTTGAATCAAGGAATCAATTTCTGCCTCTTCAATAGGTCCATAACATGGTTGATCATCCATAGTTTGATTTTCAATTTCATCCAGAACACATATGTCAATTTGTACGTGGCATAACTCACCGTCCACTTCCACCTCACCTTCCAAAACATGTTGAAGTTTAGGTTCAACCATACCCTTTCCAACATCCTCTTTACTAACTTTCTCTTTTTCTTTGTCCTCACTTTGATTCACATCTGCCACACCCTCTTTCTTACTCGCCTCGGTCTCTTTGCTTCGCTTGTCCTTGATTTTATCATAGTTTATAAAGAAATCCAATTCGAACATGAGGTTTCTGAACTCGTACTCACCACTCAACCTTCTTGCATTTATTTTGTTCTTCCCTTCATTAGACTATAGGGTTGGAATAACAAGCTCATCATCATCCAGTTCTGAGATAAAAAAATTCTCATCATCCCTGCTTCCAGCCCTACTAGATGAAGCATGAGTTGAAGTATCACCCTGTTTCCCCTCCTTTCCTATTTCAGTAGCACCATGCCACTCTAGCAAACACAACTCACCATCCTGCTTAACTACTTCACCATCCTCTATATCTTCAAGCAAAAACAACTCACCATCCTGCTTAACTACATCACCATCCTCTATATCTTCAATCACAACACCCTTACCATGACTATTCGTCATGTACAACGAATACTCCTCGACTGATGAAATACCTTCTTCAATATAATCCTCTATTTCCTTAAAACGAGGCACATACTTAAACAGTTGCACGACATCTTCCACACTCATCAATGGGACCAACCTATCATCCAAAGATTTCTCAGGGTTCCTAAAATGTGAGAACAGCCTATCCCCTAATCCTAGTGCTTCTAACATTCCAACATACTACTCAATGCGGAAATGGTTAACATCAATCAGGTCAACATACTATATATTTCCAAACAAATATTTTTGGTTTGGTGGATATGTGAATAGCCCTTTGTGGTGAATTTTCAGAGTGAACAATGTACCATTCAACTCTGTTTAATTAGGAAAACAAATGACAACTTATAAGTATGAAAACCATGACATATCATACAATGTAGTACAAATGCATGTTCGAATAATAAAAATAAATGACAACTTACCGTAAATAGCATAAAGCTCATATTCTGGAAACAAGGGAGTTTGAATCTGCCAAACTGGAGATAACATTACCATGGTATTGTTTTGTGGGTGAGTGTTGAAACAAGGGAGTTCGAATCATTTGTGTATATGATTTGGTAGTCTTAAACTGTTCTACATGAATCATTTGATTAGCAAACAATGTCCTCGTCGATTATCGTGCCTGGGTGGGAAGAATTTTGTCATGGAGGCGGGAAAGTTGAAATGACGAAAATACCCTCACGTGCAACGCACGTGAGGACTGACTAACGGGCTTTGCTAACGATCGTTAGTCAAAAAACCATTTTTGCAAACAAACGTCAGCCTCAAGGACACTTTTTGCCTAAGGAAACCTGCTCAGGGTCACTTTTTGCTAGAATTCTTGTAAGAGGACAACTTTCAAAAAATTGACAAAGTTAAGGGACATTTTTAGCAGTTTACCCAATTTTTTATTAAAAAAAAAAGGTTAATGCGATATCAAGATCTGATCTTGACTTTGTCAAGATAAGATCTTCACTTTTGTAAAAAAGTCAAAATCAGACGCTAATATCACAATACCTATAACTATGAAAATTATTTTTTTTGAAATTTTTTTTAGCGATTCTTAATTCTTTGTTGTCCTCTTTATTTTTCAGATTTTTTTGAATTTTTTTCACAAAAAAACTACTATGATATTAATGATTTATAAAAAAAGACAAGATATTTACGATATTGCCACTCGTCTTTTTCAGATGGTTGAGTAGATGGACGGCTGAGATTCGTCCATACATCCACACTAAAATTCAAAAACGTACATGATCCCTTCTCTATCTATACTACTATATAATGCATTTAGGATGTTGGATCGATATACTCTGATCAAACTACTTTGTAGCTTGTAAGGTTTTAACAATCTTGAATAACTCAAAATAATTAATAATGAAACACTGATACTACTTTGTAAAGTTTGCGGAATCTACTAACACAAAGCTAAGAAGAACTTTGAATTATATTAAAACCAACTTTTGAACCTGCTTCTCTAAACACAGATTCACTAACAATCCCTAACCTCTCTAATATCGTTTTCTAGAAATCGTATTGTGAAACTCTAAAACTCATACGTCTAATACCATCCTAAGGCTCCTTTTATAGGCATAAGGAAAACCTTAAGTCGGTTTACAATAATTACTTGAACGACAAGTAAACTATCCCTAACTAATTCTAGAATATTATTATAATATTACATAATAATCCTTAAACAATATTGCATATTAGTCCTTGTTGTTAAAAGTACTTTGAGTAATCTTCAATCACGAGCAGTACTTTGATCTTGAACAGCACGTTGACATTGAGCAGTACTTTGACATAGCAGTACTTTGATCTTTGCAGAAGTACTTTGATCTTCATATCCCAACAATCCTCCCCTAACTTGAACTCCACTTGCTTGATTTCAAGTTTCTTTGTTATCTTTGATCTTCAACATCTTTATCATCAAGGAAAATTGTATCTTTATCTCTTATCTGTCTTGTATGTCAAAGTGCTCTTTATCAGCTTCAGATGATATCTTCACAGCAACTCAGCAAAATTTTGACAAAATGTACATCAAATCTTTTAAAGTTTCATACTATTCTCATCACTTCCAGATGTGTAAACTTCTGTGAGAGGTGAATCATTGAATTTTAATGGATTTTGATATCTCTTTACCAAAGCCATTAACTCTGGAGTAGCCATTGTTTAGGTTAGAACAACCATGGTACATTGATAACCATATGATTTTTAGCAAATCATCAGCTATCAACGGATTTGATTAGTCTTTACCAATAGCCTTTTGCTTTTGGACTAGTTAGTTCTTTGATTACAACCATGGTGAACTAATTACCATGAAATGGATTTTCCACAGCCTTTACCACAAGCCATTTTCTTGTGGGCTAGTCAACTCTTCACTTTTACAGATATGGTGAGTTGAACACCATACAATTTTTAGTAAATTGTCAACTAAAAATGGATTTGATTATCACATCAGAGCCGTACCCTCATGATGAGTCAAACTCTTTCTTGTCTGTTAGATATGGTGAGTTGATCACCATTTGCTATGTAGTACTAGTACTAACATCATGTATTACTCTCAAATCCTTTTATGCTTCAAAAACTTTTATTTTATTTTACAAAAAGCTTTTACTGGTTTTGTGCAGCAAGCAGTACTTTGATAAAGTACTGTTTGTCTTGCAGTACTTTGAGAAAAGTACTTTTTATTTAAAATTATTTACACAATACAAATCATACCAGTACTTATGCAATATCATTCATCTGAAGTAGTCCATCTTATAAATAGCTTTATCACCATTAATGCTACTTCAGTTTCATTCTCAACCTCTATTCCATGATCCAACATCTTGAGCATAAGATCTCTTATCAGAGGATATCTTCTTTCTACTAACATATGAATCATGGTACCATCTTCTATATCAAGTGAATGTACCCCTGATGACTCAAAGAATCTCCATCTTGTTATCTCCTAGTTTTCTTGATCATTCCACAGAGTATCACTACTTGTTTCTTCAGTCTCCCAGATGGTTATTAAATCTGCTAATAAGATTAATCCCACTCCATTTGCTTCAATAATCTCATAGTAAGTCTGCACTTGCAAATACAAATTGTATAGATCTTCTCTATCTATCATGTGCAGTACATCCCATAGCATATTGAACACAGTAAAACTTTCATCCTCTCTGTGAAAGATAAGATAATTTCCTTCAATTGATTCAACCATAGAGAATGAGATAATCTTAGACTTCTTTCCAGAATCTTCTGTTTTCTTATTTTCAAAATCAACAACTCTGAAATAATTCTTCAGTTCATCAATTGTATCTGATCTGATCATTTTAAGCCTTTTTGACAATTGATCATCCTGAATAGCTTTCTTTCTTTTTAACTTTCTTTTCTCAGCTTGTTCTTTTATCACATCTTCTAACTTCTTTTCTTTTTCAGCATCCATAGGCATAAAGCTATCCAGTTCTCTCTTAATTGATTCTTGAACACTATCCCACAGTGCTTTCACTTTTGGATATCTTATCCTTTGTAAATTCTTATATCCTCTTCCTTTCAAGAAACTTATCATCCAATTTCTTTCTTGAGCTATAGTCATTGGTCTTCTTGTTTCAGCAACTGGCTTTCTTGATTCTCTTAAATACTCAGCATCATAAATAGCTTGTTGCTGTCTAGCAATCTCTTCATTCTTAGCTATTTCAATCTCTCTCAGCTGTGCTAGAGTAAATTTCTTCTTCTTCTTCTTCTTGGTTTCCTTCATGATCCCTTTTCCTTTATCTTTAGGATCTAAAGCTTCAGGTTCAGAAGAAGATTCAGAGACTTGTTGTGTAGGCTCAGAAATATGTATACCTCTTGGTCTATCCAAATTAAGCATTATCTGAGCTATTTTCTCATCATCACTAGCTGTATGCTCCTTGATTTCTTCTTGCTGAGTTGGATTAGAAGGACTAGCTTCATCTTCAAATGTGTTTGTAGAAAGTCCAGCTGTAGAAGGTCCAACTTCATCAACATTCATTGTAGCAGTACCTTGATTACCTTGATCCAAAGTACTTTGCACACCAGTACTTTGAACACCAGTACTTTGAAGATCAGTACTTTGAGCAGCAATATTTTGAATGTTGTCACCTTGAACTCCAGTATCTTGCTCATCAACATTCTCTTCTTGAACAATGTTCTCAGCTTCATCAGTCTATTTTTCTGGCACAAAATTCAAAGGTTCTTCTGGATAATGCCATAGATGAGCATCTTCTGAATATTGAAACACAACATCATCTTCATTCAAATTATCATCCTGATTCCTCCCCAATTTGAAAGATGATGACTTATTCTTACTCCTCTTAGATTTAGAGACTTTCTTTGTTGACTGATGAAACTTAGACTTCTTCTTTTTGGATTTCTTCTGTTCCTTCACATAAAGTCTAAAATTTTGAACAAGTGGCCACACAAATCTCTTCAATCTTCTGAACTTATTTCTTAATCTCTTGATCTCTGCAGCATGTGCTTTAATAACTTTCTTCATCCTTCTGAACTCCCTTGTCAAAGCATAATTATCCATAGGTCCCTTACCTCCCTCATCTCCTCCAGGTGTTTGAAACCCACCTGTGGAAGTATAATCATTGGGAGATAGTGGTGTAGTATGCTCTGAAGCAGTACCTTGCAGAGAAGTACCTTCATTTGAAACTGAATGTGGAGAAGTACTTTCAACAGAAACAGGGTTTTCCCTTGAAACAGATACTGAAGCAGTTCTTTCACTTGAATCAACAGGCTGTGGTGAGGCAAGAGGTGGTGTTGGAGTATGTGCTGATGCAGAATGCTCAGAGTGGTCAGATTGTTCAGCATATTTAGAATGTTCAGAACCACTAGCTTCAGCTACTTCATCCCTAACAGCTTGTGCTACTTCCAAGATATAAGCATTCAAAGGTGCATTGTGACCAAAAAACTTTGCACTCTTGTTAGACATAAAAGTAAACACCTTATGTGGAAGCACAACAGTAGGTATATAATCCTGAGGTTTTGGTATACCTTCAAGTGGGTTTTCTAAGTAAAGCTGAACAAATCTAGGGTACATCAAGAATGGTGAACCAACTTTGATGTGTGCAATCATACCATCAAGAATCATATAAGAAAAATTAAATGGTTGATTGGTAACTAAGCCAACTAGAGCAGATGCTATGGCATGTCTAAATTGATCCCAAGCAGTACTTTTGGAACTGAAACAATGAAGCAAAATATGGATTAGATATTTCCAATAAGGACTTACCAGTGCTTTTTGAAAAGTAAGATTGTTTAAAGCACCCTCATAGCCAATCTCCCTGAGTGCATCCCAAGCATCTTGCTTATCAAACAAAACAATACCTTCTTCATCATCAAACAATAAGATCTCCCTTATTGTTGCTTCAGTAATACAAATTGCCCTTTCTACAATTGTGGCATGAATAACATCTTCTCCTTCCTCTAGTTCAGCCCTAGCCGTAGCCCAGAATTCTTGTATCCAAGGACCAATGATTTCTGGTTTGACTAAAAGTGAGTAGGTAATGGATGAGCCAGTGAGAAAGTCAATGATTCCATGAAAATCAAGATTCTTTTGTGTTTTCTCCAGGTTAGCAATCATGTTGTGTTTGCTAATGGTGGGACGGTTTGCCATTGTAAGTGTGATTGGAAGAAGAATGATTGATGATGAATATGCATGTGATTGATGAATGAATAAGAATAAAGGTTTGTAAAGATGAAAAAGATATGCTTAAAGAAGGATAATATACAAAAAATCACGGTTAATAAATGATTTTACCGTTATTTTTAGAATTTATCTTCCCCATATCTTTCGAAAGGTTGTTACCCGTATTTTTTACCGTTGGAACAGTATCCTGACACGTCAGTACATCTTTCAAAATGCCAAGCAGTACTTTCATCCGTGAACAAAGCAGTACTTTGGCAAAGTACTTTTCCATCAAAATATCTATTAACGTTGACTGTTTGACCAAAATATCTTCTAAAAGTCAACCCGAGACATTTAATACTTTCCATATTTACTCCCCAAAGCTACCAAAGCAAGTAGAATTGAATGATCATCATTAATAACCCATGAAACTTACTTGCCTATAAAAAGAACTTGCATTAACACTTATCTTCATCAAAACTTGGTATCAATATCACAAAAACCCTAACATCATCATGAGCCACTTCCCATTGATATACATATCATCCGATGACTCCACTGATTCAGAGATTAGTTACTACTCTGATTCTGACTTTGATTCTGATGCAGGATGGAGTGGTTATTTTCCTCCTAATGCATCAAGCTCAACCAACCTAAAACCTAACAAAAAAGTTTCAACTCCTGCTCTAGTTCCATCTTTATCCAGTGAATTGCCACAAGCCTTGACATAGGCTCTTGAGTCTACCATAAAGAACATGAAGTTGCCTGCTCAAAAGAAGCCTGCAAAACCAGAAAGACCTCCAAAGCAAGTGCTTGGCCTGGCTTGCCCAAGGAAGCAATCATATTTTGATGACAAGAGAAAGATTGCTCAGAAGGGAAAGCAGAGCTATCAAGGAAAAGGAAAAAGGACTATGGAGTAGGTTATGTAGGGTGTAGGTTGGGTAGGGTTGGTGTAGGTTGTTTTGATGATGTATCTCTGTCTTTATTGTGTCTGTGTCTCTTGAATGGTGAATGTAATAACTTTGAATGATAATGAATAAAATTTCTTTGCTGTTGAATGATATATGTAGCCTCCCCTCAAATAATGACTAACTACTAATGCCTCCCCTAAAAAATAGCTTAATTATTTATCATACCGATACTCACTACTAAAAAAGTAAATCTTGAAACATCAAATCCTTTTGTGAGTAAATCTGCTACATTATCATCTGTGTGAACCTTAACAACATTTATGAGCCTGTGCTCATAACAATCTCTAATAAAGTGGCCTAATCTGAATGTGCTTTGTCTTGGAGTGATATACATGATTCTTCACAATACAAATTGTACTCTCATTATCAATGTTGATAGGAGTGTTCTTGAAGTTGAATCCATAATCTAAGAGCTGATTTTGCAACCAAAGTACTTGTGCACAACAACTTGTAGCAGCCACATATTCTGCTTTTGTGGAAGATGTTGCTGCAATTATTTGCTTTTTGCATTGCCAAGACACTAATCTACTTCCAAGATATTGGCATCCTCCAGTGGTTGATCTTCTGTCATAGTTTTCACCAGCATAATCACTATCTGAAAAAGCTTCTAGATGAAAAGGGGACTCCCTAGGATACCATAATCCTAGCTTAGGTTGTTGCCTAAGGTACCTAAAAATCCTCTTGACACCATTCAAATGTGAAACCTTGGGTTTAACCTGATGTCTTGCACATAAATAAACAGCAAAAGTAATGTCAGGTCTAGATGCAGTTAAGTACATTAGACATCCAATCATAGACCTGTATAGTTTGACATCAACATCTTCTTCATCTTTTACCAAAGGTTTGTTAGCATCAACAGGTGTGGATGCTGGCTTGACAGTGATGAAGTTGAATATCTTAAGAATGTCTGCAACATACTTATCTTGACTTATGAAAATTCCACTGCTTGATTGTTGAACTTGAAGCCCCCAAAAGAATGTTAGTTCACCCATTGAACTCATTTGAAACTCTTTTTGCATAAGATCCTCAAATTCCTTCACCATTGACTGCTTTGTAGCTCCAAAAATAATATCATCCACATACACTTGGACAAGCATGATATCCTTTTTATCTCTTTTGATAAACAAGGTCTTATCAATAGCACCTCTCTTGTAACCATGTTGCAATATAAAAGTGGAGAGTCTTTCATACCATGCCCTAGGGGCTTGATGAAGGCCATACAGAGCCTTAATAACCTTGTAGACTTTGTTTGGATGTGCAGGATCTTCAAAACCAGGAGGTTGTTTAACATAAACTTCCTCTGTGATAGTGCCATATAGAAAAGCACTTTTAACATCCATCTGATATGCAGGAAAGCCCATATATGATGCAAAATCTAAAAACAGCCTTATGGCTTCAATCCTTGCAACAGGAGCAAATACTTCATCATAGACTACCCCTTCTTCTTGTCTATATCCTTGAGCTACTAACCTTGCTTTATCCTTGATGACATTCCCTCTTTCATCTCTTTTAGCTCTGAAGACCCATTTTGTTCCAATCAGTCTCTTACCATCATGTAAATCACATAATACCCATACTTCTTGAAGTTTAAATTGTAAGAGTTCTTCTTGCATAGCTTCAACCCAACTCTCCTTGGCTAATGCTTGTTTTACTTTCTTAGGTTCTTCTTGAGACAGAAAGCAAGCAAATAAGCACAACTGCTGATCCTTGTGATTCACCATATTCTGCTTGTAGATAAAGCTAAGTAAAGAAGTATGTTGTTGAGAAATATTCTTAGCTTTAGTTCTTGTGAGCACTCCTGAAGTAGAAGGTCCAATGATTTTACTGACAGGATGATCTTTATGAATTCTTAGTGTAGGAGTTGGTGAAACTTCAAGATTATCTTCCAAATTTGTGAAATTAAGGTCTTCATTGAAATCTGAGAAAATGCCTTCTTTTTCCAATTCATCATCAGTATCTTCTAAGGCAGGCATGATTGGATCAGTTAAATCATCAGCATTGATCCAATTTGAAGTATCTAAGACATTAGAAGTACTTTCAAAAGGATTAGCAGTACTTTGGGGCAAAGTACTGTCAGTGCCTTTAGCCTTCTTCTTTTCTGCTTCATAAGCTCTCCTTTGATCATCTTCATAGGACTCATCAATTGTTTCTTAGCTTGGTCTTCATCAGATACTGTGTTCTTTGGTTGAACAGTACTTTGTGGATCAACAGTACTTTTAGGTTCAAAAGTACCTTTCTTCTCATTACTAGGTGCTTCATCAGAATCATCTTCAGATCTTATATTGACTCCATGAACAATGTATTGTGATTCTTCTTCATTGTGAATAACTTGATTTTCTTTCCTTACAGGTACATAGATCATGGATGAGGCCATTAAATCAAGATCAAACATCCAATCAGGACCTTTACCTTTTTGGTTTTCTTGTTCTTCTAGGAATTCAACATGAAGACATTCTTGAACCTTCTTGGTAGCCCTGTTGTACACTCTGAATCCTTTGCCATTGGTACAATAACCCAATAAGTATCCTTCATCTGACTTACAATCAAATTTTCCCAAATTATCAGCAATATTCAAAATAGTCAGGGGACATCCAAAAGGTTTCATAAACTTAATGTTTGGTTTCTTTCCCATGAATAACTCATAAGGTGTCTTCATCTGAGGTTTTGTCACGGATATTCTATTCAACACATAACAAGTAGCACTTATAGCTTCAGCCCAAAATGGAACAGGTAATTGAGAATCTGCAAGCGTTGTCCTTGCTGCATCTATCAAAGTTCTATTCTTCCTTTCTGTAACTCCATTCTGCTGAGGAGTTCTGGCAATACTAAACTCTCTCTTAATTCATTTCTTGGCACAAAATACATCCATTAGCTGATTCTTGAATTCAGTCCCATTATCACATCTAATGGACCTAACCTTGAGTCTTAACTGATTTTCAAGTGCTATTATAAGATCATGAATAACATCAAAAGTTTCATATTTAAATCCCATGAAAAAGACCTAGCTAAATCTGCTACAGTCATCTGTTATGACAAAACAGTACTTCTTCTTGTTTAAACTAACAACATAAACAAGTCCAAACAGATCCATATGCAGCAATTCCAAAGGCTCTCTAATGGTTCTTTCTTTAATCTTTTTACATGAAGCCTTGTGTTGTTTACCCTTTTTGCAAGCCAGACATGAATGATTAGTCTTGAATGTTTTAGAAGGTAAACCTCTAACTAAATTTCCTTTGACCAACTTGTTGATGTTCTTGAAATTGACATGCCCTAGTCTTCTGTGCCATTGATGTGCTTCTTCCATTGTTGCCCTTGCAATTTGACATGTTGCTCTTTCAGTAGAATGGATATTTTTTAAGTCTATGCTATACACATCATTGGTTCTTGGTGCTCTCAGCATCACCAAGTTTTCATCTTCTAATCTAAACTCAGGGGAGAGAATAAGACATTCTGTGTCAAGAAATAACACAGGATACTTCTTGTCACAGATCTGAGAGACTGATAAAAGGTTGAATTTAAGCTCCTTCACATATCTAACATTCTCAAAATCAATTGATCCAGCCTTAATGGTTCTTTTGCCAGTGATTCTCCCTCCATCAGGATCATTCCCAAATGCAACTCTTCCTCCAAAATAAGCCCTAAAATCTGACAAGAGCTCCTTTTCTCCTGTCATGCTTCTAGAGCAACCACTATCCACAATAAGATGATCCTTAAGCTCCTCTGCTTGGTTGCCCTGCATAAAAATGAAAAGGGTTAGTTTCTTTTAGGAACCCAAGCCATTACTGACTTGTGTTCCCCTTGTGGAGTAACATACTCAAATTCTTTGAGTATGTAATCACCGCTGTTTTTGAAAGCACTATCAAGAATTAATGTCTTTGATTCCAAAATCTATGTTGAATTGCTATCAACACTCCCTTTTTTACCTTTATTTTTTTAAAGTACTTTGTCACCCTCAACAGTACTTTCTTTCTTAACCCACTTAGTTGTAACCTTTGGTGTTGGGTTCTTTGTTCTAGATACCTTTCTTGAGTTGTAAGGCCTTCTAGGTTTGTAAGAATTGAATCTCCTAGGTCTTACACTAGAGTTTTTGCTAGCAGTACCTTGATTGGGGAAACTCCTAATAGTACTTTGAGAAGTATTTCTTGAAGGTACTATGGGTTTGGAGAATGGTCTTTTCTGATGAGGGTACCTATAGTCTTTTGAGAAATTACTATGGTTAACCCTATTTGAGTAATTCCAACCTGGTTTATTCTCCTTGTGCTTATGGTTTGCAGATGTGGTCTTTGGGTATTTGCTTAAGTATTCTGAATGATAATCACAGTCCTTGATCAAATGATGAGGACTATAACATACAAACCATAACTTTGGACCTATATTCTCAAATCCATTCCCAAAAGGTTTTCTATTAAAAGTAGTATGTTGAAAAGATTTTCTTGTAGGTACTGCTGAATGATCAGCAGTACTTTGAGAAGTTTTTGGAAGTACTGCTTGTTTTGAAAAGCCATTTTCACTCCTAGAACCCTTATTATCATCCCTAGGTGTCTCTACAGATTCTCTAAAAGACTCAAGACTAGATTGACTTGAATTAGATTGACCTTTAAGCTTTTTCTCGAATTCTAGGTTGTCTACTCCAAAACAAGAAACATCTGTCCTAGGTGGTTGAAAACTACCTGTGGGTGGAGGAACTTCATCATATCCTTTGTTTTTCTTAAATTCAGGAGGTGTTGAACAAGGTGATTCCTCATCACTATATGTATTTCCCTCTAAGCTTATGAATTCTTCATCACTAGTTGAGGTCTCCTGAGAAAGACTTAATTCTTGGTTCCTAGTTAAAAGTACTTCTGAACTATTATCATAACCTAGGCCAGTTTTAATGTTTGCTATTCTTTGTTTTTCAACAAAACTAACATGTGACAGACCTGATTCTTTCCAAACAGCAAGTTTTTCTAGCAACTTATCTATTTCTTTAGTGACATTTTCTAATTCAGAAACTTAACATCCTAACTTACACTCACTTAACTTTAATTGATAATCTTGTTGCTCATATTTTTCAGCCCAAGCTACTTCAATATTTTCATGAGTGATTATCTTGGCTTCCATTGACTCTAAAGTCAATTGGTAACCAGCTATCTCATACCTAGCCCTTCTATAGTTATCTCTTTCAGTTTCACATTCTTTAAGCATCTTTTGATAAGAGTTACTACATTTGGAACATACCTCAGAGATAGTGGATGAACTTGGTGAAGTAGCCATCATAGCAAGCTGAACATGTTCTTCTTCACTTTCCATGCTCCAATCAAAGCTTCCTAGACCATCTCTTGACTCCAAAGCTTCATATCATGGTTCCTCATCAAAAGCTGTGCTCCAATCAACCTCTTCCAATGCAACCATAGAGTAGGTTACTGGTTCATCATCAAATTCATTACTCCAGCCAACTTCTGATAAGTTTTCTTGAGCCACCAAAGCTTGTGACTTTGGCTCAGCAATAGGAATCTCTTTTCTTTCAACCTTAGGTTGTTCAATCAGTCTATTTGCTTGATACTTTGCAAACTTGCATTCTCTTGCAAAGTGACCAGTCCTTTGACAATTGAAGCATTCAATCTTAGACTTATCAAATGCTATCCCATGCTTAGCTTTGAAATCAATACCTCTTCCTGTCTTATTCATAAACTTCTTGATCCTTGCAGTGATCATGGCAACCTACCATCTTATGTCAATTTCTTCCATAGCATCATCATCAATTTGCAAGACATCTTCTTGATAAGTCACAGGTAGAGTGGCTTATTGAGCAAAGAATGAACATAGAACATCATCTGAATTGGGGGTATATGATGGTGCTGAAGTGGTAGTGACCATGGTTGTACATGGATGCTGTGTCTCTGCAACAATAGTTTGGACAAGGTAAGCAGTACTTTTAGTGGAAGTACTGCCTCTGTTTTCAGAAGATACAAAGGCAATACTATGAGAACTTGAGCCTTTGTTACCCTTCATCTCATGCTCATACACCTTTAGATTGTTGTAGAGATCATCAAAGTCCATAGTGTCCAAACCAGGTTGTCCTCTAATCATGGTAGCAACTACATGCCAGCAGATGGCAAACTCCTCAAGAACTTCAAGTTTGCATCTTTAACTGATGCCTCTGCTCCATACAATTCTAGCATACTGAGTAGATTTTGATATCTGTCATAGGCAGAATCAAGGCTTTCTCTTTCAACAACAGTGAAGGTTTCAAACTGTTGCTTCAATAGGTTCCTGTGCATCTTCTTGGAAGCATCATTACCTCCAAATCTTGTTTTAATAGCAGCCCATAGTTGTTTTGCATCATTGGCATCATGAAACTTCAATAGGTGACTATCAGGAATGGCAGAAAGCAGTATGTTGAGAGCCTTATCTTGATTTTTTTTGGTGGCAGCTGGTAAGGATGGCTTAGGTGGTGTTGGTTGTTCTGGGATCTCTACGGGTTCATCAATTACCATATTGCCATTGACAATCACATCCCATACAGCATGGTCTGTGATGGCATTGTACTGCCTCATCTTCATGCTCCATAGATCATATTCTCCCTTCTTGATAATAGGAATTCTGACTGCTCTGATGGATGGAGCAGGTGCAACATCTGTCAACATCTTTTAGGGTTTGTAGTAAAATCGGCTTTAAAGGTTTTCTTCTTAATCAGAGTTTCCACACAAGCTCTGATACCACTTGTTGGATCGATATACTCTGATCAAACTACTTTGTAGCTTGTAAGGTTTTAACAATCTTGAATAACTCAAAATAATTAATAATGAAACACTGATATTACTTTGTAAAGTATGCGGAATCTACTAACACAAAGCTAAGAAGAACTTTGAATTATATTAAAACTAACTTTTGAACCTTCTTCTCTAAACGCAGATTCAGTAACAATCCCTAACCTCTCTAATATCATTTTCTAGAAATCGTACTGTGAAACTCTAAAACTCATACGTCTAATACCATCCTAAGGCTCCTTTTATAGGCATAAGGAAAACCTTAAGTCGGTTTACAATAATTACTTGAACGACAAGTAAACTATCCATAACTAATTCTAGAACATTCTTATAATATTACATAATAATCCTTAAACAATATTGCATATTAGTCCTTGTTGTTAAAAGTACTTTGAGTAATCTTCAATCACGAGCAGTACTTTGATCTTGAATATCACGTTGACTATTGAGCAGTACTTTGACATAGCAGTACTTTGATCTTTCCAGAAGTACTTTGATCTTCATATCCCAACATAGGACTATTCTATAATTAGAAAGGCTTAAAATTCAGACTTTTACTTGCTTATTATGAAAGAATTTCAAAATTTATTGGTTAGGATGCATGTTGGTTAGTGATGATGTACCCTCCGATTAGCTCGAAGGACATCCCTTTGAGTCTGATCGTAATCTACATAATCGAAGGCTCTGGCTAGCCTCCTAAAACTTTGGGTGTGTTTGTTTCAGTTAGATGTTTCACATCTGAATCTGACTACCACATCTTACTAGTAAGATGTGGCTCTAATGTCTGAATCTGAATGAAAATTTGTTGTTTGTTTTTTTTTTTTATAATTGTCTGAATGATTTTAATTTTCCCTTTTTTAAGTATATATTAAACTATTGCAAATACGATTAATAAATAGATAGTGTAAACTTGAAACAAAACATTTTTATCATAAATTTAAAACAATTATAAATCATTAAACAATTTATCTTAATACATATAAAAAATTTAACATAATAAAAACTATTACATAAATCGTCTTAAAATAAAACATAAGCTTAACGCAAATGAAACAACAATTAAGTTACTTAACCAATACCAAATAATTTAAAACCTAGCTTTGTATAATTTGTGCCGCGATTTGATCTCGTAAGTTAATCATGTATCGTTGATCCGCGTCACTCCCAATTTGTTGAACAACTTCAACATCACCGTTATTATCATCATGTACATTTTCATTATCATGTACGTCACCTTGATCGTATTGAGAGAACAAATCATCGTCTAAACCTTCTTTTCGAATAAAATTATGAATAGCAAAACATGAAATAGTAATATCTCTTTGTGTTACCAAAGGAAATTTGGGCATACTCTTCAAGATTGGAAAACGCGCTTTTAGGACTCCAAATGCCCTCTTAATTACGTTTCGAAGTTTTGCATGAGCGTGTGTTTCACATCCTACAAAAACTTCATTTTCATGAGCTTATTTGAAAAACAATACAGTTTCAAACCCATTTGTTGAGTTCACAAAGCTCGATACCAACGATTGTGGTTTGGATGCAACTTTTATAAATTTGTATATATGTAGAGCAGAATCCGTTAACAGAAGTGACTTGAACATAGTTCATGAGCTTATTTGGGTTTAGAAAAGTTCATAAGCCCCACTTTTGTCAGCTTATGAAGATGAGCTTATGGGCTTCATAAGTTCAGCTTTGCAAGGTCATAACCCGAAAATGTTGAGCTTATAAGCTTTTCCATATCCAAATAAGCCCATAGCCCAAAAAAATAAGCTAACCTAAACTACCCCCGCCCCTAAAAAGCATCAATAAGCCCACTTTTTTTTGGGTTTATGAAACAGGTTTTCAAAAAATAAGCTAACCTAAACTACCCCTAAAAAGCATCAATAAGTTTGCAACATGAAAAAGTAACCCATATCAGAATATCAAAACAAAGCTACCCATATCAAAATTACAATGAACCCATATCAAAATTATCAAAACCCAACCTCACATACTCACAAAATATAACAATTAAAGGTAAAGAGAAAAAAGAAAGAAAAAGAAACATACCTTGAGGTGGAGATGACGGTGGTGTAAAGGTGGAGATGACGGTGGATATAGGTGGAGAAGAAGGCGGCGGTGAGAGGTGGCCGACCGAGGCTGGAGGTGGCCGGCGGCGGGGTGAAGGTGGAGAAGATGAATGGGGTTGAAGGGTGTTAGGGTAAGAGATAGTCAGACATGTTGCACCCATCTTACCGAGTCAGATATATAATGTCTTACCATGTCTGACTCGTTATGAAAAAACAAACAACAAAAATGTCTGACTGCGTCTGACTGGTAAGATGTCAGAGGCAGTTAGACTTTTTTTTTTTTTTTTTTTTTTTTTTTTTTTTTTTTTTTTTTTTTTTATAACAAACAAGCCCTTTCTTTGGCGTAAAACTAATCATCAATGATCTAGTTACCAAGTGGGAATTCGCCAATCGAAGGATTAAGCCCTTCGGGGTATCTCTCGATAAGTTTTATGGACGGAACAATGCCAAGTTCAATACTGGTGAGACCAAGTCTTACCCACGTCTCCTCTTCCTCCTTAGCACCCCGGCTAAACCCGGAGTAGTGGGACACTAAACCCTAGCGGTTACCACAAATCATGGGACGCCCCCATGATCTCTCTCAAATATGAGACCACTCTCCAGGACCATTTTATTCACCTATAAATAGTCTTGGACGATGACAAATCTGGTATGCAATCTCTCTCACCTTACTTTACTACGCTTATACTTAAACTCTCATACCGATCACTTATTCACACGCCGGAGGTGGTTCGCAGGGTCCAACCCCTGCGCAATCACTTAACGCAGTGTTTTCGTATTTCTTATTTCAGGTTATATCCAAGCTTGGCGTAATCACAACACCCCTCATTTCCTTTGATCACCATCGAAGGCCTGGTAGTGCAAAATATTGTACAATCAGTGGCGCCATCCGTGGGACCCGCTACAATTAGCCCAGTTATTTCCAAGTAAAATAACCAAGTCAAATACACTCGCTATTATTCCGGCATGAATCCAGAAAGAGAAATTACACCCCCACCGGGTTTTTCGTCTTTAACCCCTTTACCAGCAACTGACACCAACGACCTTCTGCCAATCACGGCCTCCACCTTCACCACACGATCTCACCCTGAAATAACGCCCAACCATCACGCATCCACGTTAGCTAATCCAGAGCTCATCATTAGCCCTGCCTTTGTCGATGCTAATTACGAAGAGCTAGAGTCCTTATTAAGAGCTCGAAGGAGGCAAATCAGAAACACGGAGATGCGGAAGGAGTTAGAATATTCCAGTGATGAATATGATGAAGAAATTGAGATGGAGCCAAGACCTTCGATAACTAGGGCTCAACACCCCATCCTGCGGATTGGGTCTCCTACGGGTAGAAGGGTTGGAGGAAGGAATGTAGGCTTTGAGGGAGTTCCTGAAAGAACTCCCACGAGGAGAGAAGGGACTATTACTGAAGGCTCTTAGGGAAGAAGCCAACAGAGGGAGAACACGGAGGTGAACTTACCTCCCTTATTAGCAGCACATCCAGGGAGGACCGAAGGAGGAGTTCCACTGCAACCCTCCCACGCATCCGGTGTGGGAGGTAACCTGGGATCGGTCAACACAGGAGGAAGTTTCCCCCGTCAACCTGTATCCTCAGTTCCCGGTTCAAAGTTACCCCTCAAATATTTATCCCTCCGTTAATGGACAACTTGGAAATCAGTATCCCTCACAAATGGCTGTACCCTACAATCATCCCATGATATACCCTCCGTACACCATGTATAATGGTTATCCCCCAAACGCGAGTACTTCTCATCCTTTCTACACTAGTCAACCTTCTTCAGGGGTACCCCTACTCATAATCCATATCATGGCATCCCCATGAACATACCACCTTACACCCACTCGTACGCAGAGCCCGCTAGTCCTGCGACACCCTTTGTAAGATGGATCGAAGACTATCCCTTGCCGGACGGCCTAAAGATGCCTTCACATATAGGCACCTACGAAGGAAAGGGAGATCCGGACAATTTCTTGCATTTATTCGAAGGACCCATTAGGATGCAGAAATGGGTCATGCCCGTAGCCTGTCACATGTTTTCATATACCCTTTGGGATTCTGTGCGTATTTGGTGGAATAGACAGAAACCAGAAAGCATAATCAACTTTGATGATTTGAAAGCTAAGTTTCGATCTCACTTTAGCCAGCAAAAGAAGTTCACAAGGACACACCTCACAGTGCACAACATTAAGTAGAAGGAGAATGAAAGCACGAGGAACTTCGTTACTAGATACACCGACGAAACTCTACAGATTCTAGGTTTACACGAAGAACAATGAATTTCTGGCTTCGTCCACGGCCTACGCAACCGGACTCTTGTGGAATTCTTATCCACAGACCTTCCGGCAACATACAAAGGCCTGATGAAAAAAACATATACGTGGATAGAGGCCAAAGAAGTATCCACTAATGGGGTTCCGATGGAGAACAACAACGGAACAAAACCGTCTTCATGGGAAGGATCGAAGAACAAACACAAAAACCATAATAGGTTTACCCCTTACAACAAGGGTCCGAACCATGGTTTATTAGGAAATCTCACAAAGTCTCCAAGGGAGATTTTCGCGACAGAGAAAGCCGCAAAAGCCTTCGAGCTACCCCCTCGCATGATAGGAAAAAGCAAAAACAGAGACACTACTAATATTGCCACTTCCATGAAGACTTTGGCCATGAAACAAACAGCTGTCGAGAGCTGAAAAAGTAGATAGAAGAAGCAGTAAAATCTGGGCAATTAACGCATCTCATAAAAGGGATAAGAAAGGGCAAAGAGAAAGCCACCGACACGCAACTGAGAAAAGATAATACCCACCAGGAAGCTTCTATCCTAATGGTTCGCTGGGATACCCCCGATTAAAGAGAAAAGCCTCCGAGAGGGAAGCTTACGCTACAAGGGAAATAACGTTCCCGTCCGAAATGGGAGAGTCCCCTTCAAAGGATCCAGTGATCATTAAGGTCGTAGTCTCGGATACAGAGGTCAACAAAGTTTATATGGACTGCGGGAGTTCCTGCGAAGTAATCTATGAGCATTGCTTTAGGAAACTCAACCCTACGATCAAATCCAAGAGAGTAGAGTCAAGAATGCCCCTAGTAGGTTTCTCGGGGGAATGATCATGGCCTTTAGGTGAAATACCTCTGGAGGTAACACTCGGAAGTGGAAAGCTTGCAAGAACAGAAATCCTCAATTTCGTCATCGTAAAATCAAAGTCACCCTACAACATGTTAATCGGATGAACCGCTATGCAAAAGATGGGCATTGTGGTCTCTCCAGTTCATGCAACGGTGAAGTTCCAAACAGCCAATGGTGTCGGGACCATATTCTCTAGCTATCGCGAAAGGAAACACCAGGAAGCCCAAAAGGATAAGGGAGATGGTAATCAACGGTGTGCAATAAACATCAGAGGAGGCTCCGACCCCAAGGGGTATGTGGCACTAGACAACCCCCTTCCAGTACAAAAGGTGGAAATGGAAAGCAACTCCCTACCACGTTCAGAAAAAGATTGGAAGAATTGCTCGAAGCCTATGAAGATGTGTTTGTAGGAACATATTCAGATACAACAGGAATTCCAAGGTTGCTCACAATCAACGGAAGACCTTTTAACACGGAGCATAAGCTAAATGAATCCAAATACATCAAACCGGTCAGGCAGAAACCTCTTCAAGTAACACCTGAACAAAGCGCAGCAATTAAGAAAGAAGTAGACAAACTCACAGCTGCAGGAATACTTCGAAGGGCGTTAAATCCACGATGGGTTACCAACCCAATTGCAGCCCAACGGAAAAATGGAGAATGGGTACTAAAGGTTGATTTCAAAGACATCAATAAAGTTTGCTAAAAAGGAAGCTATTTGCCAGAAAGAGGGAAGCAACTACCACCTGGAGTTCATTGGGAATGTTTCCTTAATACAAACATGGGATGCCATCAGATACAGATGGCACAAGAAGATGAAGATAAAACATCCTTTCATGTAAACAGTAGCTCCTACTGCTTTAAACGCATGCCTCCTGGTTTACGGAACATCAAAGCCACTTACAATAGGCTGATCCAAAGGGTCTTCGAAAAACAGATAGGGATAAATCTAAATATTCATGGCGAATACTTAGTCACCCAGAGCAAGACAAAAGAAGATCTCCTCCATGATGTAGAAGAAACCCTCATACAACTAAGGAAAATCAACCTAAAACTAAACCCAATAATGTGTTCTTTCGGCATCGAAAAGGAAGGGTCAAACGAACGCCTGTTCGTAAGGCAACTGATTGGAACCAATCCAATCAATGAGGAAACCTCCTCAAAAAGGCAAACGTGGAGAACACAAGGGAGGACTCGAAACCTATAAAACGACTTGGAAACACTGAAAGCATTCCTGTCAAAAGGTGTCAACAGATCTTCATCTCTCTACAAGGTCCGCAATGAGGTCATTAGCGACTTATCATACCCTTGGAACAAGGAAGCTGAGACATCCTTCCTAAGATGGAAGAATTGCATGGAGATCTTACCAACAGTTGCACCCCCAACCAGAGGAGAGGTGTTGTTCCTACACATAGCAATGTCCCCTGATGAGATTGGTGCCATGCTCTTCGCAGAAAGAAGACAGCTACAGATACCAATATATTTTGTAAGCAGAGCTCTACCGTACGTGGAACAAAGCTATACAGCAGCAGAAAAGCTAATCCTAGCCTTAATCCATGCCACAAGACGTCTCCAAAAGTATTTCAAAAATCACCCTGTCAGAGTAATCACGGATAAGCCATTCGAAAGGATAATCCTGAACCTTTAGGGAACGCGGAGGATGGTCAAATGGGCTAAAGAGTTGGAGGAATATGACATAGAATATGGAGAAAACGATCCTTTCGAAGGACAAAGTAATGAAACAGCTGAAACATGCGAATCAAGTATGTCCTCCAACAAGAAAGTCCTCCGAGCCAAACTAAAGGAAGAACCCCGCATATATGATACAGAGGCGCGTCCGGTCCCACACAACCAAGAACGTCTCGAACTCGGAACGGAGCAACAAGCTTCGACAAAGTAACAAACCTCTCCCGCTCCGAATCACAGGCTTCATAGCAATATGCAGGCCATTTATAATAACAAAGGAAGCCTCATGGAACATACTCCGAGGAAGAATATATGGAATGAGTCAAAAGTAACTACTCTCCTACGGCGTACGAACGACTTGCCATATCCTTCGTAAGTTCTACGTACAAGACTTACAGTTTTTTTTCCTTATTATGTATTAAACTCTTCTCTTTGGGGAAAAAAGCATTAATGGTAGGCGTCTTAGTATTCATTTGTACAAATGATGTAATCCTCCCCTACCCACTTAATGATATCACATATTTCTCTCGAATCTTTTATCACATATAACTAGAAAGATTTGCTCAGCCAAGTAATTACAAGTTCAATGTTCGAAGGATGATACAAGATACTTATATCTTGTAGGCTATTAAACATCCAACACAATTCACATTAACTTTCCTAAATGGTCTTGGGGTATGTGAAGCCCTTCGCACTTAAAGGATGAAGACAGAGCGGGTTGCAACCCTCTGTCAGCAATTAAATTATACGATTGCTATAAAATCTTGGTTCAAAATACACACAATAAGGTTATGCATCTACTATAGCCTTAGGTTGTATATTAATGTTAATAAATAGCGTTAGAGAAGAGAAACATGATAACAAAAGCGGGACACCGTCCGTCATTAGTAGATATAAATTATGCTAGCATACGTAGCATAGGGCAGAAGCCCAAAAGCCATAAACAAAAATTGTTCAAAGAAGGCCGAAGCCCAGAGAGCATAAACATAAAAGGTGAGGGAAATCACTCCCCACCTACGATACTTAACATCCTAAACAAGGGATATTATTTTAACATGCTATAAAATCTTGGTTCAAAATACACACAATAAGGCTCCTTGTTCTAAGCCTTAGGATGTATATTTACGTTTAATTAATAAATGATGAAGAGAAAACATATAAGCAAAGATGGGAAAAACACCCATCATATTTAACCATTAACGCAGCATATACTTTTAGCTGCTCAAAAGATGATCCACATTGTCTAAGTGCAAACATAAATTGTTCAGAAACCATTTGGCATAAACAAACATTGTTTTAAAGGGTACATACCACCCTTGGGGCCAAATTACTACAAACACTGCAGCCTTCAATTACTAGGAGACTTGGGTTTTTCATGCTGAACTTGGGAGGCTTCAGGACTGACCTTGCTAGGGGAAGTTTCTTTTGTCAAATCAGCCTTCGGAGAGGATGGCTACACAGCAGAACTTTTACCCGGAGACTGAGGCTTCTCGATGGCCAACTTTGGAGATGAAGGCTCCTCAGGAGTTGCTTTTACATATGCAGGCTTCACAGGGGTATTCTTTTTGCTCACAGCCATAGGCTTCACCCTACGCGGCTTCTTCGAAAGAAGTGTCTAGACTGAAGCCATGGGATCCTTGGTAGCATCAACAAGGAAGGGGTACTCTGAAGTTGCGAGGAGGTTGCTTGCATTATCATACTCTGCTTTATGAGTGGCACGGTAATAGGTTACCTCAGATAAGTCCACAGGCTTTCCAGTTGCAGCAATTTCCTCCAAAGTGGTGTATTTCCCATGATAGATGGCAGCATTGACAACATCACCTATCATCTTCCCTACCTCATCGCTGTGATATAACTCCATGGCTATGTATGGGATGACCTTCGATACAACGGCAGCCCTATCTCTTTTAAGCGCATTACATTTGTGCCTGAGGCCGTCAAGATCTTCGCGAAGCTTGACCTCCAGCTCACCCAGTTTCGTCCTATCTTCTTCAAGGTCCCCACACTTGATCTCCAGCTCAACAATTTCTTCCTTGTAACCCACGACCTTTGCCTCCTCCTTTCGAAGCTTCTTACACTCCACCTTCACTTTGTTCAATTCCTTTTCCAACCCTGCTATGTCAGAACGAAGGTTTTGTACAAGGGGATTCTGCTCAATATCCCTCAAAGCTTCTTCACACTTAGCTTGAACCTCTGCAAACTCTTGGTCCTTCTTCTTCTCTCTTGCCAAAATCTCATCCATCTTCTCCCTAGCAGAAGCAAGGGTTCGTACCACCTCCCTTGTTCGAGAATTGAGATGATTGTCCAAAACAGCTTGCCTTGTATAACTTTTGTCGTGTAGATCACACAACTCCTCAATGGGCATGTTGGTTAACACAGACTTCCAGCTCGGAGGGGTAATATGCAAGGTAAGGCGATGGCAAGCAGAGGCATCAGGAAGCTCTTTGGTATTCGGAAGACCTAGGGAATATACAATCAATTAAAAGACATGTACATATATCCCGGTCCAATCAATAGCACATATACTTACCATGGATGTCTTCATCCAACGCTTCAGTAGCTTTCTTGGTAATGATCTGACCTTTCTGCCTAGTGTTCCTGGAAGGAGGTGTTGGCAGAATCAATTTCCTTTTTGGAGTGGGCTTTACCGGCTTGGCACTCGTACCTTTCCTGTTTTGAACCCTGTCAGCTATGCCAGAAGATGAGCCAATAATAGTCACCTGATCATCCTTGGAGAGAGGGTCATCGAACTCAGCAACATTCTCCACCAAATGAGAAGTCTCCTCTGCAATCATTGGCTTCGATTTTTTGCCTGGTTTGGAAGGCTGCATGGAAGCTATGGGCTCCACCATTTTGGCATCATCCTCCTGATTATTAACTGACACGGAGGGTGAACCAACCCCATAGCTGACTTCCTCAGGATTCCTTGGAAGGAAGCTCGTCTCTCAGGCACCATCGGCAACAACGAAATTTCGGAATGACATTCTTGCAAAACGAAAGAAAAAAGATAAATATCATCAGATAAGTTGTTCAAATTTATTTAAATAAAGAGTATACATACTTTTTCCGTCACAAACAATTTCAGGCTCCATGGGGGAACCCTCCCAATGGTCAACAATACCAGCCATGTAAAGAATAGGCTCGGGAAAAGACTGAACATTCACTGGATGGCGAACAAGACGCTGATACAATGGATTCCTTCGAACAATATAAGGTAACTCATCGTTGAAACGTTTTTTATCAAACCTGTATGCTTCGTTCACCAAAGCAGGGTACTCTGGAGGTATTATTGTATCTTGAATGTAAAAGAAACTCCCTTTCCAGTCCGTTATGTTTGTAAAGGGCTTTAACAATATGGTTGGAACATCATGGTCACCTCTTTTTGCCAAAGTCAACCAATCCCCACCCGGGTACAAGTTCGTAAAACCCCTAAGCACTGTTAGTGTAGGCTCATATCCATAGGCTTTACACATCACAATGAATGTTGTCAACTTAGCCAGACCAAAGGGGTTGAACCTAGAGATGTGTACTTGATAGTATTGCATAAACTCTAAAATCAAAGGGTGGATTGGTATTCTAAAGTTTGACAACTTAAACGCATGGGTGTACAGACCTATATATCCCTCAGGAGCATCAAATATCGTTTGATTTTTACTAGGGAGCATAATCTTAAATTCTTTTGGAATAGGATAATCTTCAAGAAAAGCACGTAACTCATCTTTTGATAAAGTACATTTTTTTTCTTAATGACAAATTTGTTATTTTTGGCCATATTGATTAACGAAGAATAATACTTCTACGATGAAATATAGCTTAACAAAGAGAAAATTTACCTTTTTTCTTGCGTAGGTTATTAAAATGTGATGATGTGTGTAGATTTTGATCGGATTCTGCACAAAGATTGAAAAGTAATTTCGGGCGCAAATGTAAAAGTGATTTAGGGTTAGCGGGGATAAACATTTATACCGCTCATCTTTTTTGATCATAACCATACACGTGTCTTGCTTATCTATCCCGATTCCAATGGGCTCTTATAATTTGAATGGACATTTTTGTTTACCGAGGATATCGCTATTGTAGATATAATGCAAGTTAGTTAGAGGGTATTTAAGCGCATTTCATGCATTTTTGCGACGTTAATTTCTTTTGCAGGGTCCTAAGTGCTAACACGGTTAGTTCACTTGACGGTAGAGTTGAAAGCCACATATCCTTGTGCGCATATATGACTTTCAACTGGGGGGCTTGATGATGTACCCTCCGATTAGCTCGAAGGACATCCCTTCAAGTCTGATCGTAACCTACATAATCGAAGGCTCTAGCTAGCCTCCTAAAACTTTCTTTGGCGTAAAACTAATCATCGATGATCTAGTTACCAAGTGGGAATTCGCCAATCGAAGGATTAAGTCCTTCGGGGTATCTCTCGATAAGTTTTATGGACAGAACAATGCCAAGTTCAATACTGGTGAGACCAAGTCTTACTCACGTCTCCTCTTCCTCCTTAGCACCCCCGCTAAACCCGGAGGAGTGGGACACTAAACCCTAGCGGTTACCACAAATCATGGGACGCCCCCATGATCTCTTTCAAACGTGTGACCACTCTCCAGGACCGTTTTCTTCACCTATAAATAGTCCTGGACGATGACAAATCTGGTATGCAATCTCTCTCACCTTACTTTACTACGCTTATACTTAAACTCTCATACCGATCACTTATTCACACGCCGGAGGTGGTTCGCAAGGTCCAACCCCTGCACAATCACTTAACGTAGTGTTTTCGTATTTTTTATTTCAGGTTATATCCAAGCTTGGCGTAATCACAACACCCCTCATTTCCTTTGATCACCATCGAAGGCCCAGATATTGTACAATCAGTTAGGAAGTTGGTTAGAAAGCAAGTTGGTTAGGAAGTTTATTAGGAAGCAAGTTGGTTAGGAAGATTGTTTAAACTAAAATTATTTTGCTTAATCATCTCTAACATCTATACTTATAAAGCATAAAAACAACTAAATGTGTAACCAAATAACGTAAAATATAGTTACAGGTACCCGCCGCCGCATTACGTAGGTACCATTCTAGTGTGTATATATATATATATATATATATATATATATATATATATATATATATATATATATATATATATAAACACACACAAAAGATTTTTAACAAGTATCAAAATCTATAAAGTTGGTCATTCACTAGTATTAACATTAGGGGTGAGCAAACGGATCGGACGGACCGGACCAACCACATTCGGTCCGGTCCTCAGTTTAGGCTTTTCGGTTAATTCAGTCTTTGGTTTGGTTAGTCAGGTCCGGTTTGACCAAAAAACCGAAAAAACTTGCCAAATCTTGCCTATTTGGACCGGACCGGACCGAACTGGACCGGACCGACCACATTCGGTCTCGGTCTCGGTTTTTACCTTAATTCGGTTTTCGGTCTTGTCGGTCCGGCTCGGTACGGTCCGGTCCTAGACCGATGCTCACCCTTAACTAACATATTAACATTTTTCAATCAAGTTCATCCTACTATAAAGATAATAGTTTTCAACTTGTCATAACTTTGAACATGACCAAAACACAATACAACGAAAGCATAATAAGGTTTGCTACATCATATATTACAAGGTTGACATAGAATTATTTAGCATAAATATAAATATCAATAGTACGGTAAAGTCAGGTACTAAAAAAACAAAGAAAACCATGTATTCCTAAATGGCTAAATCTACCACATGAGATAAATATACATCAAACAATAATGCAAAAACTATTAAAATAGTTATGTTATTTTGAAAACAAACTGAGCAATAACCAAATCAAATAGAAGAATACAACAAAGTATATGGTGAAAACATTATCACATAAGTTCACATGTACTGAATATATTACAGTATGTTGATTTATGAGTTTTCATTAGATTATAATAATAGTATGATTTGTCAGGATTGTATCTGTATATAAAGTGACGAAGACATATCACATGTTATGAGGCTACCCACAGTAAGGGTTGACAATCCTCCAATTTTTCTTGTCACGTTAGCTATTTTTTTCCAGTGATTTGGAGACGATTGGTGCTCAAGTAAGGGCAACCAAGTTCAATTTTTTTAAAACACAAACTCAAATTTCATAATTTAAATAAAATAAAAACATTACAACACTTATTAAAACATTACAACACTTATTAAAACTAATAATCTAGGTTGTGGCGTGCCTTGATCGAATTTTTGATTTCCTGCATTTGTTGTTGTTGTAATGGGGGCAAAGATGGGTCGATTGGTGTGCAATAGAATATGATGTCTTTATCATTTTTTTTGTTGCTCAAATTCAAGCCTTTGTTGTACTAGTGTCAATCTCTTGTCTTCTCTTTCCGCTTGCTTTTGCTCCAGCAACAACTCTTTTTCCTTTTGCTCCAGCTCTTTTTCCTTCATGTCGTAGTATCCGTCTGCCAGCTCCTTCTTCTTTCCCAATGCAATGCACTTAATGGTTTGCCATTTGTCGGCTACCCCATCCAAATACGAAGACTTGGATCTCTCCGACGATTTCTTTTTCATTTTCTTAGCGGCATCACGACCAATTGGTCGCGCATTTTAAGGCTCTTCATTATCAGGCACATCTAAGCCGGTTTCAGAAGTCCTTTTTTTACCATCATCTTGGCATAGAAAAGCCGGCATCTCATTTTTCTTCCAAACCTCATGCTCCTTCAAAATTTCCCAACAATGATCCAATACAAATGCATGCTTCATCATTATTTCATATTCATCACACGCTCATTGGTAAATATTGAGATCATTCTCACCACTTCCAAAATTCGAATAAGCATTGTCGTATATAGCACAAAATGCACCAACTCTAGGACGAATATTTTTCCACTTGGTGACAATTGAGTTGTACGATCTGTTTCCACCAATCTCTTTTCAAAATAAGTTATCACTTTATTCCAAAATCCCTTAGAAGTTTGGTTGTTTCCAACTATGCTATTCTCCGATGAATCACACCAAGCCATGCACAACACGATCTCTTCTTTGCGTATCCAAAGCGCCGAATCATTCTTGGTTTCTTCCTCAACCTCTTCCTCAACCATGTTCTTCTTACCCTTTGTAGCTCGTTTCTTAGGTTTGACCGGTGACATATCTTCCGAAATAGAGTCATTGTGATAAGGCGAAAAGTGTACCGCTTTTAAGCGGTCATTTAAGCCCGAATTCGTGATTATTTGATCAAATATTGCCCTAAATCGTTCCTTTTGTCATTTTAGGTACTTTTGAGGAGAAATCTGGAAAAGGAAGTGTTTTGGACGTTTTTGGAGCATAAAAGTGAAGAAAACGGCAAATTCTCAAATTCCTTGCTGGGAAGAGTACCTGACGACGTCAAGACATTACACATGAAGGCATCAAGAGTGACAAAAGAGGTGAATGTGGAACTTATAACGTGACCGCCCAGAATATTTTCTTTGTTAATGGCCTGACAGCGTCACCAAGGCCGTCAGGGTCCAAATACTAGTGACGGCCCAGAGCTTATTTCTACATGATGGTGTCAGAAGTGGATCTAGGCAATACGAATTTCAACTTGGCGGCGAGTTGATGGCGTCAGAGACTAACACATGACGCCGTCAGGATGCTTAGTCTATATATATTTTTCCAATTTTTCATTGTAAAGTGTGGAACAAGTTGTGGAATATCACACACAAACCCTAGGTCGAATTTCCTGCATATTGGAGGGGTTTCAAACCCTTCTTTCTTCCATGTTTTAATAAAGATAAGTTCTCCAATAATCATTCAATATGTCTATGTATTGTTTGATTCTATCTTATGTTTATCTTTCTTTTAACATGTTAGGCTAGGCTTTTATTGTGTTTGCTTAGATGTAGTGAAACCTAGATGTTGATTATTGGTTGATTATTTGTTTATAATTGTTACGGATGATTGTATTCGATGTTAGGCTTAAGAAAACTGGCAGACTTCCATTGGTAACTTGCTTGAACGTCTTAAGAAACATGATCGGAGGTGTACTATGATTTTTGGTTGTATTTAATGCATAAGAGAATTCTAATGATCCCATGTTAGGAGCTTTTAATCGGCTCGACATAGGAGTGAAGTAGGATCTTATAGAGTTAGGGAATATTGTACACGGCCCTACTACTAGTATTAAGGAATATAACCCGTCATCCATGCAATTATAACAAGCTAATCAACCGGTAAAAGATATCTAGGGAGTAATGAAATCTAAGTAAACACAACTTTTCTCATTATTATTTCCACCACATTAGTAAATTAGTTTAATTTTCATTTCTTTTATTTTATTTTGATTGCATTTGTAGTTAATTGGGTTAGTTGGCTAGCAACTAATTCCGCCCACTCCTTCAAAACCCGAGATTTTACTTGCTTTCCATAAAATACAAAAATACAAAAAGAATCATCCCTCACCTCTAGACCTAGTTTAGTAGGCTTTCTAATCCTAGCGACACTATTCCTGAGTTGAACGATCAATCCCCCGGTACTTGTCACTATACTATACTACAACGATCAGGTACACTGCCTGGTGGGGGTTGTAAGCTTCGCAAGATCCCTTGAGAGGTAAAACCTGTTGCGAGGGCGTAATTCCCACGTATCAAGTTTTTGGCGCCGCTGCCGGGGAATAGTTATTATCTAGGTTAGAATTTCTTTTTATTAGGTCTACATACAAGATTCCTTTCTAGTAAGGTTTTATTTTTATTTTTAGGTTTTCTTTAGTCTATCTTTTTCTTCATGCCTTTGTTAGTAAATTTAATTCATTGACTATTCCGTTGACCATTATGGAAAACGAGAATCCACCCCTTTCCCCTAGTGAAGTGGCTTTGTTGCGTGAACAAATTGAGAATGAGATTAGGGAACTTAAGGAACTTAATAGGTTAATTAATGTTAAGCTCGATCATGCATTTAGTGACCTAGCGACTGCCTTGTATTCAAATAAGAACCTAGGATCTAATGATCTTGAGGTTGTTGTTGAGGATGTGAAGGAACTTGAGGAAGGGGAGATAGATCCGAAACCGGATGATTATTTCAATCTATATCCCACTAAGGAGGAAACTGCGTACTATAATAATCTTGTTGATAATCCTCGACCTCCTTTTGCTAGAATTGACCCTAAGATAAAGAGAGGTGATCCTAAGAATGTTAAGATACCATGTATGATTGGGTATAAATACATTGACAACGCTTACATTGATTTTGAATCCCCAATAAACATTATGTCCTCAAGTGTTTATAATGATATTGTGAAAACAAGACTTGGACCTAGAAAAGATCCCAAATACCCCGGTGGAGTTTGTAACTTTGTCGGGAGAAGTAAAGGTCTACATGTCTTCGTTGGGAACTGTACTTATATCATTGACTTTATGGTTGTTGAAGACTTAGCTAGTGTTATTTATTGTCGCTTATCCCATGTTGTATTAGGTAAGCCATTTGTTGAAGAATCCAAGTTAGAATATTATGGGATAGAAGGGACGATCCGATTTTCTAGTGAAATTGATAGGATCACATATAGGATGCCTAAAAGAATGAAGGAATTTTGTTTTGTGCCTCGATTTGATATGGATAACATTGGTGCTTTTGAGGACATCAATGAAGAGGATAAGTGGTAGCGTAGGGATTGCACTAGGCTTTACCTCTCAAGGGATCTTGAGAAGCTTACAACCCCCACCAGGCAGTGTACCTGAACGTTGTAGTATAGTATAGTGACAAGTACTGGGGGATTGATCGTTCAGCTAGGAATAATGTTGCTAGGATTAGAAAACCTAAATACTAAATCTAGAGATGAGGGATGATTCTTTTTGTATTTTTTATATTTTTAGGAAAGCAAATTAAAATCTCGGGTTTGAAGGATTTGGGCGCAATTAGTTGCTAGTCAACTAACCCAATACTAAAGATGCAATCAAAATAAAATACTAGAAATGAAAATAAAACTATATTAAACTAAGGTTGTGAGCAATAAGTGGGAGAAATGTGTTTACTTAGATTTCACTACTCCCTAGATATCTTTTACACATTAATTACTTGTTATAGTTGCGTGGATGACGGATTGTATTCCTTAATACCATTCATGGGGTGGCGTACTTACTTCTCCAATCCTATGAGTGCCTACTTCTCTCCTATGTCGAGCCTGCAAGAAGCTCCTAACATGGGATCATTAGAATTTACTCATGCATTAAATACAACCAATAAAACCTAGTACACATCGGTTCATGTTTCCTAAGACGTTCAAGCATGTTACACAATGGAGATCTGCCAGTTTTCTTAAGCCTAACATTGAAATCATTCATCCAATACAACCATAAACAAGTAATCAACACATAATCAACATCTAGGTTTCATTAGATCTAAGCAAACACAAGATAAGTCTAGCCTAGCATGTTGAAATCAGGACAAGCACAAGATATAGACAACCAACACATAGACATATTGATTGAATTAAGAAAAGACTTATCTCAATAGCACATGTAAGGATTCAAGGGTTGAAAACCCTTGAAAAGCTGTAAAATTCGTACAAGGTTCGGCCTTAGGGTTTCTCCAAACTTGTTCCTCTTAATGAATGAAAATTTGAAAACTATATAGATATTTGGAGCTGACGGCGTCAAAAACAAACTTGTGACGCCGTCATCTCGCCGCCAAATAAATCCTCGGACTGCCTTGAGCTACATCTGACGCCGTCATGTAGTCCACTTTTGCAGGCCGTCACACATTTAACTCTTGACACTCTACTTGTGACGCCTTCATGTTTGTACTGGGTCGTCATGGTCTTCACTCTTGACGCCGTCAAATACTTCCTCTTGACGCCGTCAAACACTGTACTCAGCATGGAAAATTAAGTCTTTGGCGTTTTCTTCACTTTTATGCTCCAAAAACGTCCGAATTGCTTCCTTTTCCAGATTTCACTCCCAAAGTACCTAAAATCACAAAAGGAACGATTTAGGGTAATATTTGATCAAATAAATTCAATTCCGGGCTTAAATGACCCCCTAAAAATGGATCATTTTTCGCCTCATCATATACCCTTACACTTGAGATTTTCTTGTCCTCAAGCAAATGCGCTTTTATTCTACTCAAAATACAAGTTAGGGGTCATTTAACACTAATATAAAAGTAATTACAACAAATAATCGTTCCACTAAAGACCAAAGACAAGCACGGAGGTCATACGCCAGCACCTCACAAATAGTGTTTAGATACTCACATCTCTCGGGTGTAATAAAGTATAAATTACAATATGGAAACTGAAGATATCTCTCACTACCTGTCATAGCAAAATAGATTACCATAGGCTTGGAAAAGGATCAACCCTCCACCACATGGCGTAAGCACCTAGGATAAACTATCAAAGTGGTCTTTTAAAAGGTTGTAACGTTAGGTGTAGGGATATGAAATACACGATTTTGTTGGATACAGGCAGTCTTTACTGGTGGCGAGTTAACAATCTTGGTTAATTACATGTACAATGTGGTGTTGCTAAGCCAAGACTAGACTCGACTTAAGCTACTAAATGAAAAATAACAAAAACATAAAATGAACATAGAATGAAACGGGATGGTAGTCCGTATGTTTTTTTTCTTTTCCTTTTTCTATTTTTTTTTCTTTTTTCTTAATTTTTCGATTTTTTTTTTTTTTTTTTTTTTTTTTTTTTTTTTTTTTTTTGCATACACTTTTACCCTACCATCCAAAATAATACATCATAGGGAATGTAAATTCCCCTTACACTTGAATTTTTACATACTCTACAATAAACTAATCTAATGACTCGAATTAAGATAATCAAAATACTTGGAACACTTTTAAGATTAACGCACATATGGGGGTAATAATATTATGTTCTTCCCCATTACTCCATAAAATAAGTACTTTACCCATGAGTCCCAATCGTCCCAAAACAATATGTACAAGGATATGACTCGACTTAGCAACCATGTAATCAATTAGATAGTTAACTTAGGGTTTAAACAAATAACAATAATGCACTAAAGATGAGTGCATACACGGAAGGCTAAGGCGATTTGGGTGTACATTTAAGTGGGGTGTAACAAATTCTTCTTTTAAGTAAAATGCTTAAAGTTAGAAACGAAAAGATAGGCTCGGAGGGGTGTACTAGGGGTTTCGTGTACTAAAAATGAGTACAACGCTAAGGTGTGGGAAAAATTAATTGACTTAACTAGCCAAGTAATATGACTTAAATGGTCAAGTAATTATGATACGGGTTTAACACAAGGGTGATCCTAATGCCTCTTATCATGTAGTAAATCCTACTACACGAATGTAGTCTCACTAGCGATCTCGGGATGCATCACTAACGCAAGTTCTAGAATCTAAATGTTACCGGTACACTCATAAGCACTAATAATGAATGCTTTTCCTATCAAATCTAAAGGCGAACCTCACATATTTGGGTGGAAAATTTTTCTGAATGGTACGGTTATGTGCTAGTCATACAATCTCCTATCCATGAGACGCTTGCTATGGCTAAAGTTTCACTCCTAAATGTTGTAAAAATTTTTAAATTTGGCGCTAAAATTACACTAACAAGTATTTCTCATAGTTTTATTACACATCTACTATTAAACAAACAAACTCAAGCAAAAGTGTATCTGTAAGGTATCATCATTTTACCCTCTCCTTACACTTAAGATGAACATTGTCCCCAATGTTCAAGTAAAGAATGTAAAAGTGAAAAAGTAAAAGAATGAAATCAAATACTCCCCTGATTCGCTCGGTATGGATAATAAGGTAGCCAGGTTAGATCTTCCTCCAAGAAAATGAACAATCAAAGCTTCCCTTCCAGAATATAAATCATCTTCTTGTCATACATAACCTGTAAATCCTGAGAAAATAGACAAGGCAACCTCACATAAAATCGGCGGCAATCTACATAAGTAACTAAATCCTAGAAAACAAAGTAAGATATAATGTTTGTGGAATGAAGTTTGCAGATTTCCTGGAGATTATAAAACTTAATAATTCAACAAAAACTTTAAAACTCCGTTAGAAAAACAAAACTGGTAAAATTTCCAGATTTTTACACGTGACACCGTCAAGAGCAAGCTCATGACGCCGTCAGAAGTGACCTGCAGAAATTCTTGTGTTAAGTTTCCAGAAAATTTCTGGAAAAACTTGGTCCTACTTCCTGGAAAATCCTTCAAAACTTCATTATGACTCAATACAAGCATTTGACTCTAACAAATATGAATATACATGTTCACCTAATATTGTGGAGAATCATGATCGGTTTGTTTCTTAAAAACATATTTGGGGTTTCCCCTTACACTTATCTTTTGCAAAAATAACTTTAGGTGAAGTTAAGACTAGGCCAAACAACAAAGTAAAGTATTTCTACTTTTTAGTTTAGAAACATGATTTACCAACAATAAAAATAAAGCATGCATACGGAAGCAAATAACAAACAAACAAAATAAAATCACACAAAGCATGGGTTGCCTCCCAAGAAGCGCTTTTCTTTATTTACGAGTCTTGTAGCTAGACTCAAGGTCATGGGTTACTACATGATACGAGTGAGTTCCTCATTGAGGACATCTTTAGGATCAAACTTAGGTTTCAACTTCCTATCGGTTTTCTTAGTACGGTATGACCTTTCAAACTTTTCTCCATCCGGATCGTACAAAGTCATCTTCATATGCCATGATCCGTCACCATCTTTAGGTGGCTTGTCCCACCTCCATTTACACTTGTCTCCCTCTCTTTTCCACTTATTCATCTCTATATTAATAGGTATTACGCTCAAGAATTCAATCATCTTCCTAAAGACTAAGGGGTCCTCAAAAGGATCTAGCTCTTCATCTCTAGCTATGAGTTGTTCCACCAAATGTGTCTTTTCAATGAAATCCTTTTCTAGATAGAATGGGCGTTGAGGCCCTATAAAGTTCCTTTCTATCCAAGGTCCATATCTAGATGGTCTCCTATTCATCTCTACCCAATGTGGTGTCGGTTCATCATCACAATCATAACTATGCTTCTTAACATCGTATACCGACCAAGTGTCGCCTTCACCTACCGCTATCTTAGACTCCTTACAATCTATCAAGGCACTAGCGGTTGCTAAAAATCCTCTTCCTACTAACAATGGGCATGTAGTGTCACTAACCATGTCTAGGACGTGAAAATCCGCTAAGATAGTTAACTTTCCTACGTGAACAACTACATCCTTAATCATTCCAACCGGGTGGGCAATACTTCCATCCGCTAGACCTATCAATACCTCCGTTTCCTCTAACTTTCCTAGCTTAAGAGTGGTAAAAAGGGATAAGGGAATCAAGTTGAGGCTTGACCCTAAATCGGCTAGTGTGTCGAAAGCTTCGGATCTTCCTATCTTACAAGGCAAAACAAATATACCCGGATCATCAAGCTTTTTAGGCAACTTGTTTTGAACGAAGGCGGTCCCATTTTTACCTAGTTTAAACTAATCATACTTTTCTAGGAAGGCACTATAGTAGGGAGCACGGGCTAAGACATCAATAACGGGACGTTCAAGGTGAAGTTCCTTGAATTCATCGTCAAGGTCTTGCGTAGGAGGTGTTTCAACTATACTTTTGACCAGTTTTATATCGGGTGTTTTACTTGATTGGTCCTTTTGGAGAATTTGGTTTTGTTTGAAATACTTGCTCGTTGATTTAACCGAGTAGTATTGTGGACACGAAGTGGGTGACGAAACTGATGATATGGAATTAACGTTTAGTTTCGGATTCTTGACCGTGTCGCTTGGGAGTGCTCCCATTTCTCGGTCATTGAGAACTTTCAACAATGCGTCAATTTTGGTGGTCATCTCGCTTTGCTTTTGTTTGAAATCGGCTTCAAACTTAGATATGCGAGCTTCTTGAGATGCCATGAATTTAGACATCAACCCTTCAAGATTGTTGGTACTACCATAATTGTTAGAAGGATTGTTGTTGAAAGTACGGTTGGAGGGTGGACCGTTTGGTTGGTAACGATTAGGCGGATTGGAAGAATTGGCTTGATTTTGTTTCCACCTAAGGTTTGGGTGATTTTTCCAAGAGGGGTTGTAGGAATCACCGTAAGGGTTTGGCTCGGGTTTGAAAGTGTACCAGTTATCTCCCGCTTCGTCGGTACGCGAGGATGCGTAGTCCGCAAAAGCAGTTCCGGGGAGTTCCACACAATCACGAGTGTCATGGGGACCACTACATAATTTGCATGAAGAAGTGATTTTGTTCACTTGGCTTGAAGGCTTAGGAGCTTCGTAAGATTTCATGAGAAACTTGACTTGGTCCTCAAGTTCCATGATCCTACGGTCGGGAGTGCTAGAGTTATTCGAAGGCAAAGATATTGCCTTGACCGTTTTGTTCAAATCACGGGGATCATTCCAACTTTCGTTGTCATAGAGAGCAATATCTTCTATTAGTTCCCATGATTGTTTCGCACTAAGATAACGTAGCTTACCATCGGCCGATTGGTCAATGGCACGCCTCGTGGAGAGATCGATATGGTCATAGAATATTTGGACTTGGAGCCAAAGATCTATGCCATGATGAGGGACTTTTTGGAGTAAGTCCTTGAAACGAGTCCATGCTTCATAAAGAGTTTCATTTTGACGTTGTTGGAACATCAAGATGTCATTTCTAAGCTTAGTAGTTCTCCCCAGTGGGAAAAATTGAGCAAGGAAACGAGTGGTGAGATCATCCCATGTGGTGATGGATCCCGCGGGTAAACGCTCAAGCCATTGACTAGCTTGATCACGTAGAGAGAATTGGAATAGGCGTAATCGGGTTGTCTCTCTAGTTGCAACATCTAGGTCTATGGAATCTACGATTTTTAGGAAGTCCTTGAGATGTTGATTTGGATCTTCGGAACAAAGTCCATGGAATGCACATCCGCTTTGCACCAACCGGATGGTGTCAGATCGCAAGGGGGTCACATTGGCTCCGGTGAGCTCAATGGTGTTTCGGTAGCCTTGGTGGCTAGGTCGGGAATACTCTCCTAAGGTTTGGGGCCTAAGAGGTTCTAGTGGTGGGTTTTGTTGTGGTGGGATGATGGGTTCAAAGATGTTCCCATCGTCCATGATGTCGGGTGGTGAAGAGTTACGAACAAAAACACAAAGATATAAGATAGACTAAAGAGAACCTAAAAATAAAAATAAAATCTTACTAGAAAGGAATCTAGCAAGTAGACCTAATAAAAAGAGATTCTAACCTAGACAATACCTATTCCCCGGGCTGCGGCGCCAAAAAGTTGGTAGCATAGGGATTGCACCAGGCTTTACCTCTCAAGGGATCATGAGAAGCTTACAACCCCCACCAGGCAGTGTACCTGATCGTTGTAGTATAGTATAGTGACAAGTACCGGGGGATTGATCGTTCAGCTAGGAATAGTGTCGCTAGGATTAGAAAACCTAAATACTAAATCTAGAGATGAGGGATGATTCTTTTTGTATTTTTTTATATTTTTAGGAAAGCAAATTAAAATCTCGGGTTTGAAGGATTTGGGCGGAATTAGTTGCTAGTCAACTAACCTAATACTAAAGATGCTATCAAGATAAAATACTAGAAATGAAAATAAAACTATTTTAAACTAAGGTTGTGAGCAATAAGTGGGAGAAATGTGTTTACTTAGATTTCACTACTCCCTAGATATCTTTTACACGTTAATTACTTGTTATAGTTGCGTGGATGACGGATTGTATTCCTTAATACCATTCATGGGGTGGCGTACTTACTTCCCCAATCCTATGAGTGCCTACTTCACTCCTATGTCGAGCCTGGAAGAAGCTCCTAACATGGGATCATTAGAATTTACTCATGCATTGAATACAACCAATAAAACCTAGTACACATCGGTTCATGTTTCCTAAGACGTTCAAGCATGTTACACAATGGAGATATGCCAGTTTTCTTAAGCCTAACATTGAAATCATTCATCCAATACAACCATAAATAAGTAATCAACACATAATCAACATCTAGGTTTCATTAGATCTAAACAAACACAAGATAAGTCTAGCCTAGCATGTTGAAATCAAGACAAGCACAAGATATAGACAACCAACACATAGACATATTGATTGATTAAGAAAAGACTTATCTCAATAGCACATGTAAGGATTCAAGGGTTGAAAACCCTTGAAAGCTGTAAAATTCGTACAAGGTTCGGCCTTAGGGTTTCTCCAAACTTGTTTCTCTTAATGAATGAAAATTAGAAAACTATATATAAATATTAGGAGCTGACGGCGTCAAGAACAAACTTGTGACGCCGTCATCTCGCCGCCAAATAAATCCTCGGACTGCCTTGATCTACATCTGACGCCGTCATGTAGTCCACTTTTGCAGGCCGTCACACATTTAACTCTTGACGCTCTACTTGTGACGCCTTCATGTTTGTACTGGGTAGTCATGGTCTTCACTCTTGACGCCGTCAAATACTTCCTCTTGACGCCGTCAAACACTGTACTCATCATGGAAAATTAAGTCTTTGGCGTTTTCTTCACTTTTATGCTCCAAAAACGTCCGAATTGCTTCCTTTTCCAGATTTCACTCCCAAAGTACCTAAAATCACAAAAGGAACGATTTAGGGTAATATTTGATCAAATAAATTCAATTCCGGGCTTAAATGACCCCCTAAAAACGGATCATTTTTCGCCTCATCAATAAGAAAAAGGGCATGGACTATGTATGGGAGAAGAAGAGCCTTTTCTATAAGGATTGCTTAATTCTAGGGCCAAAATATAAAGTTGATAGGGAATTTGCCAATAGGATTATAGGAGCAATTGAGAAAAAGGTGGTTGGTCTTTATAAAGAACATTTACAATCGGGTCCGGAATACAAAACTTAGATTGAAGATGACCTAGAGAATGAGACCAATGACGAGGTCACGTAATTGCCCATGACCTTGAGTCTAGCTACAAGACTCGTAAATAAAGAAAAGCGCTTCTTGGGAGGCAACCCATGCTTTGTGTGTTTTTATTTGTTTGATTTTATTTGTTTCCGTATGCATGTTTTATTTTTATTGTTGGTAGAACATGTTTCAAACTAAATTGTGAAAATGCTTTATTTTTTTTAACTTCGTCTTAATTACATATAAAGGTATTTTGCAAAAGCTAAGTGTAAGGGGAAACCCAAATTTGTTTATAAGAACGAAAATGATCATGATTCGCCATAATATTAAATGAGCATGTATATTAGTATTTGTTAGAGTCAAATGCTTGTATCGAGTCATAATGATGTTTTGCAGGATTTTCCAGGAAATAGGGCATAAGATTTTCCAGACATTTTCCGGAAACTTAACATAAGATTTTTCCAGGAACATTATGACGGCGTCAGGAGTTAAAACCTGACGGCGTCAGGTACTAAAATTCTGAAAAATTTGGCGAGTTTTGTTTAAACAGGAGTCTTAAAGTTTTTGTTGATTCTTTAGTTTTGTAAACTCCAGGAAATCTGCAAACATTCATTCCACAAGCATTATATCTTAAATTGCTTTCTAGGATTTGTTAGTGTGGAAAACTAGAAGGGGGGTTGAATAGTTTACCGCTTTTTAAATCCTTTTTAAGCTTGAATATCCTTTAAAAACTTTACGTTTGCTTAAAGATATAAGCACAACGTTATATGTTTGATTCTTTGAAAAGCTTTTCATGTGAATAACAATTCTAACTTTACTTGTTTCATACTTTGAAAAGCTTTACTTGTGATGATCCTAACTTTGCTTGTTTAGTTCTTTGAAAAGCTTTACATTTGTTTAAAGATATAAACACAACTTCACTTGTTTTTTTGAAAAGCTTTATATGTGATTAGCGATTCTAACTAAACGACAACATGTAATAAGCAAAGATAAAGAAAGAAACGATCAAACCACAACACGATTGTTTATCGTGGTTCGGCTACAAGGACTCTTTTTCCTTGCCCTACATCCACGCCCCGAGTTTCCAACTCGAGAGTTATAAGCACTAATCAACAAGCTCCTTTCACCGGCGGAGAAAACCTTTACAACGTCGCTTATACTTTTACCGACACTAAGCTAGATGTCGAGTTCTTTTACACGGGTACAACCGCTCCCATCGTCGCTTACTGATTGACCTCAGACAGTCAGATAATATCAACCAAGTTATGGTCAACAAGTCAGACAGCCTAGGCCAATACTCCGGTGAGTTTAGTGTTTCCCCGGGTCGTAATGTCCCAACGAGGTGTGCGATGTTTTATTAAAAACGAGTCTGTGATCGGGTGAATGTGAACAGGAAAGGTATAAAGTGTGTGTGAGTGATTTAAACTAGGGTTTTATAACTTAAAATAACTTAGGAAAACTAAATTAACGATTACGTGAAACCTAGATATCTAAAACGTTTAAAACGTACACCAATTTAAAATCAGACGCGATTGCGTACTGAGAAAAAGGTGAGTTTTAAGGAAAAATAAACTACAAGGGTTAAAATTGAAAATTCTATAAACTTAAACTTAAAATAAAATTAAATTGAAAAGAAAACTATTTTTTAGATTATTATACTATTTATTATTAATTATTTAATTAAAAACTATTTAACTTTTTAATTAAAACTTAATTTAAATCAAACTAAAAATTATAAATACTACAAATTAAACTAAAAACTTATAAAAATAATTTCTAAAACTTAAAATGAACTTGAAGAAAGTATAAAAAAATAAAAATAAATCTTTTTGTCTTTTTATGAGCTTTTTATAAATTAAAAACTATTTATATTAATTATACTAATTAAACTATTTTAAATTACAAATAATACTAAACTAACTTATAAAATTATGGAAAAATTTATAAAACTATTTTATAACTTATAAAAGCTATAAAAAATATAAAAACTATTTGTTTCTATATAAAAATTAATTATGCTATTTATAAATTATTTATTGATTAATTACTAAATAAATTAATATTAATTATAATAAATACTAAATGACAAAACAAAAATCTGAGAAAATTATGAAAATTACTTTAACTTAAAAGGAAATTAATAAAAATATAAAATTACAAATTACTTAATAAAAATCTAAAAATGAAAATTAAAATTAAATTAAATTAAATAGAAACTATCACTTATTTTTATGTTGTATTTTCTGGATTTTTCTTTTACAAAACTATATTATATATAAAAATAAGCAACTTTTATAAAAACAACTAATTTAGAGCTTATTATTAAGCACTGTGGAAGCTTATTGCCACCACAGTTGACTTTTGTTGACTGAATGAGCAAATAAGCTCAAATGAGCTTATGTGGGACCCACCTTGGTATATTCTGGTCTAAATAAGTTAGTTGGACTAGTCAAAGCTAAAATTAGCCAAATAAGCTCAGTAGATAAGCTGATAAGCCAAAATAAGCTATTCCAAAACTTAATTACAATACAGAATGGGGATAAACTTTATGGCTTATTCTAGGTGGGGTCCACTGGGATTCAGGTCAAACAAAAGGTCAATCTAGGTTCCCTGGTAGGAGGGGAGTTGTAAGAACCTAAGTTTGATGTCTGGGGCCCACTGAGGTGGTCACAAATCACCACCAAAGTGGTGGTGATAGACTAAGTAACTGGTGCAGGGCACAAGGTCTTCCCTGCAGGTGTCTTAGAGGGTGAGTGGGGCCCAGGGTAAAAATCTTAAAAATATAACAATGGTGAGATTCAAAAGTTAATGTGGTAATCTATTACCAAAACAATTTTCAAAACCTAAAACCTAATACACAAATCTAGAAAAATCCCACAAGTTTTGTGAAAATCTGAAAATGGCAATTTTGACTTTTGATGAAAATCAACTAGTTTGACTATTGTGAGATTCTAGACTATATTACTGATTAATTAAGTTATGATAAGCTATAATAGACCTAAAATAAGCTAAAACTTAAAGATATGAACTAATGAGTGGGCTTATGAGTCTAATATCCTTGACAGTTAACTGTCAAGGGAAATGGAATTGGATTTTGACTTTTAGATGATTAAAGCTTGGTTTTTAAACTTGATTTGACTTACCTAGACCTAATGTATGTTAACTGATTTAAGATCAACCACTTAAACATCCAAATTCCAACTGAAACAAGCAAAACCAAACACCCCCTATTGGACTGTCTTTGGTGATTTTCAAAGCTAAACAAGATTTTGATCTATAAAACTGATTTCAAACACTGAAATATGACTAATTAAGATTAAATAAACATGAATCAACTACACCACAAGCACAAAACTCAGATTTGTCAAATATAAGTTTTTAACTGTGAGATTTTCAATTTTTAGCACCAAGTAAATCTAATAAATAAGAAAACTATTTTAAGCTATATTATAACTAATAAATAATACAGAAACCTAAAATTAACAAGATCTAAGCTGATTAAATACTTAAACAGTAAAATAGTAAAAATGGGTATAAAAGCTTACTAATGGAATTGGACTGAGATGATGGAACCAAGGACCAATATCTATCCTAACAGTCTTCCACAAGACTACTAATACCAAAACACTTCAAATCACACCTTGCTCAATCCTTCATCTTGTTTTTCCTTCTATTTTTTATTTTTCTACTATTTTATTTGATTTTTTTAGTATTTTCTTTTTATGAACTAAACAGATACTGAAGGTATATAAAAACTTGTATGAGCTTTGTCAGAGCTTATATAAGCTTATGAAATGACTTAGCTACAACTAATAACAACAATTGAACTTTTTGTGATTTTTTATCAAACTTGAAAATGGCATACATTGAGATAGCAACTGAAACTTGAAATTGATTCTTAGAAAAGGTTAAGATTACACTGACTAAGCTTAATACAATGCTCAAAAGCCAAATATTACACTAGAATTTGGTAATTAAACTATTCGACACTACTCTAAACTAAACTAATCTAATACTTTTCTTCCTCTGCTTCTTTTCCCTTTTGTAGCCCTTTTCTAAGTTTGTGGGACCCACTGGGGCATTTCCCACCAAGCAATCCCCACCGTTTGAAACTGCTTTTCGCGCCAAAAAGTCCCACACGTTAACGTGGGCAGCTATGGGTTGCGTGTGAGGGTTTTATGGGTTTGGAGGGATGTGTGAGGTGGAGGAGATGGGTTAGGACAGGTGGTGGTGAGCTGGTATTGAAACCAGATGAGGTGGTGATGGTATGGTTTTGGGAGGGAAAGTGGTATGGGAGAGGTGGTGTTTGACCGGGATGTTTGACCGAGTTTTTATTAAGGTTGGGTTTGGTTTGTAGTTGGGCTGGGTTCATTTTGGGCTTGGGAAAAATAAAGGGAGTGGGTTGGATTAGGTAATGGATTGGATTGTTGGTTTGGTTTTATAATAATAAGGGTTCGTTTGTATATTAACTAACAAGGACCATTTTTGTAGTTTGGTGAAAGTTGAGGGTATGATGTGGCATTTTCCCAAAGTTCATATAAGGATTAAACTTGCCAAGATGTGAATAGTACAAGGATATTTTTGATATATTTCATTTTTAAAATACCCGGGGACTATAATTGACAAAACTGAAACTCCAGGGACTTAACATGTAATTTCTCCAAACTTTTCATCCAGGGACTAATAGTGACAATTATGAATTCCCTGGGACCCTTAATGATAATTTTCCCATTTTGAACACCCAGGGACTAAAACTGTCAAGTTTGAAACTTTGAGGGACCTGTTTTGCCAAACTGTGAAACTTTAGGGACCAATCATGTAAATTCACCAAACTTCACACCAAGGACCATTCCTGCAAAAGATTATTAGTATAAGGACCAAAATTGATTTTCTCAAAGTTTTTGCATCCCAGGGACCATTTCTGTCAATTTCCAAAGTATAGGGACTAAACTTGTAATTTTATGAAACTTTGCACCAAAGGTCTAATTATGTAACTTTATGATTAAAAAGGACCTTTGATGACTTTTTCATGTTTTTAGAATAACCAGGGACTAGTTTTGCCAATTTATGAAACTTGAGGGACTGAAACTGCCAATTATGCAAACATTGTACGTTTTTCATCTGTTTTTGCATATTTTGCATTTGAAACATATAAAACACACTTTTAAGATATTTTAAGTATTTTGATACATATTTGAGTGTTTTTGTATGTTTTGGCAGCTCAGATTGGTATAAAATGATGAGTATTTAGACACTCATCACTTACACTTTTACCGACACTAAGCTAGATGTCGAGTTCTTTACCAAGGGTACAACCACTCCTGTTAGTTCTTTTACAAGGGTACAACAACTCCCGACACACTACGTATTTTGAGGCCTAAAATACTAACCAATCACTTCTACATACATGACACAAATGAGGTATAAACTACCAAAGCTTATACATGACCAAGCTAACAAGACATGCAACTTCAGAGTTGAAGCTTGTAACTTCTTGAATGATCTTGTGAAGTCCCTTGCTACATAAGAGAATCACACAAGTCAAATGTTACTGAGTTAGTTGAGAGAGTATGTGAAAATATGTCCTAAAAGGGTGACTCAAAACTAACAAATGGTTTTGTATTTATAGCAAACCATTCTGCAGGTCTGGCGGATCAGGTGGAACCCTCATATGGGTTCCGCCCGTGTACCCCCCAGGGTTCGGTCAGGGCTGCAGTTGGTTTTGCAATAAATCTTCCAAACCAAACAAGGTCACATCTCATTATACCTAGTCAAACACAAGACTTGCAAGCAAACATATGGTTAGTCAAACACTCTTTCTTACCATAAATGTATATTGACAAAGCTTGCCCTAAATGTGATGTGACATTACTATTTTAAGAAATAAATGTGATGTGACAAGACACTTTCTAATTTATTGTTTAAAAGGAAATGTAAACCTTAGTTAAACAAGACTTAAATACTTAAAGTGATGATTACTCATAGCTAAAGTTCATACTTTGTCATTAACAAAACTTAGCAAAGATCGTAAAATATAAATAACGTTTTTAGGCGATATTTGTATTAACAATCTCCCCCTTTTTGTTGATGACAAAACATAAACTTTATTTATAAGTAAGTCACTAGTTTTAGTGTTAAGTCTTATAAGGTTAGTATAAAAACTTGTTTTTGCTAAGATGATGTGTGATGAGTGATTAATCACACATCCTTTTTAGACCTAAAATCAGACCAAAAATACCAAATACTAATCAAATATGCCAAGAGAACGTATGTTTTTGTATTTGTGTATGTGCAGGTACGAATATGAGAAATATGAACAAAAACGATGCCAAAACCGACGAAAACAAGCACGAGATTGGAAAAAGGTCAAAAGCCGCTGGGGAAGAAAAATGATCAAAGAAAGCTTATTATGTCAATAGAAGTCCTCAGAGAATCGCAAAAGTGCATAAAAGGTCTCTGGTCAAAGTTTGAGAATTTGGCAACTTCAGTCCCTGCACTTCCAGAAAATTACATAAATGGTCCCTGAAGAATAATTATGAAAGATCATCATTAAAGGTTCCTCATAAATTCAAAGATGTGCAAGGTTGGTTCCTGGATAAAGATTTCAAAATTGGCAAATGAGGTCCCTCAAAATTCAGCAATGGCAAAATTAGTCCTTGTCATAATATTACTAAAAAAAAAAAAAAATACACACCAAATAAACACTAGCCTAACCATAATTCTAATCCACATCCCAGGCCCAGTCCAAGATAACAAAGCCCACCATTTCTTTCCTTTGTACCAGGTCCACCCCACCATACCCGAGTCAAACACCACAACCCGGTCAACTCACCCATCAATAAAAATACCCAAAAATCATTCCCGCCCCCTAAAATACCAAACCCAGATGAGTTACTGTACGATGAACCCTAAATTCACCATTCAACAAAATTACCCAACCCCGTAATAATTACCTCATGATAAGGTGTTCTAGAAGAGTCAGAAGAGTCAGAGAATGGCAGAGGGAATCACACGTGGACCAATAAGCACACACACGCAAGATTACTAATCCAAGGCACGCAATCCAAGGGTCCATAATGATTGGAAGTATCTGGATGTATGATCAAGGGCTGATAATATATGCAAGGAAACACAACATCACAAGGATCAGTGACATGGACTTCCAAGGCTTCCCTCTTTCATCAGTATATATACCCCCTCCTAGGTCATATGTAGTTGTCCAATTTTTCATGTTTTTAGAAAGATTTTGATCACTTTTAATTTTATTGTCATTTAAATTCAGTTTCTATTGTAATTTTCAATTCAAAAGCATTGTACTCACTTTTCATTAATATAATTCAGTTTCTTTTCACAGCTTATTGTCTTCATTTTCCTTTTAGTTTAAGTTTCAATTATTTACTTTCTATTTAGTATAATCAGTAGTTTATAGTTGTTTTAAAATCATCATTTAAATTTCTGTTGCACTTATATTGAAAATCCAAAAAATAGAAAAAATCAGAAAAAATAAAAAATATTGTTTCAATTCTCAATTTAAGCTTCAAATAGTTTTTTCTGTTTATCATAAGCTCATATAAGCTCTTCTATAGCTTATGGTTAGTTATTTTAGTCATATCTTTCAATTTCCAAAAAAGTCAATCAAAGTCAAACTCAACTAATTTTAATAAGCACTGCTTATTTGGAATAAAGGCAGCCAAAGAGGAGCCATTGGCCTGTCTAGAGACAGGCTGTGTGGGATTGCCTCTCTGTTTGGCTGAGAGGTAGTAGTAAGTCTCATTTTCATTTTTCCTAGCTTAATATTGCATCATTTATATTTCTAGTATAAATCTGTTTTATCTATTGGTTATTGTTCATTTTCAGTTTATATCGTTTTAATTTAGCTTGTTCTAGTTGATTTCATATTAATACAAGCAGTTTGCGTAGGTTTGGATAGTAACTGTTTCATTAGCTTTCTATCTTTGGAATCTGTGTTTATATTACTTCTGGTTGTAGGCTTGAGAATTGTGTTTCAGTCTCATTTGAGAGTTGTTGGATTTCACATTAAAACTTAAGTTTTGACTTGGATGGTATTGGATCTGATTTGAGGATAGCATTTAGTGAATACAGTCACCTGGTGTAGTTTCTAGTCTCAACTGCCTTAGTTTAAGTTTTCTGTTTTACTATTGTTATTAGTGGTAATTTAGCATTCTAAAAGTTTAAATATAAGTTAGTTTTGGTCTATGATCACTAGTTTAAGTATTTGTTGCCTTAAGTTCATACAGTTAGTAGAATCTGTCTAAATCAGGGGTGTTTGGCACAATGTGCCAATTTGAGTTAAAAACCATTTTGACAATTTAGCCAATTTACATCAGCTTTAATTCATTATGTTTGTGGTAGTTGATTTTAGCATTCTAGATTAGTTTATTAGCTTAAGTTGTGATTTCCAAAATTTCATACCTTAGAATAGACTTTTATAGCTTAAATTGAATCATTTGAATTCTAGGTGTTTGAGTTGATGTTTAAGTTCCATAATACTCCATTTCATTTGTTGCATAGCATAGTTAGTCCACTCTTTTGTTTTTACCCATTTTTTTACCACTGCATCAGTTAAGTTCATTGCGCAAATCTATTTTGATTTTGATTTTCTTTTAATTGCTTATTAAAAGTCCTTATTAGCTCATATTTGGTTTGTTTAAAATTAGGTAGTGTAAACTTGTTGACTTCCACTGTTGAGATTTTTGGTGTTAAGCTTTTGAATAACTTTTATCAAGCTTCTATAAGCCATTTGTGGACTGTTATCCCCTGCATTCAATCAGCTACTCCAATCAGCCATCAACAAGTTCATAAAAGTTTCTTTGTTTCGGAGATTTAGTCTATTGATATCTTTGCTAGATTATCTTTGAGTTTTTGAGTTTAATTGTTGATTCTAAGCTTATTTCTTTAGTAGATTTTTGGCTGCATATAAGACCATTGTTAACTGTTTGAACATGTACCTCCCCTGCACCATCAGTATTGGCACTCTTTCAAGGGTATAATCAAGTGAGCGTTTAAGAGTTTAAGTTAGTACTTTTGATGATTTTAGAAACTCAGTAGGTCTGTTTTGGTTTTGCCCCCACAAGTTCAGTATCCTCAGCTCATTTGTACTGCTTATTTGGAAGGTCAATTAGTGGAATTAAGCGTGGTAATCTGAATTCAAGTTTAGGCCTGCAAGTGTGAGTTTCAGTTTGTAATCTGAGATTTGTGGTTCCCAATAGTTCCTTGGTGCTTATAGTAGTATTTCTCATTGAGTTTGTACCTCTTGTAATAGATAAGCAAGAGGGCTAAACTCAATGAGAAATACTACTATAAGCACCAAGGAACTATTGGGAACCACAAATCTCAGATTTGTAACTGAAACCCCCACGCAATGTCATCACCTCACGCTTAAAAGATAAATAATTTCAAAACCTCTCTTTTCTGACATTGTAAAGTAGCAATGATGTTCAAAAGAGATAGTAAAATCATTTATTCTAAAAAACGCTCCGTTTTCCAATTTTCATGAATAACAACTACAACTACTATTTTTGTACGTTTTCATTTATATATAGGTGACGGTTTTGCTTTGACTTTCATTATCAATTCTTATCTGTTGATAATTTTCAGGGTCAATGAGTAGAAACACTTCTCACAGAGAAGAGACCATACGGATAAAAATCGTCATCCTTGATTTTTCACAAGCTCCCAAACTAAGCGTAAAATCGAGATCATTGTTTATCAACAAGTTAGATGCTAACACTACCCACAAAAGTTAATTGTGTATTACCTCTTGTTCCCAGGTCCTAAGTTTTGTATCTCAAGATTTTAATTTGTAAGAAATGAATTGCTTCATATTTTCTCGTTTTGATATTTGTTAGTCCGATAAGAGCACAAAATTTGAACGCTAAGTAGTTTCCAAACTTTCCCTAGAAAATCCCTGCATACAGAAATCGGGTCCACATGAAGGTCTCTGATTTAACACGATTTGTAAGGGCTCCCTTTTTATTTACGACCGAGACATACCATGTTTGATACCCGAAACGGAAGCTTTTTATTAGGGAAACCCCCGGAGTCGAAGCTTGGCATTTTTGCACAATCATAAGCACTTTAATAATACTTTGGTCCTTAGTCCTTTATTTCTTTTACAATCAACGGTTTATGAGCCGCCAAGATGTAAGAGCTTTATTATGACTTTGGATTTCTATCCGCTGCTTTTTATAGCTTTGGATTCCTCTGCCCTTTTATTTGGCTTTGGACTATTATTATTGATATTCATAATCATATGCCAATCCCCGAGTCCTACGGCCTTTACTAAGATCACAACATCGGCTGCGAACCGGCAAGATGCAATAGTCTATTTTACCGTAACACTGGCAGTACCCCTATGTGTACCAAATCCCCATATGCAGAGATTTTGTTGGGAACGAGAAAAAACTAAGTATTGCCCAAACCGTATACCCTTAATTAAACCTAGGGATCTATTATTATTGGTGTGCAAGCTTGTGGGAACAAGGAGGCCACAAGTACCTCTCGTGGGCTTTTTAAATCCCAAGTAATGAGATCCGTGTATAGCACGAAACTTCTAAATAAACTCTATCATTCCTCGATCTCCGCAAATTTAAAATCCCAAGTAATGAGATCCGCGGATGCTTAGCCATAATCTTTTGATTATTTTGGTTAAGGGAGACGAGCTAGGGTGCAACACGCCCGGTCAAGTCGAAACATTTATTTCTACTCTCGCCGGTAGAAAAGTCAAAACAAGGTGTCAAATCTTATTATTCATATCATATATATATATATATATATATATATATATATATATATATATATATATATATATATATATATATATATATATATATATATATATATTGATTATAAAGCGGTGACAAAAATTTAAAATTTTTGGTGGAAAACGGAGTTGCGGAAGTTAACAGCTCAGACGATGGTACATGTCAAATCGAATCGAAGATTCACCCCCCAGACTAAAGTGAAACATTGTCCTCAATGTTTTAAGGGTACGGGTAATCCTGCGTAAAATCTAAGGCCGTTTATTAAGTATGCCAAGAGATAAACGTTAGTCGATAAGATTTTGGATATGGTGAATTTCCGAAAGAGCATCGAAGAATGAGACTCGAGTGGAGAGAACGACAAACCACGAGCACGAGAGTCTTTAAACTTCGGGGAAATTCCTGAACATAAACAACAACAACCACAAAAACACGAGTTTGGAAAGGGTCGCCCCCTTACGTCACGTCACTTAAGAAAAAAAAATAAAGAAAATGAAAATGGATAAGCATGGGGTGCCTCCCACGAAGCACTTGTTTTTGATTACCGAGTCACATGAGCTTGACTCGATCCCCGAATTAATTCGTCCTTGGGGAGAGCAGATAGAACGGACACCAGGCAAAATCGGAGATGCCGGGGTCAAAAATGGTATCCTCACTCCCGGTGGAGTGGAAAAGTGAAGAAATGAGGGGATAAGTGAAGAATGGTTGAAACACCCGGATGATAAAAACAAAGTCGATTTCTGAATCACGGGTGGGTTAGGTGGGTAAAATATCAAGCACAGGATCATCATGATCATAAGTCTCGTCCACAACTCCAAAAATATCATCATTCGTATCTGGTTCAAAAACTACATCGGGTGGTTTCGCCGGTGGACGAGAAGAAGGTAAATTGGAAAGAATACTTCTTTGAACTTCATTCTCATTATTCTCAATACCCGGTGGTATCGAGTCATCCGCAGCAGGAAATAGATCGGCATCCTCTAAAAGAGGGTCACGTGACGGATTATCGGAAATAAGCTCAAAATCATTTTCAAAATCAAAACGCTCATAATCCGGAAGAGAGATATCAGCATGAATAGTAGGACTGCCACTACTCGTCTCTTCAAATCGAAAAATTTCAAGCTCGGGTAAGAAATCACTATCCATAACGGGGATAGGAGAAAAAGTCAGAGGATCATTTAATGCCTCGATTTTAGAATGAGAAGATAAACTTTGGATAATTTCTCACGAAGAGCTTCATCTTGAATTTCCGCATCATCATCTTCATCACTATCATCGATATCTCCACAAGAATCTTCATCACTCGTAGTATACTCATTGTGAGAATCGGAATAACTTTCAACTTCATCAAAATCTTCATTGCTCATCGGAGGGAGAGAAGTTGATGGTTCTTCATTCAATAATTCTTCAAGGACACGAATATCTTCCTCCGGATCAAAATTAGAGTCGTCAACCATTATCGGAGTGGAGTTATTAGCAAGACATGCCTCGATCTCATCTAAAAAGACATCATTCCTCTCATCTAGGGTGAGAGAAGAAATGGAAGAATCGGATATAAGAGGATCAGAGGATGGGGTGGGATTCGGAGATGAATCAAATACGTCTTCTTCGACTTGTTTAACGCATAAAGTTCGGATCTCCTCTGCTAATAATTTGGCTATACTCTTATCTTCATCGACGGGTGTAATACCAACAACAAGTTTCATATTACCGTTAGAATTTTCCCCGGACTCACTTGGGATTGGAACGAGGTTCTCAACACTAGACTTATTGAATTCGTCCGATTCCGTTGCCGGAATTGTGTTAAGATGCTCGTCCCTCATTTTTAGAGAGTCATCGGGTACTACGGGAGAAACATCGGAAGCTTTGTGAGGATTAAGAACAAACGTAATTTTCTCATCATCGTCGTCGGAATCATAGTAAATAAAATTTTTGAAAGGATTAGACGCTCTCTCTTCAGCAAGGAACTCTGCAATAGTCTTCTCACGAGGATCGGGAGTATGCGTATAACGATTAGCCACCAACTCTTTTAACTTCTCGATCATGGATTTAATTTCACAAATATTATTAGTAAAATCGGAAGTTTGTGGGGGTTGGTTAAAACCTTGAGAATCGTAACATGAATTCGGCTCATAAAAATTTTCAAACGATCCCCCACAATTTTCAAAATTCGATGAACTTTGGAATGAATTATCATTGTAATTTGGTACTTGCTCATAAAAGTTTTGAGAAGGAATTTTGAAATCGTTTTGAGGATAATTATCAAAACTCGTATCACAAGCGTAAGACGTTTCAGCACTCGAGGCATAACATATACAATTCGTGTATCCACATTGATTACAAAAACATTGCCCACACGGTAATCCTTCGTCGGATGGATTTCCACAATTAAAGCAAGTGAACGGAGACGGCGGTGGTGTTGGATAGTAATCGGGAATGTTTTGAAAGATTGCGTTTCGAACATACTCGGGAGTATTACAAAACAAACAAACTCCATCGTGAATATCATTACCACATTGTTCGCACGTACACCAAACACATGAACCTTCAAAGAACGGTTCACCACATCTAATACACATCGGATCCGTAAGAATTATCGTTTAGAGGGTTAAAGAGGAAGAATCAAATGATAAGAGGATAAGAAGATTATTTTTGGTTTTTAATTATCAAATAAAATCAAATAAAAGGAAAATCAAAATGGAAACGGAGAATCTTTTTGTATTTTTATTTTTGGAAAACAAAATTCAAAAACTTAAAACTTTTATTTTCTTTTGTTTTTCAAACGTTACGTTAATCGTAACCGTTTCCTTCAAATCTACTCGCGACGGAACGGGAGAGAAGAATGGATCTCTCTTCAGCTTGCAATTTAATGTCAAAACTTCCGTATTTTCCGCTTATTCGGTCGTAGAATCCAAAGTAATCCGATTAGCAACTAATTTCACGCGTAGTTATATTGTAAGGCTTATTTGGTTTACAACGCTCTTCCTTTCGGTCGAAACGAGGCTGTAACTTTATTATTTTTTTTTTGGTATTTTTGAAAACACTTTAGGAAAAGTGTTTTTGATTTTTCAATTTTTTTGGTTTTTATAGAAAATATATACAAGGAAGGTTTTCAAAACACAATTTCGAAAAACGAAAACGAAAAATTCACTTCAACCTTCCCCGGCAGCGGCGCCATTTTTGATTGATTCGTTTTGATAGTATAGTGTTTGTTTTACCGAAGAAATGCTTAGGAAAGTATTTCCCCGGGTCATGTCCCAGCGAAGGTGTGAATGGAATTCTCAATTCTCGAATCGTGAAACGTGTCGTGAAAACGGTAAAAAGTGATTATTGATGAGATTACACTAAGGAATATGAAAATGAAACACAAATAATCAACTAAGTACGAAATTAAAGTAAACAAACTTAAAACGTAACGTAGAATTAAAAACGTAAATTAAACGTAAATAAAACGTAAACGTACGAAATAAAACGCGACTTTTAAGCTACACGACTCCTACGGACTTGGAAACAATTTTAAAAAGTTAAAAATGATAAAAGAAAATTTTGAGGAAAAGAAAAATATTTTTTTGACTTTTTATTTATTTTTTTATGAATTAAAAAAACTAATTAACTAATTAAAAATTAAAAGAAAATGCAAAAATAGTGAGAAAAATGAAAATTAAATTTTGAAAATTATAAAATAACTAAAAAGTAATTTTAAAAATAAAAACTAATTTTTTTGGCTTTTTATGTAATTTTTGGGAATTAAAAACTAATAAATCTAATTAAAAATTCAAATTAAATTCAAAATAAATGAGAAAAATGCAATTTAAATTTCTAAAATTCTAAAATAAATGAAAATAAATTTTAAAAATATTTTTGGATTTTTCTTGGCTTTTTCTAATTTTTTTGGTATTTTTAGTAATTAAAATGTATTTAAAAATGATTAAAAATGAAAAGTAAATAAGAAAAATAGCAAATCAACTCAGAAAAATATGAAAATTTCAGGGAAAATCTAAAATAATATTCTAAAACTAGGAAAAATATTAAAATTGAAAAATAAGCCCTGGAACAGCTGATTAGCTATAAAATGCTTATTTGGAGTGCTTATTTATAAGCACTCCTTGACCAAGTGAACTAAAACTTTGACCAAATGCTCTTTAGACTCAAATAAGATCAAATTATCAGTAGTAAACCAAATTGAACTCAGAAGCACAGACATGGATCAAAAAGCTGAAATAAGCACTAAATTTGAAATAAGCAATAGATAAGCAAGAGGTACAACCTCAATGAGAAATACTACTATAAGCACCAAGGAACTATTGGGAACCAATGTGATATGCAAATTTTTTTTTTTAAACAAGTTTATATATAAATTCTCACCCTTTTTGTCGAAACAAAAAGAAGAGTAGCGAAGCGGAAGTAAGCACTTACTCCCCCATGGACGATACTCCCCCTAAATGGAGTGCCAAGAGAGGAGACATGGATTTTGAACCGACAAGAAAAAGGTTAGTTGTCGCACACGATAAGTCATGAAAGCATTTGATGTCTAAAACACAACTAAGAGTTGTGAAGCGGAATAATTTCATACTCATGCTCCCCCTTGAATATTACTCCCCAAAATGGAGTATCAAGGAAGGAAAACATGGATAATGATCCTACAAAAAGAAAGGTTAGTTTCTAAAACACAAGATATATGTATGCTACCATAGTATGGTATAGTTCACTTATACCTAAATGGTCAACAAACAATGCAAACCTTGTAGTAGAATGAGATTCATTTAATGTAAAATTTTGACTCTTAAAAAGTCAAAGACAAGAAATTTGGATTACAACATCCTACTACTAAAAATAAAGAAAAACTAAAAATAAACTAAGAACATAAAAAGCTACAAGGAAATCATAATTTTCCTTAATGAGAAACATTTTCCAAAAACAAGGCTAAGGTTGTTTAAAGATGAAAATGTGTGTTGGAGGTTGTAGCGTGCTTTATTTTGAAGGTTGAAAGGATGACGCGGTTTTGGTTTGTTGGTTTAAATGGGAAACATTTTCCAAAAGAAACGGTTTAGTTTCATTTTGGAGACTCTAAGGTTGAGGTGTGTGAGACAAGGATTGTAAAAGATCCAAAATGTGGTTTAGTATAAACTTCATTTCTTCGGATAGCTCACGAATTTTCTTTCGACACCCTTCACTAATGTGAGCGGTTCTTTCGCAATGATTGCAATCATGGCGAGGAAAGTTTGGTGGAAGAGTGGTTTGGTTTGTTGGTGGTGGATGGTTTGAACTTGAAGGAGCAAAGGTGGATGGTTGAGAGGTGTTTTTGCTTCCTTCATTAGTTGATTGTAGCGTTGTTTGTAAAACCGTAATATGGTTGATTTGAGAGTCAACCATACGTTTGAAGGCATGAAGGTGGTTTAAATGAGTGTCAATCTCATCATTAAGGTTTGGAGGTTTTTCCCATATGGATGCTTCTATTTTCTTATAAGAAGAAAGTAGAGATTCAAATTGTTGGGAAGAGTCTTGTGGTGATGGTTGTTGTTGTTGTGGTTGTTGATTTCGAAAAAAATGGCGGAAGCTTGGTTCACCGTAAGGATTGCCATGAAGGTCTTTGTAAATTGGGTGAAACACAAATGATTGTGAGTGGGTATGGCCTTGATCATTTGGAAAAATGGATGGTCTAGCATAACGGTAAGCCAACCGTTATATCATTGAGGGTTGATGGGGTTCATCATCTAGTTGCTCACTAGATTGTTGTTGGGTTTCCATTTGAACAATGGTGTCAAAGAGTGATAAGGATGGTGGACTTGATGATTTGGATGATAGGTCTTCTAATGTTTCCAATAAGGTAGTGGTGATGTTGGAGGTGTATGGAAAAGTTCCATTGGTGAAATTGTTGGTGATTGAGGTGATGAAGTTTTAGTTGGTTGAGCTTGTTGAGAAGGTGATGTTGAATCACATGAAGGTCTAGTAGGTGAAGGAATGGTGGCTATGTTTGTGTAGCAATGTGTTGGAGAGGGTGTTGGAGTATCAAGATTAAGCAAATCTTGAAAGGTGATTACATTGGTATTGCAATGTGTTGAGGATGGTGTTGAAGTAGTGAGGTTAAGGAAATCTTGGATAGGTGAAGAAATGTTAAGCGAAGCTTCACTTGAAGAAGATGAGCTTGACTTGACGGTTTTGTTGAAGCAACAAGGTTTAACACTAATCCTAGTGGTTTTTGAGAAGGTTTTTGATGACTCGGATGATGTGTTGGATTTAGTCATTTCAAAGGTGTGGTTTTGATGTTTTGAGAGAAGAAGTTTTAATGGTGATGGTGTGATTTGAATTGTTGCAAAACGTTCAAATTTATAGGGTAGAGGAGATGTTGAAATGGGTGTTTGGATTTGATGTTCTACCACTCAAAGATTGAGGTTTCAAATGATTTACAGAGTTTTCATGAACATGTCAAATCATTTCATGTCAATCCAATGGAATAAGGTGGAGTGAAAGACCAACATATGCACTCAATGCTTTGTGATCATGGGATGTGATTTGGTTGAAAATGTTTCAATGGTTTGAAGGATCCTTTAAAAGGGTTCCATGGGTTAGTTATGTTTGAATTTGAATTTTTGGAGGGAAGTGGCTTCCTAATTGTTTTAGTAAGTGAGAGTTGTTCTAATATGGTTATTGGAGTTAATGGAAGATGTTTCTCACTTAGGATAATGGTTTGACACTTTACAAGTTTTGGACTTAAGAAAAATGAAAAAATTTTCTGCAGGTGTCTGGCGGAACCCTCGCGGTACACAGGCGGAACCCTGTTTTGGGTTCCGTCTGGTCCGTTGGGCCAATTCTGGGTTACCCAGAAAATACACTGGCGGAACCCAATTTTGGGTACCGTCAGATCCGCCAGGGCTGAAAAATTAGGCAGTCCGCGATTTTGACCCGCGAGACGATTTTCCAAATTTTCGAAAACACCTAAAATCAAAAAGATAATGCATTTCTGGTTAGGCAATGCAAAAATTAGACACGTAAACATACATATCATAGGACTTTGACCTTGAGGTCGATGATTTCACTATACTTAGCAAGAATTGCCATAAGCATAAAAAATTAACAAACACCTCAAACATTGTCATTGTGCATAAAAGCTCATACAAACATAATCCGACAAACGTAATAAACCATGAAAGTGAAAAACAATACAAATCACGTAGTTTAACACATAAATGGTTCTAAAGCATTCATAAGCCAAACACTCCTTAATCTTCTCACAACTGGTCTATCTTCTTATTGAGCTTGCTTAGGTACCTTCCAAAGCATTTGAACATTCCTTTGGTTTGCTTGAACTCTTCGGATGCATTGTTAATGACGGGGAGTGCTTGAAGGTATTCTAAAGGAGGTAACTAAGAGTTAGGAAGTTTATCGTCCTCGCTCATGTCGGATGATGATGATGATGGTGTAGGTGAGCGAGTACGTTTGTCCTTACCTTTGAAAACTCGTTTATCACTTAGAGGAACAAAAATGTGAGAACGAGAGAATAGTCAAGGCACATTCCATTATCGTTAGGAGAAATGGGTGAGATTGCTCTAAAGAGGCGAGTAAGAAGCATTCCATAAGGAAGAGCGGTTGTTCCAACTAAGGATATGTCGGCCATTCTTTTGGCTAGGTAGTAGGCTAAGTTGAATGGTTGACTGGTGGAAATGCTATAGAGCATGTAGCAAAGACATGTGTTGATATGATCTCCATTTCCTATGGTACTTATGACGTTAGCTCTAAGAATTTCTTCCCACTTCTTAAATTGTGGTTTAAGCTCATTGAGCTCTAAACCAAAAGGATCCTTATCCACAATATTCCCCGAACGATTCTTTCTTGTGGTAGAGGTTCTAACGAAGAGATGTTCCTTAATTGTTTCCTTACTAACTAGAGGGTTGTCATATGGATAAAAACGCTCAATAGAATCAAGACTTGAAATGGGCCACTTATCTGTGTAGAGACAAGTTCCCTCATTTGGGAAACCAAGAATGATAGCTAAGTCTTTTAAATCTATGAAATTTGGTGTTTGATTGGTTGTGAAGTTTAATGATATCTTACCAACAACATTTGTGGAAAGGTTTACGGTTGCATAGAACTCTAAGATGAACCTAGGACAAATTGGCTCATCTATATCAAGGAGACAATCAAAGTTGATTGCGGCAAAGTTTTGGCGAATGGATGTTCCTTCTAGAAAGGATGGATCAATGGTTCTACCTTCGTGAACATAGCGTTTTTCTAGTGCCTTAAAGGTTTCTACTTGAACATTGTTGAGACCTTTGGTCATATGGTGTTTGGGCATGTACTTAAGGATTTATTTGCGTGAGGCATGTTGATTCCTAGAAAACAAAAAATTATATGTTAATGACTTTTAACAATGTGGATGTTCTAATATATTCCTATATGCAAACAATGTGGAGACTTGGTTATCTTGACTCATTTTGATTCCCAAATTGTTTTGTCTTGCAATTTTTGTTATAAAAACAAAAGATAACCAACACTCTCCTAATTGAATGTGTCTTCGATTGAATGTACCCGAAAATACATATTAGTTATGTATCCCCTTTAGCATTCAAGAGATAGTATGCAAGTGATGTTTTAATGATGTTTTTTATTTGTTTTAACAATGTGGTAATGAATCATGTTCTAGTCTTGGATTGTGATTTTTGAAAGACAATGCACTTGGTGTGTTTGGCAAATCAAAGTAACAACAAAAAGGATACAATTTTTTAACTAATGAAAGATATGATTGGCTAGCCACCAAGTTTTTCATGAATCAAGAAGTTTTATGCATAAACCCTAAGATTCTAGTTAATGAATGTAAATAAAAATTTTATACTTGAATCAAAAATGCAATTGTGATTGGAACACTTACAGAGTTAGTTGGATTTGAAGAGATTGGATTGAAAGCCTTAAATTTTGTGTGGTTATGTGTTTTTGAGAGGGTGATGGCTATTTGAAAGTGAATGATTAAGTTAAGAGGGTGTTTGGTTTTGAAATTAAGAATAAAACATTCTGTAGCTTTGGCGGACCAGGCGGAACCAAAAATAGGGTTCCGCCCGTATGGTATGAGGGTACCGTGGGAGCTGCAGAGAAAATTCAAAAGGGATTATCTTGATTTTTGTGGTTTTATCCTAATGTTCAAAACTAAGGTCTTAGGTCTTATGAGTCTTCGACTAAGCCTAAGGATGATGAATGCTTCTCATTCAAGAGGTTTTGTGAAAACGTTGATAGAATGGTTAACGTATAAGACGTTCTTAGTTAAGATGTTCCTCAATGAACATTTTTACCAAGACGATGATGATGGATCACAATATGTTAGTTGATAACATAATGGATTGAAATGTCGCTGAAGTCAATGCTTCATTTGTTGAAGAGATAACAATGTTGATAAAAGAATTCCGTTGTTGACGCGTATTTGCTTGTTCAAGCGGAGCTTGTTGATGTTCTTCTCTATCCGAAACTAATTTGAGAACCTTATGTGTTTTGGAGAATCATTGGGTAAATAAGTATAAAAGTGCAAGTACCACTTGTGCTTTTCTTATCAACTTATTACCGACATAATTCCATTTGGCATACACTATGGTTTCTATTCCCGTTCTCTTGGGATACCATAATCCTAGTTGTGTAGTGCCTTACGATGTATCCAAACAAGCTCAACTAAAGAGTTGTTTAAGGATCTTCTTAAAAACGAGCACATAGACAAACACTAAACATAATGTTGGATCTAATTGTTATGAGAACAAGTAGTCTTCCGAACATTTCTCTACGTTTAGTTTTACTTACGGATTTACTAATCTAATTCTTGATAAGTCATCAATAACTTAACCATTGAGAACAAGAGAGTAACTAGGAATGTCTTTGAGTTAAAATCCCTTGCTTTTGGAGCTTGCTTTTATTATCAAAAAGACTTTCAAAAATTGACACTTATAATGACATGATTACTTCGAAACACTTATTTTATTTCACTAGTTGTTGTACTCTAAATTCCAAAAACTGTTATTGCTGAATTTGTTAAGACACAACTATGACCAATAAATCAAGTTTTATAACTTATGTCAATTTTGCTAGATTCAATGTTTGACTCAAGGTGAGAAGATGTTATTTTGTACTTTTATTCTTAATGTTTTACACAACATACTTGTCTTGCCATTATTGGACTTTCGACTAAGTCGTCATCTACCAAAGATGATATCTTAGAAGGAGGAGATCACTCGTTAAATGTTATATTCAACGACTCCTCGAATCTTTGGGTTTTCTTACTTAAGACACTATGAACTCTACTCGTTTTGAAAACGTCCAAGAGGTACAACATCATAAGACTAAGTGTCACATTTGATGTGTGAATCCTAGGTGTTGAAAACTCATTTTCTTCCACACATCCTAATGTATGCTAATGTGATTTATTTCACCTTATGTGTTTTATGTGAGATTATCATAAAGGAGTGATCGAAGAAAAACACAATTTAAGACTTAAAGTATGGTGTTTGAGAACGTTGTTTAACAAAGGTTTGTTTTTGCAAGCATCACAAAAGTGTTAGACATTTTAACACTTAGGAAATTCTTTGTTATCTCACTTGTAAGCAAGAGTTGAGTGAGACTCACTCAAGAGTTTCTCGTGTTTATCTCATGATGGTTAAAGAACCAAAACACCTTATATCTCCTACTAGTACAAATGACGAAATTCCTTGTTGCATAGAATCTAATCTTAGTTATTACTAATAGCAAGTTAACACTTTTAGAGTATTATTAATAACACATATTTCAACACATAATGATAGAAGCAAGAGACAATCAACGTTAAGTTGAAGTAATGCGTACCTTTTAAATTGCATAGAGATGCTATCAATAGGATAAACACAACGCGTAAAATCTCGGTTGACGACATGCTTTGAAACTCAATTACTCATGTATCCAAGAAGGTTAGATAATCATATAAAAGCATAGAGCTTGATAATCTTAAACTTTTTATCATGAGTTTCTATTAGAGATTGAATTATCTCTAAATCTCTCTTCTAGGTTAGACAACTTTTACTTGTTTTGTTTTACTAGTTGATGGTGCTTTTGAGTTAAATCCTAATCCGGTTTTATCTTTAAACACCCTTTGACTCCTCAACAATATTTCAAGAGATTTTGAGCCTTCATCAAATTTACCTAATATTTTTCCTTTCTCATTTTGCTTTTTAATCTCATGTTTGTAATCTAGACATAATTTACATTCTAGATCTTTGATCTTCTAACAAAATTTCCTTTTCAAAGATATTCTTAAAAGATTTTGATGACTCATTGTTAAAGATAGTTTTCAGGTCCATGTTGCATAAAAGTTTAGAATCATTTTCTAGTTTAGAAAACTCTAGGATAAGTTTGTCAAGCAAAAGTGTTTGGTTTCAAAATGTACCTTGCTTGATGTTTATCTAGTTGAAAATCACAAACCGGATGGTTGGCTTCATCTTTATCCGTGTTATTCCATGAATCGCAAGCAAGTCCACTAAGAGCTCAACATGAGTAATCATCTTCACTTACACCTTTATTTAAAACATTTAAACTAGTAGCACATGTATTTATCACAACTAAATGTCTATCTATTAATAATACTTCTAATTCATATGTGAGATCAAATTGATCATCATTGACTTGACATATTTCTTGATGAAAGTTTAACATATTTTTCCAAATATCATTAGCCGTTTGACAAAAAATACATTCTTTCATATTCGGTACTAAAGCTTTATAAATCATTGTTTTAGCTTTAGTATTTTTATCAAGTTTGAGATAGTTATCTTGGTTTTCAAAAACTTTTTTTCTTTGGTTTGAAATCACCAAAAGAAATAATATGCCAAAGATCTTGATCAATTGATTTCACATAGTTTTCAAAATTACTTTTCCATTCAAGTAAGTTTTATTTTTCAAATAGCGGTGGGTTTTGAATAGGTTGCCCTTCTTTGAGATTTTCAAAATCCATGGATCGATCCAAGTTTTAAAAACATTCTATTTTAAAGATCTTGAGTAACGTAGCTCCTGATGCCAATTGTGGAAAACTAGAAGGGGGGTTGAATAGTTTACCGCTTTTTAAATCCTTTTTAAGCTTGAATATCCTTTAAAAACTTTATGTTTGCTTAAAGATATAAACACAACGTTATATGTTTGATTCTTTGAAAAGCTTTTCATGTGAATAACAATTCTAACTTTACTTGTTTCATACTTTGAAAAGCTTTACTTGTGATGATCCTAACTTTGCTTGTTTAGTTCTTTGAAAAGCTTTACATTTGTTTAAAGATATAAACACAACTTTACTTGTTTAATTCTTTGAAAAGCTTTATATGTGATTAGCGATTCTAACTAAACGACAACATGTAATAAGCAAAGATAAAGAAAGAAACGATCAAACCACAACACGATTGTTTATTGTGGTTCGGCTACAAGGACTCTTTTTCCTTGCCTACATCCACGCCCCGAGTTTCCAACTCGAGAGTTATAAGCATTAATCAACAAGCTCCTTTCACCGACAGAGAAAACCTTTACAACGTCGCTTATACTTTTACCGACACTAAGCTAGATGTCGAGTTCTTTTACACGGGTACAACCACTCCCATCGTCGCTTACACTTTTACCGACACTAAGCTAGATGTCGAGTTCTTTACCAAAGGGTACAACCACTCCCGTTAGTTATTTTACAAGGGTACAACAACTCCCGACATACTACGTATTTTGAGGCCTAAAATACTAAACAATCACTACTACATATATGACATAAATGAGGTATAAAGTAACAAAGTTTATACATGACCAAGCTAACAAGACATGCAACTTTAGAGTTGAAGCTTGTAACTTCTTGAATGATCTTGTGAAGTCCCTTGCTACATAAGAGAATCACACAAGTCAAATGTTACTGAGTTAGTTGAGAGAGTATGTGAAAATATGTCCTAAAAGGGTGACTCAAAACTAACAAATGGTTTGGTTTTTATAGCAAACCATTCTGCAGGTCTGGCGGATCAGGTGGAACCCTCAGATGGGTTCCGCCCGTGTACCCCCCAGGGTTCGGTCAGGGCTGCAGTTGGTTTTGCAATAAATCTTCCAAACCAAACAAGGTCACATCTCATTATACATAGTCAAACACAAGACTTGCAAGCAAACATATGGTTAGTCAAACACTCTTTCTTACCATAAATGTATATTGACAAAGCTTGCCCTAAATGTGATGTGACATTACTATTTTAAGAAATAAATGTGATGTGACAAGACACTTTCTAATTTATTGTTTAAAAGGAAATGTAAACCTTAGTTAAACAAGACTTAAACACTTAAAGTGATGATTTACTCATAGCTAAAGTTCATACTTTGTCATTAACAAAACTTAGCAAAGATCGTAAAATATAAATAACGTTTTTAGGCGATATTTGTATTAACAGTTAATATATATAGATTGCCGCCGATTTTACGCGAGGTTGCCTTGATTGTTTTCTCAGGTTTAACAGGTTATATATGACAAGAAGATGATTTATATTTCTGGAGGGAAGCTTTCAAGGTTCATTTTCTTGGAGGAAGATCTAACCTTGTTGACACACTATCCACATCGAACGAATCAGGGGAGTATTTGTTTTCATTCTTTTACCTATTTTACTTTTATATTCTTTAATTGAACATTGGGACAATGTTCATTTTAAGTTTAAGGGGAGGGTAAATGATGATACCTTATAGGATACTATTGCACTTGAGTTTGTTTGTTTGATGGTTAGTTTGTAATAAAACTAAGAGAAATACTTGTTAGTGCAATTTTAGCGCCAAATTTAAAATTTTTTGCAACATTTAGGAGTGAAACTTTAGCCTTAACAAGCGTCTCATGGATTGGAGTTGTATAACTAGCATAAAACTGTACCACTTAGAAAATTTTCCACCCAAATATGTGAGGTTCGCCTTTAGATTTGATAGGAAAATCATTTATTATTAGTGCTTATGAGTGTACCGGTAGCATTTAGATTCTAGAACTTGCGTTAGTGATGCATCCTGAGATCGCTAGTGAGACTACATTCGTGTAGTAGGATTTACTACATGATAAGCGGCATTAGGATCACCCTTGTGTTTAAATCCGTATTATAATTACTTGACCATTTAAGTCATATTACTTGACTAGTAAAGTCAATTAATTTTTCCCACACCTTAGCGTTGTACTCATTTTTAGTACACGATACCCCTAGTACACCCCCCCCCAGCCTATCTTTTCGTTTCTAACTTTAAGAATCTTACTTAAAGAAAGAATTTGTTACAACCCACCCCAAATGTGCAACCAAATCGCCTTAGCCTTCCTTGTATGCACTCTTGTTATTTGTTTAAACCCTTAGTTAATTGTCTAATTGATTACATAGTTGCTAACTCGAGTCATATCTTGTACATATTGTTTTGGGATGATTGAGACTCATGGGTAAAGTAATAATGTTTTGGAGTAATGGGGAAGAACATCAAATTATTACCCCATATGTGCATTAATCTTAAAAAGTACTCCAAGTGTTTTGATTATCTTGATTCGAGTCATTAGAGTAGTTTATTGTAAAGTATGTAAAAGTTCAAGTGTAAGGGGAATGTACATTCCCTATGATGTATTACTTTGGATGGTAGGGTAAAGGTGTATGCAAAAAAAAAAAAAAAAAAAAAAAAAAAGAAAAGAGAAAAAACATACGGACTACCATCCCGTTTCATTCTATGTTTATTTTAATTTTTTTGTTATTTTTGATTTATTAGCTTAAGTTGAGTCGAGTTTTTGCTTAGCAATGCCATTTGTACATGTAATTAACCAAGATGATTAACTCGCTACCAGTAAATATTGCCTTTATCTAACAAAACCGTGTTTTCCATATCCCTACACCTAACGTTATAACCCTTTAAAAGACCTCTTTGATAGTTTATCCTAGGTGCTTACGCCAAGTGGTGGAGGTTTGATCCTTTCCCAAGCCTATGGTAATCTATTTGCTATGACAGGTAGTGAGAGATGTTTTCCATTTCCTTAATGTGATATATACTTTATTACACCCGAGAGATGTGAGTATCTAAACACTATTTGTGAGATGCTAGTGTATGACCTCCGTGCTTGTTTTTGGTTTTTAGTGGAACGATTATTTGTTGTAATTACCTTTTTATTAGTGTTAAATGACCCCTAACTTGTATTTTGATTAGAATAAAAGCGTATTTGCTTGAGGACAAGCAAATCTCAAGTGTAAGGGTATTTGATGAGGCGAAAAGTGTACCGCTTTTAAGGGGTCATTTAAGCCCGAATTCGTGATTATTTGATCAAATATTGCCCTAAATCGTTCCTTTTGTCATTTTAGGTACTTTTGAGGAGAAATCTGGAAAAGGAAGTGTTTTGGACATTTTTGGAGCATAAAAGTGAAGAAAATGACAAAGTCTCAAATTCCTTGCTGGGAACAGTACCTGACGACGTCAAGACATTACACATGACGGCGTCAAGAGTGACAAAAGAGGTGGATGTGCAACTTATAACGTGACGGCCCAGAACATTTTCTTTGTTAATGGCCTGACGGCGTCACCAAGGCCGTCAGGGTCCAAATACTAGTGACGGCCCAGAGCTTATTTCTACATGACGGCGTCAGAAGTGGATCTAGGCAATACGAATTTCAACTTGGCGGCGAGTTGATGGCGTCAGAGGCTAACACATGACGCCGTCAGGATGCTTAGTCTATATACATTTTTCCAATTTTTCATTGTAAAGTGTGGAACAAGTTGTGAAATATCACACACAAACCCTAGGTCGAATTTCCTGCATATTGGAGGGGTTTCAAACCCTTCTTTCTTCCATGTTTTAATAAAGATAAGTTCTCCAATAATCATTCAATATGTCTATGTATTGTTTGATTCTATCTTATGTTTATCTTTCTTTTAACATGTTAGGCTAGGCTTTTATTGTGTTTGCTTAGATATAGTGAAATCTAGATGTTGATTGTTGGTTGATTGTTTTTTTATAATTGTTACGGATGATTGTATTCGATGTTAGGCTTAAGAAAACTGGCAGACTTCCATTGGTAACTTGCTTGAACGTCTTAAGAAACATGATCGGAGGTGTACTACAATTTTTGGTTGTATTTAATGCATAAGAGAATTCTAATGATCTCATGTTAGGAGCTTTTAATCGGCTCGACATAGGAGTGAAGTAGGATCTTATAGAGTTAGGGAATATTGTGCACGGCCCTATGACTAGTGTTAAGGAATATAACCCGTCATCCATGCAATTGTAACAAGCTAATCAACCGGTAAAAGATATCCAGGGAGTAATGAAATCTAAGTAAACACAACTTTTCTCATTATTATTCCCACCACATTAGTAAATTAGTTTAATTTTCATTTCTTTTATTTTATTTTGATTGCATTTTTAGTTAATTGGGTTAGTTGGCTAGCAACTAATTCCGCCCACTCCTTCAAAACCCGAGATTTTACTTGCTTTCCATAAAATACAAAAATACAAAAAGAATCATCCCTGACCTCTAGACCTAGTTTAGTAGGCTTTCTAATCCTAGCAACACTATTCCTGAGTTGAACGATCAATCCCCCGGTACTTGTCACTATATTATACTACAATGATCAGGTACACTGCCTGATGGGGGTTGTAAGCTTCTCAAGATCCCTTGAGAGGTAAAACCTGTTGAGAGGGCGCAATTCCCACGTATCACATTGTCATCAGGAAGATCATCATTTGGAACCGATCCATGAGCCGCACCTTGATAACCCAGTGACTTCTGTTGACTCGGATAACCCGAACCGGTTCCAACATAAAAATCTTGATTGTTGCATAATTGATCTATAAAATCACAAGCATCAAGATTGATGTGGTTAACCGGAGAATAACTTTGATAATTTGAATATGAAGACGTTGATTAGTCCAGTGTTGGACGATACACCGATTTGGGTGAGCCATACATAGATTGTTGGCTTCGACGGGAGTAGCTTGGTTGTGGTTGTTGGTTGTTTTGATACGGTGGAATAAATGACGATTCATAGGACGATTCATAGCAAATGGATTGAATGTTTGTTGGTGTGGAGGTTGTTGAGATTGTTAATCAAGAGTAGCGGGTCGGAAATTGACGTTTGGTTGTGATGTTAATTGCGGAATGTTTTGTGTGATCGGGATTTTCGGCCTTTTGGTTGTGGTGTTTGCTTAGACATTTTGAATAGAGATAATTGTGAGAGTTTGTGAATTTGAAGTGTGTAAATATGTTTTGTTAGTATGTCGTATTTATAAGTGTGTAAAAAGTTTTTTTTTTTTTTTTTTTTTTTTTTTTTTTTGTTTTCTCTCTCTCTCCAAACGTTTAATTTTCAAACGGTAACATGAATAAAAAAAGGCAAACAAAATAGAAATGTGAATCGATGGCTGGGTTACCAAGTCATTTTTTGCGTCTGGCATATATAAGTTAACACGTCAGACGTTTTCAAGTGGGTGCACTAGTTCCTATGTGTCCTGCCAAATAAGATTCTCCACAACCACCAAATATTTGAACTTATCATTTGAGAATTGAGATATTAAAGCCCAGTTTAGATAGGGCGTTGTATATATACGAACATTATTAAGAAAAAGGAACGAAGACATACCGCTGGTAATCGAGAAAAAGAAAAAGAATTTGGAGCGTGCTAATAATGTGTTGTGAATAAGAATTTAGGAAATGGAAAATATCTTTCAATTAATCATTAACTAGGAGATTTACAAAGAGTATATATAGACAAACATTATGTCAAAACCTTAATACTAGGCTGTGAGCGGACTATATGATAACATCCACTAATAATGATCTATAATAGTTTGATTTTTTTTCTTTTTTCTTTCTTATTTTTTTTTTCCACGTGACAACAAACAACAACAACAACAAGCCAACAATAGTGTAGCCATTTTAATCCTTTTTGTAATTTTAAGGTTAGATTTAATTTCCTTTAAATAGTATAAAAGTTTGTTTTAAGTTTTTATTACAAGATTTGTTATACGTACCTAATTCTTTGTATTTTTTTGCCAGTTTAATACTTTTGACTTATTAAACTTTATTTTTTGTTTCGTACTTTTAGGTTTATAGATTTTTAATATTATCAAAATTATAAAAATAAAAAGATAAATAAAAAACATAAAAAAACGAAAAATCCGCGCCAGGGGTGGTACAACTTGTTAAAAGTATGGGTGAACACAAAAACCGAAAAATCGAATGTAGAACGAAAAAACCAAAAAAGCCTGCACCAAAAAACCTAACCAAATGAAAACCAACGGAGGCAGTTTTGAGTTTTAAAAAAAATCGAATGTTTTGGGCGGTTTTGCATATGAAAATCTGGATCGAAAAATTGGCCCTGCCCGCCTCTGTATATCTTTCAACTTTTTAAAATAATCTTATCTTTATAAAATACTTAATTTGATAATTATTTACTTAAAAAGGGATTGACCATATGTTCTAAACGTTTTCTCTTATTTGCCGATTCATCTCCTATAATTCCTAGGTAGTTCCAACTAAGGTTGCAAAAATCACGAGTCGGTAGTCGGGCGGTCGACACCTTGTAGCTTGTAATCGGTTTAGGTGGGATGTTAGGAATATAAATATTCATCTGAAAGACTCGGTCACCCCGAGTATCATTTAGCATTAGTTAGCTCGTAGTCGTAATCGTTTAGGTTTAGTTTTAGTTTAGATATCGTAACATCGTGGAGTCAGGTTGGGTCTTTACCCACTTTCAGCCACTCCACAGCCCGTTTTATGGGGCGTTGGTATGTAACTATAAATACCCTCTCCCACCAAGGGAGAGGGTTGGACGTTTCATGATAATCTAATACTTCACTAGTTTCTCTCACTAGAAAAGGCTCCCACTTTCTCTCTCTAAAACTCTTCTTCTAATTGAATCAAACACCTAACCATACATGTTTATGATTATGAGTAATCTATAATTGGTATCAAGAGCCATTGTTACATCCTAGGAGATTGCTAGAATCGGATTTAGGTGTGGTTTTGTGGTTGGTTTTAGCTTAGAATAGTTTCTCTAAGTGATGTTGTTTATGCTATATGTGATGTTATGGGTATAATTTCTTGTTTGTGTTATATGTGATGTTATGGGTATACTTTCTTGATTAGAGGTGTTAGTTTTACTTAGTTTTGCAGTTGGTTAAGCTAAATCATTCGTTGGTTTGGACTTTGATGCATTTTGGCACAAATTTCATTCTAGCGAGTTGAGACTCGGAGTTGTTTTTCTTGGTAGCAAGTTGGTGAAATTCTGACTAGCGAGTTGGTGGTTTACTATTTTGGGATAAAAGGACAAATCGCTAGAAAGCGACTGATTTGTCCTATTGTAGTAGCGAGTTGGTCTAGCGAGTTGACCTATTCAGCGAGTTGGTCTAACGAGTTGACCTTTTCAGCGAGTTGCTAAAGTTAGCGAGTTTCTCAAGTTAGTGAGTTGCTCATTCTAGAGAGTTGCTCATTCAGAGAGTTGCCATTCTAGCGACTTGGTTTTCAGCGAGTTGCCATTCTAGAGAGTTGCTCATTCAGCGAGTTGGTGTTTAGGGAGTTAGCATTCAGCGAGTTGGTCATTTAGCGAGTTGACCAAAGTTGACTTTTTACGTCAAAACTTCAAAAGGCCATAACTTTTGAACCATAACTCCGTTTTCAGCGAAATACCTATCAAAACGACCGGAACAAGCTGAATATTGTGAGGTTTCATGCCAAAGTCGTGAAACGAATTTTCGAGGCCCAAATCACCTCCGGAGTGAAGTTTTTGAGGTTTTAAGTTTTCAGACCATAATTTCGCCATTGCAACTTGCATCAACCGAACCAAATCACACTGCTTGTTGATTACTCACTGCTAGGTGATCAAGTTGTTGTTAGTTGATAATACGCTGCGAGTTGAATAGTTCTGTGATTTGAGAATTGTTGCGATTTGAGTTGTTGCGACTTGTCCAATTACAATCTGACGTTGCAAGTTGATTCCTGCAATTTGAGTAATTGCGATTTGACTTAGTATGATTTGACTCATTGTGACTTGACGTAGATAACTTACTGTACCTTGCAAGGTTTATCATCTCATACTCAATCACTTAAGTACTGAGCATCATTTCGCGGTTTCTTTTGTTGATTTTATAAAATCCCGCGAAAGATTCGATTTCTCGGTTTAAATCACAAGAGTTGTAAAATCCCGTGCACGTCTACATCATGTCAAATTCTTTAGATTCAGTCATACATGAGATACTTAAATTGTACGACATGATCTATGAACATAAGACTTCCAACCCTTCATAACAAATTAATGTGTTTGAGTCTGATAATGCTGCAATGGAATCTTCGTGCTCGAAGTCTCAAGTAAATGAACTTCATCAGCCAATTTAATTGCCCGATAATGAAAAGGATAGTTGCATTGAATGTTTTCAATTACTTCATTTACATCTCAAGGTTCTCTTTGCACAACCTGAATACTTGGGAGGTTACAACCGTGCATTCGCAACACTCTTTGGTCAAAACGTTGAGACCTTCACAGTCAAAATGACTCTATGTTGGGAATTCTGCTAAATAGAGAATTCTGCTGAAGTTACTGCTGATGGTTCCTGCTGAAGAGATGGTTCCTGCTGAAGCAGTATATCTGCTGAAGAATAGTTTCAGCATAGTTTGTTTCTGCGGATATAGATATTCCGTGTATTTTGTTATTTAGTTTGGATATGCATGAGTTTATTTAGGAAGTGATAATGCATATCTCTTTAAGTTTATAGAAGATACGATTCTTGTGAAACGGTTTAGGGTTCCTTGGCTATAAAAGGAACACACGATTATGTATTAGGTACATGTTTTTAGAAAAACAATTTCAGTATTATTAAAAGATCCATAGAGGATCAAGTCTTCTTAGTAATCATTGTTTATACTTGTGTATATTTTCTGCTTCAGAATACAAGTTATAGAGATTTTCTTTTAGTGTGTTTGTGATTACATAAACATAACTAACGATCCACGAGTGCTCAAAGATCTATCAAGGTCTAAGGTTCAACAACTGGTATCAGAGCCTCGGGAGAGTCTCTGTGATACTAAGAAACATCAATCTTACACCCTCTCAATCAAAAACAGCCAAAACAATGACTGGATCAGATGATGAATCTGATGCTACTCAGACCCAAAACACCACATCTTTCCAACAACTAACTCTCACAAACAGTAATGCCAAATTCCCATACCTTAAGAATGCAGAGGAATATGCATTTTGGTCTATGAAAATGCAAAACTGGATCACCAATATTGACTGGAATCTTTGGGAAGTTGTCCGTAAGGGTAACAGCTTGAAGAAACACATCAAAGATGCTGATGGGGTGGTTACCATCATGGGTCCTAAAATTGCTGAAGAAGTTCTAGCTGTTCAGAGAGAGAATAAAGTAAGAACTATTCTCCTTCAGGCTATACCAGATGACCACATGGGTGACTTTCACTTCATGGAAGATGCTAAGGACATTTGGATGGCAATCAAGGCTAGGTTTGGTGGGAACAAGGAGTCAAGGAGGATGAAGAAATCCATGCTGAAACAACAATTTCAAGAATTCTAAATATCCAAGGAAGAAGGAATTCACAAGGGCTATGACAGGTTTCATAGGATTTTGAGTCAATTAAATCAGCTGAAGGCTAGACCAGATAATGAGGACTGCAATGCTAAGTTCCTAAGATCTTTGCCACCGTCTTGGTTGCAAGTAAGCATTGCTCTCAAAGCTAAAGGTGGATTGGATATGCTCTCTTTTGATGATCTCTACAGCAGACTTAAATCTCTTGAGCCTGATGTCAGAAGTCCCATTCGTACATCCACTCACTCAGCCTTTGTTAGCACTAGATCCAATCAGGTGACTCATGCCTCAAGCCCATATTCCTCAGCATCCTCTTCCCACATCATCACCAAATCAAATTCTCAACGAAAATCCAGTAATGTAATGGAAGAGGTACTTCACTCTTTTGTTGTTGAATATGAACATCAGCAGCACCTAGCTTATGAGGATTTTGAACACTTGGATCCACTAGATATGGAAGAGATGAACTTGAAATGGCAGTTGGCCATGATTTCTCTGAACATCAAAAGGTTTGAGAATAAGTCTGGGAGAAAGTTTGGTTTTCAGGGAAGAGATCCAGCAAGATTTGACAGAAGAAAGGTCAAGTGCTACACTTGTGGTCAGATGGGTCACTTCTCCAGAGAATGCAAGGATAGAAAGCCTGGTGATGAGGTTAGATATAGTTCCTATTAGCAGAGTCTAGTGGAAGCTGGAACTTCTAAAGCAAGAACTTCCAAAGCTTTGGTCATTGTGGATGAACATATCAACTGGACGGTTCATGAGCCTGTTGATGATGAAGCTTCTGGTTCTGAGCAGGTTTATATGCTGGCAAGCTGCAGTACAGAGGATCAGCATGATCAAGTTGCCTTGATGGGCATCTCTCAGATACATAACTGTGTTTTTGGTTGTAGTGTAAGATATAATGAACTTAAGGAAGCTTATGATGAATTGAAACCTAAATATAATGAATGTTATGTAGAAGTTGAGGCTTATAAACAGGCTTTAAAAACTTTAGAAAGACAAAAAATATGGTTTCAAAAGAATCAGCTAGCTTATGATGAAAAGATAAGGGTGTTAGAAAGTGAATTAGAATGTGCCAAAATTGATTTAAGGCGTACTAAGAAAGAAAAAGCTGATGTAATTTTAGATAACCTAGAGCTAAAAGAGAAACTAGATGAGGAAGTAGCTAGACATAAAACTTTGTTAATATCAGGTGATAACTTAGCTAGCTTACTTTATGGTAGCCAATCTGTAAACTCAGGGATAGGTTTATGTTTTAAGAAGTATGTTGGTTTAGAAGCTAGGAATGATCTAGGTAAGTCAACACCAGCAGGTTTAGCTAATTATGTAAAAGAAGGTAACTTACATGCTGTATCTGGACCTATTAGAGTAGAACACATGCCCACTGACCTTTCCATATCTGTTGACTTTGATGGATCAAACCATCTTTATGGAAAAAATTCAAGTGACTTGCCAGACCCTGATTCTAAATCTACTGACTTTGTCTCTTGTTCTGACAGTGACAAGTCCTCTGCCCAAGGGTCTACTACATATACCAGTTGTGATTCAAGTGAAAAGTCAGACCTTCCCAAGACCTCACCCAAGACAACACCCAAGATTCCCCACAAGCCTGTTAGAGTTACTGCTGATTCCAAGACAATTTCCTCTGAAGACTTGTTATTTAATTCTTTGCAAAACAATGTTTTTAATTATGTCAAAAACAATTCTGTTAATGCTTGTGGTTTGAATGCTTTTTCATGTTATGGAACATCTTTCACTTTGAATAAATCTTCTAAAAAGAAGAAATGCTTTGTGTGTGGAAGTAAATTTCATTTGATTAAGGATTGTAATTTTCATAAGCAAAGAATGGGTGTATGTGCTAGTCAAAGGAAACCTAGACCAATGTGGAAAAATGTTAATGATATACCATCTTTTGTTCCACAAGCAACTCATAAAATCAACAAACATAATTCTGCTGATAAACCTTCTCCTTGGAGAAGATCTGTTGCTAGACCATATGTGAGACCAACTAGTTCTTATTTTCAGAATAGTTTTTGGCCTAGATATTTGACTCAATGTATGTTGGTGGAGGGATTGGGATACTGCTGTGAAGCCTTCAGCAGGTTGTTCTTGGACTAAGAAGGGACCTAATTTTAAATACAGGCCCAAGAACAATGGTGGATCTTATGCATCTCCATGGCCTAACTCTTATGATCCACAAGGCAGGCTCAAGTCAGCAATGACTTGAGTCTCCAATGTATACTAACTTTTTGTATAGTTTTTGTTGTTGTTTTAGGATCATCCCCTGAAAAGTACAGATTTAGGCATAGTAGATAGTGGTTGTTCCAGGAGCATGTCAGGAAACAAGGATAAGATGCATTATTTTGTACCTATAGAAGGAGGAGGCAATGTGCCTTTTGGTGGAGGAGATGGTAGAATACTGGGAAAGGCACAATAAGAACACCTCTGTTGGATTTTGAGAATGTATACTATGTGAAAGAACTGCAACATTTCAACTTGTTCTCAGTATCACAAATTTGTGACACCAAGAATAAAGTCTTCTTCTCTGAGGATGAATGTCTTGTGCTCTCTAAAGACTTCAAACTTCCAGAAGATACAACCATTCTGCTAAGAGTTCCTAGAATTTGTACATTTTCAATTTGAATGATGCCCAACCTGAAGGTGATCTAACATGTTTGGTGGCCAAAGCATCCCTGGATGAATCTACAAGATGGCATAGGAGGATGGCTCATGTGAATTTCAAGACCATTAATAAGCTTTCTAAACTTGGTCTTGTTCAGGGAGTTCCTTCAAAAGTCTTCACCAATGAACATAATTGTGTTGCCTGCAACAAAGGAAAGCAACACAGAGCCTCTTACAAAGCCATAACAGCTGTGAGCACCATCTCAGAACCTCTTCAGTTGCTGCACATGGATCTATTTGGTCCAACTCCAATCACAAGTATTGATCATAAGTACTTCTACCTGGTAATCACTGATGATTATAGCAGGTTTTGTTGGGTATTCTTTTTGAAAACTAAAGATGAAACATCTCCTATTTTAAAAGAATTCATTACCCTTATTGAAAACTAGCTAAATAAAAAGGTTAAAGGCATTAGGTGTTAGAACTTTGTAAATCTAAAGGGATAAAAAGGGACTATAACACTCCAAGAACCCCACAACAAAATGGGGTTGCTGAAAGAAAGAATAGGACCTTAATAGAGGCAGCAAGATCCATGCTTGGAGACTCTAAGTTACCTACTATGTTCTGGACTGAAGCAGTAAGCACTGCTTGTTATGTTTTGAACAGGGTATCCATCACTAGACCTCATTTCAAGACACCTTATGAACTTCTCACTAGGAAAGTTCCTGATATCCATTACCTTAAACCTTTTGGCTGTAAAGTGACCAATTTGAACACTAGTGATTCACTGGGAAAGTTTGATGGAAAAGCTGATAAGGGATATATTGTGGGTTATTCAGCTCATAGTAAGGCCTATAGGGTTTACAATTTACATGCTAAGAAGATTGAGGAGACCCTTAACCTGATATACCTAGAAGATCAGCCTAATGTTCAAGGACAAGGTCATACTTGGTATTTTGACCTGGATTACTTGACTGATCACTTGGGCTATACTAGACATGTTTCTAACCAATCTGCAGGTACAACAGAGTCTCCCACTAACCATGCAGGTACCCTGGATGATGACTCAGATGGTGAATCTGAGCAAGATGAACATACCATTGTTGTACCTTCTTTTCCTCCTAACCCATTTGCAGGTGATCATTCTGCTGACGAGCATGAAGATGAGTCACACTATGCAGAGGATCTTGCTAGAATCAAGAAGCAAGAACATGCAGCCACTCAAGAAGCTGAGAGGCTTGGTGAGAAGTTTGCAAGCGAGACTAAGGCTTTACTCAAACAATCATCACAAGCAGTCAGTGGAAACCAGGATTCTGCTGACAGTTCTACTGAAGGTTCTCCTGTTTCTTCTGACATGATCAAATCTGCTGATAGTCCCGCAGCACAATCTCCAATCTCTACAAGTGTGTCCACAGACTTTGGAAAACCATATACAAGATTTCCAAGTCCTTATGATCTTGGTAATCACCAACCCAAAGCTGGAATCTTCACCTCCTCTTCCTATGACAGTGATTTTGGACCCACAGTGAACAATCTTGACACCACCATTGATGTCAACCCCACTGCAACAAAAAGGATCAACATTGCTCATCCTCTATCAAAGATTATTGGAGATCCTCAAGCACCTGTTAGAACTAGAAGTTCTGTGAAAAACACTAAGTATGGTGAAGTTGCTTTCATTTCCTATGTCTCTAATCAACAAAGGGACAATCATACAGACTTTAATCATTGTTTGTTTGCTTGCTTCCTTTCTCAAATGGAGCCAACCAGTGTTCCTCAACTACTTGCTGATTCAAGTTGGCTTGAAGCAATGAAAGAAGAGATGCTACAATTTAAGAATCAGCAGGTTTGGATACTGGTACCTCTCCCTGATGGAAAATTTGCAATTGGGACAAAATAGATTTTGAAGAATAAAAGAGATGCAAGGGGTATTGTGGTGAAAAATAAAGCAAGATTAGTAGCTCAGGGGTTCAGGCAAGAGGAAGGCATAGACTATGATGAAGTCTTTGCACCAGTGGCTAGAGTTAAGGCAATTAGAATCTTCTTGGCTTATGCATCTTATATGGGTTTCATGGTGTATCAGATGGATGTGAAAGGTGCTTTTCTATATGGTGAGATTGAAGAGGAGGTTTATGTAACTCAACCCAAGGGTTTTAAAGACCAAGATCATCCCAATCATGTTTACAAGGTGGTAAAAGCTCTCTATGGACTACATCAAGTACCAAGAGCTTGGTATGCTAGGCTTTCTGCATTTCTGCTGAAGCATGGTTACAGAAGAGGTGCCATTGACAAAACACTCTTTCTTAAGAAAAACTCCAGGGATATCATTCTTGTGCAAGTTTATGTGGATGACATCATATTTGGCTCCACTAAAGAAGAATGGTGCAAGGAGTTTGAGGACTTGATGAAGGGAGGGTTTCAGATGAGTGCTGTGGAGGAGCTTACTTTCTTTTTGGGTTTACAAGTTCAGCAGAAAACTGATGGTAAATTTATCAGTTAGGATAAATATGTGAGGGATATGTTGAAGAAGTCTGATATGGAAAATGTCAGAATTGGCACTACACACTATGAAGCTCCAAAACCAAAGAATAATCTTGAACCAGATCCTGCTGTGAATGTTCATTTATATACAGATCCATGATTGGTTCATTGATGTATTTGACAGCTTCTAGGCCTGACATTACATTTGCTGTGAGTGCTCGTTTTAGACACCAGGTCACTCCCCTTACTTCCCACTTGAATATCTATATTCGCAGAAACAAACTATGTGGAAACTATTCTTCAGCAGATATACTGCTTCAGCAGGAACCACCTCTTCAGCAGGAACCATCAGCAGGAACTTCAGCAGAATTCTCTATTTAGAAGAATTCCCAACAATCCTCCCCTAATCTTGAATTTGACAATGGTTAAGTTCAAGATTCTTCATAGATCTTGAAAGTTACAAATCAAGAGGATTGAATTCGAACATTGATGCATGGGAAATGCACCAGGCTTTACCTCTCAAGGGATCTCGAGAAGCTTACAACCCCCACCAGGCAGTGTACCTGATCGTTGTAGTATAGTATAGTGACAAGTACCGGGGGATTCATCGTTTAACTCAGGAATAGTGTCGCTAGGATTAGAAAGCCTAAAAACTAGGTCTAGATGCGAGGGATGATTCTTTTTGTATTTTTATATTTTATAAAGGCAAGTAAAAATCTCGGGTTTTGGAAGAGTGGGCGGAATTAGTTGCTAGTCAACTAACCCAATAACTAAGATGCAATCAAAATAAAATAAAAAAAATGTAAATAAACTAAATTAAACTAGTGGTGTGAGCAATATATGGGAGAATTGTGTTTACTTAGATTTCACTACTCCCTAGATATCTTTTATAGGTTAATTACTTGTTACAGTTGCGTGGATGACGGGTTATATTCCTTACACTACTACAAAAAATCTCACAGAAACTGGTCAAAATTGCCTATGAAGAGTGGTTTTGCAACCACTCTCTGAAGGGGGGTATCTCCATGATCGAAACTTATAGAAACCGGTTTGGCAACCTGTCTCTATTAGAAGCATCGACACCAGTTTTCTCCTTTAAATAGGTCTCCATTATATAGTAAGCAAACATATTTTTATTGTACATTGACACCGGTTCTCCCACAAACTGTGTTTATAGAAGCATCCAACCTATCTTTATAAAGAGTAAAAAGATATGTTTTTATCTCAAAACCTGTCTTTTTGATAAATCTATTTTATTAAAAAAAAAAAATCATTTCTAAAATTTTCCAATTTTTTCGAAATTGGAAAAAAATTTAGAAATGAATTTTTTATAATGAAATATATTTATAAATGCAACAAATATAAATAAAGTGATTAAAATACACTACAAATGTCGAAATCAACAAAGTAAATTAAGATAATACATCAATTCAACTAAACATAAATCCTGGGAAAAATCCAAATTAAAACACTAGAATTCAACAAACTATAAATAAAAACACTATAATTCAACATAACTGAACATCACGAGGATTTACGACCCGCGCTTCGCATCTTTATCTCCAAATAACCGTTTGATATAAGCAGGAGGATCCAGTTCTGGTTCCATAAATATTTTCCCTCCCCCACAACAAACATGATATTCAACTTGTCCGGTGTTAGAGTGCCCTTCGAGTCAATCGCCCAAGTCAATATAAGTTGGTGACAAACCTACAATCAATAGTTTGATACAATGTTACTGAAACTTTCAGAGAAACAACTAAAAAAATCATTTGAATTCAACATTTTTAGTTACGGCAACCTCAAGTCTCATCCTCCCGTATGATTATTGCTTCATAAAGTGTATCACTTAAAGCATTAATTATGCAAATATATGATACCAAAATAACACTAGAATCACTTAAACCTCACTGCCTGTAAATATTGTTCACCTAGATTCACCAACCTTATTTTCTAATAAGAAAGATTAATCTACTCCCTTAATCCAATAATGGAACATTTCAGATGAATCTATGATACAGTATTCAGATAATTTTATTCACATTGCAAACATCACCAAAATATTAACTATTAACTTCGTCAGTGTTATTAGTAATACTGCAATTACTCAATAAAGAGGTACAAGGGTCTGCAATGCATACCTAGCCACAATGAGGACAGAGTTTGATGGTATTCTTGCCTTTGATTCACGAAGCTGTGCCATAACATAAAAATACTCAGAAGTCAGACATCATAATCTTTCGATTAGCATGTATTTGACAGTAAAACATTGAAATTTTTGGATTGTCCGTAAATCTGTACATAAGGTTACTTAACTTTCAACCCAAAGCGATGTCATACTCTAGTTGTCCACAATAGCAAGCGAGTGCTAAAAAAAAAAAAAAAAAAAAAAAAAAAAAAAAAAAAAGAAAAAAAAAAAAAACTGGAATCATGTGTTATGCATGCCAGATTAAAGATTGAACCATTATAAAACATGAATTACACAAAGTTTGGTATATGATATTACTATGATGTTCGGCTGATAAGCTGAAAAGAAGAGTACCTGCATTTACGTTACAACGGCATTGGCCATGTACAATGGAGTCTCTCAATACTACAAAACGTGAAAATATATTAACAATTAATTGAGCAAAATACAATGGGATTAAGAACACAACTAAACAGTGCAAAGGGAAAGTTAGAATTTATATGTAATTTTATCCATGATTATGTGCAGATAGGTAAAATACCTAGTAACTGCATAAACGTTTTTGCAATCACCCACAAATTCAGATCATACTCACAGGACCAAAACTCAGAACCTGAGCATTGAATAAACAAAATTTAGTACATTTCAAATGCTTGCTAATAAGCTTGATTATGATTAAAAAACGAATTATGCCAGATCTAGAATACACGAAAGGAAAAAGAAAAAGTTGGTATCTTACCCATACCTAGCCCTTGAACACACCCCATGAACACGCCCTCTGAACACGTCCCGTGAGCACACCCACTGAACCAACACATTTAACCCAATCTGAATTCACTCCTCTGAACATGTTGCCTTAATGGCGAAACCCGTTTATCATTCTTATATACGTCTAATTTCAGGTAGCAAGATTGTTTTCCCATCGCAAAACACAAAAAAACATCAAAAAGATAAATCTGAACCTCATATCCTTTTGCACATATCATTACTTTCGATTACCCATTTCTTATCATTCAATATCAAATATTTCTTATCATTCAATATCAAATAATCAATCTCCTCATGATATTACAAAACAAAGCATAAACCAATTACTAAGGTCCATATTAACACGAACATTCTCACTACAGTTAATAAGAAGACATTGCCGCAACAAATAATCACCATTTAAATGCATCCATAAAAGTCGAGCTAAATTTGATAATTACCAATTTGCCATCAACTAATTCAATACTAGTATTATGTAAAAAAAAATAGTCAATGAAAACTCAAAAAAATATGTGATAAATGAATGCCTATTTACCAATTGTGAACTAATTTCACGGTATTGGTGTAGATCCCACAGCAGACATGTGTTGCCGTTGACGAATCGTATCTGTGATTGTGATTGTGATAACGATATCGCTTTCTCGTGGATGTGAACACCGACGGATGGTGGTGGTAGCAATAACGATGGCGTTCTAGGTGGTGGTGATTGCGGTGGTAATAGATTTGGTGGTGGTTATAAAGGCGGATCCCAGCGACAATATCGATGATTGCGGCGGTTAATGGTGGTTCCCGGCGTTATCTATGGTGGTGGTGGGTTTCACTGGGATGATGAAGAGAAATGAGAGAGTATGTGTGTGTTTATAGGTGTGAACTATGTGTTTTAAGAAGTTTTTTTTAGGTTTATATATGTTAGAAATCAATGGTTGATATGAGTTTGATCTAACGGTTCAGATTCCTTATAAATAGCGCGAGGTGTGACGTGACGTGGCATAACGTCATGACTAAGCCTCAAGTATTAGCAGCCAAGGCTAAGCTTTTGCGTTTATAAAGCGTGGTATAAGGCGGCACAAAATATGAAAATATAAATATATCGAGTTTACAAAAAGACATAGCATAAGGCGGCATAACACGTGACGTGATGACATGACCAAGCCTCACACCTTTGCGGGGCCTATGTGAGTCCTTTGCGAGCCTTTTAGAACCATGCCCACATTATAAAATCTTTATATAATTGAACAGAAGTAGGGATATAGTTAAAGTCCTAAAACCTAATAAACACATATTAAAACATACTTTTGTAAACACATAATCAGCTATAAACAGCATATCTATAATATTCAAAATAATATGTAAGGGAATCATTGTATTATTTTATAAGCATTATGGTATGTTTTAGCTTTTATTCAAGTAAATGAGTATTTTTCCAAAATAATTATTTGCACATTACTTGGAAGTTCAAAATAAAGAATACTCGCACCGGTTGTTTTTTCAAAAACGGTCTCTATAACATAAATACATAGAAACATGTTGTTACATACACATCAGTGTCTTTGATTGTGTAAAAAAACCGGTTTTTATCCACAAACCCAGTTTTTATATGTTTTGTATTATGAACACTAGTTTTTTCAAGAAAACCAGTCTTAGTTCCTTCCATTCCCGCTAGTTTTTTACCATAGGAACAGGGTTTTATATAACCAGTCTCTATTTTTGGGGTGTTTATAGCCTTTTGTGTAGTAGTGTTAATACCAATCATGGGGTGGCGTACTTACTTCCCCAATTCTATAAGCTCCTACTTCACTCCTATGTCGAGCCGGCTAAGAAGCTCCTAACATGGGATCACTAGAATTCGCTCATGCATTAAATACAACCATAAAAACCTAGTACACATCGGTTCATGTTTCTTAAGACGTTCAAGCAAGTTACACAATGGAGATCTGCCAGTTTTCTTAAGCCTAACATTGAAATCATTCATCCATTACAACTATAAACAAGCAATCAACCTATAATCAACATCTAGGTTTCATTACATCTAAACAAACACACAAAAGATCTAGCCTAGCATGTTAAAATGAAGACAAGCATAAGATATATTCAAACAACACAAAGAAATATTGAATGAATTGAAAGAAAACTTATCTCAATTGAACATGAAGGGTTTCAAGGGGTGAAAACCCTTGAAAATACTGTTACAAACGACCTAGGGTTTATTAGGTTCGGCCCTAGAATTCTCCACACAAGTTCCTCTTCTAATGAATGAAAAATAGAAAAGTATATATAGATTTTGTGAGGTGACGGCGTCAAGAGTAAAATTCTGACGCTGTCATCTCGCCGCCAATAAAGTTCTCGGACTGCCTAGATCTAGATCTGACGCCCTACTTCTGACGCCGTCACGTTTTCTCTAGGCCGTCATCCATTTTGCTCCTGACGCCGTCATAAAATTCTTCTTGACGCCGTCAGGTACTGTTCCCAGCAAGGAAAATTAAGTTTTTGCCGTTTTCTTCACTTTTATGCTCAAAAAACGTCCAAAATACTTCCTTTTCCAGAATTCACTCCCAACGTACCTAAAATCACAAAAGGAACGATTTAGGGCAATATTTGATCAAATAAATTCCAATTCCGGCTTAAATGACCCCCTAAAAATGATTCATTTTTCGCCTCATCATATACCCTTACACTTGAGATTTGCTTGTCCTCAAGCAAATGCACTTTTATTCTAATCAAAATACAAGTTAGGGGTCATTTAACACAAATATAAAAGTAATTACAACAAATAATCATTCCACTAAAGACCAAAGACAAGCACGGAGGTCATACACTAGCACCTCACAAATAGTGTTTAGATACTCACATCTCTTGGGTGTAATAAAGTAATATCACAATATGGAAATGGAAAACATCTCTCACTACATGTAATAGCAAAATAGATTACCATAGGCTTGGGAAAGGATCAAACCTCCACCACATGGCGTAAGCACCTAGGATAAACTATCAAAGAGGTCTTTTTAAAGGGTTATAACATTAGGTGTAGGGATATGGAATACACGGTTTTGTTGGATATAGGCAATCTTTACTGGTGGCGAGTTAATAATCTTGGTCAATTACATGTACAATATGGCGTTGCTAAGCCAAGACTAGACTCGACTTAAACTAATAAATGAAAAAATAACAAGAACATAAAATAAACATAGAATGAAACGGGATGGTAGTCCGTATATTTTTTCTCTTTTCTTTTTCTATTTTTTTTTTCTTAATTTTTGGATTTTTTTTTTTTTTTTTTTTTTTTTTTTTGTGCATACACTCTTACCCTACCATCCCAAATAATACATCATAGGGAATGAACATTCCCCTTACACTTGAATTTTTACATACTTTACAATAAACTAGTCTAACGACTCGAATTAAGATAATCAAAACACTTGGAGTACTTTTTAGATTAACGTACATATGGGGGTAATAAATGATGTTCTTCCCCATTACTCCATAACAATAGTACTTTACCCATGAGTCCCAATCGTCCCAAAACAATATGTACAAGGATATGACTCGCCTTAGCAACCATGTAATCAATTATATAATTAACTAAGGGTTTAAACAAATAACAATAATGCACTAAAGATGAGTGGATACACGGAAGGGTAAGGTGATTTGGTTATACATTTAAGTGGATTGTAACAAATTCTTCCTTTAAGTAAGATGCTTAAAGTTAGAAACGAAAAGATAGGCTCGGAGGGGTGTACTAGGGGTTTCGTGTACTAAAAATGAGTACAACGCTAAGGTGTGGGAAAAATTAGTTGACTTAACTAGCCAAGTAATATGACTTAAATGGTCAAGTAATTATGATACGGGTTTAACACACGGGTGATCCTAATGCCTCTTATCATGTAGTAGATCCTACCACACGAATGTAGTCTCACTAGCGGTCTCAGGATGCATCACTAACGCAAGTTCTAGAATCTAAATGCTACCGATACACTCATAAGCACTAATAATAAATGCTTTTCCTATCAAATCTAAAGGCGAACCTCACATATTTGGGTGGAAAATTTTTCTGAATGGTACGGTTTTGTGCTAGTCATACAATCTCCTATCCATGAGACGCTTGCTATGGCTAAAGTTTCACTCCTAAATGTTGTAAAAAAATTTAAATTTGGCGCTAAAATTACACTAACAAGTATTTCTCATAGTTTTATTACACATCTACCATCAAACAAACAAACTCAAGTGAAAGTGTATCCTATAAGGTATCATCATTTACCCTCCCCTTACACTTAGGATGAACATTGTCCCCAATGTTCAAGTAAAGAATGTAAAAGTGAAATAGGTAACAGAATGAAATCAAATACTCCCCTGATTCGCTCGGTATGGATAATATGGTAACCAGGTTAGATCTTCCTCCAAGAAAATGAACAATCAAAGCTTCCCTTCCAGAATATAAATCATCTTCTTGTCATACATAACCTGTTAAACCTGAGAAAACAAACAAGGCAACCTCGCGTAAAATCGGTGGCAATCTATATATGCTAACAAATCCTAGAAAGCAAAGTAAGATATAATGCTTGTGGAATGAATGTTTGCAGATTTCCTGGAGATTATAAAACTAAAGATTTAACAAAAACTTTAAGACTCCATTAGAAAAACAAAACTGGCAAAATTTCCAGAATTTTACACGTGACGCCGTCAGGAATTTCTTCCTGACGCCGTCAGAGGTGACCTGCAGAAATTCTTATGTTAAGTATCCAGAAAATTTTTGGAAAAACTTTGTCCTACTTCCTGAAAAATCCTGCAAAACATCATTATGACTCGATACAAGCATTTGACTCTAACAAATACGAATATACATGTCCATTTAATATTGTGGAGAATCATGATCGGTTTTGTTTCTTTAAAAACATATTAGGGGTTTCCCCTTACACTTATCTTTTGCGAAATACCTTTGGATGAAGTTAAGACTAAGCCAAATAACAAAATAAAGTATTTTCACCATTTTAGTTTGAAACATGATCTACCAACAATAAAAATAAAGCATGCGTACGGAAACAAATAACAATCAAACAAAATAAAAATCACACAAAACATGAGTTGCCTCCCAAGAAGCGTTTGTTTTTGTTTGAGTCACGAGCCTGACTCTACCCTTATTTAACGAAAATAGGAGAGGTTTTCCCTACACTTTGGATTAAGTGTGGGTGGAAGTAGCGATACACACCCTTAGGGTGGAAATATGCCTCGTGAGGAAAGTGTGGTGGATGAATTATATGCTCAAAGGGGTGTGCTCCTATCATCATAACCTTACCAAATTCAACCGGGTTAATGGGTGGATTAAGATTTTCTCCTAGAAAGGGATCATTTTCTATCAACTTCAAGAGACTACTAGTTGGGGATCCATCTTGACCTAATAAACCCGGTTTAAACCCATAATGTTTCTTGTGATCAATCATAAATGGGTGATGTAAGCATGTAAGGTCATTTTCAACTCCTATATTGGCTTCCTCTCTACAAGGCTTAGAGTCCACTACCTTTATCCTAAGACTACCCGGGCTACATGGGTTGATCGGTGGGTCGGCTCCTCTTTTGTCTCCTAGATGTATATCTAAGGATGGAAAGTTGTGTGAAGATTGAGGTTCCGGTTCATCAACACTAGGTAATTCCCTAGAACTAAGAGTTAGGTTATCACTACAAGTATTCAAACCTATATCCTCTAGTCGTGTTTGGTACAAGGGTTCTACCTCTATTGGGGCTCCTATAGTCTCTTCTACTTCTTTCGGGTAAGTCACGGGTGGTGTGTATTCCTCAAGTGATGGTGGGAGTTGTGGGGTACTTTGTAGGTTTGTGTTATTTATCTCATCCTTCCTTTTCTCAACATCACCTATATCCTCATCACGTGTTTTAGTAGAATCTAACCTAAACATGTTCCTAAGTATCTCAAATCCTTCTCAAGCCATTTCAAGTTCTAAGTCTGATTCATAAGAACCTTCCTCAATAACTTGATTACAATGTTCAATTTTCCTAAAGGATTCATCTTTTTGCTCAATATGATCATGTTTGGCTAAATCCTCCTTAATTGTTTCCTCAAGTTGTGATGTATACAAACCCATCAATTCATTGAACTCATGGTTCACGGTTAGGAGGCATTCCTCAAAAATTTTCCAAAGGGTCTTACTAAAAGGAATTGATCCTAAAAATGATTGTTTAATATAGGCCACACATGCGCATAACTCATCAAACCTATCAAAATTTACACCCATCTCCTCTTGTATATAGCTAAGATCACTTAAAAATTCATTGGAACAACATGAAGCAAATCTATCCTAGTAAACTAATTGTTCCTCTATTGTTAATGATCTAAATGGAATCTCATCTGCCATGAAGACAAATGAAAATGGTTTCACAAACAAAGGGCACAAAGAAAAAAATAGACTAAAGGAATCCTATAAAAATAAAAATAAAAATCTCACAAGAAAGGATTCTAGTAAGTAGACTTAATAAAAAGAAATTCTAACCTAGACAATAACTATTCCCCGGCAGCGGCGTCAAAAACTTGATGCGTGGGAATTGCACCAGGCTTTACCTCTCAAGGGATCTCAAGAAGCTTACAACCCCCACTAGGCAGTGTACCTGATCGTTGTAGTATAGTATAGTGACAAGTACCGGGGGATTGATCTTTCAACTCAGGAATAGTGTCGCTCGGATTAGAAAGCCTAAAAACTAGGTCTAGAGGTGAGGGATGATTTTTTTGTATTTTTATATTTTATAAAGGCAAGTAAAAATATTGGGTTTTGGAAGAGTGGGCAGAATTAGTTGCTAGTCAACTAACCCAATAACTAAGATGCAATCAAAATAAAATAACAAAAATGTAAATAAACTAAATTAAACTAGTGGTGTGAGCAATATATGGGAGAATTGTGTTTACTTAGATTTCACTACTCCCTAGATATCTTTTACAAGTTAATTACTTGTTACAGTTGCGTGGATGACGGGTTATATTCCTTAATACCAATCATGGGGTGGCGTACTTACTTCCCCAATTCTATAAGCTCCTACTTCACTCCTATGTCGAACCGGCTAAGAAGCTCCTCACATGGGATCACTAGAATTCGCTCATGCATTAAATACAACCATAAAAACCTAGTACACATCGGTTCATGTTTCTTAAGACGTTCAAGCAAGTTACACAATGGAGATCTGCCAGTTTTCTTAAGCCTAACATTGAAATCATTCATCCATTACAACAATAAACAAGCAATCAACCTATAATTAACATTTAGGTTTCATTACATCTAAGCAAACACACAAAAGATCTAGCCTAGCATGTTAAAATCAAGACAAGCATAAGATATATTCAAACAACACATAGACATATTGAATGAATTGAAAGAAAAATTATCTCAATTGAACATGAAGGGTTTCAAGGGGTGAAAACCCTTGAAATACTGTTACAAACGACCTAGGGTTTATTAGGTTCGGCCCTAGAATTCTCCATACAAGTTCCTCTTCTAATGAATGAAAAATAGAAAAGTATATATAGATTTTGTGAGGTGACGGCGTCAAGAGTAAAATTCTGACGCCGTCCTCTCGCCTCCAATAAAGTTCTCGGACTGCCTAGATCTAGATCTGATGCCGTCATGTGTAATATTTTTCCAGGCCGTCGCCAAATTAACTCTTGACGCCCTACTTCTGACGCCGTCATGTTTTCTCTGGGCCGTCATCCATTTTGCTCCTGACGCCGTCATAAAATTCTTCTTGACGCCGTCAGGTACTGTTCCCAGCAAGGAAAATTAAGTCTTTGCCGTTTTCTTCACTTTTATGCTCCAAAAACGTCCAAAATACTTCCTTTTCCAGAATTCACTCCCAATGTAACACCTAAAATCTGATAACATGTGAAATGACCAAAATGCCTTTACAAGTTTAAAAATTATTTAAAAGCTTATTAAGTCTCCAAATAAGTCCCAAACTTCAAACAATGAACAAGTTATGTATCCAAATAATTTTAACTAACACATTTAACATTTATACAAGTGGCTAAATTACCAAAATGCCCCAATATGGCCGATTAAGGTAAAAATGTATTTTAATTAGTTTTATTTTGATTTAAATGATATATATATGGTAAATTGAGAAGATAATTATTAAGAGATAATTACCCAAGCTAAAATCACGAAATTCCTGGCCCAAGCCCTCCCCTAGGATCGGCATTCATCATTTAAAAGTCAACCCATATCATTTTTATCCCTAACCCTAATTGCCGATTTAACAAACACACACAAAAATTCCCATAGCCTCCATTCGACCACCCCATAATTCCTAAGCAATTTTCTGTGATCTATCATCATCCTAAGAAGCCAAGAAAAATACCCTTTTGAATTGTTGAAGCTTGGTTCGATCGTGGCACAATTTTCCTTTTGTCGAGCCCTATAAACAAGGTAAATTCGTTTTGATTCATTCGACCTCCACAAAAATTATTTCTTATTTTTCTGGTGATTCTTACATCATATACAACCCAGGAAAATTGGTTTCAAGGTTGCTAGGCCTTTGGTGAAGTCGTGACGATTTTTGGAGTGTTTTGGCCAATCGAGTATACATCTGATCGAACTGCTGTTTCCACACATTCCAGAATTGATTTGGTATTTTTCTCAGACCCTTTATACCTTATAAACATCAAATAAATTTTTGGATTCGACCCATGCATGCTCGACATCCCTTTCGTGATTTAAAACCCTAAAAACGAGTGTAATTGTGTAATATACCTTCCGATCCATAACAATTCCTAATAAAATTTATTTACACTTGTTATAATGTAATATGATCTGGAAAATTATTGGAAGAATTATCATGGATTAAATCATGTGTTTCGAAATTATTCTTGTTTGTGTAAATCGTATATAAAAGAAAAAGAAAGAAATAAGTCGAGGGCCTAGGGTTTTGGTTTAGGGCTGGAAATGGTGTTAATTAATGATATTAATGATGATGTGATGATTGAGAATTGATTAGAAGGATTAGGGTTTCTAAAATCTATGTTTTTGGTTTATACGATTTGATATAAAGGTTTTGGGTGAGTTTTGTAACTTTTAAAACTAAAGGGTTATTTTTGAAACTTATTCTGGGCTGTATACTGTTCGAATAAAATATATAATGAGGGTGCTAAGTGTAAGTTTTGCAATTAAATGGATTAAAATGTATTTTAAACCTAATTAGGGTTGTTTTGGAAATAATTAAAAGAGAGGGACTAAACGTGTAATTTTCAGAAACTTGGAGCTGTTTTGAGTAATTTAATATATTCAGGGGGCTATGTGTCATTTTGATAACTTAAGGACATAATATGTAATTATTGATAATTAAAAGTTGAAATTGTAAATTAAAGGGTTAAATATGTAACTTTAATAACTTGAGGGACTTAATGTGTAAATTATGAATACTTGAGTATCCATTCGTATAATATGATAAAATAAGTGCTCATTATGTAAAATGGATAAGTTAAGGGTTTAATGTGTAACTTTGAATACAAAAAGGTTTAAAGTGTAATTTTGGAAAGTAAAGGGTTAAAATGTAAACTTATGAAACCCTAAGGATCAAATGTGTAAATATGTTAAAAGATACTTTGATTCCATTAATAATGATTCAACTTTCTAATTATGGAAACTTTCTAAAAGTGGAAACTTACTATTTATGGAAACCTGTTAAAAGTGGAAAGTCACTTTAAATGGAAAGTTACTAAAACTGGAAAGCCGACTAAAATGAGAAATCTGAATTGAATAAGTTATTAATAATAAGCCGATCATTAATTCGTGTAGATTCGCTGAAGAAGGAGTTTTGCTTCCGACCTTTATGTTTTCAGTCATGTTTGCACTTGCGGTTTAAGGTACAGATATTCTGACCTTTCTCAAAAGGTTTCTCATGATCTTTTTCATATTCTGATCCGTTAGTTCCCGAATTAATGCCATTGCTATGATCCCTTTTACTTGAACCTTCTCTGTTGATCCCACTTGATATGACCTCCGTTATGAACCTATGCTATGAAAACCTTCTTAATGATACCATGGAAATGTTTTGAGAAGAAACGATTTTGAAAAGATGTTTATAAATGATGCTAAATTTCTTTTTAAAAGAAAGGTTATTTAACTTTCATGAACACTATATTTTGAAAGACCATTTTTATGAAAACTGCTTTAAAAGATTATTTAAATTGGATTTTTAATAGAAACTTTTGAAACGGACTTTTGAACTGAACCATGAATTGATTTTCGAATATGAACCTTGACCTGATAAACTCTGATTGGAACTTGAATACTATTTCGGATATGAACCCTTTGTTATGAACTGCTATTATGAACCTTTGATATGATTCTGAGATACACCTTTGCTATATGACCTTTTGTATGATATGAGACCTGACTCTTAGTTTGATACCCGAGCCATTTCTGTTTCCCTACCTATGGAGGTACCATAGGCGTGTCTGTGATGCACCACTGGCATGACTAGTGTGTGGCCCTAGTGATTTGGCTACACCGTCCCCTTTCTGATATATGATATGCGCGCTTTATGATATGATTTGTTATGGCCACTATGATTTCTGCGGGGGCGTATGGATGCATCCTAGATCTGTTCTGTTTAGTGGATTTAACTATGATTATGATTATGATATATGTCTGGTGACTGGTACTGTGTGCTATACATGCCTTTCACAATTTCTGGGAGTTCGCTACTCCACCCATTTGAAGAATGAGGACACCCCTCATATTATCTGATTATCTGAGAGGACTCCCCTCTATATGATTATGAAGAATTATGGTATTGACGGCTTATATGATATGATATGTTTCTGGGCTCGTGGTGGATGACTATCCTTTCTTTCCTTTCTATTATTTCCTTTTGTTTATTCTTTATGATATTCCCCAATGCACTATACTTCAGTTTGTTTCATTATCATTACCTTGTTTATATATCTGTTCACTGGGCTTTTTAAGCTCAGCCGCATTTCCTTTTCCTGCGGCAGGTTTTAGTAGGAAGCTGGGTTATGGGAAGAGAGTGTGACTGGACTTAGAAGACTATGCTTTGGACTAGAGACGATTAGATGAAGTTTCACTTTATTAGACATAGTATTTATTTTCTTTGTAACCTTGTAGTTTCAGATTTTCATTTGTAACCCTGAATTTCGTTGTATGTATGAATCATATGCTTGTGTTTGTTCTGATGTGTCACTGTAATGTAATACTTCTACCCTTATCGGGTTGGGGTGTTACACCCAAAGTACCTAAAATCACAAAAGGAACGATTTAGGGCAATATTTGATCAAATAAATTCCAATTCCGGCTTAAATGACCCCCTAAAAACGGTTCATTTTTCGCCTCATCAAACATCATCAGCAAAGAATCTTCATCAGCAGGATCTTTATAATCAGCAAAAACTTGAAAACTCCATTCTTTGCAGCAACAAATGACCAAATGTACATTAAAACATATTAGTTTCATACAATTCTCATCACATCCAGGTGTGTTAACTCCTGTGAGAGGTGAATCATTGAAAATAATAGATTTAATGTCTCTTTACCAATAGCCATCACTATTGGAGTAGCCAGATGTTTAAATTCGAAAACTATGGTACACTGATGAACATATGATTTTTAGCAAATCATCAGCTATAAACGGATTTGAGGTGTCTTTACCTGTAGCCGTTTGCTCAGGACTAGTCAATTATTTAGGTGAGTAAATCACCTTGGTAAATTGAATACCAAATATGGTTTTCCAATGCCTTTACCACAAGCCATACACTTGTGGGCTAGCCAATTACTGGGAATCCATAAGGAAAAATCCATGGTCAATTGACAACCATCCAACTCTCAGCTGTTAAGCATGGGTGAGTTGAGTGCCCAATAGTTTTTAGCAAACTATTACAACTATCAACAGATTTGACATGTCTTACCAAAGCTGTACCCTTTGGACTTGCCAACTTTTTGATGGAATAGTCAACATCAGGTAAGTTGATAACCAGAGAAGGTGTGGAAAGAACCAACACCAGAACCTGCATACAACATACACAAGACTATACAAATCTGTTAGTTTTTCTTTTACTAATAAGAAAATAATAAGAATTTAAGAAATGTACAACACAATACCATCAAGTAGCTCTGGGAATCCTGATCCTGATCTTAAACAAACGAATCAAAGATTCAGCAAACAATCTAGCATTCCCAACTGGATCAGGAGGAAAATCCAACTTATGTTGAAGCATTTTCTCCATGAGAGGCACAGTCAAAGGATAATTCTTCTCAATGAACATTATGACCCTTATTCTAGATGTAGTCTCCAAGACATGAACATAAGGAAGAGGATAAAATTTCCAACTTTGTACTTTCCACCTCTGATTGTTCTTCCAAACCCCATAACCAGAACCATTTGGAGAAGTAGAATCCAAGAGCACTTGAAGATCCCCCAATAGAAATAATCCTGCACCTTCAGGAGTATGAGTAGCATAATGCTTGGTAACCAACTCATTGAGAGTGACTAAGTCCTGATGATCCACAAGATGTAAAATTTCTTGTAGAAATGTGAATGACAGAGATGTTTTATCAAGCCTATAAATAGTGTTGATCTGTCCATTCCTAGACAGCTCCCATCGAACCAAAATACTCCTAAAACCTTCTGGCCAATCATCAGGAGACCCCTCTTTGATAAAAGAAGAATCAGCAACATTTACATCTACTACCCTATGCACTTGAGGAGGGTGTGAGACCTTCATTCTAGCCATTCTTTTGGCTCTCCTACCAGGAATATATATATCAGCATGTGGAGAAGAAGGTTCTTCAGTAGTTATCTCCTCAGCAGATACAGCTTCTACAACATGTGTTTCCACTAATGGAAGAACTAATGGAACATCAGTAGAATCCTTAACAGAAGATTGATCAAGTGCAGTAGATGCATCTTGAGCATCCATCTCCATTCTAACTTGTTTAGCCCTAGCAGCTGCAAGCTCTACTTCTCTCACTTTGAGCTCATTAAATCTTGCCATTTCAGCTTGTTGATCATCATGCAACCTCTTTGCAGCTTCTTCACCCAATCTTTCCTCCTCCATTTGTCTTCTTGTTCTCTTTGTAGAAGGAATATCTTCTGCTATAACTTTGGCTTTTCCTTTGTCAATAACAGATGAAGCAACAGCAGTTGTTGGATCAACAGAAGTAGATACACTAGGTAAAGGTACTTGATCAATAGCAGGAACACCTATATCAAGGGTATGAACAACATCAGCAGAAAAAGATAGAGATATAGCAGGCACATTAGCAGAAACAACTTCATCAATTTTGACTCTCTTAGAGTGTGGTTCTGCATCAGCAGCAAGTAGAGTAGGAACAAGCTTAGGAGTACTCATGCCATCCTTTTCTAATCTAGTGTTGATTCTATTATAATGAAGAACCAGTTGTTCATCTGAAAAAGACCAAACTTGTTTCCTAGTCCAAGCATTATTATATAATGCACTGCTTTGATTTTTCACAAAATTTCTCATAAAATCCCTTTGTTGTGCTTGAGTCATTGGTTTATCCCTCTTTGCTTTGGCAATTCTTTCAGCTGCCTCTTTCTTCCTTCGTTTCAGTATCTCAACTATTCCAGGACGCAAATCATCTTCACTGACATGCTTTCCAAGAATATCTCTAGCTAAACCAGGAGTAGAAATCACTTGTTCCCCAATATGCATCCAATCTGCTTCATCAAAATTTGGAATTGCAACATCCAATTCTCTTTGTCTTTCAAGAGGCAAAGTAGAGACATACTTGTTTGTAGCAGATTGAAACTCTAAGTCATATTTAGCTTGTTCTTCTTTTGCCAATTCTGAACTTTTCTTTTGATCTTCCCATTCTTTCAAAAGTCTTTCTTGCTCAAGTCTTTCTTCTTCTGAGATAAGAACATCAGCACACATTCTAGTAATATAATCATAATCATCATGAGGAATGACTAACTCCTCCAAAGGATCAGTAGGTAAATCATGAACATCTAAATCAATTAGAGTATCATCAGATCCTGTAGTATGGGGAGTTGTAGGTGTGTCTTCATGAGAAACTTGTTCAGAAACAGATGGATCAATGCTAGGTGAATTCTTATACTCTTTACCAGCCACAAAGAATGAATCTATTGATGTGTGAACCCCATCAGTAGCCTTCTCAGCAGCAACATCAATGATTGGTGCATTATCTTAAGAGTATCACCAGCATCTGTCATTGGAATCTCATCAACATTGGACACCTTAGAAGATTCAGCAGACTGCTTTGCCAAATACTGTCTTCTATTTCTTCTGCTGAACTGAATGGGCTTCTTTAGTTTTGAAGATTCAGCAACTTTGGGAGAAGAAGTATGAGTCAGTTGAGCAACTTCAGCCAAGATCTCAAGTGAATCCAAATTCCTATCCTCATTTGCTTCATCAGCATCAATCACAACATTTCTTTTCTTTTGCTGCTCAAGTTAAGTTTCCAACTCCTGAACCCTAACTTTCAACAACTCAATCTCACCACCAAGTGAAGATTTGGTATCCGCAAGCTCTTTTTGAAGATCATCAGTCTTTTGAACATACCTGCAAAGCAAATCATATACAAAGGTGAGAGTAATAGGGTCCTTAGCTCCACCAACAGATTGCTGAGCGGTAATGGGAGCTTCATTGGACCTGTCAGGAGAAACAGACATATGTACAACATTGGGAGAGCCGTCATCAATTGGCTCTCTTACAGGACTAGGTGTGGGTAGTCTAGTAATCTCAGGTTCAAGAGGTGTAGGTACTTGGGTACCAAGATACTGAATTGTCTCCTCAACCTCAGGAACAAGCTCAGCAGGAGCAACATGAGAGGGTGATGGAAAAGGACTAGGTGACAGAGGTAAAGGGGAAGGTGGAGGCTGATCAGGAGAAACATGTAATACTTTAGAAGTTGTAGATGGCACTCCATCATTTACCACTGATGGATTACCATCAGCAGCAACACCAGAAAATGATGGATTACCGTCATCAGCAGTATTTTGAGAGGGTATATCACAGTAACATCACCCTCACCTGCATCATCATTACCATGTGGCAACATAGCAGCTAACAGAGGGTGATGTACCTCATCATAGTTTGTTTTCATAGAAGCAAATAATTTAGAACTAAGACCCTTAATGGGGATATGGACTCTGTCTTGTGTGGTTATGTCTAAAATTATTTGTAGAAACCTAGGGTACATTAAAAACTTATGCTTTTTCTTCTCAATATTTTCTAGCATATTTTCAAAGATAAACTTAGAAAAATTATAAGTTAAACCCTCGGAAAGACATAAAATACCACAACCCAATTGGGTAGAGAATTGATCCCAGTCACCAGACTTGTTGCGGATACATTGGAGCAGTGTGTGCACCAAAAACCTCTACTTGGGACAAAACTGATTCTTAAGCCACTTAGTTGTGTCAGTGCTTTGATAACCAGCTTCCCTCAACCCAGCAAGTATCTCTTCAGTGTTGGAGTGAAAAACACCATTCTCATCATCCAAACGAAGCTTTGTCCTTATCAATGATTCAGTCACCACATACTCAGTTCCATCAATAGTAGCTACAATCTCTGTGTCAGACCTTTTTGTAGCAGATGCCCAAAATTGCTTTACCAACGATTCCTATATCACATTTGGAGAATGTGTGATAGCATAATGAATCTTGGACCATTGCAAAAACTCCACCATAGGATCATACAGTTCATGATCTTTTGTCTTACTTAGAAAGGCAATCTTGTTATGATCTTTCTTAAATTTAAGTGATGCCATTCGAAGGATTTGTGAGAAACGGTTATGAATTATGCAAATGGATGATGGGTTTAAATCGATTGATGAGGGAATAAGTTAGTTTTGGGCGAAGATATGCGAAATAGGTTATAAATGGAAGTTACCCAATCATGGTCAAGAATATCGGAACAAATCGTTGACCATATCTGACGTGTAAAGTGGCTACATCGAATTTCAAAATTAACCCTTCAGCAGAAACTATAGTCAATCTGCTGATGAAAAGTCAATAAGTAGAATCCACTCAAAAGTAAAAATATCTTCAGTAAATATCTTGAGTTTTACTGTGCCACCCAACTCGCATTAATTACCATCAAACCTTGACTTCGCCTATAAAATAATCCCCAAATCACACTTTACAGGTATCAATTACCCCCAATTCTCATCAAAACCCTAATTTCTCAACTAATCCCAATTATCCACCAAAATTAGGTCTTCCAAACTAGAAATAATTGATCTAACCTCCTCCACCTCATCCTCATCATCATCAAGTGATGGTTGGAGTGATTACTTTCCACCCGGTGCACATCCAAAGAAGAATCCTGATGTGAAACTTCCAAGTCCCTCACCATCAGAGGATCCGGCCAATGTTCATTCAGATTTGGATAATTCAGACGCTGAGAGAGAACTAGAGAGAAGGTGGAATGCTTTGGAGAGAGGTGAACCAAGCCATGCCCCCACTCCTGCTAAGACAATATGTCTCTCCTTTTGTCTTTACCTCTGACGAAGAATCTTCAGAGGATGGAGATGAAGATCCATCATTCATCCCCCCTTCCACACCAGAGAGATCCCAACCAAGGCCAAGGAGGACTAATCCATCTCTTCCAACATCACGAGATGTGGTGTTGGGTCTTCCTGCTCCAGGATCTGGTGCTTCATACCATGGACACAAGGGAAAGGGCAAGGAGGCAGAGGTGTTGGGTAAGGGAAAAAGGAAGGTGGAGTAGAAGGTGATGTGATGTTGCTAGGGACCAAAGATATAAAACTAGGTTCTTGAGCATCTTCGTCGTCATCATCATCATTCTCTCCTTTTCCATTTTCACCTTCAGCTTCTTCACCGTACTGGTCATTCATATCTACCAGCCTTTTGTAATAGATGATAGGAGCTAGTATAAGTTTGGTAGACATAGTATAGGAATGGTCTTGTATTCCACTTTGAAGTTGATTGTAAGCTGTAAATTGTTTCTTGAATGAATGAACAACTTTTCTCAATTGTCAACTCTTTAATTTTACTTCAGTAGAAGCAATGAGTCTCAGTATATATGACTCTTTAGTAGAAACAAACTCTAAGCTTACACAACCACATTCCCCTGAGGCATATGCCTCCCCTAAGGCTTATGCCTCCCCTCAAACTTTGCGGTCAAGGGTTAAGCATACCAATATGGACAACTAAGTGTTGAAACCTAGGTCCATCAAAAGCCTTAGTCAACAAATCTGCCACGTTATCATCTGTGTGAATCTTAACCACTTTAATCAAATGTTTTTCATATGCATCTCTTATAAAGTGGTGCCTGATTTCAATATTCTTAGTTCTATTATGAAAAACTGGAATTTTAAATAGGCATATGGTGCTTTGATTATCAATGAAAATTGTGGTATTCATGAAATTAAACCCATAATCCAGCAATTGATTCTGAATCTATAGAACCTGTCCACAACAATTGGCAGCAGCAACATACTCTGCTTCAGTAGTAGAGGTAGCAACAATAGTCTGTTTCTTGCATTGCCAAGAAATCAATCTTCTTCCAAGAAATTGGCAACCTCCAGTTGTGGATCTTCTATCCATATTTGCACCAGCATAGTCATTATCACTATATGCTTCCAACCTAAAAGGAGACTCTTTTGGGTACCAAAGGTATAAAAGGAACACACGATTATGCATTAGGTACACGGTTTTAGAAAAACAATTTCAATATTATTAAAAGATCCATAGAGGATCAAGTCGTCTTAGTAATCATTGTTTATACTTGTGTTTATTTTCCACTTCAGAATACAAGTTACAGAGATTTTCTTTTAGTGTGTTTGTGATTACATAAACATAACTAACGATCCATGAGTGCTCAAAGATCTATCAAGGTCTAAGGTTCAACACTCTATACTTAGATCAACTTCAACAACAACTTGAAAAAGGTGAATTTTCTGAAGGTAGATCTATGGCTGCATTCTGTGTGATCAACAACCAACTCCAAGCATTCATTGATTCGAGATTCACTGAGTAGTATGATCATGATAGTCAAATGACAAAAAAGTGCTTTGCTAATTACACGGGAATCGAAGTTGACGTGTTCAAAGTCAAACTACTCAAACTCATGGGTAATGTTAAGGAGTACAGTGAGGAAAGAGCACAGCACAAACTTAAGTTTGAAGACAAGGTGAAGACATGTGAGGTGCAATCAAGTGATGGTATTGTGGATTCGGGTAAAACATCGGATGTTGGTTCAATGGTCACCGAAGGCAGAGGATCATAGACTGATAAGCTTGACACCACCAACAGTTCAATGACTCTTGTTAGACATGATGTGGAAGCATATATCAGCCCGGTAAAAGAACAGGTGTCATGTGCTAAGGTACTCAAAATGTATCACATGGTTGATGAACAAAAGATTCCTAACGAAGTACAACAAACAAATGTTGTTGAATCAGATACTGCTGATATGGGAAATAGTAATGTTATCCCATATGATCAATATGTGAAACACAAGGTTGCGTCTGTTGTACAAAGTAGTGCATCTTCTTTTCTAAATGATGATTATGTATTGCATGAGAACACTGCCTTTATCCCTGATGACTCTTTGACCACTAGACTTAACATGCTTAAGGATCAGGTGACCATATGTGAGCAACGAGCAAAATTTGAGCTAACCGAACGTGAGCAAAAAATGGATATGCAAATGCGTGTACTTGTAACAGAATGTAACAAAAAGGAAGAAATATTTAAAATAGAGTTAGAGTCTTTGAAAAAACAACTTGATCAGTCTATTAAACAAAAACAGGAGATACAGAAAAGTATGATCACGCAAAAACTGGATTTTCAGAAAAAGGAAACAAAACTATTAAATGATTTTTCTTGCCTTAAAACGTTGAAGAATAAGCTCGAAGACAAATTGTACATGCAAGGCCAAACCATTCAAACTACTCAAATGATGCAAAAATATAGGAAGTTAAGTGATGAACATAGTGAAAAGGACATAGATAAACCTAAGACCAATTTCCTTAGAAGCAGTATAGGTGCTCAGCCTGCATTATATGATGCAAACATTATGCTTTAGCCAAATCATTCCCCTCCTGATGTGAGATCCGCTGATGAGACCAATGAGATAGAAGATAGAACTAAAGAAAAACTAGCTGAGAAATTGAAGGATCCCCAGTGCATTGCTAATAATATCTTGTTTCCCTATGACTATACTGATGATAATCTTTTAGCCATCTTTGTCCCTCAAAAGAAGTTAACTCCAGAATAAATAGTTTGGAATATAGACTTAGAGAAAATGAAAGTAGAAAGACTTGAGGGCAACACTCGTACAGTATTTAAGATAGCTGATCCAACTTTATACCCTCAACATACTCCCATGCACCTTGTGCTGTTAACTTTCCCCACACATTGTAACTCCCTAATTGGTTTATATGTTCTTTGTTAATTGTTTGCTGATTTTGATAAAATATGTAAAAAGGGAATTACACCAACGGGGATTACTGAAGGGGAAAGGGGTTTTGAACAAACAAAACGGTGCTACTTGACTGAGGTCATGCCATTCTTTAAGCTTCTCAAAGAACATTTTGAGGGTCTTCAAAAAACCCTTAACAATGATATGATTGAAATGAAAGAAGTATTCAAAACTGTGGAAAATGAGGGTAAACAATTGGCCATTGACCTTAAACATAGTGAAATTGACAGGAAAAATATTCTCATCATGAATGAGAATTTGATTGCTAAATATATTGCACAAGATGTTTTTTATATTGTCACTGATTCTGCATTATCTGCTTGTCAATTTCATGAGATGTCAGTTACACTGAACATTTTCCAGAATCGTGTTGTTGAGCTTGAGGGGGATAATTTAAAATTGCGTGAGAAAATTCAAAACAATGACCATGATAACATGGTTAGGCATTTATCAAAACTAGAGGTTGATAATCTTAGTTTGCAATTAAAGTGTCAACATTTAAAAGAAAGAATTAAAATCTCAAATGCCAAGACATCTTCGGATGCTCCTGGATTTGATGCATATTTTGAATCAGCCAAACGTGATGAAAAGTTTCAAGCTCACACTAACACGATTCGGAAACTGAGGGTTCAAATTTCCCAATTGAAGTTAAACAAGAGTGATGTGATTGGCAACCAAAAACCATAGTCTATAGATTCTCAGAATTTTCAATTTCAAGATGCCATCAATAAATTGCAACATGAAAATGATTAGTTTCGAGCTGAAAATTCAAAAGTTAAACAGCATTACAAAGAGTTATATGATTCAATTAAGATCACGCATGATAAAAACAATGAAGAGATAACTTCTTTGCTTAAAGAGATTGAGAATCTAAAGACTCAGGTGAAAGGGAAAATGCCAATCATCACTTGTGATAATGTTTTCAAAAGGTTTCTGCTTGTAAGAGGTATGCAATTGATGCTGTGAATATCCCTCTTCACCTTAGGAATAATAAGTTAGTTCATAACGACTATCTTAAACATTTTAAGGAGTGCCTTGACGTGCTTCGTGAAACGATTGAAGAGGATAGGATAGCAAAACCACTTGATGATGCTATTGTAGGTGTCTGCTTTCTCACTAATAGATCTCAGGAACTCTTAGAATATGCTATTGGTACATGTCCTAAGATTTATAGCAAGCAAGATAGGTCATCTGCATCATCCTCTATGTCAACAAACAAGCATGTTACCTTTGCTAAACCTTTGGAAGCTTCAGATCCCAACACATCAAAACATGTTTAGCAACTGGAAGTAAAAAAGACTAAGGTTCCCATCACTCCTTCTACAGGAGTTAATAGTGACACTAAAGCTAGCAAGTCAAAACCTAGGAGAAATATGAAGAATTATAGGACTTCTCTAACTAAAAGTGTTCCTAAGAAGAAAGTAGAAGACCACATGAGGAACTATAAGTCTAGTTGAACAAAAGGAATCACAATTCAAAACCTAATTCACTTTGCAAAACATGTAATGAATGTTTAATTTCGAGTAATCATGATAAATGTGTTGAGAAATTTCTAAAGTCGTTTAACTAAACCCTAGTTAAGAAAGTTTGGAGAGCTAAACAAATTAAGCAAATTTGGAAAGCCACAGGAAAACTGTTTGCCAATGTTGGTTATGAATGGAAGCCCACTGAAAGGAAATTCACTTTAGGAGAGCAGTACCCTTTAACTAGGATGACTAACTCTAAACTAGTGCCTATTAAGGAATGGAAGCCAACTGGTAAAACTTTCTCTTTAGAGGCCCAATGTCCTTTAACTAGGCCCATTGTATCGACTGGTTGAAATTTCCACCATTGAAATGAATTCACCTAAGGTCTCAGTTGCTCCAGAATTTGTTTGCACTAACCAACTAGAACCCAACTTAAATTGGGGATCCGACACTCCAAATTCTCATCTTTCGTCTATTTTCTAATGCAGGTCGTACAGATCGTCCTTTGACATTTGGACTCAGGCTGCTCATAACATATGAATGGGGATCGCTCATAACTCAAGAATTTCATGAATAAGTTTATCGGGACAGTCAGATTTGGGAACGACCATTTTGGGGCAATTATGGGCTATGGAGATTATGTCTTTGGTGACAGTGTAATCTCCAGGGTATTCTACATCGAAGGACTTGGTCATAATATGTTTTATGATTGGTCAATTCTGTGATTCTGATCAAGAAGTCACTTTCAGTAAAATACATGCTTCGTCAGAGAATTGGATGGTGTTGATCTTCTTAAAAACAGTCGTGGCACAAACTTGTACACCATCTCAATTTGAAGACATGATGCGGTCTTCTCCTACTTGCTTGCTGTCTAAGGCCTCAAAAATTAAATTGTGGCTATGGAATCAACTTTTAATTCACTTGAAATTTGGTACCATCAATGATCTTGATTGCAAGGATCTTGTATGAGGTCTACCCAGATTAAAGTATGAAAAAGATCATCGTTGTTCGGCTTGTCAACTGGGCAAAAGCAAGAAGTATACCTACAAACCCAAAACTGTCAACACCATTATGGGAGTTCTTCACACCCTGCACATGGATATATGCACACTAATGAAAATGCAATGTATAAATGGGAAGGAGTATGTTCTTGTGATAGTCGATACATATTCTTCACAACAAAACTCCATATGAGCTGATACATGGCAAGAAACCGGATCTATCCTTTCTATGTGTGTTTGGTGCTTTAAGCTACCCTACAAATGACAGTTAAGATCTAGGAAAATTAAAAGCTAAAGCTGATATTGGATTCTTTGTTGGTTATGCTCCAGATCGTAAAGGATACCGAATCTACAACAAACAAACCCGATAAATCTTGGAAACCATTCACGTCACATTCGTTGAGCTGACTGAGCATACGGCTCCTGTACACATCAGTGCAGGACCCGCATTTAAACTTTTGTCTCCTGAACCAATCAGTTCAAGCCTTGTACAACATCCCACTCCTGCAGTACCTTATGTACCAACTACAAATGAGATTTTGAAGATCTTGTTTGACCCAATGATTGATGAATACTTTGAGACACCTACTGATGATACACTGAAACCACCAACTGCCACTGCTCCAGTTCTGTACAACTCAAATTGTCCATCAGTGTCTACTTGAATTGATCAAGATGCTCATTGCAAGTTATTCACCATCATCGTCAAATCTTCAATCTCCTTCAGTACATCAAGGCATCGCAGTCGACAATTATTTTGAAGTAAATTCATTTGCTCCTCCTGAGACACCAACTGATGATACACTGAAACCACCAGCTGCCACTACTCCAGTTCTGTACAACTCAAATGGTCCATCAGTGTCTACTTGAATTGATCAAGATGCTCAATCTGCAAGTTATTCACCATCATCGTCAAATCTTCAATCTCCTTCAGTACATCAAGGCATTCCAGTCGACAATTCTTTTAAAGTAAATTCATTTGCTCCTCCTAATAAGGCTTCGTTCGATAACATACTTGCTCCTGAATCTTCATCTGAGGCATCTTCTTCAGGAGATCTTAACATGGCTACATCAGTTCCCTACCCTCAACCACATGAGCATCTCTGATAATGGACCAATTATCATCCGATTGAGAAAGTTATTGGGAATCCTTCTCAACCAGTGTCCACACGAAGGCAACTTGCCACATATGCCTTGTGGTGCTTTTATAATTCCATACTAATCAAAGTCGAACCCAAAGATTTCAAGACTGCTGTCTCTAAAGACTGTTGGTTTAATGCAATGCAAGAAGAAGTTCATAAGTTCAATCGACTTCAAGTATGGAATTGGTACTACCTCCAGACTATACAATGATTATTGCTCTTAAGTGGATTTTCAAAGTGAAACTTGATGAGCATGATGTCATTCTGATAAATAGGAAAGGATTGTTGCTAAGAGATATCGTCTTAAGGAAGGCATTGATTTAGAGGAATCTTTTGCTCTGGTTGTTCGTATTGAAGCTATTAGATATTTCTCGCCAATGATGCAAGTCAGAACATGACGGTCTATCAAATGGATGTGAAAAATTGCATTTCTAAATGGTGCTCTGAATGAAGTTCTTTATTTCAGTCAACCGGAAAGATTTGTATATCTTGATCGTCCTACCCATGTCTATCATCTGAAAAGGGCTCTCTATGGTGTAAAGCAGGCGCCTAGGGCATGGTAAGATACACTGTTAAAGTTTCTCCTAGCAAACGGATTCTCCAAAGGTGTGGTGGAACAAGTTGAGAAAGGGGTAGTGGAGCTTTACTTCATGAGGACAGAATTTCAACTGGCTGACATCTTTACAAAGGCTCTTCCGCGAGAAAGATTTCAATTCATTCTTCCGCGACTTGGAATGAAGAGTCCTACGCCAGAATCTCTCAAAAGTCTTCAGGAAGAGAATGAGGAGTAAAGGATTTACTTAACATATCCTTTGTACATAGTTTCAAAACATTATGAAAACAGAAAAATATAAAACCTACAAAAACCATAAAAATTAGAAAATCATAAAATCCAAAAAGCATTCTTTTCACGACATGTCTCTTGTGTAATCAATATTATGTACGTTTCTAGAAATGTCATTCAATAATGACACGGTAACATACATATGCTTGAGCAAGAATTTTTTTTCTTTTAACTTCAAATAATGTTTTTCTAAAACATGTCGTCTCTCAAAATCTTCTTTCAAAATGGCTTGCTATTACTTCAGATAGCAACCCGCTCCTTTAGATGGGGAAAACACGTCACCAAAAAGACGGTTGTTCCTCTTACTGGGTGAAGTTCACCCAGGCATGGATTACTTGATATCCATGTTTCATCGACTTGATGTACTTTTCAGTGCATCATTTCTTGTATAAGAGAAGAAGTCTTCTTTACATCACAAATACTTTCCCTTCCATGATTCTTCTGGGAAGTATTTGTACTCAAACTTGGTGGTACCATGATTTTTGAAATTCAATCAGACGTGAAATTTTTCATAAAATTTACCACTCAATCGATGATTATCAAGTCTAAATTTTTATTATTAAAATTTCAAATAGAAAATGGGTCATCGATTGACGGGGAGAATGATTTCAAAAATACTATATCATCAAAATTGTTCCATGGTTCGCTTCATGCAGTTAATAAAGTGTGGTTGTTATGTGTAAGAATATGAACTTTACATGGGTTTCTCTTTAAACTCTAAATCATTTTTAAACTCACCATTTCCAACACATAACACGCTCCCTCAAGGATTGAGGGGAGTAATGTTTCGTCTCATTATCAGAATATCTTTAATCAGACCACATTTTTCTCCCAAACTTTTCTAACTTATTTAAATCACTTGAGATCACAAATCTCAAATGGTTTGAAATTTTTGATCGGGGGAGAAAATGTGATTTAAATATATGAAATCGGATAAAAAAATGTGATTGTTTTGATGAATCTAAACAAATGCTCTCCCATATGTGCTAAACTCTTTTGTACATCGATGCACATATTGAGGGGGAGCAAATGGTTTGTGAAAAAAGATCTTAGCATCTCATTTGAGCGAGACTCAGAATTGACTCATGAATTGATGAAACATAAATGTTCGTATTCGAAAGGATTTATCCAAGTAGAAGTTAACGTTTCGAGAAGCTCTTCTTAGATGTATACTTTGACGGGTCTAACTTTCTTATTAAGGAATGTTAACAACTTCAAGTTAGTTATTAGGGCTAGTTATCACCTAAAATCTGATAATGGATCTGTTGATACAAAAGTTGGGGGTTCCTGATTTGGGCTCCTGCTCTCGTACCAATTAGCTCTTAATACTTTAAACCTGCGCACTAAGGAAGTAAACAAACACCGTTAGGCTTATCGTGGGATTGTCTCCCACGATTATCCTTCGGCATGAGAGTAAGTAATCGGTTTTAGGGTTATAGTGAAGAGTTAGGATTTTAGATCGTACCTTTAATGAGAATTATGTCATTCTTTATATAGGCTCAGAATCCTTGTAGGTTTCGTGCTCCTTACGTTTCACACGCATGGTGCTTATCCGGTCCAAGGATCTTTATCCGTAAATAGAATATCCTTATCTAGACCATAAATAGTTTGGTTGGGCTTGAGTCTACGTGAGCCCAATCCCTTTGATAATGCGGCCCAAGTCATTGTTATAATAGCCCACTCATGGTGGGTTTGGGCCTTAGTAATGTTTATCATTTGGGCTCGTGGCCCAAATATAGACTATACGTCATCATGTCCCCCCAGTCTAGTGTGCGCGGCTTGCTAGCCGCGGATGCTAGACTACTTTAAGCAACGGTAAGTGTGGCGGGAAAAGTTACCGCCCAATATTATGGACAATGTATCTAGTCTCAAATATCTTCAAAAATACCTTGGGAAACGGGGAGGGTGTCCACATGTGTATCGGGAAATGGGAAAAAGTGCATGTACCCGATCGTCTTCTAGCCATACGATTATGATAGTGGATTCCACGTGGCTAACATGCTAGGGTTTTTGTAACCCTATATAAGTCATCGCCTCCCATTTTACATAAATCCTCACAGTAAAAACTTACTTCCGCCATTTTCAAAATTATCCAAGCTTCGTTTTAGAGATCAACTGTTTGATTAGGTAACCGCGAATACGCGCTTTAGCTAGTATTATTACTCTCTAGAAATGGTTTGTCAATTACACGAGTTTCCATCTGAAATGGACGAGGATGAACTGCGTCACTTCTCCTCTGATTATTTCATCCCTCTAGACGTGCATCCGAAAGTACCGGAGGCAAACGCGTGTATCGCGGATTTCCTTGAGGGAAAAGTAGGGTTATATACGTGCTTCTTCGAGTATGCAAACCAACGTGTACCTATATCCTTATTCTTGAGCAATTTGCTCAACTTCTACCATTTTCATATATCCAAGTTGCACTATATAGGTGCGGCGAAAATTTCAAATTTTCAAATAAACTGCCGTTTGCTGGCCGTCAACCCTACTATCAACCTATTCCGTGCATTTTACCGCACAACGTGGGCGCATGGATGGGTTTCTTTTGTGAAACGCGGTGGGCGCCTTCAGTGTTATACAGAGAAGGTGGATTCCCTTAGGGATTGGAGGGAGAAATTTTTCAGGGTGGATGACATAGTATTTCCGTCGCCCTTTGAGTTTTATACTCAAGGGACGCTGCCAAGGGATGAGCGCCCTTTACCCGGTTCGTATAGTGCGGAGGATGCGGATATGATTGATGCCAACCGCATCCCTATTAACTCCTATCCTGAGGAGTTTTTGGTTCATATAGGGCTGAGTCGCAACTATTTCCATGGTTCTGACGAGGTTCCAACATTCATTGATGAGAGCGGCCGGGGTGGGTGCTTGTCCTTTTTTACCTTCGCTTCAATATTGTAAGTGCTCCTTGTAATTTCAATAACTGAATTGGGTTTGTTGTTTGTTCATGTGTCGCGCAGAGATGGACTTATTTGTCGTGGTCAAGCTTGAGAAGCCAAAGCAAGTGACGGTGGGTGTGCGCCCTCTTAGGGATAATGAGGAGCCCATCTTAGAGGCTACTGCGGGACACAACACGACGGTGTTTGCACAGGATGGTCCTGAGGATTCTCCTCCTGCTGCGGTGCTCGTGACTCCTGTGCAGAGCGTTCCACCTACTGGGCTGCAGTCCCCCATGGTAGAGGAATTGCATGCTGAGTCCTCCGACAGTGTGGAGGTGCTAGAGCCTAAAGGAAGTGCGCAGGGCACGAAGCGCAAGGGAGCGTCTGATGGCGCTGGTACTTCCAAGAGGAGGCGCCATCTGATTATGGATGAAGAGGAATCCGCAGCAGATGAGATGTCCGCTACTGGCGCGGATAAGGAGATTGCAAAGTCTTCTCCCTTTTTGTAAGTGATGGTTATATTCATATTTTTTTTGGTTATTACTTGTCGTAATATTCTCTGATCTTATTCTTTTGCTATGTAGTGACCATGCTGCAGAGGGTGATGCAGCATTTGTGGAAAGCGTTGTCCCTCCCCAGGATGGGAACGTGGGGGAGACGGCGAAGGTAGCTGGGGAGATGTATGCGCAGCAATTGATTGATGAGCTAGCTATTGTAGCTGAACATCAGGCTAAGTTGGTGACTCAGTTGAAGACACGTCATGTTGGGGAGGATAGTATGCTTGCGCAGAAAGACGGGAAGATTGCCATGCTCAGGGCGCAGTTAGCTTATGCGCGAGCGGAGGTAGGGTCTGTCAAGGCGCATGCGGAGAAGGTCACTGATGAGAAGTTGACCATGATGGCTGAGTTGCAACATGCGCGCGGAGAGCTGCACCAGTTTAGGTCGAACTTGACTTGGGGAATAAGGTATCTGGAAAAGAAAAAGGCTGAGCACTTCGGCCATATTGAGGCTCTTCGCAAGAAAGTTGGGGATGCGCTGAGGGTGCAGGAGGAGAAGCTGCGCAGGCTGAGTATAGAATACGATGAGGAGTTATATCCTCATCTTATGTCTACGATCGCTGAGCGCAGGTATGTGTTGTTTATCTTGCAATTTTCTCTTATGATAAGTGTTAATATACCTTCGTTTGTTTTCTAATGCATCCACTGTTTCTTGTGTAGGTGGTTGATCAGCCATGGTTTGCGCTTAGCTGCTATGGGCACTTTGGAGTCCCCGGAGGTGTTGGAGGCCTTTGGGAAGGTGGTAGAGTGCGCCGTGGAGCGTGGCAGGGCGCAGGCTGTGGAGGAACTCCATGAGGCCAAGATGCTGACAATCTCACTTGCTGAAGTGCCTGGGTATAGGGCAGAGGCATACGACGAGCTTGTAAAGGCTATGGAGGGGATGAAGCTTTTTGAGCTTCCCCATATTGCGCGGCTAGAGCGCGACCAGGACTACCCCATAAAATTGATTATGGAGGGGTTAACCCTGGGGAGGCACGTTTTGGAGGATGCAGAGGCTCAACCGGACTTTTTCCTAAAGCCTGACGATTCGTAATTGCAGGTGCCAGTCTTTGCGCAGCCTCGTGATATCCTCAACCCCTTCGCCCTTGAGAAGGAGGTCCCTCTGAAGGAGGTCTTAGAGACTCATGTGGAGACGGCGGCTAAGAAGAAGGGTGTGAAGGGAAAAGCTATCCTTTGCAGTGTGGGCGCTGCGCATATCCCAAGTTCTAATGGAGTCGCGGTCAGCGTGGCAACTGTGTCGCCTAAGGATGCGTTACTGTTGAGGAAGCTCCAAGAGGCTGGGAGCTCTGTTGATCGAGAGCGCAACCCCGATCTCTGTCATAGTATGTAGATATAGGCTTTTGTACCTTGTAAATGTATGGTTTTATATAAATAAGAACTTATGTCTTTTGTTCGTGTTCTATGTTATCCATTCTTAAATTGGTATCCTTTGTATAAAAGATCAATTAAGATGCAAATTGAAACTCATACTCACATTAAGCGCAAATCATAAGTATGAAAATAGACTTGCATTATTTTGCAAAGGCTTTAAATGACCAAGAGTCTTGGCTCATAATTTGCTAAGCATGTACGGTGTACGTGATATTGCGTATTCTTCATGGAATGCGTATGAAAAACTTACTTCAACGTCTTGAAGGTAAGGCGCTTAGCAAGGATACATGATCCAATGTTGATGAGTTTGCAACCCTCTTACTTAAGGAGTTAGTTAGTAGGTTTACTCATCCTTTCTGCCATCGTGGGTCTTAATAAGTGCATGCACGCCATGTAGGCAAAATATAAAATAACAATATTGAAACATAATAAAAATGTACGCAATAAAGTGAAGTGTGTTATGGAGTTAGCTAGAAACCACAACGTTTTATTAATACTTGCAAGTTTTTGGAAGATAAAAAACAATTCCTAATAAAGAAAAGAAAATTCAAAGACAAACATTTATTGGGCACGTACTAAAGTGCAAAGTTGTCTGTTTGTGGGCCGTAGCCTTTCCTAAAGATAGCATCTTTTGAGATTGCAGATATTCCAAGTGCGCGCCAGCTCGTGACCTTCCATATCGCGCAACCTATATGCACCATTACCTAGTGCATCCGTGACCTCATAGGGTCCTTCCCATTTGGGTCCAAGCTTGCCTGTGTCTTCTGCGTGGCTTGCATCATTAGCGCGGTATACGAAGTCTCCTGGCCTGAAAGAAGTGTGTTTGACCTTTGCATCATAATACTTCTTCATCTTTGCTTTAGCCTTCGCTTCGCGTATAGCTGCGCGTTCAAGCCTTTCTTCCAGCAAGTCCAAGTCTATGCGCCGCTCCTCGTCATTTGTTGTGACGTTTATCTCCGTTGTACGTAAAGTTGGCATTCCAATTTCGGCTGGTATAACGGCTTCTGTTCCATAGACAAGAGAAAATGGTGTGTCTCCGGTACTGGTTTTGATTGTGGTGCGGTGCGCCCATAAAACATGTGACAATTCATCTACCCATTTTCCTTTGTGTCTGTCAAGGCGCGCTTTTATCCCTTCGCCTAAACTGCGATTCGTTCGTTCAACCAAGCCATTGGTTTGTGGGTGTTTCACTGAAGCCAAGTGTTGTTTGATGTTCAATTGCGCGCACCAATCTTTGAATGGGTTATCGCAGAATTGTTTTCCATTATCTGAGATAATTTCCCCAGGTAGCCCGAAGCGACACACAATATTGTCCCACACGAAGCGTTTTACCTGGTTGCCAGTGATGCTCGTCACTGCTTTTGCCTCAATCCACTTTGTAAAGTAGTCTATGGATACGATGAGGAATTTCAGCCCTCCCGCTGCAACTGGGAAGGGGCCTGCGATGTCAATGCCCCATTTATAGAATGGCCATGGTGAAGTAATGGGGGTTAACTCTTGTTGTGGTTGGCGCGGAATTGGCCGGTGTACTTGGCAATTACTGCAATTCTTTATCATATCTCGCGCATCGCGGTGCATAGCAGGCCAATAATATCCTGATCGCAGGGCGCGCGCCACAACGGACCGTGGTCCCGAGTGCATGCTACATGATCCAGCGTGAATTTCACGGAGTACATAATCTGCTTGAAGAGGTCCAACACATTGGAGCCAAGGTTGTAAGAATGAACGTCGATATAGGATGTCATCTCGTAGTTCAAATTTCTGCACTGTGCGCCGCACCCTTCGAGCGTCCTTTTGATCTTGTGGTAAGATTCCTTTGCTTATAAATTCGATGATAGGTGTCATCCACGTGGGATCCTATTCTTCTATCACCGTGGATACTTCCATCTCCAAGATTGATTTATTTTTTAGAGTTTCTACCAATACCTGTTTTGATAGGTGCGCAAAGCTTGTAGACGCGATCTTGCTAAGCGCATCAACTTTCCTGTTGTCTCCTCTAGGTACCTGTTTGATTGTGAACCTATCAAAGCTCTGAATTAATTACTTGGTTTTCTCGAGGTATTGGATCCTGTGTTCATCTTGGGTTCATATTCACCTAGCACGTGGTTAGCTACTAGCCTGGAATCCACATTTGCTTCTAGGTTACGTACACCATTTTGAATTGCAATACGCAGTCCAGCGAGTAGGGCTTCGTATTCTGCCTCATTGTTTGTGGCTGTGAATTCGAAACGCAGTGCGTAGGTGAATTCTACCCCCTCTGGATTAGTAAGGATAAGGCCTGTGCCTGATCCATCCATGCATGAGGATCGGTCTGTGAATGGAACCCATGGTTCTTGTAACTCTCTCTTGCTTGTTGAAGTTGGAGTATCGGTATCTGGCTTTTCAACAATAAAGTCAGCTAATATCTGCCCTTTGATTGCAGTGCGTGGTCTATATGAGATGTTATACTCGCACAACAACACACTCCACTTTTGTAGCCGTCCTGATGCGTCAGGTTTAGAGATAACTAGTTTGATGGGCTGGTCCGTGATCATAGCTATTGGGTGCGCCTGAAAGTATCTGCGCAGTCTTTTAGCTGTGAATACTAGAGCTAAGACCAGCTTTTCCATGGCGCTGTAGTTAGTCTTTGTCTTCTTCAATGCCTTGCTTACAAAGTATATGGGTGTTTGGATGGAGTTCCTATCTGTCAATAGTACTGCGCTGACTGCTCCATGGGTTGCAGATAAGTACATGATCAACTCTTCCCCTGGTCGCAGTGCGACAAGTTTGGGAAGTGCTGCCAGATGTTGTTTTAGCTGTTGGAAGGCTTCCTCTGCTTCCTTAGTCCAACGAAAGTCTCCCTTTTTTTGTGCACTTCGTGAGTGTTTTAAAGAGAGGGAGTGATTTGTCTGCTAACTTGGATAGGAAATGGTTTAGCCCAGCTAGCTTTCCGTTTAATGAATGGACTTCTTTCAGTGTGCGCGGCGAGGGGAGATCGGTAACGGCTTTTGTTTTTTCTGGGCAAGGCTTGATACCATCAGGTTCTATTAGATACCCAAGGAACATGCCTTCTGTCGCGCCAAAGGTGCACTTTTTGGGATTTAACTTCATGTTTATTTTTTCTAATGTTTTGAACGTCTCCTCAATGTCGCGCACCAATTCTTCCTCTATGTGACTCTTGATGACAAGGTCATCAACATAAACTTCCAAGTTGCGACCTACTTGTTTTTCAAAAGCCATATCCACCAATCGCTGGTATGTTGTGCCCGCGTTCTTTAGACCAAAAGGCATTTTTGTGTAGCAATAGACCCCTTGACTTGTGTGGAAGGCTGTTTTTTCTTCATCATCCACTGCCACCTGAATTTGATGGTACCCTTTGTATGCGTGTAGGAAGCATTTAAAGGGATATCCGCACAGGGATTCTACCTTCCAGTCTATCTCTGGCAGTGGGTAGCAGTCCTGTGGACATGCTTTATTGAGGTCCGTGAAGTCCACGCACATCCTCCAACTGCCATCACTCTTCTTTGCCATCACTGGATTAGAGAGCCAGTCGTGATATTAGACTTCGCGCATAATGCATGTGTCTACAAGTTTGTGTACTTCTTCCAGGATGGCTTTTGCGCGATCTGGAGCCTGGCCGCGCTTCTTCTGTCGTATTGGGGGATATCCTTGTCGGATTTGTAGTTTGTGCTCCGTAATAGAGCGTGGCACTCCGGTCATGTGCTTTGGTTCCCACGCAAAGATACCCAGGTTCCTTTGCAAGAGTGCGCACACAGCTGCTTTACCTTTGTCAGATAAAGATCCTCCAATCGATATTTGTTGATCTGGGTAATCAGGATGAATGGCGACCTTTAAGTTTGCTATTTTTGCTGCGCGCTATTCTGGAACATGCTGCACCTCACTGGTTACCGCGTTGCATTCGTTAGGCGGCACTGTGGTATTGTAGAGGGTGACAATCCCTCCTTCTACTGGAAATTTGAGCATCCCATGTGCTGTGGATAGTACAGCGCGCATGGATGATATTCCAGGTCTCCAAATGATGCCATTGTATGGTGAAGGAGACTTGATTATCATGAAGTTTATCCACGTTGCAGTAGAGTGTTGTTCATCGCCCACAACTACATGTAAGCGTAATTGCCCCATACGCCATATCTTTTCTCCTGTGAAGCCAGTCAACGACGTCGTGGCCGGTATCAACTGACTTTGTATCTCAGGTCTTAGCCTTTTAAAGCAATGTTCATACACAATATCTGCGGATGCTCCTCCATCGATATACATGCGGCGGATGTCATGTCCCCCAGTATGTATCTCAATGGTCAGTGGCTCTATTACTGCGTTGTCCGCAGCTAGAGTGGGGAAGGATATCTCATTTTCTGAAGAAAACTTTTGACTGACTTTTTGCTTTGTCTTGCGTTGCCATGACTGTATCATGTAGATGATGTCCACTTTATCTTTGGGAGGCTCTTTCTTGCCTCCATTCCTTTGCTTGTCCTTCCCTTCTTTGATGTTCTTTACGAGGTGATCCATTATACCCTCCTTTACTAATTTTTCAATTAGTTGTCGTAGCTGGACACACTCGTTGGTTGTATGGCCCTTTTGGCCATGGTATTCGCAGTATCCATTCCCTATACGCTTGTCCTCTGGGGTGCGCATTGGTGGAGGTTTTGGGAAGTTTGCGCCTTCTGTTACAAATATTTCCCTCAGAGTCTTTGTGAGGGGGGGTATACTTGTCATTATCTCGTCTACTTCCCTGACTGCAATGATTCTTGTTGCGGTTGCTGCTCTGATCATTGGATTGTCTCCTAAGCTGTTCTTGTTGCCTATAATTTGAGTAGCCTTTTTTACTGTCCGCAGCAGCTGCTTCTCCTTGTATGAAGGATCTTGTGCGCTTCATTAGTTCATCGAAGGTTTGGGGAACCTTATCGTTTAACTTCCTAATGAGTTCTGGGTTATTGATCCCATTCATGAACCCTAAAATTTTTAGGACTTCGGGACACGCCTTGACATGTATGCATTCATCTTTAAAGCGTTCCATATAAGCACTGGTAGATTCCCCTTGACGCTGTTTTAGTCTGGCTAGTTCAACAGGGTTTTTAGCGCACTTCTTTCTTTGGGTGAAGTTTAAGCGGAATGCTTTTCGCAACTCTTCAAACCCGCCTATGCTCCTTCGTGGAAGCTTGCTAAACCAAGTGCGCGCATTCCCTACTAACGTGGAGTTAAACATATGACACCACACAGGTTGTGGCCAATTTTCGATAGTAGCGGCGGATTCGAAAATTTTTAGGCGGTCATCAGGATCACCCGTTCCGTCATATGTTTTAACATTAGTGGGCATGCGCCTTTTCTTATGATCGGAGTAGTCGCTGATGCGTTTTGTAAAGGCATCAACTTTCTGGCGACGCCACGGAAGAGATATGTCTTCGTCTTCTTCCTCGCGACGTCTTCCTGTGGACTTCCAGTGTCCTGTTTCTTTATCCTCGTTGTCCGAGGAGTCACTCGACGATGAGTAATCTCTTTTTCGGCGCTTGCGCTGGCTTCCTTCAAAGGAAGAGCTTGAGGGGCTTTCACTTGGGGAAGTTCTCCTTCCTAATCTGTCGTGAATTCTTTTGCTCCCAGACCTGGAGGAGCCTTCGCTTGGTGAATGTTGACATCCAAGTCTGTCTTGTATCCTTCGACTACCAAGTCTGGAATGAACATTGGTGCGCCTCTCGCCATCTTCATATTCGTCTAAGTATTGTGAGTCAGATACCGTACCAAGTCTATCATGGATAGTGGTACGTCTTTCGTTATTTTCGCGTCCTCCTCTTTGGTAGCGCGGTGGTGATACTTCGCGTTCAGGACCAAAGTTGAGACGGGCTTGCTGGCTCATACTTGACCATCTCCTTGCTTCTTCTTGCATGAGGGCGGTTAGGGTTTCGTAATTTTGGGATACAAAATTACTTAATGTTAGGTCAGGTGCGTCTTCATCCGCTGCAAGAATCTCTGCCTCAACATTGGGCGCCCTATCTCGGTTGGGTGCGCCAGGTGTAACACCCCCAATTTTAAAATATTTGCAGCGGAATAAAAATTGGGTGTTACTTCACAGCTCATAGTTTTTCAGTAAAAATGATTTTCAATTTAGTAAATCTAAAACATTTATCATTCGAATTTTTATAAATATCAGAGTTTTTAAAATGAGGTCCCAGTGGTTTCAGAATTTGTTAAATAGGTTTTCGAATGATAATAAAATTTATAGCCTTTGTGAAAATTTCGTGCTCCTCCGTCCCATCCTTGCTCGTTATAGACCTGAGATAAACATGCTAAAAATCAACAAAAGTTGAGTGATATTCATAGGTTTAAGTTTAATAGTTGAACACAAGTTATAAGGGATAATTGCACCGTCATACAATTATAAGTTAAAAACAGTTGTTATTGCATTAAGCTCATGACACTCATCTGATTAACAGATCCATCATAAATGATGGATTATAGTAACAGTGGCCCTCGGGATAGGTTCTTGCCAGTAACCTATTAGATTTCAAATAAAGTGCGTTTGGTAGTTTTCTCCAACGCCCAAACGGGGATTGTCAATCCCTAATAGATCTATCCACAATTATTTACCTTCACCCTACGAGTGACTAAGGCTCGTGATATGAGGGACTTTTGACAATAAGGTACTTAAGCAATAACGATATCAGGTAAAGCATACCAAGAAAAATACTTGTGTTCAGTTTGTAAAAAAAACTAGCATGTATCCCCCTCGCGAGGTTTATAAAATATTTAATAAGTAAAGGCGAGGCTATGAACTCACCTTAGTGGTATAGTGGTAAAAATATCGATACTCAGATTGCAATAAGAAAACGGCTCCACACATGACCTAGATAATATATAGCAAGTTTTAGTGTTTGATAGTCTTAATGGTTTAATCGCGAGTAGTTTTTGAATACGTGAGTGAGTTGTTAATTTAACGATAGTAAAACTTGTGGTTTGATAAAATATCGTAAGTTTAGTTAAGTTATATTTATATATATAACGTAAAGTTTAATAATAATAATAATAGTTTGAAATAAAATGTAACGTCGTAAATGTGAAATCGTAAAATGAAAACTAAAAATAAAAATATTAATTATATTATACGGCCCTTGTCTTTTCCAGATTTTTACACTTTTTACCCTAACGGTGTAGCGTTACGTCGTTAGACAAAAGTTAAATATATTTACGTTTTACGTCCAAAACTTTATAATTTTTACACTTTTTCAAGTTTGTGAAATGACAGTTTTTACCTAAACTTTATAAAAGTGACACTTTTAACCCGAAAGTTATAATTTTTGCAATTTTAGTCCAAAATTTACAAATTTCGAAACTTAACATTTTTATTTCTTAATTAAGCTAAAAACAGCTTATTTAATTTGTCAAAACTGCTTATTTTTCGAAAAAGCTTATTTATAGCTTATTGGGCTTTTAAACGAGAAAACCAAGGCCCGTTAAGCATTTTAAATCCAATGGGCTTACGAAAGTTTTGGGCTTTTTTTGGGGCTTATTTTTGTATGTTAAAAATATTCCAAGACTGCTTATTAGGACTACTTATTCATTAGCTTATTTTCAAAGGATTGGGCTTTAAGGCCCAATCAGTGGTTTACTTATTTTTCAAAAGTGGTTCAAGGTCGACATGCTTTGCATTATTTAAAGGGTCGAGATGTGATTTTTGTTACAAATGTTATACACGAAAATGATAGTTGGTCAGGGGGATTAATAGATTATGAAATAAAATTGTAGGCTCGTTACGTTGGATTTAAAGATATACGTTCGTTTTTAGGCTTGCATGGAACGAGTTTTTTTTTTATATAGTAAAAAGACTTAGATAATTTTTAAGAGTTTTGCATGGTTCAAAATTACTTACAAACGTGTTGTAAAAATCGTTTGTACATGAGTTTTATATTTAAAACTTTATGTACCTTGATAAATAGCGTAGTAAATATATAGATGGTTGAAAAATACGTATGCGTTGTGTATATAGATTGCGAGTAATCTAGTGCAAGTGATAGTACTTTATACGTAAAAATCAAAAATACGTTTTTAAGTAAGGATGGAAAAAGTTTGTGTGAGACTTACTACACCAAAATGGTGGGTAAAACGAGACGTAGAGTCAAGGGAAAGTGAATACGAGAGTGTAGTGTGTATGTTGGCTCGACCAAGGTTCACAATCAAGGATTTGTTCCTCCTAAAGTCGATTTGAAAAGCTTGCTCTTTTGCCAAAGCGTTTTGAAGTAGAAACTAACACAAGGACTTAGTATATTTTTGAAGTTGATTTGGATGATTGTAGAAACGAGTACATGCATGCAAGGTGATACATATATATGAAATTTTGGAGTGTCCTAGTGACTATAATTTATGAGATGTGATGTTTACGTGTTACCAAAAGTCTTGAAAGTGTAAGACGCAACATGTATATTCTCGTTTGTTTTCATCTTGTCGACATCCTATCAAATTCAAAAAGAAACAAGTTGTTTGATTTTAAAATGGATTGTACCTTTGAGGTTGTAATAAAAAAAAACATGTAGTACTTGCCTAGTATCTTATAATATATACTTGTGTGTGCATGAAATGAGGGAGTACACTTTTGTTTGTAAAATACATGCCGACATATTTATTTCTTTTGTAAACGATTTGTAACTTTGGCTAGGCTTGGTGATGATTGATCAAATGTAATATTTAAACTTGAAATTGTGTTAGAAATATTTTTAGGACTTCATAGAAACAAACTAGAGCAAAAATGGTTTAGTTTTGGATTAGTTAAAAATCGTATGAAATCATTTTTGGACAAAACGTTTTGCCTAGTAAATATGTTGTAAGACTCGATATGGGGAGCTAAAAATCGACACACTCAAAGTTGGCTAGGTGAGAAAAGAGAATGCGTAAAAATATGTGTGAGTCGTGTGTGAGAATAAGGCGTACGAGACTCATTTCTGGCTTGGTCTAGTCGATGGTTACGAAAATAAAAAGAAAGCAAATGGGCTTGCATTGAGTGGGCTGTGAATAGTAACAGGCCGAAAATAAGATTGGGCTTAGGGTGAAATTATGGTTCGATTAGGTGAAATTAGGATTAGTAAATAATTAATTTATGATTAGTGAGATGTTTACGTGAGTCCGAGAGTGAATAGTGTTTTGTGAATAGTAAAACTTTTGAAAAACATCTTAATATCGCTAACCGACTCCAAAAACGATGAATAGTGAAATGATGAATAGTATTTGGTGAATAGTAACCGATGAATAGTAAATTTGAAAAATGTCTCGAAAATGCAGGTTCATAACGAATAAAAGAAAATTTAAAATTTTCCTGTAAAAATAGTTATTAGAAGTAATGACACGGATTAATATATAATTAACCGTTCTTAACTATATGGATTTTTGCGGGGTTTTACAGTACCCACATGTCACTCTGAATTTCGTCCCGAAATTCAAGTTTAATGTGAGTCCGGGGGTTTTCGAATGTGTTTTGCTAAAATAGGTTACGTAAGTTTGTAAATGGTAAAAGTTTAATATTCTCGCGATTTTAGACTATAGTGGTACATGTGTGAGCATCGTTCCAAGCAAAAAGGAATCATGAATATCATAGTGATTTACAAGTATCATAGCATATTTGAAATTAAAAAAAAAAATTGTTATTGGTAAAAACATTATTAATTAACGAAATGAAAGTCTTAGATTAACTTTTACTATTCATAGGAAATTTTACGGGAGTTTACAGTTCCTACCCCTCATTCTGAATTCCGTCCCGGAATTCAAGTTTAACGAAATTCCTGTATTAGGAAATTTCGATCAGAGGGTTGTCGAGAGATTTTTATTATTAAGATTTAGGAGACGTGGTTTAGTTAGACTTATTTGTGCTAGACAGGATCAAGTAACTGGTGTATTTAAGGGTTGTGAATATTGAAGGTAAAGGTTATGAATAGTAAATTAACGGCTAGGTGTACTGTGCCCAACGGTCGTGAATAGTGAATCCCAACGGTCCTAAATAGTGTCTAATGGCTAGATTTCCACCTACAAATACCCCTTTCAAATTTTCATTTCTTCCACCCACCATTTGTTTCTCGTTTCCCATCTCCAAAATGCCGCACCTCATCACTATACTAGCGATTTTGTATGTCGTCCTTGCCGCTATCTACTTAGCGTATGTTCCAGACGAAGACTTTGGATTTTTGGTTGCGATCTTGTTGTTTGTCATACCCCTCACGGTTCTAGCCATTACCGTGGACAAGATATGGGGGTAATAATCTTGAGCTAGGGTTGTTTTAAATTAAGTCTCTGTCGTGTTTCTATGTATTTTTAACGAATAGGAATAAAACTTGTTTAGTTTTTAGGAATTTGTCTTGTTATTATTTTTAATGATTTGTTTATATTTATCTTTCAGCATAATTAAGGTGATTCATCCTGTGGTGGCTCTTGCTATGGTTATGTTGGTGGGGGGGTTTTGTTGTCATAGCCGATCAACATATTGAAGATTCTATGGTTTATATTGTAATTATTGTGACGTTAGTACTTCCGATGCTAATTATTTGTTTATTTATTAATTTCCATGGATTTGGATAATTTTTTCGTTATTGGAGCTTTCTGTTAGTCTTTAGGGTTTTTCTAATTTTTAATTGTATCTTTGTTGGCTTCTCGTCCTAATGACGAAGGAATAAGATAGGTATTTATTGTAGTTTGTAATATTTATGAATAGTTCAGTTTATCTCTATTTGTTGCTTTTACATGAAGATTGTTATTTAGAAAATTTGGCATTATGATTGCTCCTTCATAACATGATTCTTGTAACACCCCCAATTCATGGTTGCAGCGGAATTCGAACTGGGTGTTACTTGACGGCACAATAGTCACAATAATAGAAAACGAACTCCAATTGAGTCGTTTTAAAAGATTTATCATTCAAATTGTATAAATATCAGAGATTACAAAATGAGGTCCCAGATGGTTCCATGTTTACAATTTACATTAAATGAGTTTTGAATGATAATAAAATTTATAGCCCTCTTGAGTATCCGTGTCCTTCCGTGCCATCCTTGATCGTCATGAACCTGAAATACATGCTTGAGAGGTCAACACAAAGGTTGAGTGGAATTCGTAGAGTTTAGTTAAATCGTTTGAACACAATAATCGTAGTGTGAGCTATAGACTCACACTCATAGTTAGAAAACAAAATCGTTATTTATTTCACTAAGCTCATGCAACCAAAACATTAACATCGAACCAACAAAATTGGCATTATAGAAGCCCTATCAAGGTACTTTTGCCGTTATACCGCTAAATCTCAAATATAGTGCATTTGTGTGAACTCATCGTTGTTCAACACAAATGGGATTCGTCAATCCCAATAGATCTATTCACAATATTCGCGCTCACTAAAGGTAGTGACTAATGGTTCATGATATAGGGACTTCGAACATGGCAATCGTTACTTAGTGATAATAAAACATCGTCGTGAAGCATACATTAGAAAGCATTGTGTTCGAGTAGAAAAATAATAGCATGTATTCCCCCCATGGGTTTGTAAAATAGTTAAACAATAGAAAGTGGGGCTACGAACTCACCTTAAGTAAGATAGCAAGTAATGAAGGTGATGGTTGGATCGTGTAGGTTTCTACGAGCAACCTATAATAGAATGTTGCTTCTTAGGATCGGAGTAAAGAATATGAATAAGTGCCTATATATATATCTTGCATTTAGTCCATGATGTGGTATGATGTATATCGTATGTCCTTGAAAGAAAAGATTCATGAACATGTATGTTTTGTATATCGTTTACTACCGTTCGGGCTGACATATTTCAGAAGTCATGTTAGTAAGCGTTCGAGGAGCCAGGACACTTTAACTCGTAAATCCACAACTCATCTCGACGGCTTACATAATGAACTCCTCACATGAGGCTCCCTACTATCGTAGTAGTTGATAAAATATATAGATATAAGTTTTGATCCGAAAAGTTACATGTCCGATATTTGAATAAACTTAGGAAAGTTTATTAGTACATGAAGATTGTTATTAGGGGTAGTTTCATAAGTCTTGAATGACCATTTTCTTTTGGTAATATCTCATGGTTTCCTTTTAGGTGAAGTAGATCCAAATTGCTTGTTCATGTTATCGCCTAATTCATTGTTTCATGTTTACGCCTATGTAAGTTGTTATGGTCATTTCGTCATGGCCTAGCCATGACCTTTGGTCCTTGTTCCAAAGTCATGAGACACAACCTTGGCTCTAGCCATGGTTGTGGTCTTGATTATAGGTCATAAGACCTCTTGTTCCTTTCAAAGTATAACCATAATCTAGTGACTTTTGCCTAAAAATGGGCTGTTTAGAATTTGAAGAATTTTATCACTCGGAAAGCATTTTTAGGTCTCGAGCTTCTTTGTACCTGAACAAAAACGGCGTTCCGGACAACTTTCATGTTTTAACTTTTTGATGAATCGGAACAGAAGTGTGACTTTCAAAACCCAAATTTGATCAGAATGGTATTTGGCAGTTTGCCGCAAAGTTTTGGTAATTTCAAATCGTCATAACTTTTGACTCGTATATTCGTTTTGGGTGGTTCAAATTGCTACGGTTTCCTTGTTAGGTCCTCTACTACAATATTTAATAATCCAATATCATATTTTTACCATTTTAATCAGGTCTTTCCAAGAAATTCACTAATTTGCTTGTTTTAGTAACTTGTTTCAACAATTCATTATAACAACATCTTTTACTCATCTTTATACATCATGGACATTAATACAACACATAATATAGCAAGAATAACATGTAAATGATATGAACATGATTAATAAACAAGAAGCATGTTAGGTTTAGGCTTACAACTTTTGGCTTTCTAATTAAAGAAAGGAGTAACAAGTAAGGAAATGGACTTTGATAGACTTGCTTCAACCCTTTTCACTTCATGCAACCTTTCTACCCTTTGTATTCTTGAAAGATGGATGATGAAGGTTGAGGTGAGTTGAGTGGATTTAAACTCAAGAGAAATCACCAAGTATATTAGGGTTTGGAAGAGTTTTGGTGAATAATAAGCTAACTAGGGTTTCTATCTTGAACTTGCACTTGATCCTTGCTAGAACTAGGAAGAAAATAAGCTAAGTGTGGAATGGTTTTGGGGTTGGGGATGCACGGCAATAAGGAAGGGGGGAGGGAGTATTTATAGTCCAAATGAGGAGGTTAGGAAGCTTACTAGGAAAGTGTTACAACTTGGTGACCAAGTTGTAATTAAGTGTTGATTTAGGGGTAAATTCATGAGATGAAGCCACATGGGTGTGACTCCCCCCTCCTAGGGCGGTTTCATGAGCTTGGAGAGCAAGGGTTAGACTTTTCTTGGTATTATCCAAGATACTTGGTTAGTTTTGACTCCGGGAAATGCCAATCGTAAATGATTAAGCCTCAAAACGTAAAACCGGGAGTCGTAAAATTATCAAATTTGAAAGTATTGTTAAACATGTTCATATAGTCCATAATAAAATATGAAATGAGTGGTAGGTTCTATCGGGTGCTAAAACCCTGCTAAAAACTGGAAACACGGGTCTAAAACGCGTAATTCGCGTAAAACGCTGAACTGAAAAACGTAAAATTCCAAAACTTTTGGAATTGTCATAAAATGATAGAAAATCATATTTCTATTGTTTATGACGTTTTATGGATATATCGGGATGCTGGAAGGACGTTTAAACCTAAAAGTAAATCTCGGACACGGCTTTGTGATTTTTGCAGAAATGATCCGACGAGCGTCAAACTCTCGGATTATCGTTAAAATAGTTTAACTTACGAGAATATGAAATAAAAATTTCTGAGATGAATAGTGAAAAAGTGAATAGTAAAAAGTGAATAGTAAAATTTTCAGGAATAAAAGTTAACCTGAAATTGCGAATTGTTACAGTCTCTACCCCTTACGGGGAACTTCGTCCCGAAGTTCTGTGTGTGTCATATGTTGGAGTGGTGTCGATGAAGAGGTGTGGTTACTTATGAGGATTAGAGTGATGTAGTTTGATTTGTCGTTTCAGTGTATGGTGTAGGATGAGGTTACTTATGAGAAGTTTGTTTCTAAGAAAACATACGGTAACTGCTCCCAGCATAACATGATCCCTCCTGAATTAGACATAGGTGATCAGGCTATGTATAATTTAGGACTGATAATGTGATGTTCGGTTTAGTCACGTATGGTATTCAATCTTGTAAGGCTGATGAGGTTTGCTTGTGGTGTAACTAAGGATGATTTGAGCTTTAAAAGTGCATCAAGATCAGAAAGTGAGCTTGTGGGATTAAGGGTTGTGAAGATGATGATGGTGAGAAGATTAAGAAGGTTTGTGTTCTTCATTTTGGTATGTTGAGATTTAGTAGTTTGTGATGAAAGTTGGAAATGAAGGCATGATATTGATTTATAGGGTGGTATCAACGAAGTGATTTTTCTAGGATGGTGGTAGAATATCTTGGAGTAAAATGATGTGAAATAATAAAGTGATAACAAATTAGCTTGAAGTAAAATTTGTTGAATGGTTTATAAGATAACTGAGTAAATCTTATAGAATGGTAATAGTCTGTTAATTAGTCAAATTGATTTGGAGATAGAAAGTACAATAGATAAGAATTATCACAAAGAGTCGTTTATTGAACATTAAATATTCTTAAGTCATAAAAACTCCCATTACTTGGGATACACGTAGTACAACATAGTGCATAAATAAACATGACTGCTAATTTCTAAACTTCATCGTTCTGTAGTGTTGTTGGGATTCTGATAAGCTCCTTCTCCTCTTATCATATATGCTCAATCTTGGTTTTCTTCAACTTGTTGACCTTGGTTTTGGGGACATCGGTTCTTGTAATGTCCACTTTCTCCACACCCGAAGCATATAACTATCGGTTGTGTGTTGCTACCGGTAGCTACATCCTTGACTCTACAATCTCTGGCAAGGTGTCCTGTGTTCTGACAGTTGCGACACTTAGCCGGGCAAGGACCTGAGTGATGGAAGTTACACTTATTGCATAGTGGAGCATTCCCGGTATATCCTGCGCCTCTAGTTGGTGCAGCCACATAAGCCTTTGCGGTCTCTTGTCTTTTGTTTTGCTGGTTGTTGTTTTGAGTTTGGTTGTTGTTGTTACTTCCATGGTTACCATCCCATGGTCGCTTGTTGTTGTTGTTCCTATTGTTATTGTTGTTACTGTAGTTGGAATTGTTGTGGTTATTGGTATTGCTGGCGTTGTTGGTGTTGTTGTTGGTGTTGAGGTTGTTTTGCTTTCGGGTTTCTGTCATTCGTACCACTTGGTCCATGAGGCTGCGGGACATCCGCATAGCTTCATCAAGTTCCTTTGGATTTGCCGAAGTTACATACCCTTGTATGCTTGATGGAAGTCCCCAGATATACCTTTCCAACAATTTTTCCTTTGTGGAAACCATTGTGGGACAAAGTATCCTCAATTCTTGGAATCGACAATTGTAGGTTATGATATCATTTCCCTTAACCGTATGATCCCAGAATTCAACCTCCAACTTTTGCATCTCACTGCGAGGACAGTATTCCTTGATCATCATTTGTTTCAAATTAGCCCAAGTAATTTTGTAGGCATTCTCAATGCCCATGGGTTGAGCAATTGAGTTCCACCAGGACAACGCCTCATTCAACAGAGTACTCGTGGCATACTGCACTTTATCCCCCTCGGTACATTTACTAACCAAGAACACCGACTCCGCCTTTTCAAACCAGCGGGTCAGACCTACAGCTCCTTCAGTACCCTTGAATTTGATGGGTTCACATTTCAAGTAGGAAATGAACGAGCAACCCATTGGTACTGTAGTAACATTGGTCACCGGAGGGGTAGTTGAGTTCGGTCCTCCAAGGTTAAGACTGGCAATTCTGGCTGCTTCTGCAGCTATAGCAGCTTCCGCAGCAGTGGCGGCTCCTGCGGCTGCTGCAGCATCAGCAGCTGCTGCAGCATCAGCGGCTGCTGCAGCATCAGCGGCTGCTGCAGCATCAGCAGCACCAGCAGCTGTGGTGGCTTCGGCAGCTGCTGCAGCTGCTGCAGCTACGGCTGCTCGTTCCGTGATAAGTGCTGCATTGACACTGTCCTTTACCAGTTTGCGGATGGCAGCTTGCGTTATTGTTGGTGGTGTGTTTTTCTTTGGCGCCATGATTCTATTGTTCAAAAGATATGTTGTAATTAGAGAGTTGTGAGATGAGCACAATTTTTGATAAGAATGATAGGATAATAATGTTGAAACTTAAAAGCATAACACATGATAGTATATAAAACAAGAGTTTTATTCATACAACGTTGGTTGATTTACAAAATCGAAACCTATTACAAGCTTCTTCAAAATTTACTAACTGATACTTTCAGTTTAGTAATTACAACGTTTTTACTATCGCTAGTTATTACATAGATTTCGTAACATTTACTAACTGAGTCTAATCAGTTTAGTAGTACAAAAGTTAACTAGTATAATCACACTAGTCTATTGTGGATTAGAAGGTCCGAGCAGCTCTGATTGATCGGCAACTTCTTGGTTTAGTGTGTCATAGAGGTACGAGTCGATGAAATTTGAGAAGCTGTAGTTTTCATGTTGACTTTCTTGTTGGATCAATGGTGGTCGAGGTACAATCCATAGTGAGTGATCCAATTCATCACATGTAGGGATATCAAAGGGAAGTGATAGTGGTGGTGGTAATGGCTCTAGTACATATTCGTATTCGTTATCCTCCTCGGAGTCTGCCTCAACCCAATTTTGTTCAGAAATATTTGGCATTGGTTCATCCTCTTCTTCGTCGGTTGAATCTTCGAAAGGTTCTTCTTCGTCATCAGAAGCGAAGGCATTTACGAAGTCAAATCCGAACTCGGGTGAGGGTGGTAAGACTTGGAAGTTATTAGGTAGAGTGGGCACATAATCGGGAGAAGTGGGTTCGCACATGATTTCTATAAGAAGAATTACAATGTTAATATAATTCTATCGTTTATGGGAAGTGCTCGAAATATGGCAAGCATATATATAGCAATATACTAATATGTTTATGTAGCCTAACTTGCATAATAAGTCCATAATCGTCTGGAGGATGGAAGGCACGAAGAGCGGAAGGCTATAAAATGTTTTTGCTTGTAATTGTAGTTATAGTTTAGGTCTCAATTAGACCCGTTTCTCTATAACCATGGCTCTGGTACCAATCTGTAACACCCCCAATTCATGGTTGCAGCGGAATTCGAATTGGGTGTTACTTGACGGCACAATAGTCACAATAATAGAAAACGAACTCCAATTGAGTCGTTTTAAAAGATTTATCATTCAAATTGTATAAATATCAGAGATTACAAAATGAGGTCCCAGATGGTTCCATGTTTACAATTCACATTAAATGAGTTTTGAATGATAATAAAATTTATAGCCCTCTTGAGTATCCGTGTCCTTCCGTGCCATCCTTGATCGTCATGAACCTGAAATACATGCTTGAGAGGTCAACACAAAGGTTGAGTGGAATTCGTAGAGTTTAGTTAAATCGTTTGAACACAATAATCGTAGTGTGAGCTATAGACTCACACTCATAGTTAGAAAACAAAATCGTTATTTATTTCACTAAGCTCATGCAACCAAAACATTAACATCGAACCAACAAAATTGGCATTATAGAAGCCCTATCAAGGTACTTTTGCCGTTATACCGCTAAATCTCAAATATAGTGCATTTGTGTGAACTCATCGTTGTTCAACACAAATGGGATTCGTCAATCCCAATAGATCTATTCACAATATTCGCGCTCACTAAAGGTAGTGACTAATGGTTCATGATATAGGGACTTCGAACATGGTAATCGTTACTTAGTGATAATAAAACATCGTCGTGAAGCATACATTAGAAAGCATTGTGTTCGAGTAGAAAAATAATAGCATGTATTCCCCCCATGGGTTTGTAAAATAGTTAAACAATAGAAAGTGGGGCTACGAACTCACCTTAAGTAAGATAGCAAGTAATGAAGGTGATGGTTGGATCGTGTAGGTTTCTACGAGCAACCTATAATAGAATGTTGCGTCTTAGGATCGGAGTAAAGAATATGAATAAGTGCCTATATATATATCTTGCATTTAGTCCATGATGTGGTATGATGTATATCGTATGTCCTTGAAAGAAAAGATTCATGAACATGTATGTTTTGTATATCGTTTACTACCGTTCGGGCTGACATATTTCAGAAGTCATGTTAGTAAGCGTTCGAGGAGCCAGGACACTTTAACTCGTAAATCCACAACTCATCTCGACGGCTTACATAATGAACTCCTCACATGAGGCTCCCTACTATCGTAGTAGTTGATAAAATATATAGATATAAGTTTTGATCCGAAAAGTTACATGTCCGATATTTGAATAAACTTAGGAAAGTTTATTAGTACATGAAGATTGTTATTAGGGGTAGTTTCATAAGTCTTGAATGACCATTTTCTTTTGGTAATATCTCATGGTTTCCTTTTAGGTGAAGTAGATCCAAATTGCTTGTTCATGTTATCGCCTAATTCATTGTTTCATGTTTACGCCTATGTAAGTTGTTATGGTCATTTCGTCATGGCCTAGCCATGACCTTTGGTCCTTGTTCCAAAGTCATGAGACACAACCTTGGCTCTAGCCATGGTTGTGGTCTTGATTATAGGTCATAAGACCTCTTGTTCCTTTCAAAGTATAACCATAATCTAGTGACTTTCGCCTAAAAATGGGCTGTTTAGAATTTGAAGAATTTTATCACTCGGAAAGCATTTTTAGGTCTCGAGCTTCTTTATACCTGAACAAAAACGGCGTTCCGGACAACTTTCGTGTTTTAACTTTTTGATGAATCGGACCAGAAGTGTGACTTTCAAAACCCAAATTTGATCAGAATGGTATTTGGCAGTTTGCCGCAAAGTTTTGGTAATTTCAAATCGTCATAACTTTTGACTCGTATATTCGTTTTGGGTGGTTCAAATTGCTACGGTTTCCTTGTTAGGTCCTCTACTACAATATTTAATAATCCAATATCATATTTTTACCATTTTAATCAGGTCTTTCCAAGAAATTCACTAATTTGCTTGTTTTAGTAACTTGTTTCAACAATTCATTATAACAACATCTTTTACTCATCTTTATACATCATGGACATTAATACAACACATAATATATCAAGAATAACATGTAAATGATATGAACATGATTAATAAACAAGAAGCATGTTAGGTTTAGGCTTACAACTTTTGGCTTTCTAATTAAAGAAAGGAGTAACAAGTAAGGAAATGGACTTTGATAGACTTGCTTCAACCCTTTTCACTTCATGCAACCTTTCTACCCTTTGTATTCTTGAAAGATGGATGATGAAGGTTGAGGTGAGTTGAGTGGATTTAAACTCAAGAGAAATCACCAAGTATATTAGGGTTTGGAAGAGTTTTGGTGAATAATAAGCTAACTAGGGTTTCTATCTTGAACTTGCACTTGATCCTTGCTAGAACTAGGAAGAAAATAAGCTAAGTGTGGAATGGTTTTGGGGTTGGGGATGCACGGCAATAAGGAAGGGGGGAGGGAGTATTTATAGTCCAAATGAGGAGGTTAGGAAGCTTACTAGGAAAGTGTTACAACTTGGTGACCAAGTTGTAATTAAGTGTTGATTTAGGGGTAAATTCATGAGATGAAGCCACATGGGTGTGACTCCCCCCTCCTAGGGCGGTTTCATGAGCTTGGAGAGCAAGGGTTAGACTTTTCTTGGTATTATCCAAGATACTTGGTTAGTTTTGACTCCGGGAAATGCCAATCGTAAATGATTAAGCCTCAAAACGTAAAACCGGGAGTCGTAAAATTATCAAATTTGAAAGTATTGTTAAACATGTTCATATAGTCCATAATAAAATATAAAATGAGTGGTAGGTTCTATCGGGTGCTAAAACCCTGCTAAAAACTGGAAACACGGGTCTAAAACGCGTAATTCGCGTAAAACGCTGAACTGAAAAACGTAAAATTCCAAAACTTTTGGAATTGTCATAAAATGATAGAAAATCATATTTCTATTGTTTATGACGTTTTATGGATATATCGGGATGCTGGAAGGACGTTTAAACCTAAAAGTAAATCTCGGACACGGCTTTGTGATTTTTGCAGAAATGATCCGACGAGCGTCAAACTCTCGGATTATCGTTAAAATAGTTTAACTTACGAGAATATGAAATAAAAATTTCTGAGATGAATAGTGAAAAGTGAATAGTAAAAGGTGAATAGTAAAAAGTGAATAGTAAAATTTTCAGGAATAAAAGTTAACCTGAAATTGCGAATTGTTACAGTTCTTCCTAGATTAGACATAGTTGATCAGGCTATGTTTAATTGAGGACTAAATGATGTGATGTTAGGCTCAGTCACAGTGGTATTTATGCTTTTCTTTAAGTTGTTTTAGATGGTGTTCAACGTGTTGTTTTTATAATATAACACATAATTTCTTTTAAGAATAAAGTAGGAAACTTTATTTATTTGTTTTATTTATTTATTATTATTATTTTTTTTTTTTTTTCATACTATGATGATGAGTCAGAAATTGCTAGTCAGAAATTTCTAGAGTAATAACAGTATACTGTTAATTGGTAAATGGAATAGGAATTGAAATTCACTTAGATTATAATTATTTCGGAAATATTACAAGGTAGCTTTTTCGATACGGTAGAAGGATAGTTGTTATACTTAGGTTACATCCATCGTAACTTAAAGTAAAATACAAGGAAGAGGTACAATCAGGAAATTTTTGAACTAGAGTTTATTTATTCACAACAGGAATTTATTCATCTGCATAAATCTAGTAATCATTCCCTTGATACCACCGAATTCCTTGTAGAGTTTTCATTTCCTTGCGAAAGTCTTGGCTTTCCAATTTATATTGTAGTTTGGACATCGCTTCTTGTAGTGTCCTTTTGCACCACATCCGTAGCACATTACAGTTGTTGTTTGTCCTTTGTTGTCCGAAGTCCTACAGTTAGTTGCCTTGCGACCTGTTTTCTGACACCCATGCACTTAATCTTGCAGATTCTTGTGTGATGCTTCTCGCATTTTCGACATAGGGGTTTACCTCCAAGATATGCCCTTCTGGCAACAGGTGTGGCGAGGCAGTCTCTATTAGCTTTTTGTTTGGATCCTAGTCGATGATGATAGTTGAAACGATCTTCTAGACGTTTATGGTAGCAGTCTTGAGCATTGGTGAAGTTGCAGTATGTGGGGTTGCTGGTTCCTATTTCAGTGAGTTTTCGCTTTTGTTTATTTCCATTAGGTCTAACTTCTTGCCTAATCCCTTGGTTATGGTTGGTGATAGGGTTAGTCGTTCTTTCTGGAGTTTTAAAGGGGTTTGGCCTATATTCCATGTAGTTTTCCTGGTTATGCTTGTCAGACGTATCCGACTCTCCTCTTGGATAAACTATGGTGGCCACTTTAAGTACTACTGACATGATGTTGCCTACCAATTCCCTGACATCTTCAGTAGTCATGGTGATTTTTGATGATGATGGAGTACATGTATTGTTTACGTTGTCCATCTTCTGAAATCATTAATGAAACTTAACTTAGAATCCTTCTGATGTCAGAATAATTTAAATAATGAATTCTAATTATTTCATTGATGATAGACTGAATTGACTCCTTACTGTAATCTAATCTCAAGATATGTCTGTGTTGTATCATAGATAGATAATCAACTCTTGATATGGGATTACTAAGAAACAAACCGATTCGTCCACTAAAATAAATTTTCTCTCCATTTTTCAAGTTCTCTCTTGAAAATTTATTTATAGACAATCCTTTGGTTTTTGGTGAATTATAGTATGTTTAAGAAGTCTTAACAATTGTAAGAAATCTTACGGTAGATTTGAATAGTATAGTAGAAGTCATCATAATATTAATAACTTGACTAATCGTCTTTGTAAAACGATTAGTACAAGGTCTCTTATTAATATGTCATGAATCTACGTGGAGTTATTTGTTCATCAAGGGAGGTAACAATTGATGATATTTTTGCATGAAAGTATGAGGATTCATAGTATGCATGCTTGATACGAAAGAAACGATTGATTCATAACAGAGAGATGTAACGGAAGAGGAGGTTTTTATATATTTTGATTCGATTACAACTTCTGAAAGGTTCAGATTTATTGAACATTACATGAAATACTAACCAAGTCTGTCTGGTTTAGTAGTTGCAACAGGAATACTTGTAAACTTAAAATTAGTTACGCCTCTGACATAAATATCTAATCTCTTTCTCAAGTTCAAGTTGTGCTGCATCCATGTTTGAGAAACGTTCCTGACACATGTTCATTTGATTAGCCAACATAGTCTCTAATGCGGCAATCCTTTGACTCTGTGTAGTGTGAATACGAGAGTGTAGTGTGTATGTTGGCTCGACCAAGGTTCACAATCAAGGATTTGTTCCTCCTAAAGTTGATTTGAAAAGCTTGCTCTTTTGCCAAAGCGTTTTGAAGTAGAAACTAACACTAGGACTTAGTATATTTTTGAAGTTGATTTGGATGATTGTAGAAACGAGTACATGCATGCAAGGTGATATATATATGAAATTTTGGAGTGTCCTAGTGACTATAATTTATGAGATGTGATGTTTACGTGTTACCAAAAGTCTTGAAAGTGTAAGACGCAACATGTATATTCTCGTTTATTTTCATCTTGTCGACATCCTATCAAATTCAAAAAGAAACGTGTTGTTTGATTTTAAAATGGATTGTACCTTTGAGGTTGTAAAAAAAAAAAAAAAAAAAAAAAAAAAAAAAAAAAAAAAAAACATGTAGTACTTGCCTAGTGTCTTATAATATATACTTGTGTGTGCATGAAATGAGGGAGTACACTTTTGTTTGTAAAATACATGTCGACATATATATTTCTTTTGTAAACGATTTGTAACTTTGGCTAGGCTTGGTGATGATTAATCAAATGTAATATTTAGACTTGAAATTGTGTTAGAAATATTTTTAGGACTCCATAGAAACAAACTAGAGCAAAAATGGTTTAGTTTTGGATTAGTTAAAAATCGTATGAAATCATTTTTGGACAAAACGTTTTGCCTAGTAAATATGTTGTTAGACTCGATATGGGGAGCTAAAAATCGACACACTCAAAGTTGACTAGGTGAGAAAAGAGAATGCGTAAAAATATGTGTGAGTCGTGTGTGAGAATAAGGCGTACGAGACTCATTTCTAGCTTGGTCTAGTCGATGGTTACGAAAATAAAAAGAAAGAAAATGGGCTTGCATTGAGTGGGCCGTGAATAGTAACAGGCCGAAAATAAGATTGGGCTTAGGGTGAAATTATGGTTCGATTAGGTGAAATTAGGATTAGTAAATAATTAATTTGTGATTAGTGAAATATTTATGTGAGTTGGAGAGTGAATAGTGTGTTTGTGAATAGTGTTTCGTGAATAGTAAAACTTTTGAAAAACATCTCAATATCACTAACCGACTCCAAAAATGATGAATAGTGAAATGATGAATAGTATTTGGTGAATAGTAACCGACGAATAGTAAATTTGAAAAATGTCTCGAAAATGCAGGTTCATAACGAATAAAAGAAATTTTTAAATTTTCCTGTAAAAATAGTGATTAGAAGTAATGACAGGGATTAATATATAATTAACCGTTGTTAACTATATGGATTTTTGCGGGGTTTTACACCAGGTGGCACAGTGTTGTCCACTATAGGTGCCGTTTGGTGGGGAGTATTGAAGAGGGTGCGCTGAAGTTCCTCAACGCTTGGGACTACCATGGTGGCTTGAGTGGTCCTTGTAGGCAATTCTACCGCTGGGAGAGGTAGGGTTGGTCCCGTTTCTTGGTGACCAGGCGCACTGGTTGTTCCAGAGGCCTGCCTAAAGGTCGAATCTTGATGGTTCTTCCTCTGGGGGTCACATGTTTTCTCCAACTGCGGAGTCCGCTGGCTTGAGTTTTTGTTCTTCGTCATTCTAGTTTTTAGTTCTTAGTGTAGGGTCCCACGGATGGCGCCACTTATTGATACAAAAGTTGGGCGTTCCTGATTTGGGCTCCTGCTCTCGTACCAATTAGCTCTTAATGCTTGAAATCTGCGCACTAAAAAAGTAAACAAACACCGTTAGGCTTATCATGGATCCTCCGGCGTGAGAGTAAGTAATCGGTTTTAGGGTTATAGTGAAGAGTTAGGATTTTAGATCGTACCTTTAATGAGAATTATGTCATTCTTTATATAGGCACAGAATCCTTGTAGGTTTCTTGCTCCTTACGTTTCGCACGCATGGTGCTTATCCGGTCCAAGGATCTTTATCCGTAAATAGAAGATCCTTATCTAGTCCATAAATAGTTTGGTTGGGCTTGAGTCTACGTGAGCCCAATCCCTTTGATAATGCGGCCCAAGTCATTGTTATAATAGCCCACTCATGGTAGGTTTGGGCCTTAGTAATGTTTATCATTTGGGCTCGTGTCCCAAATATAGACTATACGTCATCAGGATCCCTTTAACTAAGCAACGTAAATGTGTCCCTAGGGTATATGTCTAGTAAGAGTGGATCAATTCAAAAAGTGCAACTCACCCCAACATGTGCATATTTCTATCAAAAACTTATGAGCACATGTTAAGGGGGAGCATTTGAAAATTATAAAACTCTCAAACTGTTAGCAAAATGTGTTTCTTGATCATAAACACTTTGAGAGAATTTTCAATGATTTGGTGAATGGCAACATAGGATAGTCATGATGATATAAGGTGGCTAGGTTAGGAAAACCATCCTATGATCCGCCAGAGCCGGAGGGATCTACCCAAGGACAATATCGATTAGATAGTATTAGAAAGTCCTTAGAAAGTCCTTAGGTATGATTATGAAAAAAGGAGTAATGTGAGAAAGGGGAAAGAAGGGGTTGAAGAATTAAAAAGAAATGAAATGAGAAAGGGTGAAAAGAAATAGCCCTCCCATTATTCAACCTTAGGGCAGAAACTGGATTCAATTCATATGCTACTAGTCGTTACTAAGGTGACACCGGTATTGAAGACTAAGACGTCATGGACCCAGTGACGCACTGCACTGAACCTTCTAGCCACTCAAGTTCTCTTAAAAGGACTTGTTTCATTCTCACGGGGAACCCTGCATAATCTATCAACCGCTCATTATGAGCCATGTTGATATTGAAACAGGAGACACCGCTCTAGTCTCCGACTACCAAATATTGCACTTATCGAGTCTCGAGCCTCGAGATACATAATAAGATCTCAATAGGAACACTTGTTACTTTTGCACTGGTGGTTCATAATCAAGGACACCTGCTGCACATTTGAAAGTCCTACGTAGATCTTAGCAATCTACCAAAACATTCATGAGATATATTACTAATGTAAGTATCAATGATTGAATGGAAATTCCTGCCAGGGTTAACATCAATCAGCCCTGTACGCAGGTCACTTCGGTAATCTCTTGAAGATTACGCTTAGTGGCAACAGCAGTTTCAAACGATCTACATTCGTGGAGTGATCTCCAGTGACTCACCTGACATATTGATGTACTACGGTAGATCTTGTAAGCTCTTTCAAGGGTATCCGATTCAGGAACGGCCATGGCAAGGATTAGAGAAAGTTTTCACACTATGCTGATTACAATCTTGAAGTTTAAACCTATAAGTGTCGGATGTTTTGTTGTTAACTGCTTACTTGCAGGAATATCTGGCGATTGCTGTTGATTGATGAAGAGATGTTGATCCATCACCCCGTGCTCACACTTAATCATCCTAGTTAAAGAGATCATGAGAACTAAAAGGCCTTCAACCAAAGCTTCTGCTACTCTGATGCTGAAAACATGACTCAAGAAAAGTGTGAGCACGCCGGTTTAACAATCACAACCTCACATGGAGACTATAATGCTAAAGATGGCTTGATGATGAAAGTTGGGTGATGACCTCAATAACTTCTCGAAGATCATCCAAGATATAAAACAAGTCATCAAAAGTCCACTGCTTGAAGCACAAAGACTTATGGCAATGAAGAATCAATGCCTACGAGCTACGAAGTTAATTTGAAGAATAGAATGCTAGAATTCAAAGTGTATTTTCCGGGGTGACCTCCCTTAGGGGAGATTGTTAGGAATATAAATATTCATCTAAAAGACTCGGTCACCCCGAGTATCATTTAGCATTAGTTAGCTCGTAGTCGTAATCATTTAGGTTTAGTTTTAGTTTAGATATCGTAACATCGTGGAGTCAGGTCGGGTCTTTACCCACTGTCAGCCCGCTCCACAACCCGTTTTATGGTGCGTTAGTATGTAACTATAAATACCCTCTCCCACCAAGGGAGGGGGTTGGACCTTTCATGATAATCTAATACTTCACTAGTTTCTCTCACTAGAAAAGGCTCCCACTTTCTCTCTCTAAAACTCTTCTTCTAATCGAATCAAACACCTAACCATACATGTTTATGATTATGAGTATTCTACACGGGATTAATTGGTGATTAATCGAATTGGCATTACTGAGAAATTTTAGTTATTTTCGGCAAGTTTTGTGTATTTCCGGTCAGTTTTAGGTATTTTCTGGCAAGGAATTTTCTAAAGAAACAACTTGTAATAGACTTAAACAGTTACTATAAGTGTTCAAAATAAGTTTACAGTGAGTTTTGGGTACTTCCAGCAAGATTTAAAGGTTTCTAGCAAGTTTGACCACCATTGACCGCCATTGATCGCCGTTGATTACGGTTGACTTATTTGTTTGACCCAGTTACATAAATCGGCAAGGTCAGTGGCTTTATAGCACCTAATCGGTGATTAATTGGCCTTATAGACCTTTTTTTTGCAACACTTCCAACATCCTATGTAGCTAAAACTAACTGTTTATAACTCAAACTCATCCTCTTGTAAAACCTTTCGGTGAACATTTCCTCCTCCATCTCGAAGATGATCTCGAAGAGGCACCATTAGTTGATTTGTTTAGTCCCTAAGAACAAGTATTCTGGAATTGAGCAATGAACAAGGGATATAGCGCGGTGGGGCTTTTTAGAACATATGTTTTTTGTTATTGTTTGTGTGGTGTTGTAATTGTTGGAAAGAAATGAGATTTTGTTGACTTTATTACTTTATGTTTTTGTTGTGGTCGAACCGTGTGTAAATTCTTTCAAGGCAAGGGGCCGCGTGATTTGACATTGTTGTTTACTCTGATTCGGTCGAGGTGGTTTTCACCGGCGCGTACGTGGTCTAAGTTCCTATGATTGAGTTATGGTTTTTGGTCGGTTTTGATTAGGTGAAGTTAGATAATATTTCTAATCATATTTCATGTTCATTGTTTGTTTTCCTTTTTTCTAGGATTAAAGGTATGTTTTAATATATTTTGTGATTTTGTATAATGAGTGGAATACTTTATGTTTTGTAGTCTCTAATAGTGAAAACCATTTGTAGCATATTTTATAGTTTTCATTTGTTGAACAGTGGAGGGTTCTTTGGGTACAATTTAGAAGATATAAGTTGATGCCTTTATTTTGTCACATGGACTAAAAGTTTAGACCCAAATTCAGCCCAACGTCTGTCCTTCAAGTTTATTGTTTTTTTAATGAATTTTGGGACATTAAATGTGAAATAGTCGGCAAGTGTTTTGTGGTTTAGTACATATATAGAATATATGTGCCATACTTTAAGTTTAACAAGTATTTCACTTACCATCCTTTTACACCTAGTGTAAGTCATCTGTTACTCACTACTATCAAACTACGTTTCACTTTGTTTTTTCTTGAAGAGCATGCGCTATCATGACCATGAGTTATAACTTAACTTAGTATCACGTCAGCGTCACATCAGCTTTAACAATTAACATTTCAACCTTAACTAAAAAAAATACCCCTTATCATAACTCAACCATTTACAAATTAAACCCCTAAACTAAAACTAAAACTTCATTTAATGAATAGCATAACATTAAAACCTAAACATTACAATACAAATTCAAAAATAAAAAAGTTAAAAAAAAAAAAAAAACAAAACAAAAAAACAAAACAAAAAAACATATATTCAGATACAACCTAATAAAATAAGATAGCCCATTCCAATATAACCTATTCAAGCCCAATTACAACATTTTCGATTATAGCCCAGTCCATATCAAAATGATAATACCCCATCCAATATTGACGGTTATAACTTACACAAACTCATATTTAACCTAAACCTAACGTAGGCCAACTTATACCTCCATGAACCAGACGCCATCAACACCAACGCAAGCCATCAACACCAGACACCACACCATCAAACACCAACGCAACAACAGCATCAAACATCCCGGTAATGTAATTTCTTTTTTATTTAATCCATCCTCAACGCAGAGTTACCATGGTAACGTACGTTATAACGCCCAAGGTTAACGCAGGCCACATGGGCATAACGCCCAGCCTTACGTTACTATACCGAAGGCTCTAACAAGCAATACTTTGTCATCATATTCCAAGCATTATTAAAACTTGGATTAGGTCATTTGTATAATATATGTGAGTCATTAATAATTTTCAAGTACTTTGTACATCTTTTTGAATCCACGTCTAATACAAGTTGGTATAGTTACATAAGTAGTCATGAATTAATAATAAATCCTAATTTTGATCTGTCGAAAACGTAGAGGGGATGAATACGTTCCTTTTAAAAAAACTTGAATCTTTTTTTATATCAAATGACCAATCAAGTGTGACGTAATATGAAAAGTGTCAACAATGATCATACAACAAATAGAGATGGTATAGAATAAACTACAACATAAACACAATCAAACCATGACACAAACATAATCAAGATAATATAAGCAACAAACCACACAAACAAAAACGCAATGCAAATATAAATATAAAGCGATAAATGCTACAATAAACGTAAAGAGGTAAGTAAATAAAGTGCAAACCGAACACGATGATTTATAGTGGTTCGTCACGAAGTTCCTCTTCGCGCTACTCCACTCCCCGAGTACCCAACTCGAGAGTTACTTCACTAATCAACAAGCTCCCTCTTGGTGGAGAAAACCATACAATGTAGCTTATAATATTTTCCGACACCAATCTAGATGCCGAGTTCTTTTTCGGGTACAACCAAACCCGTTATGTTTTATGGCCGAACATAACAAACCTTATGTTTTAAGGCCTAAACACATAAACCGCGTCGCTTACTTATTTTCCAACATTAAGCTAAATGTCGAGTACTAATCTAGCTAGTACCAATCTCACTCACGATCTACCCGATCCTCACAAATCACACAAGCTACAATATCCACTTGATCTACACTCGATCTACCTGATCTACTCACGATCTACCCGATCTACTCACTCCCGATCTACACGATCTGCATGATCAACCTAAATATGGTGATAAAAACTTCTTGATGTACGACGACATACAAGAAGTACGTTACAAGTTTTACGAATGCACTAAACTATAACTACAACACTTTGTATCTTTGTGATACGATGTGTTCTTCACTTGAATGGATGATTGGATAACTCGAAAACAAACTAAAATGTATAGTTTCACTCATAAAGCCTAAATTAACTCACTAAATGATCAAAGAAAGTGATCTAAATAACTAAGGATTAGATAAGAGAAAAATGTCTGAAAAATCAAGTTGGAAGTGTAAAATGGTCCACAATTTATAGGCAAAGAAAAAACTAGCCATTACAGACAGACGGTACCGTTAATTGTCAGATGGCGCCACTAAATTTAACAGCGTCGTCGGGTATTTAGTGGTATACTTCGTACAAAAAACGCTCTCTTTTTTGTTTTTAGTGGTGAATGTTTATTTGGGGATGTTTAGAGCTGTTTGGGGGGGAGGGGATATATGTTACTCCCCCGTCTCAAAATTATTGTCATGAGAAAGAAATCACAAAGTTTAATAAAAATGTGACTATTATAAATCTCAACCACTTAAAGAGAATATTCTTATAATATATTTTCTAGTTTTTACTTAAAAAAGAAAGTGTACAATTATTTTAAGATATCAAAAAAAGAAAATGTGGACTATAATTTTGAGACGGAGGGTGTACTATTTCTGAAATAATTTTCCCAAATAAAACATTTCTTTATAATTAAAAAATAATTTGTAAAAGAATTTTCGAAAAAAAAAATGTTTTGTCACATTTATAGAAATGTGAAGTTTAGAACAAAGAAATCATTTCTTTGATCATCAGCCAAGTTTTAAATTTGTTTCTTTATACCTTAAGTTATTTACGTTGAATTGAAAATCTACGACTGAGTTGAAACATACTTGAGATGTCAAGAGATGATGTAAGTATGCATTGATGATTTGTGTTTACAAGTAATTGCGCATTTTATGTTATGCATTACAAGTTACATGTTTGACATTATTAAAACCGAAGAACCATTTAGTTTAAATATCGTAATATTTGCACTAACATGATCAATTAGGTTCTAACACTATACTAGTGTTTTTAGCTTGAACATGGTGCGGAAAGTTAACAAGTTTGAGTTTGAAGACAAATGAATAAAAGAGTGAAGGCAGAAAAATGAGAGAGAAATCACAAAGTTTAATAAAAATGTGACTATTATAAATCTCAACCACTCAAAGAGAATTTTCTCATAATATATTTTCTAGTTTTTACTTAAAAAGGAAAGTGTACAATTATTTTGAGACATCAAAAAAAGAAAATGTGGACTATAATTTTGAGACGGATGGAGTACTATTTTTGAAATAATTTTCTCAAATAAAACATTTCTTTCTAATTCAAAAATAATTTGTAAAAGCATTTTTGAAAAAAAAAAAAAAAAAAAAAAAAAAAAAAAAAAAAAGAAAAAAAAAAACTGTTTTGTCACATTTATAGAAATGTGAAGTTTAGAACAAAGAAATTATTTCTTTGATCATCAGTCAAGTTTTAAATTTGTTTCTTTATACCTTAAGTTATTTACGTTGAATTGAAAATCTACGACCGAGTTGAAGCATACTTGAGATGTCAAGAGATGATGTAAGTATGCATTGATAATTTGTGTTTACAAGTAACTTGCGCATTTTATGTCATGCATTACAAGTTACATGTTTGTCATTATTAAAACCGAATAACCGTTTAGTTTAAATATCATAATATTTGCATTAACATGATCAATTAGGTTCTAACACTATACTAGTGTTTTTAGCTTGAACATGGTGCGGAAAGTTAACAAGTTTGAGTTTGAAGACCAATGAATAAAAGAGTGAAGGTAGACAAGGAGGGTGTTTGGCCCGAGCTTAATTTTGTTTTGGCTTTTTTAAACTTGCATTTTAAATTCTTTGATTGTTGAATTGTTATATGGTTGTTTCGTACATCATTTGTTAGATGTTACGTTACTACTTATTTTTATTTGAATATGTTGGTTGGATTTTATCTTTAAATTGTTACTTTACTAGTTTGTTTTATTGATGGGGAGTGATTTGCACACAATTTTTTTTATAAACACACCATTTTGTACAACACTGTAATGCACAAAGAGCACACAGTACAACACCGTAATGCACAAAGTGTGGTGCAAGAATAAAAAATTTTGGTGTGCAAATCAACTCCCTTTATTGATTGAGTAAAAAAGTGATGGATCATAACTTTCGAAAACAAATTGGTAAATCTGAAAAAAAAATAAAAAATAAAAAATAAAAAAATAATAAAAAATAAAAAAAACGACACTGAACCGATTTAATAAAAAACTGAAAAGCCGAAACCGAAAACCGAAAAGACCAAAACTGAACTGTTTGCAATTCATATAAAAACTAAGTTTTCGGTTCGAGGTTCGATTTTAGTAAAAACCGCCCCAAACAGCTCCATGCTCACCCCTAGTAAAAAGAGGGGGTCTTTATAACCTACCATTTTCATTAAGGAGGTGATTCGCACATAAAAGTTTTTGATTATTTCACCATTTTATACAACACTGTAATGCACAAAAAATACATAATACAACTCTTTAATGCACAAAATGTGGTGAAATAATCAAAAATTTTGGTGTGCGAATCACCTCCCTTTTCATTAGGGGTGAGTTATCCACACCCTTCCATAAGAAGGATATCCAATAATTGGATGCATCATCGGCTTATACGGTGTGTATCACGAGTTGTACGGTTTAACCAAACCCCCTGATGTGATAATATATGGAGGGTTTGTATTACCTATTTTAAACTTCTCTAAAAGTGTACCAGCCTTGCACTAACACCACTAAAAAATGATTTAAGCAAGAGTTAGTAAGTTAGTTACAACTTCAAAACACAAAAACGTATGTTTGTTTACTCAAATTAGAAGATGTTTTGCTTAAATGGTTGCTGTCACGTAAACAAGATACTTTGACTCTTTAGTTTACCACCAAAGTTGATATAAAACTTCAACACCTAAGTTCATATAGAAGGTCTTTGTTCAGTTTCTAATGGACATAAGTTATTACTACATGCTAATGCTTTGTAAGGGGTTGGCAGTAGTCACGGGATCACACGGGAAGGGATCCTTCCGGCGTGGGAACACCGCCGCCGGTCCTTGGACCACGCACGGGATCCTTCATGTGAGTGAAAGTTTCACGCACGGGAAGTTTTAAAATTTTTGAACATTGCTTTGATTTTTTGGACCATTGCTTTAAAAAGAAGTGAGTGATGAGTGATTGATCGGATGCCAACAAAAATAAAGGTGAGTGATGGGTGAGTGATGAGAATGATGTGACATATGTGCATTGGTTGGGAGTAAGTGATGATGCAATGTCACAACTACTGCCAACCCCTTACGGAGTAACATTATCCACCATCAATACTTCTACCTTATGAAATAATTAAAAAATAATCACTACACCAATAATTGGTGGATTACATTGCGGGTGTTAGAGTAAACAATTAACCAATAATATGGGGTCGGGTAAACCCATGTCAACTCCATGTTAATTGCCACTTTCAATGCCTCAATATCCTAAGGTTACATGCACACACACACTATGTTTCCCTAAATTTACTCTTTGATTAAGTTTTGTTACATACATCTAAACTGAATTAACCTGACCCATTTATTGAATTAAAAAAAACATTATCTATTCCAGTTCCAACGCATCTGTTTCATCTGTCGTTACTTTATACTTTACTCACAGCCGACACTTTTCACTTCCCTATACTTTTTATCACATCACCCATTAATTAACAAATTAATTAATATTCCAAATATAATATTTATTTAATGCTTTCACACATCTTTACAAACTTCAATATAACCCCTTTATCTCTCACTTTTTATAAACTTTCAACAGATGTGAAAAAAGAAAATAGAATCAAAACCATTTTTCAGGTGATCATTTAATCTCGTTTTATTTGAATTTTATGTTTTATTCATTGGTTGACATTAGTTGTATGATTTATGTACATAGTTTGTACTTTGTAGAGTAATCATCTTTTGTTATGTGCCATACAATCTTAATACTTGTTTTTTCTTTTCTTTTTTTGTTTTTTATTTTTATATATTGAAATAATATGTTTAGTTAATTTAAGGTTGTCATAAGCTTGGATATTCGTTTTTATACATGCTACTTATTTATTTATTTAATAATTGTTTAACATAAGGATGAGGAAGGGTATTTGTGTTTATGTTTGTCATGATCAGATGTGGATCTGATTATTCATTTCTGTTTTGATGTTTGATGTTTGATGTTTGATGAAAATGGTATTTGTGTTTATATTTGCTTATGTACTGTAATATGTCTTGATAAACCAGATAACATTTTTGTTTCAATATGCTTATATGATTATTTGAGGATGAAATAAGTTATTTTAAACCTGCTTCTAAGTAAACAGTAAAAGTCTTTCTATGCAATAATTTTCCATTGTTTTGTGGAAATCAAACTCCCTTCCTTTTTCCTACAAAACAAGAAATAGGAAATGAAAGAAAATGTTTTCCAACTAAACGCCACCTAAACAACCCCTGTTTTCTGTAAGTGTTCTATCAAAAGGGCGTCTCTATAAGTTATGTTTAGAAATATTGTTTGTTATGCTGTTGATGGATTATAATTATTGTTGTGGTTTGATTTCTTTTTTGTTTGATGTTACTTAACTAGATTTTTTGGTGGAATTCCTGGTTTCAGGGTGATATAAGAATTTGGGATTGTGATTGAAGACCGTATTAAGGGTTACTAGAGATGCATATGTTTGAAGAAATGGGATTTTGTGAACAGCTCAATGTTTTCTGTGCTCAAAGCGCTCAAGGAGATATGGCTTCTATTCTCAACGATACTCCAATGGTTGTAGATGATGATTTCTCAGATGAAGAAATAGATGTCGATGAGCTTGAGAGACGAATGTGGAGGGATAAAATGAAACTTAAAAAACTTAAAGAATCATCATGCCAAGCTAAAGAAAACGTAAATACAGCAAAACAACAACAATCTCAAGAACAAGCGAGGCGTAAAAAGATGTCAAGAGCACAAGATGGGATATTAAAATACATGTTAAAGATGATGGAAGTATGCAAAGCACAAGGTTTTGTTTACGGGATCATACCAGAAAAGGGAAAACCTGTTGGCGGAGCTTCTGATAATCTTAGAGAATGGTGGAAAGATAAAGTCCGTTTTGACCGTAATGGGCCAGCTGCCGTAGCGAAGTTCCAAGCGATTAATTCGATCCCAGGAGAAAACGAGTCAACTAATTCAATCGGGCCTACACCACAAGTGTTACAAGAGCTTCAAGACACGACTTTAGGGTCATTATTGTCTGCTCTCATGCAGCATTGTGACCCTCCACAGAGACGGTTTCCGTTAGAAAAGGGGGTCCCACCACCATGGTGGCCCACAGGAAATGAAGATTGGTGGCCACAGTTAGGGTTACAAAAGGATCAAGCAGGACCTCCGCCTTATAAGAAGCCACATGATTTAAAGAAGGCATGGAAAGTTGGTGTTCTGAGTGCGGTTATCAAGCATATGTTTCCAGATGTGGCTAAGATTAGGAAACTTGTGAGACAGTCAAAATGTTTACAAGATAAGATGACGGCTAAAGAGAGTGCTACATGGCTAGCCGTGGTAAACCAGGAGGAGTTGTTAGCTCGAGAACTTTACCCTGACCGATGCCCACCTCTTATGTCATCAGGTTGTAGTGGTTCGTTTGGTATTAATGATGATGCTGGTGAGTATGATGTTGAAGGTGGTCAGCCCGAACCCGAACCTAACTTTGACTTGCAAGATATCAAACCTAACAACCTCGGTTTAGTCAACTATCAAGCAGTTGACTTTACGACAGACAGAAAGAGGAAAACCTCTCCAACCAATAATGAAGTCGTGGACCACAAGATTTACACATGTGAGTTCTTGAAATGTCCTTATAATCAACATTTTCACGGGTTTCTTGATCGGTCTTCTAGGGATAATCATCAAATGAATTGTCCATATAGAAGCATTCCAACTGTTGGCTTCCATCAATCTTTTATCCAACAGCCAAAGCAAGCTGCGGGGCCTATAATGCCTGAACCCACCCCTCCTTTTGATCTATCGGTTATTGGAATTCCGGAAGACGGGCAGAAAATGATCAATGATCTTATGTCGTTTTATGATACCAATGTTCAAGAAAACAACAATAAACCTGACCCCAGAAATTTATCAGCTTCAAATGATTCGTTTCTCGGTCAATCGAGTATCCAATTTCAAGAAAACAACTTTCTCCACCATGGTTTTGAATCTAACATCTCTCTTTCACAACAAACTCGCAATTTCAACCACATTCAACAAGAAGGTTTCAAGATGACGTTTGGTTCACATTTTAATAGAGATTATACGCAGCCGAAGCAGGACGGGTCCATCTGGTTCTAGTTAAAACGAAGATCATTGAGCATTTGTAGAACAAGTAATGGTGTTCTCAGTAAGATGAGCTTGTTTCCTTAATGGGTGATTATATTTGATACCGCATAATATAAATAAATGGGAATTTTGTAAACAAATGGGAATTTTGATTGATTCCTGTTTTGAATATTAGACAATGCCTGATGGAGTGACCGTTAAAACCATATTCTTGAGATTGAAAACAAAGGGAGTAGATGTTATATAAATAATTTTTTACTGTAGTTGGACTGTATTCCTTGTTGATCTCTAGAACCTGTGAGTTCTTCCTGTGTCTGAGTGTGTAGTATTTCACATACAAGTGTAAGATTTAACGCGCAACTTGGAGTTATTTTTTAAAAATGGTGTTGTTTGCATATTTGTGCATATACTTATATTGGTAGTTGTGGATCCGCGAACAATCTTTGTTGCATCAAATTGATACTTACAATCTTTGTTCATGCACTAAATGAAAATAAAGAACATACATGAATATAAAATTAATGAGTAGAGTTATTTAACACACCAAATATTTTTTACACGCATTTCCACCGTTCATCTAAAAATAAATTAATTGTCGAGGTTAAAAGTATTTAATATTTTACTCATTTTTTATAATTTAAATATATTTTAAACCGTTAATCATTAAACGAAAATAATTACACCATTGCGACGAACATTTAATTATATTTCTATGAGCAGAGTTATATTAAGTACCAAACTTTTCTTACATACCAAGGGACTCATCCCCACCATTCATCTGAAAATAAATTAATAATTGAGATTAAAGCATTTTAATATTTTACCCATTTTTTATAATTTAAATAAATCAATAATTGAGATTAAAAGCATTTTAATATTTCACCCATTTTTTATAATTTAATCGTTAAGCGAAAATAATTACACCATCACGACGAACATTTAATTATCTTTCTATAGACGGACACTTTGATATACTTTCGACAAAAAAAAAAAAAAAAAAAATTTTCATGGTCGAAAAAATTATATATGATATATCATATATGATTTTTTTTAAGCCACGAAAAAAAACATGAAAAAAAAAGAAAAGAAAAATTTTCAAAAATATATCAAAATGCCTATCTATAGAAAGATAATTAAATGCTCGTCGTAACGGTATATTTTTTTTCGCTTAACGATTAACGGTTTGAAAGATATTAATATTTGAAAAAAAATGATGAAAGTGGGTTTTTTAAATTGTTGGGATTAATCTCATCCATTAGATCAAATAAAGATGGAGGGAAGATGAAGGGTGGAGATTAGTCCCTTGGTATGCAAAAAAAGTTTGGTCTTCAAATGATCTTATATCTATTTCTATAAACGGGCACTTTGATATACTTTCGACAAAAAAAAAAAAAAAAAAAAAAAAAAAAAAAAAAAAAGAAAAAAAAAAAATCTATCACATGTGATTTTTTCGGCCACGAAAAAAACTGAAAAAAATAAAAAATTTGTCTAAAATATATCAAAGTGCCTATCTAAAGAAAAGATAATTAAATGCTCGTCGTAACGGTATATTTTATTTTCGCTTAACGATTTGAAAGATATTAATACTTGAAAAATGATGAAAGTGGATTTTTTAAATTGTTGGGATTAATCTCATCTATTAGATCAAATAAAAATGGATGGTGGAGATTAGTACTTTGGTATGTAAAAAAGTTTAATCCTCAAATGATCTTAAATCAAAATTAATAAACATAAGATTTATAACAATATGCATAATATTGTGTTTTATAACTGTTGTTTGTTTAAATAAGGTGATTTAAGTGTATAATAAAACAGAACTCAACTAAATAAATAAACGCTAACGAACACATTATTATTTCAATAACTTTATTTTAAAGTTAAATATTATGATAATTTATAAATATATAGTTTTATAAATATATAGTTTTATAATGTTTGAGATTTTTCTATAAAATTATATTAAAATTTTAATATTTAAATATTTGTAATACTTGTACACTCACGAGTTTATATATATATATATATATATATATATATATATATATATATATATATATATATATATTATGTTTTTATATAATTTTTTTATTATATGTTACTATCAATTAATATTTTGATATACTATTACAATTAAGAGAATTGGGTACTTTGGTGCCGTCAGGCTATATATATATATATATATATATATTATGTTTTTATATAATTTTTTTATTATATGTTACTATCAATTAATATTTTGATATACTATTACAATTAAGAGAATTGGGTACTTTGGTGCCGTCAGGCTCATGCCGTGGGCAAAAAGTGCTGTCACGTCAGCAAAAATCTCCATGGCATCAGAAATCTGACGACACCACATTTTGGCTGTAATCGTTGACACCAGAAAATGAGTTGCCGTCGGGCTCTATTTTTTTATATTATTTTTATTTTATTTTTTTACATAAAATAAAACATACGTAATATTAACTTAAATAAACTTCATTAATTAAAAAAACACATTACACTAAAAAAAACACACATTACATTAAACATACATAATAATTTCTTAAAAAAAAAAAAAAAAAAAAGCCCAATTTTTATAAAAAAAACACACAAATGTCCATAGCCCAAGCCTAATTTTAATATATTAAAAAAAAAAAAAAAAAAAAAAAAAAAAAAAAAAGTGCCATCTTCTTCCTCGTTGCTGCAAACACACACACACAAACACACATTAAAAAAATCAAATAAACATAACAAATACAAACACAAACACAATTAACAAATCCACCGTAAATCAAAATAAAGAAATTAAAAAAAAAATAGCCACGGCGCTGGATGACCACCATGACGCAAGGCACGATGTCGCCACTAACGTAACCGTGAGCCATCAACCTTTTTTGGCTGGTAGGATGGCACGAGGCCACAAACCTCATGCTCTAAGAAAAGGAAGTTAAAATGTAAACTTTGCATAAGTTAAAGGTTATAAGTAAAATGTGTAAATGCTACAAAGAAAGTTTAGTGGGTCAACAAACATCAATATATAAAGGGGTAGGAATGTAGGATAACCACATTCTCCCTAGGGAGGGTGTGTTGACTTTGACCAACTGCCGTCATCTGTACTGTCTGCATTAAAATTTATACATTTTGACTAAAGTAGGTGGACCCTCCCTAGTAGGGAGGGTTAGTATAACACAACCCTATATAAATCCTCCTTATAGTTATCTCTAGGTTTTGTCGGTTTCTTAGGTTCATGAATCATTTATTCGTAAGCTTGGGATTGGTGTTTGTACGAGTTAACTAAGGTCCGTTTGGTTGAGAGTATTTCATAAAGGGAAATGATATTTACACATAGGCTATGTTTGGCAAAGACTTAAATAAGGTTTTTTTTGGAGTTTAGGCTTTTAAAATAATACAGTTAATAAAATAAGTTTTTTTGTCATGAGGCTTATAGAATGGCTTACAAAATAAGCCGGCTAAAAACTTTAGCCCCATAAAAGGGGCTAAAAACTTTAGTCCGGAGCTTTTGAAGAATAAATTACTTATTTACCCATAAAAATATCTAACATATACAAAATCTCTTTTAATTATTTCGAAATTTTGCAACAATAAGCCCCAGCCCATTTTCTAAACAAGTTTATAAAAACGCTAAATTTAATTTTGGCTTATAATTTAAGCCTCAGCCCCAACCCATTTAGCCAAACATACCCATAGAGTTTTATTTTGTACACATAAAATTGATGTATGAGGACAAGCATTCAATACACTAAATTATGTGTACAAAGTAAAACTCAATATGTAGTTATCAATTCCCTTTGAGAAAAGTTTAAGGATCATGGTAGATTTTATTTGTTTGGTTGATTGATGTGGGCCCATAATTTAGGGATGAAAGTTGAATATGTTCCGTGTACAAAACTAAGGGTGTGTTTGTTATGTGGGGTTGGCTATTGGGATTTGGACTAAAAGTAAAAAATGCTTGTTTGGTCATAAAGTAGGGATTTAAAATTGGTAACCATGACCAAATAAATAGGATTACATAAATCCCATGCAATTGCCATGGATTTGCTTCTTTATCAAAAATTTGTGGGCCCCTATCATTTATTCACCACTCATTGTTTATTTTTAATTCATTCTATTATAAAAAAAATATTAAATTTTTAAATATATACATTTTTAATTCATAATTTAGTATTTAATATATTTTTAAATATTATTTTCTCTCTCTAACTTTAAATACAAATCTAAATCCTAAACCAAATTTAAATCCAAATTCAAATCCAAATCCTAAACCCATATACAAACAACCCTAAGGCAATGTGCTTTCCTTTTACCATGTTACATGTCATTTTTCTTATTTTGTGGGATCTCAATTTATACGCACCGCTCATCTCAACATAAATGTTTTTCTTTTTCAATTTTATAATAACAAAATCAAAATTTAAATTATATATTCTTTTACGAAAATATATAAAATATTTTTAAATATTATTTTCTCTCTCCTACCTCAAATCCAAATCCAAATCATAATCCTAAACCAAATTTAAATTCAAATCCAAATCCAAATCCTAATCATAAACCCATCTACAAACAAAACGGGCCTAAAATTTGTCTTTAAAGACCATAGCCATCAAGATCAGTAAGCTAGTAAATTTCACTTTGCCTCTACAAGTCTACAAACCGACTTTTAAATCACGTCACTGAGAAAATGGGCTTGTACCCTTAACACCAAGTTTGTCAACCAAAGTTATTGGTGTCCATTACGAGTATGAATCTGAAGAGCACCCCGGTTATGCCAAATACCATGTCTCTAATCTGCAAGTGTCTTGGTGTGTTCCGTTTGTTATCTAATTCGCGTTAGACTATGCTCGTAGTTGTAACTTGCTGTCACTACTATGAAGGAATGCTCGTGGCTCTAAAATCTATACATCTGTCTTTATAAATGCAATTTTGATAAACACGTTGTATTATGGGTAAATCTCATCATTTTTTATGAAAAAGTGGTACATGATGTAAGTGCGGGAATTTGATGAAACATGCTTTAGACTATGTAACACCCCAACCCGACAAGGGTAAAAGTATCACAATAAATGGTGTCATATTAGAAACATTCAATAACAAAGCAACGAAAGTCTTACATACATAACCAAAAGAAATAAGTCAACATGACTTATCAATACAAAAGTTCCCAAATGAAAATAACCAACAAGAGTACATAAATAATCCAAAATCAAATGATAAGTATCAAATGTCCAAGCTAAGAAGTCTAAGGGTAAGTCCACACATCGCTCTCAATCCCCAAAGCTAACCCCCAGCTCCTAGCTTAGGCACCTTATTCAAACAAGCAAACAAGAATTTGAAAGGTCAACGAGAAGAGTCACTCCCGCTTCACAGAACCCTCAAAGCGTGACCGAACAAGAAGAATCAACACAACACACGATCGAATACGAATCACGCCAACCCGAGACAGTAACAAAGCCCTCGAACCAACTCAATAAACCCACGCCTATTCCTCCTTCGAACCAGCAACTCCACTCGACCACGAGCTCACCAAAAGCCACGAATGAACCCCCTTTCGAAACCCCACACGAATCCCTTCCTTAGCCTTCTTTGATCGGAAATTATTAAGGAAAAGAGATTAAGCCTCCAAGTGTTGATTTAGGTTTTTCTATGTGTGAGAACTTTTAGTGAAATGCCGTATCAATTTGTGAGGTTAAAGAGGGATAGGAGCGTACATATAGAAGGAAAGAAGTTATGTCAACCGTAATTTGTGGGATCCTTTGACCTTGTGAATCGTTATCTCCCAGGAATGGTCAATGGGCCATATCTTATGCATCCTTTATTTAGTTAAGGTTCAATATGCAACATCTTATGTTTGTGCTTTAAATTTTGGCCCAAGGAGTGTGAGAAAACGTGTACATGTTCATAGTTTGTAGCTTTGTGATTTCAAAGTGTAGAATTTAAGTTACTTAAGTCATAAAGTATAGTTTTGTATCTTATAAGGTTTTAGGATTTTAATTACTTAGTTTATATATATATATATATATATATATATATATATATATATATATATATATATATATATATATATATATATATATATATATATATATATATATATTTGTCTTATTGATTCAAGATTAGAGGGGTGATTTGGGAACTTTGCATGTTTGAGAGTTTAGGATTTTACAACTCTTCCCCTCTGAAAGAAAATTTCGTCCACGAAATTGAAAAGAAACAGAAGGAAAACGGAATGAAAACGAAGCAAAGACATACCAGACTACAACAAGAAGTGCGGATAACTGGTTCGTATCGATTCCTCGGTTTCCCAGGTAGCCTCACGCTCTGGGTGATTCTTCCAAAAAATCTTTACAAACAGAATGACCTTGTTTCTCATGACCCTTTCCTGTCGATCTAAAATAGCTTCCGGTTCTTCAGACAAGGACATATCAGGCCGGATCTGATCAAAAGGATATGATGCCACATGCAAAGGATGATAGTTGTATCCTCTCAGAAGAGATACATGGAAAACGTTATGAACATGTGACAGCTGAGACTTCTCCAATACATTCCAAAATCTCAAACGGACCAATATATCGAGGACTGAGCTTGCCCTTGATACCGAAATGCTTAACACCACGAACCGGAGATACCTTCAGAAATACCTGATCACCAACATTAAATTCCAGATCACGACGATGCTTATCAGCATAACTCTTCTGACGGGCTCGAGCTTCTTTCAGTTTTTCTTTAGCAACCACCACCTTCTCATTCGTAATCTCAATAATCTCAGGACCTTTAATCAGACGTTCACCCACTTCATTCCAATAAATCGGTGCCCTACAGTTCCTACCATACAGAAGCTCAAAAGGTGCTGCCTTGATGCTAGCATGCCAACTGTTGTTGTAGGCAAACTCCACCAAGCACAAATACTCATCCTAACTTCCGGTCCATTTCAAAGCACAAGCCCTTAACATATCTTCCAAGGTCTGAATGGTCCGCTCTAACTGACCATCTGTCTGAGGATGGAAAGTGCTACTGAACTTAAGACGAGCGCCCCAAGCTCTATGTAGGCCTTTCCAAAAGCGGTAAGTGAAACACGGATCTCTATCGGAAACAATAACGGTAGGAGTACCATGCAATCTGACAATTTCCTGCTGAAAAATCTCCACCAATTTGCTAATACGATAGTCCATACGAATAGGTAAGAAATGAGCAGACTTGGTTAGCCGATCAACAACCACCCAAATCGCATCATATCTTTTTCGAGTCAAAGGCAGACCATTAACAAAATCCATGGAGATCTCTTCCCATTTCCAAGTAGGAATCTCTAGAGGCTGTAACAATCCACTGGCCCTCTGGTGTTCAATCTTGACCTGCTGACAAGTCATGCACCTAGCCACAAACAAAGCAACATCCTGCTTCATACCATTCTACCAGAAGTGCTGCTTAAGATCCCGATACATCTTGGTAGAACCAGGATGAATAGTGAATGGGGAACTATGAGCCTCGGTCAAGACAACTTCACATAATTCAAGATCATTTGGTACACAAAGGCGATCCTCAAACCGCACAACCCCATCGTCATCAACTCTGAACTCAGACTGTTTACCCCTTTCAACATTCTGCACTATAGCCCAAAGTTCGCCATCGTCCTTCTGTGCTTCCTTAATCCGTAGTATAAGGTTTGATTCCACCTTCAAACTAGCCCAATATCCATCATAGCCTCGTATACACAATTCAACGTCCAACCGCTCTAAGTCATTGAGAACACGGGGTTCAATCTCCAAACTAGCAATCATACCAGATTTCCGACTAAGGGCATCTGCAACGACATTTGCCTTGCCGGGATGATATTGAATATTTGTGTCATAATCTTTAAGAAGCTCTAACCATCTCCTCTATCTCATGTTAAGCTCCTTCTGGGTAAAGATATATTTGAGACTCTTGTGATCTGTGAAGATATCACATGATTCACCATACAAGTAATGTCTCCAGATTTTCAAGGCAAAGACAACAGCAACTAATTCAAGATCATGGGTAGGATAGTTCTCTTTGTAGGGTTTTAATTGCCTCGAAGCATAGGCAATTACCTTACCGTGTTGCATAAGAACACAACCTAAACCCTTCTTTGATGCATCACTGCAAATCTAAAAGCCCCCAGAACCAGATGGTAAACTCAAAATGGGAGCGGACACCAATCTCCGTTTCAACTCCTCAAAACTCGCCTTACGTTCATCCGTCCATTCAAATTTCTCACCCTTCCGCATCAACTGAGTCAAAGGTAAGGCCAACTTCGAAAATCCCTCAACAAAATGCCTGTAATAACCAACCAATCCCAGAAAACTCCTAACCTCAGTCACAGTGGTAGGTCTTGGCCACTTGGTGATAGCCTCAACCTTAGATGGATCCATGGTGATTCCATCTGCAGACACGACATGACCAAGGAAAGCAACTTGGTCCAGCCAGAACTCACACTTCAAAAATTTGGCGTACAACTTCTGCCGTCTTAAAATCCCCAAAACAATTCGTAGATGCTGCTCATGCTTTTCTTTCGACTTAGAGTACACCAAGATGTCGTCGATGAAAACAATAACGAACTTATCAAGATACTCGTGGAAAACCCAGTTCATTAAATCCATAAATATTGCAGGAGCATTAGTCAAACCGAAGGGCATAACCAGGAATTCGTAGTGGCCATATCTGGTACGGAAAGCAGTCTTAGGAACATCTTGTTCCTTCACATGCAATTGGTGATAACCAGGTCTCAGATCAATCTTGGAAAAGAATTTGGCCCCTTGCAGTTGATCAAACAAATCATCAATAAGCGGAAGAGGATAACGATTACGGATAGTAATACGATTAAGCTTGCCATAATAAATACACAAACGCATACTCCCATCCTTCTTCTTCAAAAATAGAATAGGAGCCCCCCACGGAGAAACACTAGGCCGAATAAAACCATTCTCCAACAATTCCTGCAACTGCTCTTTTAACTCCTTCAATTCAACAGGTACCATACGGTACGGAGCCTTAGAGATAGGTTCGGCACTTGGAACCAAATCAATACTAAATTCAACTTCTCTAGCCGGCCAGGAAGTTCATCGGGAAAAACATCAGCAAAATCTCGAACAATAGGAAGGCTATCAATATTAGGACCCTCCGAAGATGTGTCCTTAACAGAAGCAAGAAAACCTTGGCAACCATGGGAAATTAAAGTCCGAGCCTTCATAGCCGAAATGATCTTAACAGATTTGAGAGGTCGAGAACCATGATAGAAAAATTCAGGATGATGCAGATTACCAAAGATTACCTTTCTAGCATGGCAGTCAATAGTAGCCTTATGAAAAGCCAGCCAATCCATGCCCAGTGTCACACCCCGCCACGGCGGAAACGCGCAGGTGTAACTTCATGGATATCATCACAACACCTGGTGTCTACATAGAGAACAACTACATGCATCTAAATAGAGCAATGTACCAACACACGGTGTTGTAACAATACCCTAAAATAAATAACCAAAACAATAATCCAAAAGGTATCTTCAATAGATATGAAAGTACCAAATGAAAAACATAAATGTATCAAAACTAAATCCAAATAAAGTCAAATCCCAAAACATAAGTAAAGTCTCCATATGCAACTAAGTCTCGCCTAATTGTTGCCCTCAACTTTGGCCTTAGAATGCTCACCTGAAAATGATGCTTAAAATGTCAACATAACGTTGATGAGATTCATAGGTTTAAGACTCATACACGCTAGGCAACCAAAATCACTTTGATTATAAAATGTAGCTGGACAAATAATTATAGTTATCATATAAGCTACATATGTTCATAAACCAACCATCACACAAAAGGCAACCATCGGGCGGAACATGCCCACCGATCCAAATCCACAATATCCAGGTCGGAACGTGACCCCCGCTCCAAATAATGGGTAATTAATACCCTCTGATCGGGCCACACAGAATAAAAGTGAGTAGGAGTACTACTCTCTAATTAGGTCGTATACACGAGCAACAGGGTGAGCACCCTCCCAATTGGACCACACATCATCACCCCATAACATTAACCACATAGCATTATCATTCACATATATCATACATACGATAACATTATAAGTCCAACCATCAGGAGGGAGAAGAACATGCCAAAAGAAGTAGTGTTTCGTCTTCAGTACGTTGGTTGATCGAGGGAACTATGCTTAATACCAGAGAAGTACCATGAGGTACCAAGTATGTGTACGTCAGAGCTTATTACCAACCTTCTATGCAATGTTATGTGAGTTATGTTGTTATGCTGCTACCCGAATGACAACCATGTTCCTACACTTTTGAATCTACTTTATCCGCTGCGAGATGAAAGAAGAGTTGTCGGTTCAGGAGGGAGCAGGAAAAAGAATAAAGGCTCACTAGTTAGGAGGGAGTAATAACCTAACTAGACCATTACAGTTGAAGTTCAGAGCTACAAAGACCTTTTCTGTCAGTGTCAAAGATCATACGCCGAGATCGTCGGAAGAGAGAACTTCAAGTCTGCCTCAGTATCTAGACTACAAAGACTCTGCGCTTCAACAATGTCAACATAGTTTACTATTGTTGTAATTTATATTGTTTATGTATTTATAGGTCTCATTGTAACCATTCATGTGTGATGTTATTTTGGAGGGAGATTGTTAGCCTCGCTTTTTTATAAAGATAACGTCACACAAGTGAATTGGACTAGATTAGAAACTACAAGGACTACTATTGTCAAGTAGGCAAACATGTAGTGTTAGGAGCCTATAAATACCCCTCATGACTCTCCATGAGGGGTGTGGGAAAGTGTGTGTAAGCTTCACTTCATTTATCATTCTAATAAAACACATAGTTCTTCACCTTTCTCTCTCTACTTTCTCTCTCTAGAAATAACCATGGTTTTCACATATTTCGATCAACCTCGACCTCCGGAACGTGTTTCTTGGTCATAACATGTACTTAATTCCAACGCCACACCTAACAATAGTAACGTCTTATAACAAATAACACACAATCAATACTAACCAAATTATACTCCCATAATACACATAATATACACACCAAAATATTCAAACTCACCCAAGGCTTCTCATTAAAACACGGGATAAATCCAAAAATCCAAAGGAATTCACATTTCAACATACAATCAACGTCAAAATAACTCAACAAAACCATAAAACATTAAAAACATAACATTAAAAACAAGTCGTACGTGGTTCGAGTTCTATCTAAGACCTAAAACGGTGTACGCGCAGTGGACTCCAAATCCGAATCCACTTCCTCCTCATCGCTCACCCATCCATTCCTATTTCACTGAATCTGTGGTAGAGGATGTCTTGCAAAATCATCTCCACGATTTCTTAACTCTTCATCTATTCTATCCACAAAGTCATACAACCCTCGGGGTCTAGCCCAACTACCCCGTTATCTTCTTGAAACTGAGGACACCTACACGGGTACTTGATGGTGAAACCTTCTTTATCAGCTACCTTCGTCTCATACCTCTCCACCATTTCCCCATTCACATTCTCGAGTGTCAGCTTCTCTTCAATCACACATGGTACCATGCTAGCGGGGACCAATATCCTCTTGTTGGTTCTCTTCGTCTTCCCAACTCTCTTACGTCCCGTAGCGACTACTGTGGTCCAACGAAGTGTCTTTCGCGCAGGAGGTGCCATTCTATAAATGACACATACACGATACTAAGTACATGGTTCGATAGACGTCCAAAAACTCGATAAAATAACTCATAAATTAGGAAAATAGACATGTAAAAGTATTATACTTACACATAGGTCCTAAATGAAACTATATGAGGGACTCCTAAGCTATAGTCTAGGTTAAACCACCTAATTCTCTATAACCAAGGCTCTGATACCAATCTGTCACACCCCGCCACGGCGGAAATGCGCTGGTGTAACTTCATGGATATCATCACAACACCTGGTGTCTACATAGAGAACAACTACATGCACCTAAATAGAGCAATGTACCAACACACAGTGTTGTAACAATACCCCAAAATAAATAACCAAAACAATAATCCAAAAGGTATCTTCAATAGATATGAAAGTACCAAACGAAAAACATAAATGTATCAAAACCAAATCCAAATAAAGTCAAATCCCAAAACATAAGTAAAGTCTCCATATGCAACTAAGTCTCGCCTAATTGCCGCCCTCAACTTTGGCCTTAGAATGCTCACCTAAAAATGATGCTTAAAATGTCAACATAACATTGGTGAGATTCATAGGTTTAAGACTTATACACGCTAGGCAACCAAAATCACTGTGATAATAAAATGTAGCTGGACAAATAATTATAGTTATCATATAAGCTACATATGTTCATAAACCAACCATCACACAAAAGGCAACCATCGGGCGAAACGTGCCCACCGATCCAAATCCACAATATCCGGGCCGGAACTTGACACCTGCTCCAAATAATGGGTAATTAATACCCTCCGATTGGACCACACAGAATAAAAGTGAGTAGGAGTAATACTCTCCAATTAGGTCGTATACATGAGCAACAGGGTAAGCACCCTCCCAATTGGACCACACAGCATCACCCCATAACATTAACCACATAGCATTATCATTCACATTTAGTATACATACGATAACATTATAAGTCCAAGCTCTTTAACATACACACACATGATCACAGTAATTCAAACCATTAAAGACAAGCATCATTCCTATCCCAAGTTTAAAACAAAGTAAAAATATGGGACTATGAACTCACCTCAAACCTTGCAGCTTCTACAAAAACAATTCACAATCTATAACACACAAAAATAATCCACATTACACAAGGTGTTGGATCGATATACTTTGACCAAACTACTTTGTAGCTTGTAAGGGTTTAACAATATTGAGTAAACTCAACACTATTAATATTGAAACACTGTTTTACCTTGTAAAGTATGCGGAATCTACTAACACCAAGCTTAAGAAGAACTTTTATATTAACCAAACTTTGAACCTGCTTTGTTACACAGATTCACTAACAATCCCTAACTATTAACTTTGATCGACTTCTAAACGTATCTAAGACTTGTAAAACTTATATCGACTAATACCTCTTAAGGCTCTTTATATAGATAACCTTAAGTCGGTTTACAACATGTAATCCTTGAACGACAAGTCATTATCCCTAACTAATTCTAGAATATTCGTTTAATATTACACATTAATCCTTATCTAATATTGCACATCAGTCCTTGTTTCCTTCGAAGTACTTTAAGCATTCTTCAATAACAGCAGTACTTTGACTTTATTCTACAGCAGTACTTTGACTTTATTCTTCATGCAGCAGTACTTTGACATCCAGAAGTACTTTGATATTTTATATCCCAACAATCATCCCCTAACTTGAACTCTACTTGCTTGATTTCAAGTTTCTTTGTTATCTTTAATCTTCAAATCTTTAAACATTCAGAAAGATTGTTTCTTTATTCCTTTTCTTCTATCTGTCATATGTTAAAGTACTCTTCATCAGCATCATATCTTCCATGGTATCTTCTCAGCAACTCAGCAACATTTTGGTACAAAGATCATCAAATCTTAAAAGTTTCATACTATTCTCATCACTTCCAGGTGTGTTAACTCCTGTGAGAGGTGAATCATTGAAAATTATGATTTTTAGCAAATCATCAGCTATCAACGGATTTGATATGTCTTTACCATGAGCCGTTTGCTATGGACTAGCCAACTCTTTATCACTTGGATGTATGGTGAGTTGATAACCTAGTTTTTTGGTAAACTATCAACCATCAACGGATTTGATTATCACATCAGAGCCGTACCCTCATGATGAGTCAAACTCTTTCTTGTCTGTTAAACATGGTGAGTTGATTACCATTTGTTGTGCAGTATAAATACTAACACCATGTGTTTCTTTTCAAATCCTCTTTTCTTTTAAACATCAAAACATTTTATTTTTATTTTAAAGAACCTATACTGGTTTATATCAGCAAGCAGTACTTTGATAAAGTACTGTTTGTTTTTGCAGTACTTTGAAAAATACTTTATTTTACAAAACAAATCATACCAGTATTATGCAATATTACTCTTCAGACTTGACCCATCTGATAAATATCTTGATAACATCCAAAGCTACTTCAGATTCATCTTCAAGTTCCATTCCATGATCCAGCATTCTGAGCATGATTTCTCTAATCAATGGATATCTCCTCTCAGCCAACATGTGAATCATAGTACCATCTTCCATCTCTAGTGTATGAACTCCTGATGACTCAAAGAATCTCCATCTTGTTATTTCCTAATTCTCTTGATCATTCCAGAGAGGATCAACACTTGTTTCTTCAGTATCCCAGATGGTAAATAAGTCTCCAAGCAAAACTAATCCCACTCCTGAAGCTTCAATCTCTGCATAGTATGTGTGCACTTGCACATATAAGTCATAAAGATCTGCCCTTGTGATACAGTGCAATAAATCCCATAACATATTGAATGGTATGAAGCTTTCATCTTCTCTATGGATCATAAAATAATTTCCCTCTTTTGATTCAACCACAGAAAATGAGATTATATTGGACTTCTTTCCAGAATCTTCAATCTTCTTATTCTCAAAATCAACAACTCTAAAATAATTTCTGAGTTCATCAACTGTATCTTCATGAACTAACTTCAGCCTTTTTGACAATTGATCATCCTCAGCTAATTTCTTTATTTTCAATCTCCTTTGCTCAACTTGTTCCTTCCTTATATCTTCTAATTTCTTCTTTCTATCAACTTCCATAGGCACAAAGTTTTCTACTTCTCTTCTGATATCTTCTTGTACTTTATCCCACAGAGCTTTTACTTCAGGATACCTTTTCAAATGCAAATTCTTGTATCCCTTCTTTCTCAAGAACTGTATCATCCAGTTTCTTTCCTGAGCTTTGGTCATTGGCTTCTTTGTAATTGGCCTACTGACTTCTTCCAAATACTCAGCATCATATTCAGCTTGTTGCTTTCTAGCAAGCTCTAAATCATCTGCAGTCTCTAATTCTCTAATCTGAGCAATAGAAAATTTCTTCTTCTTCTTCTTCTTAATATCTTTATGAACCATTATCCCTTTCCCTTTATCTTTTGGATCTAGTTTTTCTGATTCAGAAGTACTTTCATCATCCTTTTGTGCAGGCTCAGAGATGTGTATTCCTCCTGTATGTCTCCTTAAATTCATCATAACTTGAGCAATTGTTTCATCATCACTAGCAGTATGTACTCTTTCTTCTTCTTGCTGTATAAAAGTGGAAGGACCAGCTTCATCTTCATAATGCTTTGTAGAAGGTCCAGCTACAGAAGTTCCAATAACAGCAATATCTTGTTCAGCAGTACCTTGCACAACAATATTTTCAACAAAAGTACTTTTAACATTATTTCCTTTTAAATCAATTTCTTCTGTATCACCACTTTTTACATCCTCATGCTCAACTTCAAGATTAATTTGCTCTGTCTCACCACTTTTTCTTTCAGTACTATTTTGAGCAATATTTTCATCTTGATCTTTCTTTTCTTCTGAATACTGAACCATATCATCAAATCTATCCAAATTATCATCCTGATTCCTCCCCAATTTGATAGATGATGATTTCCTATGCCTCCTCTTGGATTTAGACTTCTTCTTTGTAGATTTTGGCTTCTGAGACTGCTTCTTTTCTTTCACATAAAGCCTAAAATTCTGAATAAGAGGCCAGACAAATTTCTTCAATCTTCTGAACTTCTTTCTTAGCTTTTTGATTTCTGCAGCTTGAGCATTAACAATTGACTTCTTCTTCTCCAGTTCTTGAACCAAAGCAGAAGTACTCTCAGTACCAGCCATTCCCTCATCTCCTCCAGGTGTTTGAAGCCCACCTGTGGAAGTATAATCATTGGGAGTAGGTACTTGTGTATCCTCTGAAGCAGTACCTTGAGGATCAGTACTTTATGGAGAAGTACCTTGAGCAAAAACAGATGTATCCAAAGAAGCTTTTTCTGATGAAGTCCTTTCACTTGAAACAACATGCTGAGGGGAAACAATAGGTGGTGTGGGGGTATGTACTGAAGCAGAATGCTCAGCAGAATCAGATTGAGCATCATTATTAGAATGTGCAGAACCACTATTGTCTTCTTCATCCCTAACAGCTTGAGCTACCTCTAACATATAAGCATTAAGAGGTGTATTCCTACCCGAAAAATTAACTCCCTTATTGGACATAAAAGTGAAAACTTTTGGTGGCATCCTAATGGTAGGTACATAATCCTGAGGTTTAGGTATACCATCTAGTGGATTCTCTAAAAGTAATTGAACAAACCTAGGATACATAAGAAAAGGTTTGCCAGCATTAATATGAGTAAGCATACCTTCAAGGATCATATATGAGAAATTGAAAGGCTGATTGGTAATAAGACCAACAAAAGCAGAAGCTATGGAATGACTAAACTGATCCCAAGCAGTACTCTTTGGACTCAAGCAATGTAGCAAAACATGAATAAGAAATTTCCAATGAGGACTAACCATAGCCTTCTGAAAAGTAAGCTTAGTCAAAGAACCTTCATACCCAATATCTCTGAGTGTATTCCAAACTTCTTGTTTCCCAAATAAAACAGAGCCTCCTTCATCATCAAATAACAAAGCCTCCCTGATTGAAGCTTCTGTAACACGTATAGCTCTCCCAACAACTGTAGCAGTAATGATATCCTCTCCATCTGACGTGGCTGTATCCCAAAAAGCTTGAATCCAGGGTCCAATAATCTCGGAGTTGACAAGGATGGAGTAACAGATGTTGGTACCAGTGAGAAAATCAATAATACCATGAAAATCAAGGTTTTCTTGGGTTTTCTCAAGGTTTGCGATCATGTTGTGTTTGGTGTTGGTACGTCGATTAGCCATGATGATTAAGGTTAGAGTGAGAAAAGTGATGATCGATGCAAAGTAGGTATGAGTTAATAAAGGTGAATAAGGTGAATAAAAGGAAAAGATATGAGGTTTATATAAGGATAAGATTACAAAAAAAAAAAAAAAAAAAAAAATCACGGTTAATTAATGATTTTACCGTTATTTTTGGAAGTACATATCCCATATCTTTCGAAAGGTTGTTAGCCGCAAATCTGACCGTTGGAACAGTATCTGACACGTCAGCGAACCCGTTTAATAGCACCAAGCAGTACTTTCCATCGAATATGGAGCAGTACTTTCCGTTATAAGCTCACACAGTATATTGACCAAAGTACTTTCCCACTAAAAATCTTGAATGTTGACCATTTGACCAAAATATCTTTGAAAGTCAACCCTTATTAATGACCAGCTCCCCAAATTAAATCCTAAAGCTACCAAGGTATGTGAACTTCAATACACTTCATTAAATGCCCATTTACCTTTACCTTGCTTATAAAAGCAACTTCATCAACAACTTGCAAACACCATATTTTCTCTTAACAAAAACAAGTAAGCACAATGAGTCACATTCCAATTGTGAACATCTCTTCAGACTCAGAGGGTACCACAGATTCAGAGATAAGTTACTACTCTGATTCTGAGTTTGAAGATCCAGGATGGTCAGACTATTTTCCTCCTCATGTGCAATGGATGGGACACCAAGAAGCTTCATCAACAATGAGTGCAGCCAACTCTACCATAACTGATGCAGGTAGTACTACCAGCAAAAAGCCCAAAAAGAAGAAAGTTGTTACTGGTTCATTTTTGGCTAAAGAACTTCCACATGCTTTGACTCAAGCCCTGGAAACAGCTATTCAGAACATGAAGTGGCCTGCTCCAAGAAAAGAAAGACCTCCCAAACAGGTTCTTGGCCTGGCTTGCCCAAGAAAACAGACTTCTTTTGATGACAAGAGAAGGACTGCTCAAAAGGGAAAACAAAGCTATGAGGGCAAGGGAAAATGGCCTATGGAGTAGGTGTGTGGAGCTTGGTAGTAGGTTGATGTAGTCTTGTGTTTGTGTTGTCTTTGTTGTGTCTGTGTCTGTTACTTGAAAGCAAGAATGGTGATGTACTCTGAATGGTAGTTGTAAGAACTTGAATGAATAAAATCCTTTCTTTTGAATGATACATGTAGCCTCCCCTCAAATAATGACTAACTAATAACTACTTATGCCTCCCCTAAAAAATAGCTTACATATTAATCATGCCAATACTCACAACCAAAAAAGTAAATCTTGAAACATCAAAGCCCTTTGTGAGTAGATCTGCTACATTATCATTAGTATGAACTTTAACCACATTGATAAGCCTTTGTTCATAACAATCTCTTATAAAGTGATGTCTAATCTGAATGTGCTTGGTCTTGGAATGATAGACTGGATTCTTGACAATACAGATAGTACTCTCATTATCAATATTGATAGGAGTATTCTTGAAATTGAATCCAATCCAGAAGTTGATTCTGTAACCAAAGTACTTGTGCACAACAACTTGCAGCAGCTACATACTCTGCTTCTGTGGAAGAAGTTGCTGCAATTGTTTGCTTCTTACATTGCCATGACACTAATCTGCTTCCAAGGTACTGGCATCCTCCAGTTGTGGATCTTCTGTCATAGTTATCTCCAACATAATCACTGTCTGAAAAGGCTTGGAGATGGAAAAGGTGAATCCCTAGGATACCATAATCCTAGCTTAGGTTGTTGCCTAAGATACCTGAAAATCCTCTTGACAGCATTCAAGTGAGATACTTTTGGATTAACTTGATGTCTTGCACATAAGCTCACAGCAAAAGTAATATCAGGTCTTGATGTAGTTAAATACATAAGACATCCAATCATAGACCTGTATAGTGTGACATTAACATCTTCTCCATCTTCATCTTTTCCTAAAGGTTTGTTAGTATCCACTGGTGTAGATGTAGGCCTAACAGTAGTGAAAGTGAATCTCTTAAGAATATCTGCAACATACTTATCTTGACAAATATAAATTCCACTGCTTGACTGTTGCACTTGAAGTCCTAAGAAAAATGTTAATTCTCCCATGGAACTCATCTGAAACTCTTTCTGCATAAGATCTTCAAATTCCTTCACCATAGATTGCTTAGTAGCACCAAAAATAATATCATCTACATACACTTGAACTAGCATGATATCCTTCTTATCTCTCTTGATAAACAAAGTCTTGTCAATAGCTCCTCTTCTATAACCATGTTGCAATAGAAAATTGGAAAGCCTTTCATACCATGCTATGGGAGCTTGATGTAGGCCATAAAGAGCCTTGATCACCTTGTAGACTTTGTTTGGGTGTGCAGGGTCTTCAAAACCAGGAGGCTGTTTGATATAAACTTCTTCTGTGATTTTGCCATATAAAAAAGCACTCTTAACATCCATCTGATATACAGGGAATCCCATATAAGATGCAAAAGCCAAAAATAGCCTGATGGCTTCAAGCCTTGCCACAGGAGCAAAAACTTCATCATAGTCTACTCCTTCTTCCTGTCTATATCCTTGAGCCACTAACCATGCCTTGTTCTTAATAACATTCCCTCTTTCATCTCTTTTCACTCTGAAGACCCATTTAGTTCCAATAAGTTTCTTTCCATCAGGTAAATCACATAATACCCAAACTTCTTGAAGTTTAAACTGTAGGAGTTCTTCTTGCATAGCTTCCACCCAACTTTCCTTGGCTAATGCTTGTTTGATATTCTTGGGCTCTTCCTGAGATAGAAAACAAGCAAATAAACACAACTTCTGATCCTTGTGATTCACCCTGTTTTGCTTGTAGATAAAACTAAGTAAAGAAGTATGTTGTTGAGACATATTCTTAGCCCTAGTCCTTGTGAGCACCCCTGATGATGAGGGTCCAATAATATTGGTAACAAGATGAGTTTTATGAATTCTGAGAGTAGGAGTTGGTGAGACTTCAAGATTATCTTCCAAATTAGTTATATCAGGATCTTCATTAGAATCTGAGCAAATGCCTTCTTGATCCAATTCATCATCAGTGTCTTCTAAGGTAATTGTGTTTGGATCAGCAGCATCTTCTAAGTCAGGCATATTGGAATCATTAACAGCATCAATATTTATCCAATTTGAAGTATCCAAAGGTTGAAAAGTACTTTCAAATGGATTAGCAGTACTTTGGGGTAAAGTACTGGCTGTTTCTTTTGCCTTCTTCTTTTCTGCTTCATAAGCTCACCTTTGTTCATCATCATATGACTTAGCCATTGTTTCTTGAAAAAGCATCCTAGAAAGTTCATCTTGAATGGCTTGATCTTCCGTAGATACTGGTATTTGTGGTGGAACAGTACTTTGAGGATCAACAATACTGTTAGGTTTAGAAGTACCTTGAGGCTCAGAAGTACTTTTCTTCTCATCATTGGAATTATCTTTTGGCTCATCTTCAGATCTTAAATTAACATCATGAACAATGTACTGTGCTTCTTCTTCAGTGGGAGCAAGTTGATTTTCTTCCCTTACAGGTACATAATTCATTGATGAAGACATTAAATCAAGATCAAACATCCAATCAGGACCTTTACTTTTAGAATTCTCTTGTTCTTCTAAAAAATCAACATGAAGACATTCTTGAACCTTCTTGGTAGCCCTATTGTACACTCTGAATCCTTTGCTATTTGTACAATATTCCAATAAATATCCTTCATCTGACTTCCCATCAAATTTGCCCAAATTATCAGCAGTATTTAAGATGGTTAGGGGACATCCAAAAGGTTTCATAAACTTGATGCTTGGCTTCTTTCCCATGAGAAACTCATAAGGTGTCTTCATTTGAGGTTTAGTCACTGATACTCTATTCAATACATAGCAAGCAGCACTTACAGCTTCAGCCCAAAATGGAACAGGTAGTTGAGAGTCTGCAAGCATTGTCCTTGCTGCTTCTATAAGAGTTCTATTCTTTCTTTTTGCAACTCCATTTTGCTGAGGAGTTCTAGCAATACTGAACTCTCTTTTAATTTCTTTCTTGGCACAAAATTCATCCATAAGCTGATTCTTGAACTCAGTCCCATTATCACATCTAATGCCTCTAACCTTGAGTCTTAACTGATTTTCAAGTGCTATTATTAGATCATGAATAGCATCAAAAGTTTCATCTTTAAAGCATAAGAAAAAGACCCAACTAAATCTGCTACAGTCATCTGTTATAACCAAGCAGTACTTCTTCTTGTTCAGACTAACAACTGAAACAGGTCCAAACAGATCCATGTGCAGCAATTCCAAAGGCTCTCTAATAGTCTTCTCATCAATCTTCTTACAAGAGGTCTTGTGCTGTTTACCCTTCTTACAAGCAAGACATGTGTGATCATTCTTGAATATCTTAGAAAGTAAACCTCTAACTAAATTACCTCTGACCAGCTTATTGATGTTTTTGAAATTTACATGTCCCAGTCTTCTGTGCCATTGATGTGCTTCCTCCATAGATGCTCTTGCAATCAAACATGTTGCTCTTTCAGCAGAATTTACATTCTGTAAGTCTATGTTGTACACATCATTAGTTCTTGGTGCTCTCAGCAACACCAAGTTTCTATATTCTAACTTGAAATCAGGAGAAAGTATAAGACATTCTGTGTCAAAGAATAACACAGGGTACTTCTTATCACAAATCTGAGAGACTGACAAAAGATTGAATTTAAGCTCCTTCACATATCTAACATCTTCAAAATCAATGTTTCCTGCGTTGATAGTTCCTTTGCCAGTTATTCTTCCTCCATCAGGATCATTCCCAAATGCAACTTTTCCTCCAAAATAAGCTTTAAAATCTGACAAGAGCTCCTTTTCTCCTGTCATACTGCCAGAGCAACCACTATCTACAATAAGATGATCTTTAAGCTCCTCCTCTGGGTTGCCCTGCATTCACATGAAAAAGGTTAGTTATTTTTAGGAACCCAAGCCATTACTGACTTGTGTTCCCCTAGTGGAGTGACATACTCAAAATTTTTGAGTATGTAATCACCACTGTCTTTGAAAGCATGATCAAGAATTAAGGTTTTTGTTTCCAAAACTGTTGATTTTTCAAGATCACTTGTCCCCTTTTCACCCTTAACTTCTGAAAGTACTGGTTTTTCCCCAGCAGTACTTTCTTTCTTAACCCATTTAGTTGTAACTTTAGGAGTTGGGTTCTGTGTCCTAGCATCTTTTCTTGTGTTGTAAGGCTTTCTAGGGTTGTAATGATTGTGCCTCCTAGATCTTACACTTGAGTGTTTGCTAGAAACATTTGGAACCTTTCTATCAGTACTATGTGAAGGTACTGAGGGTTTGGAGTATGACCTTTTCTTATGAGGGTACCTATAGTCTTTTGAGAAATTACTATGGTTGACCCTATTTGTATAGTTCCAAACTGGTTTGTTATCCCTTGGCTTATTCTCCCTATAACTTGGTTGTACAGTTCTGGTCTTTGGATATTTACTTAGGTATTCTGAATGATAATCACAGTCTTTAATCAAATGATGAGGACTATAACAAACATAACAGACCTTTGGACCAATATCCCCAAATCCCCTTCCATAAGTGTTTCTAAAATCAACAGTATTTTGAAAGAACTTTCTTTGAGGTACTGCTGAGTGATCAGCAGTATTTCGAAAAGAGTTTGAAGGTACTACTTGTTTTGAAAACTTGGTCTCTTCTACCTTAGGTGCTTCAACAGATTTTTCTAAAGTTTCAGGATTAAATTTACTTTTAAGCTTTTTCCTAAACTCTAGATTATCTACACCATAACAATCAACATCTTTTCTAGGTGGTTGAAAGCTACCTTGGGGGGGGGGGGTGAGGAACTGCATTATATCCCTTTTCTTTCTGAAATACAGGAGGTGTTTGACTAGGGGATTCCTCATCACTAGAAGTGTTTTCATCTAGACTTATGAACTCTTCATCACTAGTGGAGGTATCAACTGTAAGATTTAGTTCCGTGATCTTAAATGGAATACCTTCATTGCTATTATTATCATAACCTAGGGCTGTCTTAATATTAGATGTTCTTTGCTTTCAACAAATTGAACATGTGACACACCTGCCTCATTCCATATAGCAAGTTTTTCTAACAACTTATCCCTTTCAGCAGTCACTTTTTCTAGTTCAGACACCTTGCAACCTAGTTTCCATTCATTTAACTTAACTAGGTAATCCTGTTGTTTATATGTTTCAAGCCATGCTACTTCATTGTTTTCACGTGTAAGAATTTTGGCTTCCATTGACTCTAAAGTTAATTGATAACTAGTTATCTCAGCCCTAGCTTTTTGAAATTTATCTCTTTCAGCTACATACTCACTAAGTAACTTTTGATACATATCATCACACTTAGAGCATACCTCAGAGTTAGTGGATGAACTTGGTGAAGCAGCTACCATAGCAAGCTGAACAGGTACTTCTTCAAACTCCATGCTCCAATCAAAGCTTCCTAACTCATCTCTTGACTCCAAAGCTGCATATCCAGGCTCTTCATCAAATGCTGTGCTCCAGTCTTCTAATGCAACCATTGAATAGGCTACAGGTTCATCATCAAACTCATTGGACCAATCAATCTCTGACAGATTCTCTTGAGCAACCAAAGCTTTTGGTTTTGTTTCAGTAATTGGAATCTCTTTTCTCTCAGGCTTGGGTGGTTCAATCATCTTGTTTGCTTGATACTTTGCAAATTTGCACTCCCTTGCAAAGTGACCAGTCCTTTGACAGTTGAAACACTCAATCTTGGACTTGTCAAATGTTATTCCTTGTTTAGCTCTAAAGTTGATGCCTTTTCCTGTCTTGTTCACATACTTCTTGATCCTTGCAATGAGCATGGAAACTTTCCATCTGATATCAATTTCTTCCAAAGCATCATCATCTATTTGCAATACATCTTCTTGATAGGTGACTGGTAGAGATGCTTGTTGAGCAAAGAATGAACATAGAACATCATTTGAGGTGGGGGTTAATGATTGTGATGAATTGGTGGTGACCATTGTTGTGCATGGAACTTGTGTTTCAGTCACAGTACTTTGAACAGGATAAGCAGTACCTTTGTTAGAAGTACTGCTTCTCTTTTCAGAAGAGACAAAAGCAATGTTATGTTGTGTGCTTGAACCTGTAGTACCATTCATCTCATGCTCATACACCTTCAGATTGTTGTAAAGATCATCAAAGTCCATAGTATCCAGCCCTGATTGTCCTCTGATCATAGTAGCAACTACATGCCATGCTGATGGCAAACTTCTCAAGAACTTCAAATTAGCATCTTCAACTGATGCCTCAGCATCATATAGTTCTAACATACTCAGAAGATGTCGTAATCTTTCATAAGCAGAATCAAGACCTTCTCTTTCTCCAACTGTGAAAGTTTCAAATTGTTGCTTCAGCAAATTCCTATCCATCTTCTTGGAAGCATCATTACCTCCAAACTTCTTCTTTATTGCAGCCCATAGTTGTTGGGCATCTTTGGCATCATGAAACTTTAATAGGTGACCATCAGGAATAGCAGAAAGCAGTATGTTGAGTGCTTTGTCTTGATTTCTTTTGGTAGCAGCAGGTACAATAATTTTAGGTGGTGTTGGTTGTCCAGGTACCTCTACTGGTTCTTCAATTTGCATGTTTCCATTGACAATCACATCCCATAGTGCATGGTCTGTGATGGCAATGTACTGCCTCATCTTCATGGCCCATAGGTTGTACTCTCCCTTCTTAACAATAGGGATTCTAACAGCAGTGATTGAGGGAGCAGGTGCAGTATCTGTCGACATCTTGATGGGCTTGAAGTGAAATCGGTTTAAAGGTTTTAAAAGTTTGTCTTCTTAATCAGAGTTTCCAACACAAGGTCTGATACCACTTGTTGGATTGATATACTCTGACCAAACTACTTTGTAGCTTGTAAGGGTTTAACAATATTGAGTAAACTCAACACTATTAATATTGAAACACTATTTTACCTTGTAAAGTATGCAGAATCTACTAACACAAAGCTTAAGAAGAACTTTTATATTAACCAAACTTTGAACCTGCTTTGTTACACAGATTCACTAACAATCCCTAACTATTAACTTTGATCGACTTCTAAACATATCTAAGACTTGTAAAACTTATATCGACTAATACCTCTTAAGGCTCTTTATATAGATAACCTTAAGTCGGTTTACAACATGTAATCCTTGAACGACAAGTCATTATCCCTAACTAATTCTAGAATATTCGTTTAATATTACACATTAATCCTTATCTAATATTGCACATCAGTCCTTGTTTCCTTCGAAGTACTTTAAGCATTCTTCAATAACAGCAGTACTTTGACTTTATTCTTCATGCAGCAGTACTTTGACATCCAGAAGTACTTTGATATTTTATATCCCAACACAAGGTCAAGCTAAGAGCTACAACCCATGTAATACACATATGATGGATGTCTAAGACTCATATGACCCACCATGGATCTCCTAGACACCATACTAACCACTACCATAACCTAACACTCACTAAATCCCTTGCTCTTTTAAAATAAGAAAACGCATAATTTTTGGGTACATTCGCCAACATGAAATCACAACAATTAAAGCTCAACAACTCACACCAAAAATTTACCATGGTCTCTCATAAGCATACAAGCTAATCCCAAAAGGCCATGGACCAATAACACTCACAAGTACTCAAAAGAAAATCAAACTTGTCAACTATCCAAATTCAGATCTGAACGCACACCAAAAAGTTTTAATTAGAATAAAATACTTCTACAAGTTTTTATAGCGAATCCTTTTCGTGGTAGTCTAAGATAACCTACGACTTAACTATTCCAAAAGGGCTAGTCTAAATACCACTTTTACAACCACAATTCACTATCAAACTTTTACCCAAATTCTGTCCCGGTTTGACAGCTTTGACACCTTAACAAAGAAAAATCAAAAGACCAACTTCCTGACCTTGAAATAAATCGTGGCTGGACTTTTTGGAAAGCTCTTTCATTATACTTCAATTTAGACAAAAAATTCGTGACCTAACTCTTCACCATCTGTTATTTACACTCCCATATTTACAGCCATAGTTTTATGTTCAAACCTTAACACGTAATCTAACGCGATTTACACTCAATTCCCTTAACCAATTACCATATTATTAACAACTAATGATCCTAACATGTTTTACTTCATTAATTTACAGAAGTATATAAACCCTAGATTCCATCATAATTAATATTACATGAATCATAACAATAATTACTTAATTAAACATAGGGTTTAAGGATTTTACCTTGATTATTGATTATTGCTTGAAAACTATAAAACCCTAATTTTCTCTCCTTGTTTCTCCTTGTGATCGACCCAAAATTGCAGGAAAAAGGGTTTGGGAGTCTTGGTTTTGTATTTATATTATTAGTGGATAATTACCTTAAGTTAGAATTGTAACTGGGCTCAAATTCGACTTCCTTTTCCCTTGTTTTAACCCATTCGGCCGAACACCCCTATACATATATATCTTTTTATTTTTATTTTATTAAATTTATTTATTACAATCAAAACCTATTACTTTTCATATTTTATGTTTTCCCATATCGAAACCTAACGTCTTTCGTGATAAACCTTAATTTTACGACAAATCGGAAAAATATCCATTTTAAAAATAAAGTTTCCAAAAATAGAATTTCATACACTCCATAAACATTTCTCATGAAATCAACCTTCCCGTAACTTACTAACGCGCAAATACCTGAACGAAGACTCGTTACGCAAAACCACAAAACACCAAATATACACAAGTCATTTCTACACCACAAAGGTGATCAAAATGAACTTTCCCAAAATCAACATTTCCAAAAATCACAATGACAACCACAACGCAAAGGGATTTAGTGCTATTCTCAAGTACTAATCACACAATAACACACATATACCCATATATCTACCCAAACCATACCAAACAAAGTTAGATAACTCAAGGCTATAAGTCTAACTAACCTGCTAAAATCATGGTTGTTACACCCAGGATTATATCAAAATCAAACATATCAAGAGGTAACATATTTGTCGGACGAACACGATCATCAAAGCGTAGAGGACAATTAACAAATTCTCGATAAATGATTACACGGTTTCTCATAGGTGTTGACATGGATACATGATTTTTTATTGGTTGGGGTAAGTTTTAGTTTCTTAGCAAATGTGGTAGATATAATGGAGTGTGTAGCACCCGTGTCAAATGATTGCGTTTTTGAGTGCGTATCAAATTAATACAAAGTAGACGTGAGTGGAATTTGCTAATCAACCTTTGCGAAAAGGGGGACTTGCAAAAACTCGTGAATATAATATATATATATGTGATACCGGGTAAGTTATTACCCGGGTCGTGTCCCAACGAGATGTGAATGGGCGATATCGTGTCAGATTTGAGAAATAAATGCTTCTAAAGATTGATTTGATTATTTGGTGTTGTGGAATAACGAGAAATTAAAATATCGTACGAAGAATTAAATAAACGAAACTAAAATATGAATACAAACAAGGTAATGAAAATTAAAACTTAAAAACTAGGGGAATAACAATAAGAAGTTAGGGAACCCTAAAACGTAAGCTAAGTTTAAAAACGAGAAAGTTAATTTAAGAAAAACGTAAACACGCAAAATAAAACGTGAATTTAAAGCTATACTAGTCCTACGAGTGTAAAAACGATTTTTCTACGTTCCTAATAACAAAATAAAATTTTGGAAAAAAAATATATTTTTTGGCTTTTATATTTTTTTATTACGAATTAATTACTAAATAAACTAAATAAAAAGATAAAAAAATACTAAAAGTTATTTGAAAATTCTGAATTTTTTTGTAAAAGTCTGATGTACTAATAAGAAGCAAGGAAAAATATTACAATGGAATAAGCAGTAGTAATAGCAGATAATAAGCAAAACTGAAACTACTCTAATTAATAAGCTAAGCAAAAAAAATATATTATGAATAAATAGTTACAGGAAAGTCTAACAAAAAGAGATAAGTAGCACATATGGTAGGGTTAGTTTGCTTGTGTCTGTTTCTGAAAGGGGTGACCAGGGTTCGAGTCCCTTGGTGCACCTTTTTTTTTTGGAAACTTTTTATTTTTAACTTTTTCTTGCAAAAGCTTATTAAAAACATAAAAATAAACAACTTTTGTAACTACAATAAAAAATCAGTAAATAAGCAGGTTTAAAAGACAAAATTACAACAGCTAAGGGAAAGAGCAAAGAGGAGTATCAAATTGAACTTAAAAACTAACTTGAGGCTAAAACAAGCTAACTAGGGGAAGACTAAAGCTAAGGAGCACTAATGGGAAACCTAAATAAGCTATAGGAACAGGTAAAAGCAATTAAACCTAAGTGAAAAGCACAAAATAAGCAATAAACTAGCATAATCTATTCTAGGCTGCAGAAAAAAGGTTCGAATGGGTTACTTTGGGGGCCTAATAAGCTGTTAAGAAAAAATCTAAAAAATAAACAAAAAATAGCATCAACTACATAAGCTACCAAATAAGCTACAAACAAAAAGGTAAAAAGGACTGCAATTGAAGAAACTAAAAATCAAAATCAAAACAGTTTTTGGACAAAAAACAAAAACAAGTGCTGGTCTGCTGGTTGTGGAGGTGTTTACGCCATCCGAAAGCTCTTAAAAAAATTCATAAAAATCAAAGGTAACTAGGAAACCATCCCATTTACATGCATACCAAATTTTAGGTAAAACGGGCTTATAACGAATAAATGAAAAATCAAAAACTAATTTGCTGATGGGCGAATTTTTTGACAGCAAATCAGAAAAAAAATAATGAGTCAAATGGGTGATTTGGGCCAGCAGGCTACTGAAATAGTGATGAGTGCTCAAATACTCATCATTTTTTGGTCAATCTGAATTGCAAAAACATTTAAAGACACTCAGAAATGCATCAAAATACAGAAAATATCCCAGGATCGGGTTTTATATGTTTCAGATGCAAAATGATAGAAAAAAGATGAAAAATGAACAAAGTTTGCACAATTGGCAGTTTCAGTCCCCCAACTTTCAAAACTTGACAAAATCAATCCCTGAGCATTTGTTTTGAAAGAAAAGTCGACCCAAGTCCTTTAAAAGTCAAAAAGTATCAAAAATGATCCTTGGGTAAAAAGTTTTGAAAATTTACAATTTTGGTCCCTAAAGTTTCACAATTGGCAAAAATAGTCCCTGGGATTTCAAATTTTAGAAATTATCAATCATGGTCCTTGTGTTATTAAACATTGGCAAAAATAGTCCTTGGATGAAAAAGTTTGAGGAAATTACAATTTTGGTCCCTCAACTTTGAGTTTTGGCAGTTTTAGTCCCTGGGAAGTTAAAATTGGAAAATTACATCAAAGGTCCTTGTGTAATTATAATATGACAAGTGTGGTCCTTGTAATACTTTGGCATGTTGGCAGTTTCAGCCCTTCATTTTTTAGCCAATTACAACATTGGTCCTTGTGATTTACTTAGCTAATACAAACCAAACGGACCTAAACTACACTTAAACCCAAAAATAAACCAACACCTTTTACCCCCAGCCTAATCCACCCATCCAGCCCAACAATACAAACAATAAAAAAACCACCCTCACCCCGTTTTATTTATTCCCAAGTCAAACCTTTGACTTCTTCCTCTTCCCACCACAACCTGCTCCTGTGCCAACACTCAACATCCATCCCTCTAACTCATCTAACCCACTCCATGTTCCCCTAGCCTCCACTAATATCCAGAGTGCATGAATTGCTCAAGAGCTCCTCCAAGTTAACCAGAAAAAGTGGGTAAGAGAATTTGGCGCCAAAACCATTTTAAAGGTCAAGATTGAGTGTGAGTAATCCAACGGCAGAGGAATGAAGTGGGATTCACTCAGAAGGGTTCCTGAACCCTAATGGTCCTCTATAAGAAGGAAGAGAAGCAGTTAGTAAGAAGTAGTAGCTTAATTTAGAAAAATTGTAATCGTTTTTATGTACTCTCTAATTTCAGTGTAATATTTAGCTTACAAATGTTGTATTAGGTGTCATTAGTGTATCCTAACCCTATTTCAGTCTTTAATTTCAGTTCCAAGTGCAAATTCAGTTTATGATCAATTTCTATGAAAATCTCATTTTAGCATAAAGGTTGTTAAAAGTGGTTAATCATTGTTCTAAAAGCTTTCATAAGCTCATTACAAAGTTTCCTTAAGCTTATATAAGAATTTAATTCAGTTTAACTAAAAAAACTCCAAATTACTCAAAAATACAAGAAAAATAGTGGAAAATCAAAAATCAGAAGAAAGGAAGATTGAAGCTTGGAGCATGGTTAGTTAATGGAAGGTCTTGGTTTAGAAGCTTATTGGGAAGCCATAGGATAGATAAGTATGGCCTGTGCACCATGTTCTCAGTCTGGATTCACTTGTAAGCGTTTTTCCATTTTCACTGTCTAATATAGCATAATCATTATCCATTAGTCCTTGTTGTTATTATTGTTGCTTTTGTGTTCAAATCACCAGATTATATCATTGTAGGTACTTGTGATTTAGTTTATTGGGTTAAAACAGTCTTATGCTTTGAAAAATCTCACATGAGTATGTTTTAAGGGGTGTTTGGTTAATGCTGTTTGTATGAGCTCAGGGTGTATAGTGTATTTGTTTTTGATTGTTCTAAGTCACATTAGGTTAGCTTGGGTTAAATTGACCATAAACTTGGTAACTTATAAGTAGAATAGTCAAAATCTCTTCCAAACCCCATCACAGTTCATTGTTGAGGTTTTTAAGGTAGTATAGTTTGTAATTTAGTTTGAAACTTGTTAAGTTTACTTAAATTAGTCTTAATCTAAGTTAATTCAACATATTCAGTAGTTTAGATCCCCAAGAATCTCAATTAAGTCAAAGTTCCAAGTTTATACAAAAAGTCAAAACTTCACATTGTGCAGAAAATCCACTTTTTGGGGGAATTGTTTTGATTTTTGTGTTGAGATTCAGACCCGGAGTTTTTTACATGTTGAAGTGTCCCACCTAGACTTTAGAATCCCATCATTTTCTTATTTTTGTGATTTTTCCTTGTGGCTTATTTCACTACTTAAACATAGCTGCAGGGTAAGTGTGTCCCCTGTGCACATATTGCTGCACAACCACAGTCCACCACTGCCCACCTTTTCTAGGTCCCATAGACCACCACAGTGGGCCCCACTATGTCATTTTTGGTTCCTTGTACCCCCCACCTGTCCCTCTAGCTAGTTCAAGCAAGGTTTTGAGCTTAAGCTCACTGGGTCCCACCTGTTTTCCCCCTCCAAACTTGTCCCATTTTTGTGTAATAGTTGGATTTGGAATTGCTTATTTTTGGCTTATTTGGCTTTTCAGAGGTCCTAACTTGTTTTCCTAGTATATTCCTGTCTACTTAACTTATTTGCACCTAAATATACGCCTGTGGACCCCATATAAGCTTATTTTCATCTATAGTCAACAAAAGTCAACTGTTTTAGCTTTTTATGTCCATAGTGCTTATTTTCAAGTTCTAGAAAAGGTGTTTTTACAAAAGTTCTTTGTCTTTAAGTATAAAATAGTTTTCCAAAAGAAAAACCAGAAAAATCCAATTTTAAATTAAGTGATAGCTTGTATTTAATATAATTTATCTTTTTAATTTTCCTTTTTAGCTTTTTATTAAGCATTTTAAATTTTTATATTTTTCCTAATTTTCTTTTATATTAAAGTAATTTTAGTAATTTCTTCAGATTTTTCTCTTGTAATTTAGTATTTATTAGAATTCATATTAGTTTTATTAATAATTAATTAATATTTAAGTATTAAATAGCAAAATTAGTTTTATTAAGCCCTACCTAATGTTTATATTTTTCCTAGCTTTTATATGATATAAAATAATTTTAGGAATTTTTCCATAATTTTTACTGTTCATCTTCTATTTTTTATAATTTAATTAGTTTAAGTAGTAATTAATTAATAATTAGGATAATAATTAGTAAAATAGTTTAAATACATATATATACTTTTTATATTTTTCTATGATTCCTGTGATGGTTAATTAGTTTTATAAAATTTTTCTAAATTTTCTAAGTCTTTTTAGTATTTTTAATAATTTTGATTAGTTTAATTAGGTAATTAATATTAAATTAGTAATTAATTGATATAAAATCCACAAAAAGACAAAAAAAGTATATTTTTAATTTTAAAATTAGTTTTTAGTTATTTTATAATTTTAGAAATTAAATTTTCATTTTTATAGTAAAAAAATAATATTATATTGTACTTAAGTTATTTAAATAGGGTAAACATTCATTTTCTTTTTCTAAAAATTTTCTTTCATCCTTTGGTTTATAAAAAAGTCATTTTCACTCCCTGAGGGTTTTTAGATTTCAGTTTTCACTTTTTATTTGGTACGTTGACGTTTATTTAAACTTAAACGTACCTTTTAAGTTTTAAAACGTTTTCACTTATCTGGTTTTTCAGTTTTTGTCCATATTAAGTATTTGTATCATTTTCAGCTAAAAATCAGTAGTATAATCATCATAACCCTTTCCCGTGAAAATCACTCGATCACAAGCACGTTCAAATACTATTCACAACTAGTCGGGACATAACCATCCGATGATACCCTATATTATCTGGAAGCATTGACCTAGGTAGTTTGATCTTGTTGACCATTCACTTGGTCAATTTAGGTTGACTTTTAAGGCTCAATCAATTTTTGGCGCCACTGCCGGGGAGGTGTGCTCGTATTTGCAGCGTCTTAGAGATTAGTGTTATTTCACATTCGTCACTGTAAAAATCCCATCACTTTTGTATATTTTTAATCAAAGCACAAAAAAGTCATTAACACTTTTCCTAAAGTGTTAAAACACCAAAAAAAAAAAATAAAATAAAAAACGAACAAAACAGATCGTAACGTTTTCTATATCGGGTTTCTTTTAAGGTGATTCTTAAATAAATACGATTTTGGATAACGAAACGATACCAAAAATAATTCCCAAAGTTTTTCACCCACATAAAAACCCAAAAACATCCGTCTTTTTCTTGTGAATAACAGTTACATAAAAATAAACCGTCGCAAACCAAGACAGAACACCTACCAACTGGGGGTGTGAACATTAATAAGTTCTCAAACAAAAGATTAAAACTTGCCATTGTATCCTTGTGAGTGGTGTACCTTTCTTAAAGAAGCCATTCATTTGTGATTATTGGTTTAAGTTCACTGTGGTTTTGCCTCGACTTTGTTTTGATTGATTTTGCTCCTAGTGCATGCGCACTCGTTCTTCTAGGTCTACTAGCCCATTACGTGAGCTTGTAAGAATTCCTAGAAGACATCGTAGACGTTCAACACCAGCAGTCGGATCTGAGATCCGTACTGTTTCCACACCTGCTGTCACCATGGTGGAAGACTTCCCCATGTGTGAGCTTCTCCAAGCACCCATCGAGGGTTACGGAGATGCTATTGTTGTTCCAGCCATCGTGGCTGATAATTTTGAGCTCATAACTGGGTTACTCAATCTTGTAACCTCAAGTCAATTCTACAGTTTTGAGAGGGACAATCCTCATGCTCATATTCGATGGTTTAACAAGATCACGTCAACCATCAAATACAAGAATGTCCCATCTGAAGCAATCAAAATTCTTCTCTTCCCATTCTCCCTCGAGGGACAAGCCTGGATTTGGCTTGAAAAACAACCTCCTCGATCTATTGAGGCATGGGAAGATCTTGTCAAGAAATTTATGAATGAATTCTTCCCACCTTCTAAGACCACGAGTCTCAAAAACGAAATCACCAAGTTCACTTAGAAATATGATTAATCATTCGGTGAAGCGTAGGATTGTTTCAAAGAATTACTTCGCAAGTGTCCTCACCATGGTTTCTCCGAGTTGATGCAACTCGATACTTTCTACAATGGTGTGAGCCAAGCTGATCAGGATTCTCTCAATGCCTCTGTGGGAGGTAACTTCTTGAGTAGAACCACCAAACAAGCTTTAGCAATCATCGAAAACAAGTCCAAGGTCCGCTCTACACAAAGCAAGCTGGTTGTTTCCCGAATTAGTGCGAGTCCTTCTACTTCATCTTCTATGAGTCAGTCTAGCAACGATGCTAAGAATGACAAGCTCACTGAAGCTATTCAATCTTTGGTTCTGTCACAACAAAAGAAAGTCTCTTTTCTACACACACCTCCACCTGCTGAGGTTAAGAAAGTGGAAGTCTGTATGACTTGTGGTGGGCCGCATGCCTACTACAATTGCACAGCTACTAATTGTTCTCCGTATGAAGCTCATGCTATAGTCGTGTCCTCAAATCAAGGAGGTAATCAACACCACCCTCCTATGGACCCGAACTATCGTCCTAACCACTACCCTGGACCTCCCAGTTTTAATCAAAACCAAAATGTCCAAAACCGTAACCAAAATCAAAATAGAATGAACCAAGGTTATCAAAACCAAGGTAATTTTAATCAAGGTCACGGTTTTCAAAATCAAAACCAAGGTTTGCAAAATCAAAGTTTTCAAAATCAAGGAAACTTTAATCGAAACCAAGGTCAGGGTAATTTCAACCCTGGATATTTTCATGGAAACAACAACCCTAATCAGTGTAATTTTCAAAATCAAGGTCCCAATCAGAACAACCGTGCTCAAACTTTTCCTAACCAGAATCAAGCCATTGTTCCCACTGGGCCTTCATCTGATGAGTTGTTAAAATAATTCATGAAATCGCAGGAACAAATGAACAAGTTGTTGGTTAGCCAGATTTCTGAAATCAAGAAGACTTTAAATGATCGACCCTTGGGCTCAGGTACTACTTTACCTAGCAACACTATCGCTAACCCGAGGGGCGATGCTAAGGCGATCACAACTAGAAGTGTGGCTTCATATAATGAACCCGCGATTCCTACTACCTCTTCTTCCTCTCCTCCAAAGGTAGTGGAACGTGAACCTGAGGTGACAAAGGACAAGGTGCAATCTACTAGCCCACAAAGTACCGCACACGTCCATCCTCAAGTTATTCCAAAAACCAGATGCAAACCTGGAGTTGTCTTTTAACCACCTGAAACTCCAGTTGAGAACCCTAAATCCAAAACTTCCATTCCTTACCCATCACGCTTGAATGAACAAAGTCTCCGCGAAAAAGCTAGTCACCAAATGGATAAATTTTTTCAAATATTTCAAGATTTGCATTTTGACATAAGCTTCGCGGATGCTATCATCTTGATGCCTAAATTCGCATCAACAATCAAAAATCTGTTAAGTAATAAGGAAAAGCTATTTGAAATGGCTAGAACTCCTCTGAATGAGAACTGCTCAGTAGTTCTTTTGAAAAAGCTTCCCGAGAAGCTTGGAGACCCCGGAAAATTCCTCATTCCATGTATTTTTCTGGGTATGGTTGAATGCCTCGCCTTGGCAGATCTTGGTGCTATCATTAACTTGATGCCATATTCTGTGTGGAAGAAACTGTCTCTTCCCGAACTCACTCCTACGTGCATGACTCTTGAGCTTGCCGATCGTTCAATATCTCGTCCTCTTGGCATTGCTGAGGACGTGTTTGTGAAAGTTGGAAAGTTCCATTTCCCTGTCGATTTTGTGATTGTTGACTTTGATGCCGATTCAAGGGTCCCTGTAATTCTTGGAAGGGAATTCCTTAGAACTGGGCGTGCTCTCATCAATGTATTTGAGCAAGAGATCACATTGCGTGTTGGAACTAAAGCAATCACCTTCAACCTCGATCAAATATCGAGGTACTCCTCCAATTACGATTCTAAGTCGGTAAACCGAATAGACGTTATTGATGTTGCTGCTAAGGAGTATGCTCAAGAGGTTTTAGGTTTCACTGATGATTCTCCGAGTGGAAATTCCACTCCATCTTCTCATCCCATCATTGCCAATTCTTCTCCTTCCCTCACTCCGTTTAAGGGAAGTGACTTCGTCTTAGAAGAAATTAAGGCCTTTCTCAAAAGTGATTCAATTCCCGGTGGAGTTGATCACTAAGAGATTGACCAAGAGAGGGATATTCTTCTCCTTGAGAAGCTTCTTAATGAAGATCCCTCTCCTCTTCCTGTTCTACCACAAACACTTCATAATGAGGAAATCAAATATGTTGAGAAAACTGATGATTCTCCTGAGGTCGAGCTTAAGGACTTACCGCCTCATCTCGAATACGCATTTTTGGAGGGTGATGATAAATTAACCGTCATAACTGCTAAAGATTTGGGTGATGAGGAAAAAGCTGCTCTAATAAAGGTTTTAAAGTCTGTTGACATAAATAATGCATAAAAACGTTATTTATATTTTTCGATATCTCTATGTTTTGATGATCACAAAATGTAAACTCATCAAACGTAAGATTACTATGTATACAAGTATTAAACTAGTCTATATCATTATATCCAACTTAATCACTTAAGGTATCAATAAACAAGTGCTTAATACTTCTCATGATCAAAAGGGTATTTAATTAATTATTACAAAGTTTATTAAATTATATAAACATATAATATATTTTTGAAAAACACTTTTTGTAATAAAGAAAAATGTTTTAATCATACTAAATATATGAATTCAAATTTTTAACCAAAATCAGTTTGTTTTTCACCAAATAAACTTTCCCCACTAAATGACAGATTTTCTGGCCGTTACAGCTGGGCGGCCCCCTTAATTATAAGGGGCAGTCCCCTTAAAATTAAGGGTACCGGCCATGAATTAAGGGGACAGGCCAGGCTCCTGTGTCAGAATTTTCTCCTATAAATACCACCTTAAATCTGGTATTTTTTCTAACCTTTTGCACGAAAATTTCAGATCTAAAACTCTCTAAACATCTTCGAAAACCCTTTGATCATTAGATTACTAATCCTTGTTTCAAGTGATTTAATCCCTTCTCATTCATCCTCATCCAAAGTGCAAAATGAGAATACTCCTTCAACTACAAATTCAAGAAGTATTGTAGAGTAGTTGTGTATATTGTGTATATTATTTGAGAAGTTGTGTTGTGCTTGTAATAAGTAGTTTAGGAGAAGTAGAAGTTGTGTAGGGAGAAGAAGTTGTTTAGTAGTGAAGTAGTGTAGTTGTGAAGAAGGTGTGGTGTGTATAAGTTGTTAAGAAGTCGTGAGATTGGTTCTAGCTAGGATTAGAACCCGACATCTAGCTTTGTGTCGTTAAGCCGATCTAAGCGAAAGTTGTGTAAGGTTTCTCCGCCACAAGGGAGTTTGTTGACATAGTGAAGAAAACTCTCGAGTAGGTGACTCGGGGAGTGGAGTAGGAACAAGGAAGGTGACCTTGTAGCCGAACCACTATAAATCCTTGTGTTGTGGTTTGATCTTTCCAACTCTTTTCATTACTTACTTATTTACTTATACAATATTAGCTTAGTTAGTCAGTTACTATATTATTGTTCATATAGTGCAAGTATTGAAATCACATAAACTAGAATCGAAGTTTTTAAAACAAATTTTTTTATAAATTATAAAACGGACGTAAAACTATTCAACCCCCCCTTCTAGTTTTCCGCAAAGTCTCGTAAACAAGCAATTGCTTGGAAACTCTCCGATATCAAGGGCATTGACCCAGAATATTGTACACATAAAATTTTGATGGAGGATGACTTTAAACCAGCAGTACAACAACAAAGAAGGGTAAATCCAAAAATTCACGAGGTCATTAAACAAGAGGTTCTCAAACTTCTTCATGCCGGTTTGATTTACCCTATCACGGATAGTCCTTGGGTTAGTCCCATCCATTGAGTTCCAAAAAAGGGTGGCATTACTGTTGTCACAAATAAAGAAAACGAGTTGACTCCAACTCGATTGGTTACGGGTTGGCGTGTATGCATTGACTATCGCAAGTTAAATGACGCCACCCGCAAAGACCACTTTCCTCTGCCCTTCATGGACCAAATGCTCGAGAGATTAGCAGGGAATAAGTACTATTGCTCTCTCGATGGTTTCTCGGTTTATTTACAAATTCCCATTGATCCGTAGGATAAAGAAAAGACCACTTTCACGTGCCCCTACGGAACTTTTGCCTACAGACGTATGCCATTTGGTTTATGTAATGCTCCGGCACGTTCCAAAGGTGCATGATGGCCATATTTTCCGATATGATCGGGAAAACTATGGAGGTCTTTATGGATGATTTCTCGGTCATTGGGGATTCATTCCAATCGCTAAAATATTGTGAAGATATAAAGTTGTGTCTAAATTGGGAGAAGAGTCACTTTATGGTTAAAAAGGGCATTGTCCTCAGCCATAAAATTTCAAAAAATGGGATTGAGGTCGACAAAGCAAAAGTCGATGTCATTGCAAAATTACCTCATCCCACAACTGTAAAAGGTGTTCGGAGTTTTATGGGTCATGCCGGTTTTTACCGTAGGTTTATTCAAGATTTTTCAAAAATATCTCGGCCTATGACCTGACTTCTTGAAAAAGAAACTCCATTTGTCTTCTCCGATTAGTGCATTGAAGCCATCCAAATTCTAAAGAAGAAACTTACAGAAGCACCCATCTTAGTTGCCCCCGACTGGGACCTTCCATTCGAACTTATGTGCGATGCTAGCGATTGTGCCATAGGTGCCGTTTTGGGGCAGCAAAAAACCAAGCATTTTCAGCCTATAAACTATGCAAGCAAAACTCTGACCGAAGCTCAAGTTCATTACACCACAACAGAAAAAGAATTGTTGGCTGTGGTGTATGCATTTGTAAAGTTTCGGCCGTACTTGATCTTAACAAAATGCATAGTGTCTACGGATCACTTGGCTCTAAAATATCTCTTTGCAAAACAAGATGCAAAGTCGAGACTGCTCCGTTGGGTTCTCCTCCTACAAGAATTTGATATCATTATACGTGATAAAAAAGGAGCTGAGAACCTGGCTGCTGATCATCTGTCCCGTCTAGAAAACCCTCATCAAGATGTTTTCGAGAAAAAGGAAATAAACGAAACATTTCCTCTCGAGACCCTCAATGCGGTTTCTTTTCGTGGAGATTCGACTACCCCATGGTTTGCCGACTTTGCAAATTACCATGCGGGTAACTTTGTTGTGAAAGGGATGTCGTCCCAACAAAAATAAATAAATTCTTTAAAGATGTAAAACATTATTTCTGGGACGACCCGTACTTGTTCAAAATATGTGCGGATCAAGTCATCCGGCGGTGCGTTTATGGTCAGGAAGCCACTGAAATTTTCAAGGCTTGCCATGCTGGTCCCACAGGGGGCCACCACAATCCAAACTATACCTCCAAAAAGGTGTTTGATTCCGGGTTTTACTGGCCCACGATTGATGCGTAGGGATTGCACCAGGCTTTACCTCTCGAGGGATCTCGAGAAGCTTACAACCCCCACTAGGCAGTGTACTTGATCGATGTAGTATAGTATAATGACAAGTACCGGGGGATTGATCGTTCAGCTAGGAATAGTGTTGCTAGGATTAGAAAACCTAAAGACTAGGTCTAGAGATGAGGGATGATTCTTTTTGGATTTTTTATATTTTTTAGAAAACAAGTAAAAATCTCGGGTTTGAAGGATTTGGGCGGAATTAGTTGCTAATCAACTAACCCAATACTAAGATGCAATCAAAATAAAATACTAAAAATAAAAATAAACAATATTAAACTAAGGTTGTGAGCAATAAGTGGGAGAAATGTGTTTACTTAGATTTCACTACTCCCTAGATATCTTTTACACGTTAATTACTTGTTATAGTTGCGTGGATGACGGATTGTTTTCCTTAATACCATTCATGGGGTGGCGTACTTACTTCCCCAATCCTATGAGTGCCTACTTCACTCCTATGTCGAGCCGGCTAAGAAGCTCCTAACATGGGATCATTAGAATTTACTCATGCATTAAATACAACCAATAAAACCTAGTACACATCGGTTCATGTTTCCTAAGATGTTCAAGCATGTTACACAATGGAGATCTGCCAGTTTTCTGAAGCCTAACATTGAAATCATTCATCCAATACAACCATAAACAAGTAATCAACACATAATTAACATCTAGGTTTCATTAGATCTAAGCAAACACAAGATAAATCTAGCCTAGCATGTTGAAATCAAGACAAGCACAAGATATAGACAACCAACACATAGACATATTGATTGAATTAAGAGAAGACTTACCTCAATAGCACATGAAAGGATTCAAGGGGTAAAAACCCTTGAATTTACTGTAAAATACGAGCTAGGGTTCACAAAGTTCGGCCCTAGGGTTTCTCCATACACGTTCCTCCTTATGAATGAAAAATAGAAAACTATATATAGATTTTAGAAGGTGACGGCGTCAAGAACAAATGTATGACGCCATCATCTCGCCGCCAAATAGTTCCTCGGACTGCCTAGATCTAGATCTGACGCCGTCATGTGTACACCTTATGCAGGCCGTCATGATTTTAACTCTTGATGCTCTTGTTGTGACGCCTTCAGGTTTCTTCTGTGTCGTCATGGATTTTACTCTTGACGCCGTCAAGAATTTCCTCTTGACGCCGTCATACACTGTTTCCAGCATGGAAAATTAGGTCTTTGGTGTTTTCTTCACTTTTATGCTCCAAAAACGTCCGAATTGCTTCCTTTTCCAGATTTCACTCCCAAAGTACCTAAAATCACAAAAGGAATGATTTAGGGTAATATTTGATCAAATAAATTCAATTCCGGGCTTAAATGACCCACTAAAAGTGGTTCATTTTTTGCCTCATCAATGATTTATAAGGATGCCCAGGAATTGGTCAAATCCTGTGACACTTGTCAACGTCACGGGAATATTTCACAAAAGAATGAAATGCCGTAAAATGCAATTCAAGTTTGTGAAATCTTTGACGTATAGGGCATCGACTTTATGGGGCCACTTCCGTCATCTCATGGAAATAAGTACATGCTCGTGGCTGTTGACTATTTTTCAAAATGGGTTGAAGTGAAAGCTTTACCCACTAATGATGCCCGAGTTGTTGTGAAATTTTTAAAAGCTCTTTTTGCTCGATTTGGAACTCTACGTGCTATAATTAGTGATCGTGGTACACATTTCTGTAATGACAAATTTGATAAATTCATGCAAAAGTATGGTGTAACTCACCATCTTTCTATTGCGTACTACCCACAAACAAGTGGACAAGTAGAAGTTTCCAATCGAGGAATTAAAAGAATCTTGGAAAGAACTGTAGGTGAAAATCGTGCATCGTGATCGGATAAATTAGATGATGCACTCTGGGCTTTCCGTACAGCTTACAAAATACCCATCGGGTGGACACCTTACAAGTAATGTACGGGAAAGCATGCCATCTACCGATCGAGCTTGAGCACAGGGCCTATTGGGCCCTCAAGCATGCAAATTTTGACCTCCGAACTGCGGGTGATCATCGGAAAGTTCATATGAATGAATTGAATGAACTTCGTGATCAAGCTTACGAGAACTCTTTGATCTACAAAGAAAAAACAGAGAGGATTCATGACTCAAAAATCAAGAACCGCGTTTTCAACGTTGGTGATCGAGTCCTTCTCTTCAATTCTAGATTAAAGATCTTCTCGGGCAAACTCAAAACCTGTTGGACTGGCCGATTCACTATCACAAAGGTTTATCCATATGGTACCGTTGAGTTATCTCAAAAGGACGGACTAAATTTCAAAGTGAATGGGCATAGGCTAAAACACTACCTTGGAGAGGACATACTACCCATGGTTGTTCCGGATCTTCAAACTTTCCCCAAGGACAAATGAATTCGGGGATCGAGTCAAGCTAGTGACTCGGTGAACAAAAAAATTAGCTCAACATGGGTTTTCACCCATATCTCTGACTTATTTCTCTTTTCTAACACCTAAGTGTGGGGGAGTTGCCCCTGCTATTGTACATAAGTAAAAAAAAATAGATTTTCGTTTCACACTTGGCTATTATTATTACCTTTTTATGTTCTAAGTATCGGCATAATAGCCGGTACTTTGAATATTGATGGCAATATTCAATTCTAAGTGTGGGGGGGAATTCTGTTGTATTTGTCACATGTTTCGTACCTGTTAGTGCCCTAATACCCCCGTTTTGCCCATTTTTTTTGGTGGAAGTTTTTGGCACTAACACAATAAATGGTTATCAGTCCACCATGTCTAACATAAGGACTGGCTAATCCAGGAGCAAACGGCTCTTGGTAAAGATATCTCAAATTTGTTTATGGTTGACAATTTGCCAAAAACTGTATGGTGTTCAACTCATCATATCTTAAAAAGTAAAGAGTTGGATAGCCCACAAGGTTATGGCTTGTGGTAAAGGCAGTGGAAAGCCATAATTGGTAATCAACTCACCAAGATGATGACTGTATTCCATCAAAGAGTTGGCTAGTCCAGAAGCAAACGGCTTCTGGTAAAGACAAATCAAAACCGTTGACAGCTTATGGTTTGCTAAAAATCATATGGTTATCAGTGTACCATAGTTCTTACTTGAACTGAAACATTTGGCTACTCTAGAAGTAATGACTTTTGGTAAAGAGACTTCAAATCTATTAAATTTTCATAAAAGATTGCTAGGGACTAGCAATAGTTTAGTGTTGGGGATTTGTTAAAAACTAAGAACGACACAATAAATATAGTTTCTAGGACCGTTTTGGCTCAAGACTTGTTAAGTTTTAATCTAGGCATAATAATGTTCATAAGATAAAACATATCGGAATAAGAACAATATTATAAACAAGGTTTCTCGTCGTCATCTCTACTCTAACATATACCAAAGCCCCAATGCTACGTGATCAAGTGTAGCACGGTTACACTCTAACAACGATCTAAGATCGTTGAGGCTTAACACTAATCACCCTAGACGTTTTCCCATAAAACGTCTCTACACACACACACCTTTCTAGGTTTACATTGTGACACACATGAATGAATAAACCTATTCCCTGTATTCTCTTTATATAATAGAAAACTAGGGTTACAAAATACTACGAAGGACTATATTGAAATTACTTCTTTGTAAAGCAAGTCCTTTGTCTTTTGCATTCTTCACTTTGTCATCATAAGTCCTTTATCTTTCATATTTTGTCAATATCAACTTAAGTATAATTCCTAACAATCTTCCCCTAGTTGATATGACAAAACTAATAAGCACGAACTTCCCCTGAAGCTAGTATATATGAAAGATAAACGAACTTCCCCTTAAACCATGCATATCATCAAGGATCTTCAAGTTGCAATCTTCAAACTATTCTTCTTCCCCTTATTGTCATCATCAAATAGGGGACAAATGTAAGCAACCTTGATCTTCACAACCACGAATCAATATTACACATCCAATTCATCTTTCCAATATTTCAAAGTCGCCCACCATTAAGTTTTCCGCATCTATAAATGGACTTGAAACAATAGAAATCCAAACCATCAGTAGTAATAACAATTTGCAGTAGCAAAAACCTTCACCTCGATGTAGCATATAAATGGTTAAACATTTAAATACGTAAGCTTCCCCTGAAACCCATATGTTAACCATGTATTGAATGTAGGCTCTATGTAATGATTACTGTTGAAGAAAACTAAGTATTACCAACTTGATGTTGAAGTAGAACAACCCAAACTTGTGCCTTATATCTTGTACTAAAATTGACTTCGAACGTATACTTAACGTATAGGGAGATCGCAATCTCCTGACAATAAAAACTGAGCACAATAACGTATCTCCTTCAAGTATTTGTCAATTCGTAGTCACCTTAACGAACGAACAAGTTATCTCTAGACGTTGTACCTCCGTTTAAGATATGATAAAACACAAACCTGTGAAACTCCACTTCATCATCAAATAAGTGATAAGAATCAATTAAAACAAATAAGTATGAGCCTTTGTAATCTGTTAAGAACCAATATAATCAAAATCCAAAAATCATCAGTGTGTGTGTCTTCTGTGTGTGTATTGGAACCAACTTGTTCCAAAATAAAAACCAAACGTCTTCCCCTCACGTTTGTAATTCATGCCCATAAAACCAAATACCTTCTTCTGTTCCTGACCATGTGCTTTCCATTATATATCTGCAAGACCTCTATACCTTTCTTAAATGACATTACATTAAACTTGGCTAAGTACACTAATCTTCCAATCATTCACTGTCCCATGTGCAAGCAATAGATCAAATTAAATAAAATGCCATCTAACCTTGAAACTCCTCTGACCCATGATAAATAAAACCTCAACCAATGAATATGCGTAACACAAAGATAATAGTACGAGGTTTAAGTTATTTTTAGCATTTTCAAAAGATAACAAACCAGTTGCGAATATTTTCCAATGATCAGTCGTTTGAGTATATTTGTTGCCAGTAGTTATGCATAGGGTGTATGACCTCGTTACCTTTTTCCATGTCGAGCAAACCATAAAGCAATACAAACGTATTAAGCTAGCAGTGGGAATATAGAACTAGCAGTGGTAACGATTAGGCAGCAGTGGAAACGAACATAACTGACAGTGGAAACGAGTTAAGCGTAGCAGTGGTAATGAACAACTTACAGTGGTAACGGGAAGCATAGCAGTGATAATAAATAACGAGCAGTGGTAACATGAAACGGAGCAGTGGAAACTTTTATGAGCAGTGAGAACTTAAGCTTCGAACATCAGTAACCTTACTCCCATTCAAAGAAACTTAACCAGTAACTTCATTTGTGAACAAACTGCTTGTAGCCCTCGTACAAATCATAAATCAACCAGCAACAGTAAGTTCCATCTCTGCTCATTCACTCTTGTGGAAAACTAGAAGGGGGGTTGAATAGTTTTACATCTTTTTAATTTTATTATGAAAACTTAGTTTAGTTTTAAAACCTTGTTTGCTTTTAAAACTTTGATTCAATCTTATGTGAACTCAAATCTTGAACAATATGAACAACTATATCTAAGTATGAACAATAATAATATAAGCTAAGTATGTGAAATCAACACATGCACAATATAAACAATTATAGCTATATACGAGAGATAAGTAAGTAATCGTTTATTTTATAATCATTAGTTATATTTTGTATCAAAACTTTACTTGATCGAAATGATCAATTATAGTTTGATTGTAAAAACTTTGTTTTGTGAATGAAACTTTCGTTTGATCTTTAAGTAAAATCAATACTAGCACTATATATATATATATATATATATATATATATATATATATATATATATACGTCTACGTCTACAAAAGTAATAACGATATACGCAAGATAATAAGTAAGATATGGAAAGATCTAACCGCGAGACAAAGGATTTATAGTGGTTCGGCTACAAAGACACCTTCCTTGCCCTACTCCACTCCTCGAGTCACCTACTCGAGAGTTTTCTTCACTATATCAACAAGCTCCTTTATGGCGGAGAAAACTTTACACACCAATTTACACACCACTTTACACACCACAACTTCTTCACAACTAAGTCACAACTTCTACTTCACAACTAACTACTCCACGCCTATCTTCTTCACACCAATTTTCTTCACAACTAACACCTTCACACCTAGCTTCTTCACTACAATCTAATTCCTAACTTTTCTTCTTCACACCCAACAACTAACTAATCACACAATCAATATACCTAGCACAACTATCTACAATCAATTATTCACAACAATCTTCACAAAGAATAATGTAAATAACCTTGATGATGCACCAACAACTTGTATGTGGAGGTCACAACAAGTTGTAATACTTCTTGTCTTGGGGGATAGAAGTATTCTTCTCTTGCACTTGAAAGGTAGAGGTTTGGATCACTTTGAAACAAAGATTTATGTATGTATGATCAAAGGATTTTAGAGAGTAGAAATGAGATCTAGAACAGAAAGTTTTGAGGTGCAAAAGGTGAGAAAAATCTGTGGAATGAACCAGTATTTATAGGGGAGAAAATACTGTTTGGGAGCGTGGCCGGTCCCCTTAATTTACTAGCCGGTCCCCTTAATAATTAAGGGGGCCGCCTAACAAAAAAAAAATATTTCTTCAGAATTTTTGTCTTTTTGTGGGGAAGGTTTTTCCTGAAGAGTATAGCCGTTTTTTGGGTAGAAATTTGAATTCAAAATATTTATTTTGAATAAAATATTTCTTTATAAATACAAAAACATTTTGTATAAGTTTAAAAATGTTTGTCCCACTTTATAAAAAATGTAAGGTTTTTAAATATAAAAATTCCTTTGATCATAAAATGCATTAAACACTTTGTTTATTCATACTTTAAGTGATTTGGATGTAAAGTGAATATTTATCACTAAATACTTGTTTACGTCATAATTTTTAGCTCAATGGGTTTACGTTTTGTGATTATCAAAATATAGAGATATCAATAAATGTTAAAAATGTTTTTAGACATTATTTATATCAACAATCTCTTCCTTTTTGATGATTACAAAACCTAAACTCATTAAGTCTGAAAATTAATTTTAGACAAGTACTTAGTGAGTTTATATTCATTTCTCCCCCTTTTTGTAGAATCAAAAAGGTTATGCCGTCTAGCTTCATAAATGAAGTTAGACGGTATGAAAGCTCCCCCTTGATGTGTGCTCCCCCTCGTTCGAGTGCACCAAGGAAACGAGATATGGAATTCTTGCAAGAAAAATATTAGAAGCACAAGCATATATAGAAGAATATGCAATATACAAATAACAAGCATAGCAAAAGAATATTAAGGATACATAACAATTAATTCAAAGTGATTATGTTAAAGATCCTAATTTGCCAAAGAGAGCCATCGGACTTGCTTGCAACAAAAGGTTGGTTGATTCGTATTTGAAAGTGAAAATCATAAGCATATAGTATGCTTAGATAGTTGATGATGGAGTGTTTGGAATGAAGACGGTTGAGTTAGGGTAAGGTTGTTGGATTAATGGAGGTATATGTTTGGGTCATGAATGTTGGAGATTTTGGTGGTGGAGAGTTTGTAGCGGAAGAGGTTGATTAAGGTTTTGGATGTTGTTCAAGTGAGGGTATTGGATGTTATTTAGTGAGAAGACATTCAATCCAAGTGAAGTGTTCATTGAATGCAATGGTTTTTAGGAGAAAGATGCAACAAGGTCAATTGTTGACATTCTTCTCAAGTTGATTTATGTTGTGTAGTGATGAGGGTGATCTAGATGAAGGTGGATCCAAATTGCATTGAGCAAGATGTAAGGCTAAAAGAGCACTAAGCTCATGGGATTCTTTTAGCGCCTCAACAAACATTAAGTGTTCGGAGGAAGGTGATGGTGGTTGAGTATGATAGTTGTCTTGGGTGAGGGTTTGAACATGCAAAATAGGAATGGCATGTGAAGTTGTAGGATGTGGTGGTGGAGACATGTTTGAGCTTGGGTAATTATGAAAACATGATATGGGTGGAAGAGATTCTTCATGAGTGGATGGTGTTTTTGTTGAATGAGAAACATGTAAAGTGTTGGTAATGAGGTTGGGATTATTGTTTTGGGATTGTGCATGCTCATCATAAGAAGGAGCATTAGTGGATGCACGAATGGATGATTTGTTGTTAAATGGATCATTTGTGTGAGAGTGAGGTTTAGGTGTTGGTTGATTATGAACAACATCGCTTAAGTTGTGAAAGGATTATGAGGTTTGAGTGTAATGTAGAAGGATATGGGTGAGTAAAGGTTTTTGATATGTAATGGTGGTGAGAAGGAGAGTGAGGTGTTAGGTATGTAATGTTGAAGACATAGGAGGAATTTGGTGTTGGATGTTTGACAACATCATTTGGTTTGACGGACTTTTAATGGAAGTTAGGCTTTCTTCTCCAAACGGGTTATTTGGTGGTTTTGGTTTAATGGGAGAGATCATGAAGAGATGAGTATAGATTGAGAGGAATGAGAGTGTTTATATGTAGGATTGGTGGGATTAAGGATGTATAAATTTTGATAGAAGGTTTAGGATAAAATAGGTTTATGAATTTTGGGAAGTGTAGGATGAAATGGGCTAAAAAGTAGAAAAAGGAAACAACACTGATTGGCTCCAAACGGTCAACCTAAACTGACCAGGTGAATGGTCAACAAGGTTAAACAGCCTAGAGTCAATGCTCCGCGGAATATAGTGGTTTCCCCGGGTCGTTATGTCCCGACGAGGTGTGATGGTTATTAAACGGGCTTGTGATCGGGTGAATTTGGATGGAAAAGGATTTGTGTGTGATTAAGCTAGGGAATCTACAAGGAAATAGCTTAAATAAGCTATATGAACAAGACTGAAAAGTTGGAAAAACCAGAAACGTTTAAAATCTAAAAACGCGTACGTTCACGTTTTAAATAACGTAAACGTACGAAATAAAAAGTAAAAACTAAAATCTGAAAACACTCAGGGGGTGAAAATGACTTTTTTACAAACTTGAAGATAAAAGAAATTTTTTAGAAAATTAAAATAAATTTTTACACTATTTAATTATTTAATATTAATTAAATACTAATTAATTCTAATTATTAACAATTAAAATACTTAAATACAATATAATATTAATTTAACACTAGAAAAATAAAAATAAAATTTCTAAAATTATAAAATAACTAAAAACAAGTTTTAAAAATAAAAATATGTATTTTTGTCTTTTTGTGATTTTTCTATTAATTAATTACTAATTAATTATTAATTACCTAATTAAACTATTTTAAATTAAGAAAAATAGAAAATGAGCAATAAAAATTCTATAAAAATTCCTAAAATTATTTTATAACATATAAAAGCTAGGAAAAATATAAAAACTAAGTTTTGCTTTATAAAAACTACTTAAGCTATTTAATACTTAATATTAATTAATTATTAATAAAACTAAGATTAATTCTAATACATACCAAATTATAAAATAAAAATCTGAGAAAATTACTATAAATACTTTAATATAATAGGAATTTAAGAAAAATATAAAAAAGTTAAGTACTTAACAAAAATATAAAAATGACAATTAAAATTTAAATAAAATTAAATAGAAACTATCACTTACTATTAAATTGATATTTCTGGATTTTTTCTTTGGGAACTTGTTTTATACCTAAAAATGGAAAACTTATACAAAAGCAACTTTTTTGTACCTTAAAATTAAGCTATGTGAGGGCTTAAGAGCTTGACAGTTGACTTTGGTTAACTGTGAAAGCTAGAGGCTATGAAATAAGCTTTAAGCTAAAACCAAGGGTGGATTTATGTTTGTATAAGCTCAAGGGACATGTGTAAAACTAAAACATCAATGGTGGTACCCTGAATAAGCCAATAAAGCCAAATAAGCAATTCCAAAGACCAAAAATTCAGCAGGCCTGCAACTAATTGATGGCTTAATCTAGCTTACTAAATAAGATGGGAAGTACAAAATAAGGATTGATTTAGCAAGCTGGGCATGTGGGCTTTCCCAAAAGCTAGAAAGTTCACAGTGGGTACCACTAATAAGCCTTGGGGAGGGCTTTGAAGTTGGGGTGTTGAACTGATGAGCTGAAGCAGGGCATACCTTTGCCCTGCAGTTGAGTTTGAGCCAGTGTGGACCCCATAGAAAAATTGCTAAAAATATAATGATGTTAGGAACTTGAAGCTGAGGTGGTAGACTTTGCACACAAGAAAATTCAAATCCTAACTCCAAGCACAAAATTCACATAAAATCTTGCAAGTTTTGTAAAAACTGAAATACTCCAATTTTGACTTTTTAGGAAATTGGCACAAGTTGACTTGTATGAAATTCTAATGATCACTACTGGTCTTAAATGTAATAATAAGCTTAAATGAGGCTGAAATAAGCTAAGGTAACTAATTATGAAGCTAAGGACATGATAATGCACACCTAATCCCTAACAGTTATGCTATGATGAATACTTAAATCAAATTTTCACTTTTTCACAAGTACCTACTGACTTTAATGACTTATCTAAGCTAACTTAACCTAATGTGAAATGTCTAAATGAAATTTAGCCAATTAACATCACAAATGCACAGGGTACTTCCCTGTGCCAAACACCCCCTAAAACTACTGAAAATGGATTTTTTGAAATAAATTGAGGATTGAGACCTTACTATTGATTCACAAAGGTTTAATATGCTGAGATAAGCCAAATGGAACAAAGATATGCAAACAACATCCACAAATACCTAAGGTTCTAAAAATTTGCTAAATTAGACAGTGGGGTGTGAAAACAAGCTACATCATGAATTTAACCAACCAGAAGTACTCAAGGGACTATAATAAGCATTACTTAACACAAATAAGTCATAATATATAATTAATAAGCTACTGTAGATATAAAAATTAAAGCAGGAAGCTTACTTGAAATTATGATGCCAAAAGAAATTGCTATGTGGATTAATGAGATAAGCTCAGATAAACTATCAGAGAGTTTACTAAGCTTATCCAAGGTATAATTGAGCTAGAACAAACCAGGTTCAACAGCTTTTAACACTTAACAACAATTGAGAATTTTTAAATTAAAAACACAAATATGAAACTTAAAACTGCAACTTTCAAATTAAAGGGTGGAATGAGTTCCTGATATACTGAGAGTAGTGAATACAAAGTTCTCAAACTAAGAATTACAATAAAAACAGACAATTAAGCTAATTTGATTTTAACTAAACTACTCTAATTTATCTACCCTAACTAATAATATGCTTCTGCTTCTCTCTTTTTTCTTTTTATAGGACCTGGAGCATTCCACCATCTTTCCCACTTCCTCTCACAGCCGTTGGATGGGCTCCTTTTCATCTGAGCTGTTTATATAATTTTGGCGGGAAAACAATTTTGAGTGGGTTTGCTGAGTTTGTATAACACCCCCAAAATCGATCAATACAGCGGAAGATTTAAAATGTCAGCGGAAGACTTTTGGGGTATTATATTGTGGATCTTTCGTCACAATTATAGAAAACGATTCAAGTGATCGTTTTAAGTTTTATTTAAAATACCAAATATTCATAATTCCAAGAGAATCCGTTATTCAACAACAAGTTTTATTTAAAGAGAAATAAACGTTTCTTTATTTGCCCACTTCGTGCCTTTGCCATCCATTCCATTTAGTTACCTGAGATAAACATGCTAAAAGTCAACAAAAGTTGAGTGAAATTCATAGGTTTATAATTAAGAGTTTGAACACAAGAGATAGATGTTTATTGTAATATCGATACAAATAAACAAGTTAGAAATCACATTCATTATTGCATTAAGCTCATGACACTCAACGATTCAACAGACATCAATATTTTCCGTAATAATGATGTAAAGTATATAGCCCCCAAGATAGGTATTTGCCAGTAAGCTATGATATTTAAATAAAGTGCATTTGGTAACTTTCCTCTAGCAACCAAATGGGGATTGTCAATCCCTAATAGATCTATTCACAATTATTTACGTTCACCCTTCAAGTGATTAAGGTTCATGATCGAGGGACTTTTGGCAATAGCTACTTAAGCAATAATAAGATCAGAAAAAGACTTGTGTTCGGTTTTTGAGCATGTATCCCCCCCACAAAAATAAGTTAAATGTGGGCTATGAACTCACCTTAGTAGGATAGTAGAACAAACGTAATCTCAACGATGCAAGGCAACGGCTTCACACACAACCTATAAGATATGGCACGTTTCAGTTCTTAAGTCTCGTTTTATTGCGAACGTTTATTATTAATTATGAGTAATTGATAAAGTGCATATGTGATGTGTTACGTGGTATAAAAATATATAATTGTTACGTATTGTTTTATTCGTCTAAATTTAGTTATTCGTTATATACGTTTTATTCGTATTATGTATATATATATATATATATATATATATATATATATATATATATATATATATATATATATATATATATATATATAATAAGTTACGTTTATTATTTATCCTCTTTAATATATATTCAAATGTATATATATATAAGTATAAATATATACAATTTATAAAATTATTATTAAAATCAATATTACTATTCAATCCTTCATGTTTCTCAATTTTACACTTTTTACCCTTAACGGAAAAACATTTACGCCGTTAGTCCAAAAATTATATATATTTACGTTTTTAGTCCAAATCTCAAATATTTACATTCATTATCCCTAAGTTTCAATATTTACAGTATATACCCTTTAGAAAAACAGTTTTATACTTTTCACCCAAAGTTTACAAACTTAACACTTTTAGTCCTTAACCTTCGAACATTTGCAAAAATAGTCCAAACTTTACCAAATTTAAAACTTAGCATTTTTATTATTTCAATAAGCTCATAAAGTTTCAAACAGCTTATACCAACAGCTTATTAGCTTATAATTAGCTTATTTCATTAATTGGGCTTTACGATCCAAATTAAGGGCCCGTTAAGGATTTACGATCCAAGGGGTTTGGGGGTATACTTGTTTAGTCGAAATCTATCTTTTTAAGTTACAAATTCATTTCAAAAGAGCTTATACGCTCAGCTTATTGTAATAAGCTAAAATGAGCTCTTTGGGCTTTACGGCCCACTTAAGGTTTTTAAGTTTTCTGAAAACAGTTCTAATATCGATTTACTTTGGGTCTCGTTAGGTGATTAAACGAAGTTATTAGGTCGACTTATTTATCATTCCTGATACTATATCAAGTAGGCAATTAGATCGTACAAAAATAATAGGTGGTCATGTGTCGATTTTTAAAATGACAAGGCGAAAGTATACGGCCAAAACTCATGCGTATAACTTATATAAGTTGAAAAATAATCTGTGTCTTTTAGTATATTTCGTATAGGTTCAACCCAACTTAGAAACGTGTGATTTTTAGTGTGTATACGTTAATATTAGTTCATTGTTATTATAGGTACTCGTTAATGGCTTATCCAAGAAATAGTATGATACGTAAAATATATACGTCGTGTTCATCATTTACGTGATATATATAGTAAGTGTTGGTGTAAAACATAAACATACGTATGTATATAATTAGAAATGAAAATCAAGGTCTCACCGCACCTCTAAAAGGTGGAGTAAAACGTCGTGTATGGTTCGTGGAATGGTAAAATGGCTTCTTGGTTCACTTCTCGTTCCACCAAAGGTTCAAGAGGCTCCAAGCTTTGCTTCCTAGTTCACTTTTAGACGTGGTACACTTGCGAATCCTTTCGTCCCTCCCTAGCTCCTTCTCGTTAATATTTTGTGTAATGTGGTTCGTATGAGTGTATGTGGTGGTTTAGGGTTGCATGGAACTCTTATATAGGCAGTAGAAATAGGATAAGTTCACAAGAATGGAGGTTGCATGTTAAGTGAATAGTAACGCCATAAATATAAACCAATCAAAGGTTTACAAGGTTTAGATCTTGTGAGATTTGTTCCTGTTCATTCCTGACAATCATGAGATGTATATTGTTCATTTAGATGGGATTGGAGAGCATGGGTGGTGCTAAGGAATGATATGCCACGTTTAGACTTATCTTTCAAATGATGAGTTTGGTGATTCACTTGGGTGGTTTCTAGGGTAGTAAACGAACAAGGGAGGTTGCAATATTTGTTGTTTCTGGTTCTTTGGTACTAGGTGATACGAAACAAGCAAAAATACATGTTGGTTACGTGTAGAAATCGTAAAAACATAGGGCGGTTTTGGGGTGTGTCCCGGCAGTGCAAAAGAAAGAAAATAATATAAGGGTGCGTTTGGGCTTAAAGCCTGGTGGGCTTATGGTTTGCGTCGGCCCAGCAGAAAAGAAAGAAAGAAAAATAGTACTAGTCCGTTTAGTTTGTGTATTGGATTCGTGGCCCAAAGGGTGTTGGGGTCCCACCTGGTGTGTCTCGATTATCATGTCGAAGTTCAAAAATATTAGTGAGCGTTCTCGGGAAGTTTCGTAGGTTCGGGGAATATATAAATAGTATACGTTATTTAGACGAAACGTATTATTAAATATAAACGCGTTATATAATTATTTATCGTTCGCAATAATTATAGGCAATATAGGTTGTGTGTAAGCATCGTTCCTGGTTAAACAGTCAATCACAGTTATCGTAGTGGTTCAATATCAAGCCATATCATAAAAAAAAAAAAAAATTGTTACCCGTAAAATGGTGTTAATTTATCGTAACATCGTTTTATTTATTCGTATGTATTTACTAATCGTAAGGGAAATTTACGAGAGGTTACATTACCTACCTCTTACTGGGAATTCCGTCCCGGAATTATAGTCTAAGATAGTTGTCAAGGGTGTCTTAGGTGAAGAGATGTGGGTACTTGGAGCGAATCTGATCCTCGCGCTCCCAGGTATATTCCGGTCCTCGCTTGGAGTCCCAACGAACTTTGACAATAGGGATACGGTTCTGTTTTAGTTGTTTGACTTCTCTATCCATGATTTCAATGGGTTCCTCGGTAAAGATAAGGTTATTATCTAGTCGAATCTCTTTTAATGGAATCACGAGAGATTCATCGGATAAACACTTCTTAAGGTTTGACACATGAAAGGTGTTGTGGATCCGACTAAGTTCTTCGGGTAGTTCTAGTCTATAAGCCACGGGTCCTATCCTTTCCAGGATTTTGAACGGACCGATGTATCTGGGGTTCAACTTTCCATGCTTTCCAAATCGTACCATTCCCTTCCAGGGAGATACTTTCAGTAAGAATCTGTCTCCTATTTGAAATTCCATGGGTTTCCTTTTTAGGTCTGCGTAGCTTTTCTGTCGGTCTCGGGCTGCTTGCAAGCGTTGCTTAATCTTAATGATTTTCTCGGTTGTTTCCCGAACGAGGTCAGGTCCTATAAGTTGTCTTTCTCCGACTTCTGCCCAACAAACGGGCGATCTGCACTTCCTACCATACAGTGCTTCGAATGGTGCTGCTTTTATGCTGGCGTGGTAACTATTGTTGTATGAAAACTTTGCTAATGGTAAGTGCTTATCCCAACCTTTTCCAAAATCAATAACGCATGCTCGGAGCATATCTTCTAAGGTTTGGATAGTTCTTTCACTTTGACCATCAGTTTGAGGGTGGTATGCGGTGCTCATATCTAGTTTAGTTCCTAAGGCTTTCTGCAACGATTTCCAAAAGTGAGAGGTGAAACGACTATCTCGATCCGAGATAATCGAAATCGGTACTCCATGTCGAGTGACAATTTCCTTCACATACAGTTGAGCTAGTGTATTCATCTCATCGGTTTCTGTTAGGTCACCATTTAGTAAACACAAGTATAATGATAAGAGAAATGAGATGAGAATGAGAGTGGGATGATTATGAGAAATTTGAGAAAGTGAAATGCAAGAGTTTCCTTAATGTTTTCAAATAACCAACCAAGTTTACAAGTGCCTAAGACTAGTATTTATAGGAAAGGAGCTAGGGCAACATTCCTACTCCTTCCCTTTACATGAAACGTATGGGCTTGAGGCCCATGGACCTCATTCTTAAGCCTAGTAAACTTAATACAAAATGTAAATGATAGTAAATAATAACTAAGCAACCTAGTATTATTACAAATGACCGAGACTTGATAAAATAGTAAAACTATGGTTCCAACAATCTCCCCCTAAGGGTCGGTTATCATGGTTGCTTGACGTCTTCGTCTTAATCTTTGACTTTCATAGCTTTAGACGTCTTCAGAAATGATAATAATAAAGATGGATATACTTTGCTCTTTGTCTTTGTTCTTTGATGATGTTGTAGTGATTATGTTATGAAGTAATATGCCGTTCGTCACTCCTGCGTCTGTGGTGGTTGTCCGCCATTCCAACATGCTCATACATCTTTTGAATTCTGACTTATACATGCACGTAGTCCCTTTTCTTACACTTATGATCTTTGGTCTTAATACTTTGTAGATTCTTCTTTTTGGCGTAGAATCTTACTTTGAACTTTGTGTTGCTTTGATCTTTGAGGGAGCTTATGATGATTGCAAGATGCACGTATGAGCATGTGGAATCCGTCATCATGGAAGTGAGGTACCTGCGAGTAGACAGTTAGCAATAAATCACCGGTACTTACGGATAAGGAATTAGAGCTCGTCAACAGCATAGTGTGAAGACTCCTTCTAATCCTTATCCAGGCCGTTCCCATATCAGATACTCCCGAAGGAGCTTACGAGACCTACTAGGTAGCTCAATGACTGGGTGAGTCGTTGGGGATCACTCCACGACTGTAGATCGTAATGGAACCACCGTAAACACTAAGCGTAACCCTTGTGGGATTACCGAAGTGACCTGCTGTCAGGGCTGTTTGATGTTGACCCTGGCAGGATTTCCGTTCAATCATTGAGAAATACTTATGTAATCCTCTCATAAACGTTCTAGGCAGATTGCTAAGATCTGCGAAGGACTCGATAGTTTACAACTGATGCCCATTGATGTAGAACAGCAGTTGCAGAAATACTAAGTGTTCCTAAGAGATCTGTGATGTATCTCATGGCTCTAGACTCTATAAGTGCACACCTAGGTTTCCTATGCGGAGACTGGGGAGGTGTCTCCTGCTTCAATATCAACCGTCTCTAAGAGATAGGTCGATAGGTTACGCGGGTTCCCCGTGAGAATGAAACAAGTTCTTTTAAGAGAACTTGAGTGGTTCAGAAGGTTTAGTGCATTGCGTCACTGGGTCCATGACGACTTTGTCTTCAATACCGGTGTTGTCTTTTGCAACAACCAGTAGCATACGTATTGAACCCGGTGTCTGCCCTAAGGTTGAACATATGGAGGGCTATTTCTTTTCACCCTTTACTTTACTTTTCTTTTTAATTCTTCAACTCCTTCTTTCCCTTTCATTCTTTTCTCCCTTTTTTTTTTTCGTATCATACCTAAGGACTTCTAATTCTAACTACGGGAGATGTCCTTGGGTAGATCCCTCCGGCTCTGGCGGATCATAGGACTGAAATTCCTATCTTAATCACCTTATAACTCCGACAGTAGCCAAGAAACCTTTGATTGAAAAATCTCTCAAAGTGTTTGTGATAATCAAATATTTTGGTTAACACTTTGAGAGTTTTGTGTACTCTTTAGAAGGGCTCCCCCTGCACATGTGCTCATAAGTGTTTAATAAATTTGCACATGCGGGAGGAACAAGCACTTTTGAATTGATCCACTTTCCGTGAACAAGACCGATTCGAGACACGCTTACATCACTAGTTAGACTAGCTTGAAATTATTACCCGGCCTGGTCAAGTCCATAGAAAGTTTCTCGAGACGGTACATTTCTACTAAGACTAATCCTTTTCGAGACACGCTTTCGTGGTTAATTAAAGAGATACATTGTCAGCTTTTAGGTGACAACTAGCTCTAGTAACTAACTTGATGTTATTACCCGTCGAGGATAAGTCCTTTCGATGTTACTAACTTGCATTATCTCGTCAATTCCTGGGTCAATACTGAGTCTAGCTCGCACATGATACAACTTAAAGCTTTGACTTCGTATATTTTAATCACTTTTTCATTTTCTCCCCCTCAAAAATAGCATATAAAATGTTGTTTTTGTTAAACTTTTTGATTAAAATATGCCTTTTTGAGTCTTACGGGGAGATTCACAAAGAACTTTTGATGTTTGAGCAAAGTATTTTGTTTTGACAAGTGCTCCCCCTCAACAAGTGATTAGGTCTTATTGAGGTGAAATACTTGTTCTTTTGAGCAGAATTATGAAAAATCATAAATGTTTGATTAATTCTACTCAAAAGTAAGAAGCCTTCGCTCCTTATGTTTAGGATTGAGGCACTGAAGCGTACCTCAGGGTCCTTTCTTTACAAGATCGGGTTGTGCACTGTAATGCGTGCACAAGCCATATGGAAAAATGATTCAATCAATGAAACAATTGATAATGAAAAAAAAAAAATATAACCAAATGTACCAAGTTATTCTTCGTCCGGAAGTGGAGCATCGAAGTTAGTGAACTTTGGTTCTGGTCTTTCGAAGTTTCTGACAGGAAACGATGGTCTGGCACCGATGTAGCTTTCCAGTCGTCTGATCTGTTCCCGTCGAAATAACCGTTCTTCAATCTTTAAGACAAAGTTACGAACTTGTCTTCTGGAGCTGGATTTCCACCTAGGTTGTTCCCCCTTAGCTATCTTACGTCGATCATCATTCAACCTTTTGACAAGCCCATCACGAACTGATTTGAGTGTAACATCACAGAATTTGTGTACTTCATCGAACCTCATGAAGCTTTGTAGCTTTTTGCTGTTGATGTAGGTGAAACCAAATGGTTCTTGGATGAGAGTAAACTGTGGTGTGTCATAGAGACCATCAAAGTAGAATTGTGGCTTTGTCAAATTGATCTTTTGTTGGTAACTTTCCACTCCAAGCTGAAGATCTTCCACTCTTTCTTGAACAATCAGTCGTCGGATGTAAAGAAGTAGTGATGCCATGAAGTTGTACTGAACGTCTCTATCGAATCCGCGCATTCTACTCTGAACCTTTTCAAGATACATATCTTCAATGTCATTGAGATTAAGGTTGGGAAAGTCGGCTTCGGAGAACTTGTACTTCTTTTCATCTTGTCGTTTAACAACAATTTCACGCATGAAAACGTAGTTAAACCGTTTTGACTGCTGAATCTCCAAGATAGCGATGATCTTTGATTTCTGCTTCACATTTTCCAATGATGTCTCTCCTAATCTGCTTGTATAACCGAGACGACGACGATCAGGCCAATGTTGAATTCCGTGTAGAGCATCTCTGTCGTAAGCTACGATGGAGTTGCTGAAAATACGGGTAGTTTCTTCAATGGCTGGAATTTCGTATCTAGCGGCTGGTACTGAGATTGTGAGTGAGGAAGCATATTTCTTCTTGGATATCTCTTGAGTGAGCTGGATGTTACGAAGATCTTTGTTGAAGAAGAAGCTGTAAGGTATCTTCGGTTTGTCAGGAAATCCTTAACGTTGTCATCAGGTTGTGGAGCTGATTCTGACGTTGTTGGAGGAACCATACTGCTTGTAGCCCCTACATGTTCTGACTGATCAATAGGTGGTGGTGTTGGAGGGTGTGATAGAAGTCGGCTTTCAAGGCTTGCTTTCCTCTGTTCTTTCCTAAGCCGCTTTTCTTCATCTCTAGTGTCGATAACTATACTTTTGAGTTTGCGTTTATCGACCAATGGTTCAACGATTGGTTCGTCATCATCATCATTCGGCTCATTGATAGTGACTCCTTTTCTTCTCCTTGTCTCTTCTTCATAAGTTTCAAGACTTTGTTGTACGGCAATCTCTGTTGCTGGAAATCCTTCATCAGGTGCTCTGTATCTCAGTTCATAGTCTGGTTCTTCTTCGTCAGATTCTGTATCGAACTCAGACTCGGTGTCAGAAGGTGGAGGAGTAGGTTCATCCCGAATAAAGTACTCAGGAGTTGCCTTCTTCTTTGGTTTGGTAGCAGGTTTAGGTTTGGATGTAGGTTTAGGTGTGGTAGTAGTCTTGGGTTTTGCCATTGTAGCAGACTTAGATCTTGTATGAGGTGATCCAGTGGTGCTCGTGGTACTCCCAGACTTTACACTTCCTTTGCTACGAGTCTTTATTGTTGCTTCTTCCAGTTCCCCTTTGTAAGCCAGATCATACAACTTGAAGTTCGCCCTATTCTTAATGCTGTCGTTCAGAAGGTATTCGGGAATCCTCATTCCTTTGATCTTGGTTGAGGAAGTGGTCGATTTGATGAATGAGGTGGTGAAGTCGTCCTCGAAGAGGTGCTTCGGCTCATTAGGATCAGCCATCCTCTTGATGAATTCTGGAGAGCTTTTGCAGAGATGTTCTATGATAAGCTTGGTGAATCTTGTGAATGGTATCATAGTCTTCACACGGTCGGTCTGAATACTGTAGACGATATCATTCATGATAGGAACTGCAAAGTCAATCGGTGTCAGAGTCACCATTCCCCAGAATGTTTGCAGGTGTTCGAGCCTTGGATGTTCATGACCACTTTTCCTTCCAGATATAGATCTAACAACCAACAAACAGAATGTTCTCCAAGGCTGAGGGATATACTTGACATTGAATTTGGAAAGCTTGATTAGAGGTTCATCATCATCAACCTCATATCCTAATTCAATGAAGAAGTCAAGAAGTTCCAGGTCAGGTAGTATCGGAGCAAATTCGTTGTCAGTTTGTGGCATGAGAAGGGCTGTTCGAAGAACGTCATGATCTACAGAGTAATCTTGGCCATCTAAGGTAACAGTGAAAGACTCATTATCCAAGTTGGTCTGAGCAGTAAGCCAGAACTGATGAAGGTAGAACAGTGGAACTGAAGTAGAGCAGGTGAGAAGTGGTTTGCATGGATGTGCCAGTAGGATATCTTTCACAATCTTGCATGATTTCTCTGTGATATTCAACTTGTTGAAATCGACTCTGGGATTGTTGTTGCCAATTGTGACATTGCAGTTCTCGGGAGTGATGTCATCCAAGGTGAGTAATGGAAGAGGTTGTTCTGCGACGTTCTCAGTGTGTTCAGCCATGTTTATCTGAAAAGTATCACCATAAACCAAACATCCAAATTTGTTATGTGTTAGCACAGTTTAGAGTTTGGATACAGATATCTACTTGAAACAATTAAGCACAAATGCGTCATTTAGTTATGAGTCAAATAATGCATATGGCAAATAAGCACAACATGACAAGCACAATTCACAACTACATCACATTACACAACACTAATGAATCACACCAATGATATAATACCAAACAAGATTTCGAAAAAAAAATGCATCATGGACCTTTTATCGAGATTACTTTCTTTTCGAAAAAGTTAATGTTATCGAAAAAAAATTCTTATAACAACATATCGAGAAACTGGTGATATCGAGAAAGTTTAATAAACTGAATGATTTCGATAAATGAAACATTATCGAGAAAGTGTCATCTTCGAGAATCATTATCGAGAAACATTATCGAGAAAAGAAAAAAAAAATTGACTTTTATCGAGAAACATTATCGAGATCTTTCCTATGTCAGGTTTTTGCGACAAAAATCAAAGTTATCGAGAAACCACATAAAATTAATTTCGATAAACCTATATTTCGAGAAATTGAAGATTTCGAAAAAAATGGAGTTCCCAGAAAGATTTCGATAAATGAAAATTTATCGAGAACTTGAGTTTCTCGATAATTTTTCGAAAGATTTCGATATAACACAGATTCTCGAAAACATTCTTATACAAGAATTTAATCGAATAATCATGAGATTACACGTACATATCATTCACAAATCACGTTTCCACTGATATTGGTCTGTCACCAAGGTAGATTAACCATTCTTTAGGCAAACACAAAGATTTCGATATTTAATCATGAACATGAATTTCGATAACATGAAGAATTTTGAGACAACTGAGTATCATGGGTACTAGCAAATCACAACGGCCATTAATGACACATATCACATAATATAACACATGAGTCATGATAATCTCGATAAAATTCACGAACGAGGTAAACAAGGTATATCGAGAATCATGAACAAGGGTGAGAAACATCCTAGCAAGATTAGGTATGCACATAAGAGACCTTTGAAGCAAATCCCACCACTAAAAACAACCTATTAATCACAGAAGCTTAAATACCCACTTCGACCCATTCTTTTGAAATCGAAAACAAAGCAAACATGATTGAATGAGATAATAAACGATGAGAAAGTATTAGAAACAAGTAAAGTGACTAAACCCCATCAAGAATTAACCATCACAACAGGTTACTCGCATTTTCGAAATCCTAACCCTAGTTCTCGACATCACGAATACGAGAGATCTAACCATTGAAAAACCAATTAACCAAGATCCTATGTTTGAAATACCCTAGTGAATCCATAGGAACTTACAATTAAAAGATCAAAGTCGTGGATAGCAAGAATGATTGTGAACCATGGGTTTAAGAAAAAAGGTTTTAGGGGTTTAGTGGTTTTGAAACTGTGGTACGGTTTGTATGTTTAAGTTATTTTTAAAACTTTGATTTTAGTCACTTTTGATCCTTGGACTTGTATATAGAACAAACTAGTGAACTAAAGTTATTGAATCTTTAAGACTTTGACTACATTGGTCCCTTAACTATAAAGTACTTTAACTAGAACCCTAAAGTAACTAGCAAGTCTATTGACATTGAGATGTGCATTCGTTAAGTTGACTTATGAAGACTAAAACCATATAAGACAAAGTGTAGTGAAATAAACCACCCGCACACACTCCGAATCCGTAAAATACGAGAATTATGCAAGTATACCAATTAATTGGTAAAAGATTTAAGCGTGACTCCCCCTCAACACTTGTAAAGTAAGAACAAGGTGTTGAATGGAAGCGATATACTTGCATTAGTTATTTTTTTTTTTTTTTTTTTTTATTATTTTTTTTTTTTTTTGTGAAAAAATTTGTAGTAAAGAAAGAAAAAAAACAAAATATTATACAAAGATAGTTGTGATGTTTGACGATCAGTGGTATTTTAAAAACTTTTCCAGATCCTCTGGTGTCAAACATCTCATACCAATCTGGTGAACTAGACTAGCAAACCTTGATGGTGCCAAGGATTTGGTAAGTAAGTCCGCCAATTGGTACTCAGTTCCAACAAAATAAAGTTCAACTGTACCCCTTTCCACATGCTCTTTGATGAAATGATATCGGAGATCGATGTGTTTGGATTTGCAATGATGCACAGTGTTGCAGGAGATAGCAATCGCACTCTTTGAATCACAGTAGATAGGAATCTTGTTGAATAGGTAACCATAATCTTTAAGTTGTGATCTCATCCAAATGACTTGAGCGCAACAAGCAGACATGGCTACGTATTCAGATTCTGTAGACGACAGTGAAGTGCAGTCCTGCTTCTTAGATTGCCATGACACAAGTTTGTCTCCGAGAAACTGTAATCCACCAGATGTACTTTTGCGTGTGTCTAAACATCCTGCATGATCAGCATCTGAAAAAGCAATTAGTTCAAAACCAGAATCCTTCGGATACCAGATTCCCAAGTTAATGGTTCCCTTAATGTATCGAAGGATTCTTTTGACCTCACTGAGGTGTTTTTCAGTTGGTCTGGACTGATAGCGAGAGCACATGTAGACAGCAAATACTATATCAGGTCTACTAGATGTGAGATACATGAGGGACCCAATCATACTTCGGTATTTGGTAGGGTCAACGGGAGTCCCATGTAAATCAGCATCTAGTTTTGTGGTATAGCCCATTGGTGTATTAAAAGTATCACAAGACATCATTCCATGTTTCTTAAGAATTTCGAGAGCATATTTGGACTGATTTATAAAAATACCACGGGGTGATTGATGAACTTGTAATCCTAGAAAGAACGTAAGTTCACCCATCATGGACATTTCAAAATTATCTTTCATTAATTTTGCAAAATCATTAGAGTAACTTCGTTTTGTTGAGGCAAAAATGATGTCATCGACATATATTTGAACAACAAGTAAGTCCTCCCCGTAGGTTTTTGTAAACAGTGTTGGATCCACCGATCCTTTAAAAAATTTATTGGCCAGTAAGAAAGTGGATAGTTTGTCATACCACGCCCGTGGGGCTTGCTTGAGTCCGTAGAGAGCCTTTTTGAGTCGGTAGACGTGATTAGGACGCTCAGGATCAACGAAGCCTTCAGGTTGGCTGACATAAACTTCTTCACGGAGTTCTCCATTCAGAAACGCAGTTTTCACATCCATTTGGTAAACCACCATATTCCTATGAGCAGCATAAGCCAAAAAGATCCGAACAGCTTCATGTCGTGCCACTGGAGCAAAGGATTCAGCAAAGTCTAGACCTTCAAGTTGAGAGTATCCTTTCGCTACCAGACGTGATTTGTTGCGGATGACTGTCCCTTCTGCATCAAGTTTATTCTTCCAGATCCATTTTAACCCGATGACAAAGACTCCGTCAGGTCTTTCAACTAATTCCCAGACTTCTAATCTTATGAATTGCTGAAATTCCTCTTGCATGGATTCAATCCAGTTGTCATAAGTCATTGCATCTTTAATGTTCTTGGGTTCTTCATGACAAACTGTGAGTGCGTAGATGCAAGTTTCTCCATCTGTGTGAAGTCGTTGTCTTGTCATAACAGGTGCATCTGGATGGCCAATAATATGAACTAGTGGATGGTCTCGAGTCCATTTATGTGTTGAAGGGTGTAGTTGATACGTATCTCGCATGTTGGCAGGATCCAAGTTGCGTGTTGACGACTCAGCTATTTCAGGAACTGTAGTAGCTGGTGCAAACGGATTAATGAACGCATCAGGATCATGCTCTGCGGATTGTGGAACTGATTGTGGTGTTGGATCTTCAGCTAGATGGCAGGGAGTAGAACCAGTTTGTTCTGCTGTTGATGGTGATTCAATTGAAGGACCGTCTCTTTCAACACTTGTAGAAGTTTGTTGAGGTGAGTCTGGTACTGGAATGTGATCAGGTTGAGCAGCGGAATTAGGTGAGACCTCAGTAGGACGGTATTCAATTGTGTCATCAAATAGTGGAGCAAACAAGGTTTCTAATTCTTTGCGGTTAAGTGGTAAAGGTTCAGCTGAAGATGCCGGAGAGTTAAGACGGTTGAATTCGGGTCCTAAGCTGTGTTGCTCAGAAGCCATCTGGGTGAGTTCATCGAAATTAGCGTGAATGGTTTCTTGAATTTCTCTTGTACGACGATTCCATATCCGAAAACCTTTGGAATTATCACAATATCCAACGAACACTCCGATGTCAGCCTTAGCTTTGAGTTTACCTAAATCATCACGATCATTTTTCGGATAGCAAAGTGCTCCAAATACATGAAAGTAATCGATGTTCGGTTTCCTTTTGTGAACAATTTGATATGGTGTTTTGCGATGGCGTTTTGTGATCATGCAACGGTTTTGAGTATAACATGCGGTTGAAACAGCTTCTGCCCATAAGTAATCTAGTAATTGAGCATTAATCAACATAGTTCTAGCAGCTTCCACTAACGTCCTGTTGCGTCTTTCAACCACACCATTCTGTTCTGGGCTTCTAGGTATAGACGTTTGATGTTCAATTCCCACTTTCTCATAGTAAGACCGAAGTGTTTGATTCTTGAATTCAGTTCCATTGTCAGTTCTGACGATTCGTACCGTGTTACGTAACTGAACTTGAATTTTGGTGAGAAAGGTGATGATCATAGAAGGAGCCTGATCTTTACTTCGTAGGAAATAAACCCAAGTCCATCTGGAGAAGTCATCCACAATTACGAGTATGTAGCGTTTACCGTTGATACTTTGAACACGCATCGGTCCACACAAATCCATATGTAGCAGTTGTAAGACATGATTCGTACTTTGCTCAGGTTTAGACGGAAAATGAGCACGAGTACTTTTTCCTTGTTCACAGGCTGGACATAAGTGATCTTTGGTGAAACGGAATCTTGGAAATCCATCGACAAGTTTATAACGAGCAAGGTCAGTCATGGTTCTGAAATTCAAGTGCGAAAGACGTTTGTGCCATAACCAAGATTTAGTTGACTCTGCTTTGGAGAGAAGACATATCGGAGATGTTGCAATCATATCTGACATTGATATTGTATAAAGATTGGAGCCGCGTGAGCCAGACATTAGATCGTTTCCTTGTAAGTCACGAACAAAGCAAGTTTTCTCACGAAATGCAACTTCTAGATCCCCATCACAAAATTGACCAACAGAGAAAAGGTTGTGTCCAAGGCCTTCCACATAGTAAACACGACTGATTTCAATGTTCCCGCTGATAAAGTCACCATATCCCATGATAAGTGCATAATGATCATTCCCGAATCTGACAGTGCCAATGAACTTTGAGACAAAGTTTTTCAACAGTTTAAGATTGCCTGTCATATGTCGGGTGCATCCGCTATCAACAATCCAGAGAACAATCTGTACCACCTGCATCACCAGAAGAAGACACGGGTGGAACAGAAGTAAGGGTGGGACCCAAAGACAATGCGGGTTCCTGTTGGTTAGTAACACATATATTCAACAATTTAGGAATCCATTTAAAGTCTGGTTTGTGTTGTAACCAACGTTGCCAATTCCAACTATTTCTTGCTTTCTTAATGTAAAATGCACTAGTCGTTGGCTCATTCCTAGATTTGTTCTCGGTACCTATGGGGGTAACTTCAGCTTCATTAGAAACCGTAGAAGACGGCTTTCCTAAGTTAGACTTAGAGGCATTAGGGGGCCTAGAAGGAATGCGTGTCCTACGTTTCTTATGACGATTTAGAAGAGAATTAGCTAAACATTTTGTATGAACACCAAATAATACGCTTTTACGACAAAACACACAAGATGCATTAATATTCAAAACATTCAAAGGTTCATCATTCGTTACATTTAGATTTTGATTACAATTTGCCAGATTAGAATCTAAATCTGATGCAACATGAGTTTTATTCAAAGTCCTAAGTTGGTCTTCTACTTCCTGAGCTCCTAGGTGTCCTCTCTTACGTTGCAAGATCCTATTCTTCTTTTTACTTTTTCGCTTGGGTCTGCTAACGCTAGAAGTGGAGACTAGTCCTGTAGAAGTGGAGTTATCAACATTAGTATTTTGAACAACCTTTCCTTTATCAGTTTTGTTTATTTGATACATTCCTGGTGCTATCACCGTGGTGTCAACCATTTTTCCTTTTTGAAGTAGCTTAACTTTCTCTTTCAAATCAATGATGATGTGATTTTTGTCCTGAATTTCAGACTCAAGTAAACCATTGCAATATTTGATGTCGTCGCGGTTTTGTTGCCATTCGGCGTTTTCAATTTTTAAATCCGCAATTTCTTTCTCGTATTGGAAACATCGACCTTTTAAAGACTCGTTGTTTTTGCAAATCTGACAAGAGTTTGAAACATTTTGACTTTGAAACTTCAATTCCCTTTCAAGGCTTTTAGCTTGACACCATTCAAGCCTTTGATTGAGTTGACAAATTTCTTTTGAAAATTGTTTTGTCACATCATCATTTTTAATTCTCAACTTTTCATTTTCCAGTTTAAGTGTCTCAATTTCCTCATTCAACAAGATATTATCAACACAATGATCATGCTTAAGCATAGAAGTACCAGAATTATAAAGATCATTCATGATAACAGACAAAATATCAGCATTGAGAACTTGTTCCAAGAGTCGATCAGCATCATTATAAAGATCATTCAATGATCATGCTTAAGCATAGAAGTACCAGAATTATCCTGATCCCAACGTGTAGCACATAGACGGAGGTGTTGAACAATTGGCTTCATTTGTTTTTGAAAAATATCTCTCTTTTCTCGCTCGTAAGCGGATTGAAAAGTTTCAATTTTAATTTCAGAATTACGTTCAATTGTTTCCTCCAAAATTTCGATGTCTTCCATAAAAGTTTTAAAATAATTTAAGACACGACATGTTTTCGGTAAAGGTGTAAGTTCACCGGATGATGGTAAAGGACCATTTATTTGTGCTACAGTTTGGACAGGGGCTGCATTGTGAGATGAAACATATGACTCTTCGATAAACCATGATTTCTCAGGTAAATCCTTTTGAGTAACAAAAGATTTAGAAAGAGGTGGAGCTTTTGAATAGTCATAAGGTGTCCAGTGTTGAACATAACTCATTTTTGATCGACTCTCGTCTTCCAGTTCTTCTTCTTCCTCAGTATCAAAAACAACAGCATGCACAATTGTATTATCAAACATGTGATCAATACTGTAAATCTTAGGATTTTCTTTGAAAGCTTTATGAAGAAACATTGATTTAAAATCACAAAGTGCAAATCCTTTATCGGGTCTCGGTTTTAAACAAACTTTTGAATTGTTGTGACAGAGTTCCCGTGTTTGTAAACAATGTGACGAAATTCCTTGTGTTGTTTTTCAAGATCAACAATATCACCAAGTAAATCATCAATATACTTCCTTTTTCGTGTTTTATGTGCACAAAACTCCTTTTTGCAATTTGACAATTCTGTTTCAGTTTTTGAAAGGTCTCTTTGAAGACGGTCAACTTGCATTTTCAATTCACACTTCTCACTTTCAAGTTTCGAAATCAACTTTCCGTTTGACTCAATTAAATCTTGCATTTTTCGTTGAAGATCTTGTTCTTTGTTGTAAGAATCTTGAAAAGCTTTTTCAAAACTTTTTGCGTGTTTAATTTTTTCTGCTTGATTTGAAAGCTGAATTTTATAACACTCAATGTCTCTTGCAAATGACGCATTTTGTTCTTTTAAAACTTTGTTTTTCTCGTTGCATTTTATTATTTGCAATTGTTGAGCATCCAGTTGTTTAGATAACAATATGAGGTCAGGGTCTGGATCAAATGATGGTTCATGTTGTTCTAAATTATCACGTTTATCATTCTCAATTGGATCATCAAATGAAACAACTGTGTCATCATCAAATATGACAACTGTGCTTATTTGTTCATCTTTTTGAGAGGATGAAGATGATATAGATGGAACAACTTGCGCCATATCTGATTCATAAGCAGAAGGTGAAACTATTTCATTAATAAAGCATGCATTGAGGTCATGTACCTGAGACAAGCCATCAGTGTCATACACTGGACCTGAATCATTGAGCTTAAGTTCCTGCATGTTGGCCATAAGCATCACAGCTGCATTAGCTTCCAGATCTTCCATGTCATCATCATTGTTGACATTTGCCATGAAGTTGTTATCTTGTTCAGGGAAATGTCCGTCTTTTTCATCTTGAAGAGCCATGAGTAATGCCTGCTTGTGAAACTTACTACCCCGAGTTCTCGGTTTGGGACATGCTGTAGCTATATGACCTTGTTCATTGCAATTGTAGCACCAAACTGCATTCCCTGAGCTGGAGTTCCTTGTAGCAACTGAGTCAGACCTTTGTTGAGGAGATGCTGAGTTATTTCTGAACCCGGTATTGTTACTAAACCTTTGACCATTCCCATAATTTCCTGAAGAGCTTCCTGAACCAGATCGACCATAGCTACAATTCTGAATTTCCACTCTTCCATCATTAACAACAGCTTGATTTCTTGTGTTTGAAGATGAACGTTGACGGTTATTTGTTTTGTTGGAGAATTTGCTGAAAGCACGAGCAATAAGAGCAAGTCCCTGATTTAACGTATTAAAGTCATCGTCGTCATCATCATTGGAGTTGGAGTAGTACACAGCATCATTGTTGTTTGACGGAACAAGTTGAGTAGAAGAATCTTGTAGAGATGAATCATAAGGGACCATTTGGTTCGAGTTGGAAGATTGTGGATAACTGAAATAGTTCTGCTCTTGAACATATGCATGATTTGACATTGGTGGTGGAGCATAGGGAGATTGAGCTACGAGAGCCAAAGAATTTGGTGTTGATGTTGGTGTGTATCCTCCTCGTAGAGCTCGATCTTTTTCCACTTCAGGTTCATGGTGTTTCAGAAAATCATACAACAACCCATATGGAGCATCATGAAGATTCTTCGTTTGACGAACAAATGTCACATATTTATGCCAATCAGGGCCAAGACTACCCACAAATTTGGAGTTCACAGCGATCCTTGGTACAGTGATTTTCTGACGTTCCAGATCATTAACCACATTTGTGAAACGATGATAGTAGGATTCAAGTGACTCTCCATGTTCAATTGTGATGTCAGTGTATTCCATGTAAAGCTTGGATTCCATGTCATCTTTGTTCAATTGAGTGCCTTCCATGAGGAGATGAACGTGTTCCCACATTGCTTTGGCTGTTTTCTGAGCATCGACACTGCGATAGATCGGATTGGGTATACCTTGAAGTATATAAGCCATTGCAAACTGATCAGCTTCACGATGTAGTTTCTGTTCTTCAGTGAGTGCAGTTTCTGGAAGGGGTCTATCACCAGGAGGACGTGGAGGATCAGCATTAGGATCACCAGCTTCAAATCTTGTTGGCCACTCAAATGGTCCTTCAAGTATCACTTGCTTTAAGAAGTGCCCATGAGGTTTCTTAAGTTCAAGAAAGCGTAAGAATCGACTTGACCATTGCACATAGTTACCAGGTGTTAGCATTGGAGGTGTCTCAAGTGATCCTGCCTCATGTCGGGATTGTTGAGTTGTAATAACTTCACACATTCTGTCAAACCAGTGAGGTTGTTTGGAGGAAAACTGAGTGTTTTGTAGTGGTACTTGATATGGTAGTTGTTGAGGAATGAGCTGTTGTTGCATCATTAGGTAATGTTGTTGTGGATTGTATTTAGGAGGTTGTTGATTCATCTGGTGCGGAAGGTAATGTTGTTGCTGATACTGCTGAGGTTGTTGTTGCTGAGGTGTTTGTTGTTGAACATGAGGAAAGTAGTGATTCGGTGGCTGAGACATCTTAGAACACTTGTGTAGAAATGGATCTTGTGGAAAGTGTAGAATAAACCAATTATCGAGAAACTTAGCACAACTTCAAATAAGATTTCGATAATATGTTTTCGAAACTTAGCACATTTTCGAGAAACATAGATTTCGAAAAAAAACGTAGTGGATTTATCGAGAAAAGATTTCGAAACTGTTCAATGTTATCGAGAAATAAGATTTCGATAATAATAAAGAAGGTTTATCGAGAAATAAGATTTCGATAACTTAAAAATTTCTCGATAACTTTTCGAAAAAATGTTGAATTTCTCGAAACTTAGTTTATCGAAAAAATGTAGGATTTCTCGATAAATTTTCTTGATAATTAAGCAGGTTTATCGAAAAATGTAGGATTTCTCGATAACTTTGCGAAACTTAGTTTTCGAAATTATACAATTTCGAAAACTTTCCCAAAAGTCGAAGTACTTAACTTTCTTATACAAGAAAGAAAAATACCGAGTCCACACAAACGAAGTCGAGGTAGTGTACTTTGAGAGGAGCACGAAAATGGGAACTTGGAGGTTCTCGATAATGTGTAATATTTGTTTTTCAAGGAAAGCAATCCTAAAACTCGTTTTTATTTCAAGATTCTTGTACTTTTGTGTATAAAATGAGTAGATCTTAAAGAAAGTAGAAAACTTTAAGTAAAATTTTAAACTTGTAAAGATTTCGATAAAAGTACAAGAAAAAGAAAATCGAATATTTTTGTAAAAGTTTGAAACTTTATGGTTTGTTTTGATTTTAAACACAAGTTTGTAAGCAAATATGTGAGAAAAACCAAGAAACAAAACAAAAGTTTAAAAATTTCACAAGAAATTCGAAAAAAAAAACGAATTTGTAAGATAGAAATCAATGAAAACAAGAACTACACCTTCCTCTAGCGAATGATACCACTTGTTAGGTCACCATTTAGTAAACACAAGTATAATGATAAGAGAAATGAGATGAGAATGAGAGTGGGATGATTATGAGAAATTTGAGAAAGTGAAATGCAAGAGTTTCCTTAATGTTTTCAAATAACCAACCAAGTTTACAAATGCCTAAGACTAGTATTTATAGGAAAGGAGCTAGGGCAACATTCCTACTCCTTCCCTTTACATGAAACGTATGGGCTTGAGGCCCATGGACCTCATTCTTAAGCCTAGTAAACTTAATACAAAATGTAAATGATAGTAAATAATAACTAAGCAACCTAGTATTATTACAAATGACCGAGACTTGATAAAATAGTAAAACTATGGTTCTAACAGTTTCTTTGATGGGTAGAAAATGAGCGGATTTTGTGAGACGATCCACAATAACCCATATTGTGTCGTATCCGGATGAGGTTCTTGGGAGTTTGGTGATGAAGTCCATAGTGATTCGTTCCCATTTCCACATAGTAAATTCTGGTTGTACAAGTAAGCCTGAAGGTTTTTGATGTTCTGCCTTTACCCTTGAACTTGTCAAACATTTACCGACATATTCTGCGATGTCAGCTTTCATGTTTAGCCACCAATATAGTCTCTTTAAATCCTGATACATCTTGTCGGAACCTGGATGAATGGAGTATTTTGACTTGTGGGACTCGTACATGATGAGCTCACGAATACCTCCAATCATAGGGATCCAACTTCTGTCCTTGAAACACATTGTTCCATCGGATTTCTTCACAAAACCATTCTTATTCTCGGGCATACCGTAAATCTTTTCCTTGGGTCGGTGTTCTTCTTTAAGTGCTTTGTTCTACGCGGTAAGGATTTGGGATGGAAGGAGTGAGTGGATAGTCATCCCTAGTGATCTAACTCGAAGGGGTTTTAATCGTTCCTTTCGGGTTAACGCATCTGCTACTACATTAGCCTTTCCTGGGTGGTAACGGATCTCACAATCATAATCGCTGAGCAACTCTAGCCAGCGACGTTGCCTCATATTCAAATCCTTCTGATCCAAAATATGTTGAAGACTCTTGTGGTCGGTATACACGGTACATTTGGTGCCATATAAGTAGTGTCTCCATAACTTGAGTGCAAACACTACCGCTCCTAATTCCAAATCATGAGTCATGTAGTTTTCCTCAAGTTTCTTCAGTTGCCGGGATACATAAGCTATCACTTTGCTTCTTTGCATCAAAACTGCTCCTAGTCCATGATAAGATGCTTCGCAATACACTATAAAGTCCTCATTTCCTTCTGGGAGGGCTAATATTGGGGCTTCACAAAGCTTTTGTTTTAACAATTGGAAGGCTGCTTCTTCCTTTTCTTCCCAGATGTACTTCTCATTCTTTTGGGTTAGTTAGTCAAAGGTTTTACAATCTTGGAGAATCCTTCTATAAATCTTCGGTAGTAACCTGCGAGACCTAAAAATTGACGAATCTCCATGGGGTTTGTAGGAGATGACCAACCTTTAACAGCCTCAATCTTTGCAGGGTCTACGTGAATGCCTTGACTATCAATGATGTGTCCTAAAAATTGTACGGTGCAAATCCAAAAGTCGCATTTGGAGAACTTAGCATACAATTCTTCTTTCTTGAGCAATTCTAGAATGATTCGTAAATGTTCTGCGTGTTCTTCTTCGTTGCGAGAGTAGATCAAAATATCGTCGATGAATACTATTACAAACTTATCCAAGTAAGGTTTGCATACTCGATTCATTAAATCCATGAAAACTTTTGGTGCATTGGTCAGACCAAACGGCATTACTTGAAATTCGTAGTGACCATAGCACGTTCTAAATGCAGTTTTCGGAATATCCTCTTCTCGAACTCTTAGCTGATGATATCCTGATCTCAGATCAATTTTTGAGTACACACTTGATCCTTGCAATTGATCAAACAGATCATCAATTCGAGGCAATGGGTATCGATTCTTTACCGTAAGTTTATTCAACTCCCGGTAATCGATGCACATTCGAAAGGATCCATCCTTCTTCTTAACAAATAAAATTGGAGCTCCCCAAGGTGATGAGCTTGGCCGAATAAATCCTTTGTCCGACAATTCTTTTAGTTATTCTGACAACTCTTCCATTTCAGATGGTGCTAGTCTATAAGGTGCTTTAGCTACTGGTGCCGCTCCAGGCACTAGTTCAATCTGAAATTCTACTTGACGTACGGGTGGAATACCAGGTAATTCTTCAGGGAATACTTCAGGAAAATCCCTAACGATAGGAACGTCATCAAGCTGCTTCTCAGATGACTTACTTTCCGTAACTTGGGCCATGTATACTTGACATCCTTCTTTCATGTTGATTGATGCTAAATGATGAGTGTGTAAATACTCATCATTTTTGTCTTATATGAACTGCCAAAACATCCAAAAACACTCAAATACGCATCAAAATACAGAAATTATTCCAAAAGTGTGTTTTATATGTTTTAGATGCAAAATGTTTAAAAACAAATGAAAAACGAACAAAGTTTGCATAATTGGCAGTTTCAGTCCCTCAAGTTTCAAAAATTGACAAAACTAGTCCCTGAAGGTTTTAAATGAAAGAAAAGTCAACCCAAAGTTTTTAAAAGTAAAAAATTATCAAAAACAATCCTTGGGTAAAAAGTTTGAGAAAATTACACCTTTAGTCCCTGCAGTTTCAAAAAGTACAAAAATGGTCCTTGGAGTTTCAGAAAATGGCAGATTTGGTCCCTAGTGGATTATTTTGGATGGAAAAGTCAACATTGGTACATGGAATTCATAAACTGCCACTTTCAGTCCCTGGGGGAAAGGTTTGGAAAAATTACAGTTTTGGTCCTCCAAGTTTGGTGACTTGGCAGTTTTGGTCCCCGGGTATTTTTAAATGGAAAGTATTATTTGTGGTCCTTGGATTATTGACATGTGGCAACTTTGGTCCTTGAAACAAATTTGGAAAAGTGCCAAAACAGCCCCCTTGAACTTCATATTTCACATTTGAGGTCTTTGTGTATTTCACTTTACCAAACGGACCTAAGTTTAATTTTAACCCAACAAAAAACCAAATCTATACCACAAACAAAACACACCCCAAGCCCACCTTTTCTTAGCCCATTCCACAACCGGCCCACCCTCAAAAATTATTACCCCCGTTTTTATAATACTTCCCACCCCCCAACCTTTGACCCAGTCAAACTTGACTCATCCTCCACCTCATCTCTTCCAAACCACCCCTACTACACACCATCATAACCCCTAGCCTACTTCCCCCTCCTACACACTCAACCTTCCCCCCCCCCCCCCTTGGCCTAACCAAACAACAACAAAACAACAAAATATTCCACCCATTACAAGTTGTCAGAACCCAATTGGCTTATAAAGGTTTTCCCGCCAAAATGAATCAAAGGCTGGGATCTATCTAGCTCATCCAATGGCTCTAGTAGAAAGTGGGAAAAGTCCAAGAATCATGTTGAAGCTTATAAAATGAAGAATGAAGCCAAAGAAGAGAGTAGTAGTTAGTAGTTTAGTTTTAATTTAAAAAAATATGTCGTAGTTAATTTTAATCCATTTTCAGTTGTGTTTCTAAGTTTAGAAAAGATTGTAATTTGAATTCCCAGTGTACTCTAATCAATTTTAATATCAGTTTTAATACATTTCAGTTCAGTCCCAAGTTACAGTTTACCATTTTCACTTGAATCTTCATTTTTACTTTTATGTTATTAAAAGTAATGTTTTACTGCTTCATAAGTTCCAATTGAGTTAATAATAATTTTTGCAAGCTCAGTTAGTACTTACATATGTTTAAATCAAATCACTCAAAAATACTTAGAAAAATAAAAATCACAAGTGATGAAGATTGAAGAATTGGAGCAGGGGTGTAATGGACTGTTTTATGGTTTAGTGTCTCAGGGGAGACCTTAGGATAGGTGTGTTGGCCTGGTTCTCACTTTGTCACTCACTGGATCAATTGTAAGCATAAAATTCCAACTTTTCTGGTTTCACTGTAGCATCAATGTACCCTGGTTTGTTGAGTGTTTATTTCAGTTTTTGTGTGCTTATTATCCATTAGAATTAGCCACTTATGTTTGCTTGATAGCTTAGATAAGATTAGTTTTAAATTTGTAGTTTGGCTGTCATTATAACCAACCCTTGTTCATTGTGATTTGCTTAACTGTCATGCTCATTTTCTTGTTCCTTTTTATTGCATTTGTCATATTATAGCTGTATCTATGCTTAGCTTCCACTTTTCAAACTTAAAAGCTCAGTTTCCCTTGAAAATCAAAAACAGTTAGTTGTTAAGGGTGTGTTTGGATTTGGTGTTGTACCTGAGTTCAAGCTTACTTCTGTTGTCATTAGTTGTTTACGCATGTTACACTAGGATAAAACAGGTCATACAAGTCATAAGATTTCAGGTTATTTAGTCAGAAAGTCAAAATCCCACCCCATTGATCATAACAGTCCACTGTTGGATCTGTGGTGCCCAAAACTCACCCATTTGGTTTAAAACTTGGGCATTAACCTTGATTTGGTTTTAAATTAACATATTACAACTTATTTGGTCCATTAGAATCATCACAAGTTCATATTAGTCAACAATACCAAGTTTTATCAAAAAGTCAAAGTTCCCATTTCAGATTTTTCCAAAAGTTTGAGCAATTTGATTTTTGTGTGTTAATTCAGATTGTGAATCCTGTTCCTATGTAAACTCTACCAGCTCTAATTTAAGTTTCTAAGCTCCTTTTATTTTTGTAATTTTTTCCCTAGTCACTAGCTTGCCCTAAAGTAGCTTGCAGGGCAAGCTGCTACCCTGCATCAGCAGATGGCAGTCCCAAACACCATCCTTGGTGGTGGTTTTCTGACCACCATAGTGGTCCTCAGCCCTTGATTTTGGTTCCCCTTAACCCCCCTCCTGGTAGTCTAGGGACATTGACCAACCATTTGACCATGAGACTACTGGGACCCACTTGAAATCACCACAAATCTCTGTCCCACTTTTCAGCTTCCAAGCAAGTTTCATGTGCTCATTTTTAGCTTAATAGCTTAATCTGTGGCTCCCTTTGGCTTTTTCTAGCTTATTCATGTTCCTTAAACTCAATTGAATCAGATTCAACCATTGTGGGTCCCACTTTAAGCCATTTTAGCTCATTTCCACATCTGGTCAACAAAAGTCAACTGTTGACCCTATTAGCTTATATTTTGCTTATTTTTAAGTTTTAGAAAGTTTGTTTTTACAAAAGTTTTTCATTTTTAGATATAAAACAAGTTTCCAAAAAGAAAATTCCAAAAATCCAATTTAATTATTAAGTGATAGTTTCTATTTAATGTAATTTAATTTTAATTTTCATTTTTAAATTTTAATTAAGTACTTAGCTATTTTATATTTTTATTAAATTCCTCATATATTAAAGTATTTATAATAATTTTCTCAGATTTTTATTTTATCATTTAGTATTTATTAGAATTAATCTTAGTTTAATTAATAATTAATTAATAATTAGTTTAAAATAGCATAATTATTTTTTATTAAGTAAAACCTAGTTTTTATATTTTTTATAGCTTTTATATGTTATAAAATAATTTTAGAAATTTTATTGTAATTTTTACTGTTCATTTACTATTTTTCTTAATTTAAAATAGTTTAATTAGGTAATTAATGTTTAATTAGTAATTAATTAATATAAAAATCACAAAAAGACAAAAATACATATTTTTAATTTTAAAACTTATTTTTAGTTATTTTATAATTTTAGAAATTTTATTTTCACCTTTTTAGTATTTAATTAATATTGCATTATATTTAAGTATTTTAAATATTAATAATAAGTAATAAATAGTATTTAATAATTAATTAGTGTAAAAAAATTATTTTCTTTTTCTAAAAAGTTTCTTTTAACTTTAGGTTTGTAAAAAAGTCATTTTCACCCCCTGGGTGTTTTCATATTTCAGTTTTTACTTTTTATTTCGTACGTTTACGTTTTATTTAAACGTGAACGTACGCGTTTTTAGTTTTAAACGATTCTGGGTTTTCTAGTTTTACGTACTTGTTAATATAGCTTACTTAAGCTATTTTCTTTTATATTTCAGTAGTATAATCAATCACAACTCTCTTACACCCCTTCCTATCCAAATTCACCCGATCACGAACCCGTTTCGATACCATCACAACCTCGTCGGGACATAACAACCCGGGGAAACCCTATACTTCCACGGAGCATTGGTTTAAGCTATATGACTTTGTTGACCATTCCTTGGTCAATATAAGTTGGTGGTTTAGCACCAATCACTAAACCGTCAGATAATTATTGGTCAACCACTTGTGAATGGTCAACTATAATAGCCAAACAGCCTAGAGTCAATGCTCCGCGAAATATAGGGCTTCCCCGGGTCGTTATGTCCCGACGAGGTGTGGATGGTATAAAAACGGGTTGTGATCGGGTGAATTTGGACGGAAATGGATATAAGTGAGTTGTGATTGTTTATACTACTGAAATATGAAAGAAAATAGCTTAAGTAAGTTATATTAACAAGTACGCAAAACTAGAAAACCCAGAATCGTTTAAAACCTAAAACGCATACGTTTACATTTAAATAAAACGTAAACGTACAAAATAAAAAGTGAAAACGGGAATCTGAAAACCCCCAGGGGGTGAAAATGACTTTTTTAAAAACTTAAAGGTAAAAGAAAATTTTTAGAAAAAGAAAATAAATTTTAACACTAATTGTTTATTTATTATTAACTAATTACTATTTAATACTAATTATTAATATTAAAAATACTTAAATATAATTTAATACTAATTAAATACTAGAAAAATGAAATTAAAATTTCTAAAATTATAAAATAAATAAAAATAAGTTTTAAAATTAAAAATAAGTATTTTTGTCTTTTTGTGCTTTTTCTATTAATTAATTACTAATTAATTACTAATTTCCTAATTAAAATATTTTAAATTAAGAAAAATAGAAAATGAACAGTAAAAATTATAAGAAAATTTCTAAAATTATTTTACATTACATAAAAGCTAGGAAAAATTATAAAAACTAGGTTTTACTTAATAAAAACTAATTATGCTAATTTAAACTAATTATTAATTAATAATTAATAAAACTAAGATTAATTCTAATAAATACTAAATGATGAAATAAAAATCTGAAAAAATTATTATAAATACTTTAATATAAGAGAAATTTAAGAAAAATATAAAATAGCTAAGTACTTAATAAAAATCTAAAAATGAAAAATAAAATTTAAATAAGATTAAATAGAAACTATCACTTAAAATTACTTTGGATTTTCTGGATTTTCTTTTTTGAAAACTATTTTATAACTAAAAATGAAAAACTTTTGTAAAAACAAACTTTTTAAAACATAAAAATAAGCTGAGAACAAGCCTAATTGTGTGGCAGTTTGACTTTGGTTGACCAACAAGGCAAATAAGCTAAATTTGTCTTAAGTGGGACCCACAATGGAAAACTCTGATACAAATAAGCTATGTGGACATGATTGAGCAAGAAAAAGTGAAAGGAAACCACAAAATAAGCAATAAGCTTCATAATAAGCACTTGCTTATTGTTTGGAACCTGAAAAAGGGGACAAACCTTTGGGCTTAATTTAAGTGGGGTCCACAGGGTCCCAGGTCAACCTAATGGTCAAACCATGGAGCCTGGTAGGAGGGGGATTGGAAGGAACAAGGTGCATAGGCTGTGGACCACTGAGGTGGTCAGAAAACCACCACAAAGTGGGTGGCGTGGACTGCTTATCTGTGTGCAGAGCAGGGGTCTCCCCTGCAGTCCACTTTGGGCAATGGTGGGGGCCCACACAAAATTTGTAAAAATCAAATGAACATGGAATATGAAAGCTGAACTGGTAGACTTTACATAGGAACTAATTTCAACCTTTGAATCATACCACAAAAATCAATAATATTCTTTGAATATTTGCAAAAACCTGAAATTCATGCACAGTTGACTTTTGGTGAAACTAGATATCTTGACTTTTATGGATTTCTGATGGATCCAATGGACTGAGATTTATGTTATATGTTAATATGAAGCTAAATTATGCAACTACAACACTTAATGAACTAGTATGAATGATTTGGGATTTTAAATACTAACAGTTAACTGCTATAGCTTAGGGACTTGGATTTTGACTATTTGCTAAACAATGGCTGAGTTTTAGGACTAATATGAACTAATTGGACCTAATGAGAGTTGTTGACACCACAAATAACAACTGAAATCACCTTGGTACACCCTAAACAGACATAAGCCAAACACCCCCTTACAATGACTGTTTTTGCAATTTAGAGGGATTAAAGCTACCAACTGAAAATCTACTACTTAATCTTGATTAATTAAGCTAAACTAATGACATAAAAACTAAAATGATGCAGAATCCACAGTGATGTGAGCTAAAACAAGTTATGCAAGATTTAACTAGGAATTCCAACAATAAGCAAACTTGAACTTTTCTGAATGAAATCCATCAAACAACCCTACAACCACTTCTGACACACTGATTTAAGCATATTGGATCACAAATTAGGATCATTAAGCTATTGTACAGTAGATTTGTAGAATCTAAAAAAAAACTTACAAGTGATCCAAGCTTAGGACTGGGAGTCAACAACCACAACACAAACCTAATACTCCCAAGAGTACTAACCCAGGAACATCCAAAATTGCCTTGTCTTTCCTTTTCTGCTTCCTTTTTATTATTATTATTATTATTATTATTATTATTATTATTATTATTATTATTATTATTATTATTATTATTATTATTATTATTATTATTATTATTATTATTATTATATTTTTCTTGTTATGAAACTGAGGATTAAACAGAAACTTGAATATTGTTAAACTGGAAACTTAGATTAATCAAAAGTAACAAGTTACATGCTGGAATTTTAACTGAGAATTAAAAATTACAATAAATCTGAAAGTGACTAAATTAAAACTAAAACTACACTAAAAATTAACTAAAAAAAACTCCTGGTTCCTTGGCTTCTTTCCATTACTTATAGCCTTCAAAAAGGACTCCTGGCTTTTTCCCACTTCTTTTCTAGGCCGCAGGATTAGTGAATTTGATCATGGCCGTTTGTTCATTTTTGGCGCCAAATTGCTTTTGGAGTTTTCTTGGACATTATTGATGCCAGGGGAGCAATCTTGGAGGTTTGTGCTTGGCTTGTAGTACCAAGGGGGGGGTTGAGTGTGTAGGAAGGTGTGATGATGAGAGTAGCAGAGGTATTGCAGGGTGGTTTGGGAGGATGGAGGTGGTTTTGAGGGGGAAAGGTGGTTTTGACCACCTTGGTTTGACTGGGATTATTATAAAACGGGGGTAAAAAGGGTTTATTATTTGAGGAGTTGGGCTTGGTGATGGGAGATGGGCTGGAAAGGGTTTTGGGTCAGGCCTGGGTGGGTTTATATTTTCATTTGGATTGAACTTTGGTACAATAATAATACAAGGGCCCTTTTGGTTTTGAAATTTGCACAAGGACCAAATATGACATTTTCTGAAAATGAGGACCGATCTTGTAAACTTCCCAAACATGTTCCAAGGTTCATTCTTGCCATCTTTTAATTCCACAAAGGTAATTTTTCGAATTTAAATTTCCCGGGGACCAATTTTGCCATTTTTCAAAGTTCGGGGACCAAAAGTGAAATTTTACCAAAGTTATCAAAAAGGTTTTAATCTGCCAAGTCTAAATAATACAAGGGCCTTAAATGTACTTTTTCCAATTTTGAAGGCCCGAGGACTGGATTTGCCATTTTTGAAACTTGGGGACCAATTATGAAAATTTTGGATTTTGAGGGACCAAATGTGTAATTTCCTCAAACTTTTCACCCAAGGATTGTTTATGATAATTTTTGACTTTTTAAAAACCTTGGGTTGACTTTTCTTTCATTTTAAACTTCAGGGACTAGTTTTGTCAATGTTTGAAACTTGAGGGACTAAAACTGTCAATTATGCAAACTTTGTTCATTTTTCATTTGTTTTTAAACATTTTGCATCTAAAACATATAAAACACACTTTTGGAATAATTTCTGTATTTTGATGCGTATTTGAGTGTTTTTGGATGTTTTGGCAGTTCATATAAGACAAAAATGATGAGTATTTACACACTCATCACATGTATTTTATCACTCGCATACATGAGATAATTCCATATCGAGGTTTGCTTTTGTTGCCCTGGACAATGAGTGTTTCATCCTTGAGTAGTATATGGACGGCCTTTTCGTCACAGTGAATCCTAGCACGATGGTGGGATAGCCAATCCATGCCGACGATAGCGTCGAAACTACCAAGTTGAACCGGCATAAGATCAATGGCAAAAGGTTTTTCGGATAAGGTTAGGGTGCAATCTTTCATGATAGTATTGGTATCTATTAAATTTCCGTCAGCCATTTCGACTTCGTAGGTGGTGTTTAGCTTAGAGGGGGTAACATTAAGTAAAGGGGCAAACGTATCTGATATAAAACTCTTATCGACGCCCGAATCAAACAATACTCTAGCATTATGATGGTTTAGTAGAAACGTACCGATGACTACATCGGGTCCGTTTCCATCTCCGAGTAGGTATACTCTAGCTGGAGCGTTGATTGGTTCATTTCCTTTTGGGCAGTTCCTCCGAATGTGTCCTACTTCTCCACATCCGTAACAAGTGGGTGATACAACCTGTGTGTTGCTTCCTGTAGCCGGAATCCTACAGTTTCTGGTTTGATGACCGATCTTATGACATTTGTCACATCGGACGGTACAACGACCCTCGTGATGAAGTTTGCATCGCTGGCATAGGGGTTTCTGTCCGTTGTACCCTACACCTTCCGTGGCGGCGTAGACTCGGGGCTTTTCTTGTTTTTGATTCTGCTGTTGAGTGCTTCGAGTGTTGGGATATGGTTGGTGGTTCCGATTATTGTTGCGTTGGTTGTTGCTGCAGTGATGACTGTTGTAGCTTTGTTGGTTGTTGTTGTGATGGTGGGTGGTTCTTTTATTGTCCAATTTCCTTTTGAGTTCATTGCATTTCACTTCTCGATCTAGAAGTTTCTGAGCAAGTTCCATTGCTGCTTCCAAGGTTGGCGGGTTTGCTGAGGTGACATTTCCTTCAATACTCCTAGGGAGTCCTTCGACATATTTCTCTAATGTCTTCTCATGATCGGGTACCATGGTAGGGCATAGTATCCTAAGTTCTTGGAATCTCTGGTTGTAGCTTCTCAAATCAACTCCTTTCACTATTAAGGCATGGAACTTATCCTTGAGTTTTCGCAGTTCAAACAGGGACAATACTTCTTTAGTATTTTAGCCTTGAATTCAATCCAAGTTAGCTGATGTGCTGCTTCTGCTCCTAGTGTTTGAACGGTAGAGTTCCACCAGGATAGAGCGTCTTGCATTAGTGTTCCCGTTGCGAAGCTTACCTTGTTGTTTTCCGAGCATCCACTTCTTTGGAAAACAGTTTCACTTCTTTCAAACCATTGAGCTAGTTCCGATACTCCTTCAGTTCCTTTGAAATACGTTGGTTGACATGCTATGAAGTCCTTGTAAGTGCAGTAGCGGGGTGTCGGTGCATTCCCGTCTCTATTATGGGTTTGTCCAGCTAAAACGGCATTAATGCCATCAGCGATTGCTTGCTGGATTGCAGCCGGGGTCATAACTTCGGGGTTTGCTGGTGCGGCGTTCGTGGTTGTTCTCCTAGTTCTAGCCATGTTGCTATAAAAGAAGGTATATTATTAGAACATTTATAATAATCCTATCACGTCGAAAAAAATACATATCGAGTAATAAATAGTTAAATATAGGTCGTAGTTACAATGATTTGATCATTGAAAAGGTTTAAATGTAAATTATCGTATGTTGGGAGACACACATTACGAATAAGTTTGACCTGTATAAACCAATATATTACGATATAAAGTTTGCAACGTAAATAAAGATAAAATAAACTTCCATAAATCAATGTCAAGGTGTTACAACACTTATTGATACTTGTGCAAATGTTTACAAAACACGACAAGATATACTTATTTGTAGGACATTGATTTTTCTTAATAAGGTGGTGGTCTCATGGTTTTCCTAAGGCCTTGTCTAGGCGGTTTTGGAGTTCTTGAATGGCAGTGGACATGGTTTCCATGGTTTGATCTCGAGCTCTTTCCCTTTCTCGAGCTTTTGGCAGGGCTTGCCTAAGGCGTAGGTTTTCAGTGTTGATCCTCCCAATTTCTCGGTCTAAAGTCTCCAATGCTATTTCGGTCGAAGTGTTAGCCCCACATAGTGCTCCTATGAATTCCATTGATTCCCAAAATAAAGAATCCAACTTTTGAACCTTATCTTCTATTGCAAGATGACCAATTATGAGACTGTTCATATCATCTTCAAAGGTTTCTAGAAGTTCATGTGGAATCTTGTTGAGTATACTGGCGATGGAATCAAGTCGGTCTTCGTGGCGAAGCATTCTTGCAGCTAACAATGGTATGGTATGGTGTATGGGTTCCCCTGTGACTGGCAGAATTCGGGAGGTAGAGTAAGAACTTTCCCCAAGTTCCCTTGTTGTTGGTGTTCCTTCTTGAGATCTCCAATATCGCATAATGGGCAACAAGAAAGACCATTTACGAGCATCTACTCGCTTGTGGGTCCTTCGGCGTCTACGGTGAACACTAGATTCTGAGATGGTTGGGCGGATTGGGTAAGTCCTTCGGTGAGGTGATAGTGGGACACTTCGGTAAGGTGCAGGTGGTGATGCTAGTGGAGGTGATGCTATGGGTGATGGTATTAGTGGCACAGTAGTAGTTTGGCTGTAGAAGATAGTTGGTAGTGGTGGTATTACTGGTGGTGCAGGTGGTGATGGCACAACTGATTCAGGTGGTATGACAAGAGCTGGTGCTGGTACAGCAGTACTTGCTTCATACGGCTGAAGTTGTCTAATTTTCCTAGATCGGCGAATCGGACCAGATGCTGCCAGAGGAGAAGCCTCTGTGTTAGATGCTGGCAGAAATTGCTGGCTTCGCATGTATCTGTCGGTAGCAGGAGACATAGGTATAGGTGAGGTAGCATAGGTTGAAGTAACATCTTCAGTTCCTGAGTTTGAGGACAAGCTGATAGGGTGGGTGTTCGAAGACATGACACTGTAATAAATTTCCCGATTAGTAAATGTAAGCATAATTATAACCAATTTAAAATGCTATAAGGTAAATAATACTTTTTACCAATTACTGGGATGCGTAGGCACGAAGGGCGTAGAATGGTATTTTATGAAATTTTGTCCCGTTTAAAGTGTAGTTATAGTCCAATGTTCCAAAAACACTTGGTTCACTATAACCGTAGCTCTGATGCCAATCTATAACACCCCCAAAATCGATCAATACAGCGGAAGACTTTTGGGGTATTATATTGTGGATCTTTCGTCACAATTATAGAAAACGATTCAAGTGATCGTTTTAAGTTTTATTTAAAATACCAAATATTCATAATTCCAAGAGAATCCGTTATTCAACAACAAGTTTTATTTAAAGAGAAATAAACGTTTCTTTATTTGCCCACTTCGTGCCTTTGCCGTCCATTCCATTTAGTTACCTGAGATAAACATGCTAAAAGTCAACAAAAGTTGAGTGAAATTCATAGGTTTATAATTAAGAGTTTGAACACAAGAGATAGATGTTTATTGTAATAACGATACAAATAAACAAGTTAGAAATCACATTCATTATTGCATTAAGCTCATGACACTCAACGATTCAACAGACATCAACATTTTCCGTAATAATGATGTAAAGTATATAGCCCCCAAGATAGGTATTTGCCAGTAACCTATAATATTTAAATAAAGTGCATTTGGTAACTTTCCTCTAGCAACCAAATGGGGATTGTCAATCCCTAATAGATCTAGTCACAATTATTTACGTTCACCCTTCAAGTGATTAAGGTTCATGATCGAGGGACTTTTGGCAATAGCTACTTAAGCAATAATAAGATCAGAAAAAGACTTGTGTTCGGTTTTTGAGCATGTATCCCCCCCCCCCCCACACACAAAAATAAGTTAAATGTGGGCTATGAACTCGCCTTAGTAGGATAGTAGAACAAACGTAATCTCAACGATGCAAGGCAACGGCATCACACACAACCTATAAGATATGGCACGTTTCAGTTCTTAAGTCTCGTTTTATTGCGAACGTTTATTATTAATTATGAGTAATTGATAAAGTGCATACGTGATGTGTTACATCGTATAAAAATATATAATTGTTACGTATTGTTTTATTCATTTAAATTTAGTTATTCGTTATATACATTTTATTCGTATTATGTATATATATATATATATATATATATATATATATATATATATATATATATATATATATATATATATATATATATATATATATATATAATAAGTTACGTTTATTATTTATCGTCTTTAATATATATTCAAATGTATATATATAAGTATAAATATATATAATTTATAAAATTATTATTAAAATCAATATTACTATTCAATCCTTCATGTTTCTCAATTTTACACTTTTTACCCTTAACGGAAAAACATTTACGCCGTTAGTCCAAAAATTATATATATTTACGTTTTTAGTCCAAATCTCAAATATTTACATTCATTATCCCTAAGTTTCAATATTTGCAGTTTATACCCTTTAGAAAAACAGTTTTATACTTTTCACCCAAAGTTTAAAAACTTAACACTTTTAGTCCTTAACCTTCGAACATTTGCAAAAATAGTCCAAACTTTACCAAATTTAAAACTTAGCATTTTTATTATTTCAATAAGCTCATAAAGTTTCAAACAGCTTATACCAACAGCTTATTAGCTTATAATCAGCTTATTTCATTAATTGGGCTTTACGATCCAAATTAAGGGCCCGTTAAGGATTTACGATCCAAGGGGTTTGGGGGTATACTTGTTTAGTCGAAATCCATCTTTTTAAGTTACAAATTCATTTCAAAAGAGCTTATACGCTCAGCTTATTGTAATAAGCTAAAATGAGCTCTTTGGGCTTTATGGCCCACTTAAGGTTTTTAAGTTTTCTGAAAATAGTTCTAATATCGATTTACTTTGGGTCTCGTTAGGTGATTAAGCGAAGTTATTAGGTCGACTTATTTATCATTCCTGATAGTATATCAAGTAGGCAATTAGATCGTACAAAAATAATAGGTGGTCATGTGTCGATTTTTAAAATGACGAGGCGAAAGTATACGGCCAAAACTCATGCGTATAACTTATATAAGTTGAAAAATAATCTTTGTCTTTTAGTATATTTCGTATAGGTTCAACCCAACTTAGAAACGTGTGATTTTTAGTGTGTATACGTTAATATTAGTTCATTGTTATTATAGGTACTCGTTAATGGCTTATCCAAGAAATAGTATGATACATAAAATATATACGTCGTGTTCATCATTTACGTGATATATATAGTAAGTGTTGGTGTAAATACGTATGTATATAATTAGAAATGAAAATCAAGGTCTCACCTCACCTCTAAAAGGTGGAGTAAAACATTGTGTATGGTTTGTGGAATGGTAAAATGGCTTCGTGGTTCACTTCTCGTTCCACCAAAGGTTCAAGAGGCTCCAAGCTTTGCTTCCTAGGTTCACTTTTAGACGTGGTACACTTGAGAATCCTTTCGTCCCTCCCTAGCTCATTCTCGTTAATATTTTGTGTAATGTGGTTCGTATGAGTATATGTGGTGGTTTAGGGTTGCATGAAACTCTTATATAGGCAGTAGAAACAGGATAAGTTCACAAGAATGGAGGTTGCATGTTAGGCGAATAGTAACGCCACAAATATAAATCAATCGAAGGTTTACAAGGTTTAGATCTTGTGAGATTTGTTCCTGTTCATTCCTAACAATCATGAGATGTATATTGTTCATTTAGATGGGATTGGAGAGCATGGGTGGTGCTAAGGAATGATATGTCACGTTTAGACTTATCTTTCAAATGATGAGTTTGGTGATTCACTTGGGTGGTTTCTAGGGTAGTAAACGAACAAGGGAGGTTGCAATATTTGTTGTTTCTGGTTCTTTGGTACTAGGTGATACGAAACAAGCAAAAATACATGTTGGTTATGTGTAGAAATCGTAAAAACATAGGGCGGTTTTGGGGTGTGTCGTGGCAGTGCAAAAGAAAGAAAATAATATAAGGGTGCGTTTGGGCTTAAAGCCTGGTGGGCTTATAGTTTGCGTCGGCCCAGCAGAAAAGAAAGAAAGAAAAATAGTACTAGTCTGTTTGGTTTGTGTATTGGATTCGTGGCCCAAAGGGTGTTGGGGGCCCACCTGGTGTGTCTCGATTATCGTGTCGAAGTTCAAAAATATTAGTGAGTGTTCTCGGGAAGTTTTGTAGGTTCGGGGAATATATAAATAGTGTACGTTATTTAGGCGAAACGTATTATTAAATATAAACGCGTTATATAATTATTTATCGTTCGCAATAATTATAGGCAATCTAGGTTGTGTGTAAGCATCGTTCCTGGTTAAACAGTCAATCACAGTTATCGTAGTGGTTCAATATCAAGCCATATCATAAAAAAAAAATTTGTTACCCGTAAAATGGTGTTAATTTATCGTAACATCGTTTTATTTATTCGTATGCATTTACTAATCGTAAGGGAAATTTACGAGAGGTTACAGTTTGGTGGGGAGTTAATGAGGAGGGGGGTTGGTTGGGTGTAGGTGAGTATTTATTGAAGGTTGGTGCATGTTTTGTGGAGTTGGAGAGGAGGGGGGAGACATTGAGCTGAAAACCAGGGAAAGGGGGTGAAGATGGTGGTGTTGACCGTTTGTTTGACCTGGTCAAATGACCAGGTTTTATATTAAAGGGAGATGGGCTTGGTGGTGGGCTGAGGTGTTGGATCAGGGTTGGAGTAATAAGGTGGATGGGTGGGCTTTTGTTGTTGGGTAATAATAATACAAAAGGTCCGTTTGGTGTGGTATTTCTAAGCAACAAGGACCAAGTTTGTAATATACCAAAAGTTAGGGACTGAAAACATATACTTTCCAAATTGCAACAAAGGACCAAAATTTCCAATCACCAATATTTCAAAAACCATTTTTTTTTTGCCATTTTCATCTTTCAAAATTTCCCGGGGACCAAATTTGTAAATTTCCAAACCTCGGGGACTAAAATTGCCATTTCACCAGTCTTTCATTCCAAGGACTATTTTTGACACATTTTGATATTCCAAGGACAAAAAATTATTTTCCTTTCAAAAATATCCCACCAGGGACCAAATCTGTCAATTACTGAAACTCCAGGGACCAAAAATGCAAATTTCCAAAACTTTTCCAATTTTTCATCAAAGGACAAAATATGACAACTTATGATTGTAAAAGGACCTTTGGTGACTTTTCTTTTCAAATAAGTGCTCAGGGACTATTTTTGCCAATTTTTGAAAGTTGGGCGACTGAAACTGCCAATTTTGCAAACTTTGTACGTTTTTCATCAGTTTTTATTCATTTTGCATCTAAAACATATAAAACACAATTTTGAAATATTTTAGTATTTTGATGCATTTCTGAGTGTTTTGTATGTTTTGTAGTTCAGATTAGACCAAAAATGATGAGTGTTTGAGCAATCATCAATCCCCCACACTAAACTATTGCTAGTCCCTAGCAATAACTGTTTTGAAAACTTTATGGATTTTAAACTCTTTACCAAAAGCCATCACTTCTGGAGTAGCCAGGTGTGAGAACTGTAGTACACCTGATAACCGTGTGATTTTGAGCAAACCACCAGCTGTCAACAAATTTGATTAATCTTTACCAAAAGCCGTTTGCTTCTGGACTAGCCAACTCTTGATGGAATAGTCAACATCTTGGTGAGCTGATTACCAATTATGAATTTTCCACTGCCTTTACCACAAGCCATAATCTTGCGGGCTAGCCAACTCATTCGCTTTATGGGATATGGCGAGTTGAGGTACCATACAATTTTGGGCAAATTGCAAGCCATAAACGGGTTTGAGATGTCTTTACCAAGAGCCGTTTGCTCCTGGACTAGCCAATCCCTTTGTCGGTTAGACATGGCGGACTGATTACCACAAAAATTTTGAAGCACCAGTGAAAATTTTTTGAAATTTTGGCTAAAACGGGGGTACTAGATAGTAAAATGTGATAAAATTCGCTAGAATAGCGAAATACCCCCCCCCCCCCCCCACACACACACACACACACACTTAGCATGAATATTGTCCTCAATATTCAAAGTCCCGGCTATTATGCCGACATTTTGAACGTAAAAGGGCAACATTACAAGCTAAGCGTGGAAAACACCATTTTGCTTTTTCACTCTATTTGTAACTATTGTGGGGTAATTCCCCCACACTTATGGTGAAAACCCTAAGTACATGCTACTGTTTTTGTTTACCGAGTCGCTAGCTTGACTCGACCCCGAATTTATTTGTCCTTGGGGAAGCATGATGTGGAAGAAACAATCTCAATCGGACTTTCATTCAAGATGTTTGGACAAACATTTGAAGCACGTGAAAGTTCCACACCGATGAGATAAATATCCGGCTCAAGATAATGATACATGAAAATGCCGGGATCAAAGATGGTGTCTTCATTCCCGAAGGAATGAAGAAGAGAGGAAAACACCTCGAGAGCAGGCTCATTAGCCTGAGTTTGGATTTCAAGGGTTAAGCTCAAAAACATCCCGGGAGGGTGGGTGGGAATTTGCAAATCCTCATGATTGAGTGCATCTCCCCCCGGGCTATCATACTCCGGAGGAGTCATGATAAGGTGATCAATGATGGGCTCAACAGATATTTCATCAACATCACTGATGTCTTCATAAGATAAAGACTTTTCATTAGTGGGTGAATCACTAAACCCGGTATTGAGATAGGAATTGAGTGATGGATCATCACCATTCAATAAGCTTTCAAGGAACAGAATATCCCCCTCAGAATCAAGATAGTTATCATCAACTTCATACGAAGTTGAACTATCTAGAGCAAGGAATGATTCGACTTCTTCCATATCATCATTGAAATCAAAGAGATAATCATCACATCCCGATGGAAGTGGATTGGTGTGAGTAAGTTCATCGGTTAACTCCTCGAGAAGAAAGTCAACATTAGAGTGGGGAAGGGATGTATCAACATACTCAATGTCTCCAAGAGATAAATAATCATCACTGGAATCAGAGACAATCTCAATTTGATCATTTGGATTATTAGGGGGTGAAGGAATATCACACACTTGATCAAAAGTCCCCTGTGACTCTCTTGGGATTGGGACAAGGATCTCAACACTAGACTTTATTAATTCGTCCAATTCCTTATTAGGAACAGTGTTAAGATGCTCATCCCCCATGTTCAAAGAGTGAGTGTGAACTTCGGGTGTGATAACAACAGACTGAAGGAGATGAGAAGGACTAGCATTCATGGATTGTACGAGTTCCATCTGATCTTCTGCTAGTAATGTCTCCGTCTCATTATTTTCTCCCTGATTTATAATGTGAAGAATCACAAGTGATGAATCTGACGAACCCTTATAAAATTAAAGGATATCAAGGGTATCTTCATTGTCATTGTCATCATCACAGTCTAGAAGAGCAGCTTGACGAAATTTGGCACGTGTTATAGCTGCTTGTTCTAAAACAAGTAATTCTTCCATACTCAATTCAGTTTTAGCCTCTCGTTCTTCAGCAAGTAATTCTGCCATAGATTTCTTACGAGAGTCTCGAAACGGTGTGGTAACCAACTCCTCCTTAAGTTCTTTTAATAAATCAAGAGCCTTTAGTAAAAGGTCTTGCTCAGTATCATGAGGAGTTGTGTGAATCATTTGGTACTGTGGAGGTGGGTCTGAGAACGAATAGTCGTAATTATTTTAAGGAAACGAATTCCTTGTTTGACAATCCGAGCTAGAGTGTGGACCTCCACAGTAATCACAACAGTGAAACTGATGTGGCTGTGGGTTGTATGTGCTTGAGTTATAATTGTTATCAGGAAACTGCTCATAGACAAGCTTGTTTCCCGATTGACAATCAGAACTGTAATGTGAACCACCACAGTACTCACAACAGTGAAACTGCTGAGACTGATGGTGTGCTAACTGATGGAATGAATCAGTCGTGTCATGGTAGGAATAGGGATTCTGGTTATAGACAGACCCGTTTCCTGACTCTACCATGCCACAGCTGGGGCAATTGCCACCATTATAAGGATTACCACACCATTGGCAAACCAGAAAGTGTGGATGAGACATAGAAAGAATAAAATGTGTATAGAGGGTGAGGAATGGAGAATCAAAAGGGTAGGAGGGTAAAGATGAATATTTTTGAGTTTTTGGAAATACATTTTGTGCAAATAGGAAAGAAAATGTTTTTGGGTTTTTTGTGTTCGTTGAAAACTAAGTTTAAAATGTTTTTGGGAACGGTTTTGTTTTTATATGAAAATAAGAAGATAATATGAACAAGGGATGGATAAATGTACAATTGAACGAATTCCAAAATCACTAATCAGAAAAACCGTTTAAAAAACGCACACAACCTCCCCGGCAGCGGCGCCAAAAATAGATTGGCTCCAAACGGTCAACCTAAACTGACCAGATGAATGGTCAACAAGGTTAAACAACCTAGACTCAATGCTCCGCGGAATATAGTTGTTTCCCCGGGTCGTTATGTCCCGACGAGGTGTGATGGTTATTAAACGGGCTTATGATCGGGTGAATTTGGATGGAAAAGGATTTGTGTGTGATTAAGCTAGGGAATCTATAAGGAAATAGCTAAATAAGCTATATGAACAAGACTGGAAAGTTGGAAAAACCAGAAACGTTTAAAATCTAAAAACGCGTACGTTCACGTTTTAAATAACGTAAACGAACGAAATAAAAAGTAAAAACTGAAATCTGAAAACACTCAGGGGGTGAAAATGACTTTTTTACAAACTTGAAGATAAAAGAAATTTTTTAGAAAATTAAAATAAATTTTTACGCTATTTAATTATTTAATATTAATTAAATACTAATTAATTCTAATTATTAACATTTAAAATACTTAAATACAATATAATGTTAATTTAACACTAGAAAAATGAAAATAAAATTTCTAAAATTATAAAATAACTAAAAACAAGTTTTAAAAATAAAAATATGTATTTTTGTCTTTTTGTGATTTTTCTTTTAATTAATTATTAATTACCTAATTAAACTATTTTAAATTAAGAAAAATAGAAAATGAACAATTAAAATTCTAGAAAAATTCCTAAAATTATTTTATAACATATAAAAGCTAGGAAAAAATATAAAAACTAGGTTTTGCTTTATAAAAACTACTTAAGCTATTTAATACTTAATATTAATTAATTACTAATAAAACTAAGATTAATTCTAATAAATACCAAATTATAAAATAAAAATCTGAGAAAATTACTATAAATACTTTAATATAATAGGAATTTAAGAAATATAAAAAAGCTAAGTACTTAACAAAAATATAAAAATGACAATTAAAATTTAAGTAAAATTAAATAGAAACTATCACTTAATATTAAATTGATATTTCTGGATTTTTTCTTTGGGAACTTGTTTTATACCTAAAAATGGAAAACTTATACAAAAGCAACTTTTTTGTACCTTAAAATTAAGCTATGTGAGGGCTTAAGAGCTTGAAAGTTGACTTTGGTTAACTGTGAAAGCTAGAAGCTATGAAATAAGCTTTAAGCTAAAACCAAGGGTGGATTTATGTTTGTATAAGCTCAAGGGACATGTGTAAAACTAAAACATCAATGGTGGTACCCTGAATAAGCCAATAAAGCCAAATAAGCAATTCCAAAGACCAAAAATTCAGCAGGCCTGCAACTAATTGATGGCTTAATCTAGCTTACTAAACAAGATGGGAAGCACAAAATAAGGATTGATTTAGCAAGCTGGGCATGTGGGCTTTCCCAAAAGCTATAAAGTTCACAGTGGGTACCACTAATAAGCCTTGGGGAGGGCTTTGAAGTTGGGGTGTTGAACTGATGAGCTGAAGCAGGGCATACCTTTGCCCTGCAGTTGAGTTTGAGCCAGTGTGGACCCCATAGAAAAATTGCTAAAAATATAATGATGTTAGGAACTTGAAGCTGAGGTGGTAGACTTTGCACACAAGAAAATTCAAATCCTAACTCCAAGCACAAAATTCACATAAAATCTTGCAAGTTTTGTAAAAACTGAAATACTCCAATTTTGACTTTTTAGGAAATTGGCACAAGTTGACTTGTATGAAATTCTAATGATCACTACTGGTCTTAAATGTAATAATAAGCTTAAATGAGGTTGAAATAAGCTAAGGTAACTAATTATGAAGCTAAGGACATGATAATGCACACCTAATCCCTAACAGTTATGCTATGATGAATACTTAAATCAAATTTTCACTTTTTCACAAGTACCTACTGACTTTAATGACTTATCTAAGCTAACTTAACCTAATGTGAAATGTCTAAATGAAATTTAGCCAATTAACATCACAAATGCACAGGGTACTTCCCTGTGCCAAACACCCCCTAAAACTACTGAAAATGGATTTTTTGAAATAAATTGAGGATTGAGACCTTACTACTGATTCACAAAGGTTTAATATGCTGAGATAAGCCAAATGGAACAAAGATATGCAAACAACATCTACAAATACCTAAGGTTCTAAAAATTTGCTAAATTAGACAGTGGGGTGTGAAAACAAGCTACATCATGAATTTAACCAACCAGAAGTACTCAAGGGACTATAATAAGCATTACTTAACACAAATAAGTCATAATCTATAATTAATAAGCTACTGTAGATATAAAAATTAAAGCAGGAAGCATACTTGAAAGTTGTTTGGTCCAAACATATTTAACATTTGGCTAGGATGCATGTATGGTGGTAATATTTCCCAAGGATTGTAACTTGGTTGATAATTCCACATTTGATTTCTAGTGTTATTGTAATATTGTCTATTTTGATTTCTTCTAGGTTGAGGTGTTTTAGATCTTGGATGATGATTGTTAGGTTTTCTTGGTGGTGGAGTTTTAGATCTTAATTTAGGTTTAGAGGATCCTACTTCGGTCTTTAAGGATGGTTTATAAAAAGTCTTTACTTTTTCATCATTTGCAATGGGTATTATTCTATCTTTGTAAGTATATACTTAGGATTTGATTGTAATGATTTTTGTTTACTAGATTCACATTCAAACTTTATACTTTTATTTTCACTAGTTGAAACATTAGTTGAAGTTAATCCTAGACCGGTTTTATCTCCCGAAGTTTCTTGAACACTTATTATTTTCTTAAGTGGGTTACTACAATTTTTTAAACTTGTCAAGTTTGAAAATTTCATTTTTAAGTTTTTCGATTTCATTTTTAACCTCTAAGCATGTTTTACATTTTATAAAAACTTCTTTTCCTTTTTCCAAATGTTGTAGTTTAATTTTTTATTCGAGTACTTCATTTTCTAATAGATTATTAATATGTTTTAGTGACTTATTTTTAGCTATAACCTTTTGACCTAATTTGCATAACCTATTATATTCACTATCCAGATCTTTTTCGTCTAATAATAAATTTTTGTCACTAAAGTATTCGGTTTCGGAACGTACCTCGCTTGATGTCTTAGCCATAAGACACTTTTCTTCATTTGTGGTTTCTTTCTTGTCCTCATCGCTATCACTCCAAGCACCTCTGATAAACGCCTTTCGATTTTGATCTCTTGACATCATTGGACACTTTCTGATGAGATGATTTGGATTGCCTCATTTAAAACACTTCCTTTCATTATATGGTTGCCTAACATATCTTCCTCGTCTTTTGAAGTATTTCTTGAAGTCTCGTACGGCCATAGCATACTCTTCATTGTCACTTTTGGAGGTTGAGCATTCTTCGTCACTAGAGTCCTTTTTAGCTCTCAACGCAATTGATTTGCTTTGCTCCCTTTTTCTTTTGACCATCTCGGAGTCTTTCTTTATTATTTCTTCGTAGACCTTTAAGTTGCCGATCAATTCGTCAAGTTGTAGAGTTGACAGATTCCTTGATTCTTCAATAGCCGTGACTTTAGCTCGCCATTTTGGATGAAGAGCCCTAAGAAATTTCCTAACAAAATTCTTACTAGAAGAATTCTCATCAAGTGCTTTTAAACTTGTGATAATAGTGTTAAATCTAGCAAAATCATTATCTATTGATTCCTCCTCCGGAATCGTAAATTGTTCATATTGTTGAACAAGAAGATCTATTTTGTTACCTTTAACTTGACTATTACCTTGGTGACTGATTAGTAAAGAATCCCAAATTTCTTTTGCGGTTTTACACATAAAAATTCTTTCGTATTCTTTACGTGGTAACGCATTGTAAATAACCATTTTTGCTTCATTGTTTTTAGAAAGTCTTCTTTTTAAATCATCATTGTGTTTTTCAGAAGGTACTATTTCATCTTTATTTGTTTCGGGATTATTTTGAGTAGGTAAAAAATCACCATTAGTAATAACATGCCAAAGATCTAGATCTTTTGACTTCACATAAGTTTCGAATCGATTTTTCCAATATAAAAATCCATCACTTTCAAATAGTGGTGGTCTTTGCATAGATTGCCCTTCTAAATATTTTTCAGATTCCATAGATCGTTACAAGTTTTAAAATACAATATATTTTAAAGATCTTGCTAGACGTGGCTCTGATACCAATTGTGGAAAACTAGAAGGGGGGTTGAATAGTTTTACGTCTTTTTAATTTTATTATGAAAACTTAGTTTAGTTTTAAAACCTTGTTTGCTTTTAAAATTTTGATTCAATCTTATGTGAACTCAAATCTTGAACAATATGAACAACTATATCTAAGTATGAACAATAATAATATAAGCTAAGTATGTGAAATTAACACATGCACAATATAAGCAATTATAGCTATATACGAGAGATAAGTAAGTAATCGTTTATTTTATAATCCTTAGTTATATTTTGTATCAAAACTTTACTTGATCGAAATGATCAATTATATGTATGTTACCTTTTTAGTTTGATTGTAAAAACTTTGTTTTGTGAATGAAACTTTCGTTTGATATTTAAGTAAAATCAATACTAGCACTATATGAGCAAATATATATATATACGTCTACGTCTACAAAAGTAATAACGATATACGCAAGATAATAAGTAAGATATGGAAAGATCTAACCGCGAGACAAAGGATTCATAGTGGTTCGGCTACAAGGACACCTTCCTTGCCCTACTCCACTCCTCGAGTCACCTACTCGAGAGTTTTCTTCACTATGTCAACAAGCTCCTTTATGGCGGAGAAAACCTTACACACCAATTTACACACCACTTTACACACCACAACTTCTTCACAACTAAGTCACAACTTCTACACAACTTCTACTTCACAACTAACTACTCCACGCCTATCTTCTTCACACGAATTTTCTTCACAACTAACACCTTCACACCTAGCTTCTTCACTACAATCTAATTCCTAACTTTTCTTCTTCATACCCAACAACTAACTAATCACACAATCAATATACCTAGCACAACTATCGACAATCAAATATTCACAACAATCTTCACAAAAAATAATGTAAATAATCTTGATAATGCACCAACAACTTGTATGTGGAAGTCACAACAAGTTGTAATACTTCTTGTCTTGGGGGATAGAAGTATTCTTCTCTTGCACTTGAAAGGTAGATGTTTGGATCACTTTGAAACAAAGATTTATGTATGTATGATCAAAGGATTTTAGAGAGTAGAAATGAGATCTAGAACAGAAAGTTTTGGGGTGCAAAAGGTGAGAAAAATCTATGGAATGAACCAGTATTTATAGGGGATAAAATACTGTTTGGGCGCGTGGCCGGTCCCCTTATTTATCTGGCTGGTCCCCTTAATTTACTAGCCGGTCCCCTTAATAATTAAGGGGGCCGCCTAACAAAAAAAATATTTCTTCAGAATTTTTGTCTTTTTGTGGGGAAGGTTTTTCCTGAAGAGTATAGCCGTTTTTTGGGTAGAAATTTGAATTCAAAATATTTATTTTGAATAAAACATTTCTTTATAAATACAAAAACATTTTGTATAAGTTTAAAAATGTTTGTCCCACTTTATAAAAATGTAAGGTTTGTAAATATAAAAATTCCTTTGATCATAAAATGCATTAAACACTTTGTTTATTCGTACCTTAAGTGATTTGGATGTAAAGTGAATATTTATCACTAAATACTTGTTTACGTCATAATTTTTAGCTCAATGGGTTTACGTTTTGTGATTATCAAAACATAGAGATATCGATAAATGTTAATAATGTTTTTAGACATTATTTATTTCAACAACTCTAATACATCAGCTCCAATATCTTCTGACCACGAGTCACATAATCATGAACAAACTATAAACACAAGTCACGATCTTCTTATAGCTTAATGGAATTAGGGTTTATAAGAACCCTAATCGAGATCCAAGCAGCAGCAACAAACACATTGTAGCATTCATTATTAGTCCTACTAGGGTTCATCATTGATCCAAGAATCAACTCACCAAAGCTAGTAGAACCATAAAGACAACACTTTAAAAGTGTCGCTAAAAACCCAATATCATTAAAAATCGATCATACACATCCATAGCCGCTTTATTTCATGAATATTATACACCAACAACATATATCCAACTTCCAGAATGAATTAAATTCAAGTAACGACGAATTCAAAGAAGTTGAGATCAAGAAAACCCTAAAAATTCGAAAAATTATACCTTTCTCAGCAGCAGTTTTCGACAATTTTTATCTTTTTATTGGAAGCTCAGATTGAAGATCCCTCCAGTGGAACTCTTCCATGATATGTTGAGAAGCTCCAATAAAAATTTCAGCCCGATCCAACGGTGAACGAAGGAGATATCGCCGTTTGAAAACTGACCTATAGTGAGTTACGAAAATTTAACCAAATTTGAATTTTTCTTGTTTTCTTCGTTCTTCGACAAACCAAACCTTGTAAATCCCAGATATCAAGAGCCCCCGCTCTGATACCACATGTTAGAAACTAAGAACGACACAATAAATATAGTTTCTAGGACCGTTTTGGCTCAAGACTTGTTAAGTCTTAATCTAGGAATAATAATGTTCATAAGATAAAACATAGCGGAATAAGAACAATATTATAAACAAGGTTTCTCGTCATCATCTCTACTCTAACATATACCAAAGCCCCAATGTTACGTGATCAAGTGTAGCACAGTTACACTCTAACAACGATTTAAGATTGTTAAGGCTTAACACTAATCACCCTAGACGTTTTCCCATAAAACGTCTCTACACACACACACCTTTCTAGGTTTACATTGTGACACACATGAATGAATAAACCTATTCCCTGTATTCTCTTTATATAATAGAGAACTAGGGTTACAAAATACTACGAAGGACTATATTGAAATAACTTCTTTGTAAAGAAAGTCCTTTGTCTTTTGCATTCTTCACTTTGTCATCATAAGTCCTTTATCTTTCATATTTTGTCAATATCAACTTAAGTATAATTCCTAACAGGATTGATGAGTGCTCAAACACTCATCATTTTTTGGTCAATCTGAACTACAAAAACATTTAAAAACACTCAGAAATGCATCAAAATACAGAAAATATCCCAGGGTCGTGTTTTATATGTTTCAGATGCAAAATGATTGAAACAGATGAAAAACGAACAAAGTTTGCACAATTGGCAGTTTCAGTCCCCCAACTTTTAAAACTTGACAAAATCAGTCCCTGAGCATTTGTTTTGAAAGAAAAGTCAACCCAAGTCCTTTAAAAGTAAAAAAGTATCAAAAATGATCCTTGGGTAAAAAGTTTTGAAAATTTACAATTTTGGTCCCTGAAGTTTCACAATTGGCAAAAATAGTCCCTGGGATTTCAAATTTTAGAAATTATCAATCATGGTCCTTTTGTTATTAAACTTTGGCAAAAATGGTCCTTGGGTGAAAAAGTTTAAGGAAATTACAATTTTGGTCCCTCAACTTTGAGTTTTAGCAGTTTTAGTCCCTGGGAAGTTAAAATTGGAAAATTACATCAAAGGTACTTGTGGAATTATAATATGGCAAGTGTGGTCCTTGTAATACTTTGGCAGGTTGGCAGTTTTAGCCCTTTATTTTTTAGCCAATTACAACATTGGTCCTTGTGATTTACTTAGCTAATACAAACCAAACGGACCTAAACTACACTTAAACCCAAAAATAAACCAACACCTTTTACCCCAGCCCAATCCACCCATCCAGCCCAACCCACCCATCCAGCCCAACCCACCCATCCAGCCCAACAACACAAACAATAAAATAACCACCCTCACCCTGTTTTATTTATTCCCAAGTCAAACCTTTGACTTCTTCCTCTTCCCACCACAACCTGCTCCTCTGCCAATACTCAACATCCATCCCTCTAACTCATCTAATCCACTCCATGTCCCCCCTAGCCTCCACTAATATCCAAAGTGGATTAATTGCTCAAGAGCTCCTCCAACTTAACCAGAAAAAGTAGGTAAGAGAATTTGGTGCCAAAACCATTTTAAAGGTCAAGATTGAGTGTGAGTAATCCAACGGCTGAGGAATGAAGTGGGATTCACTCAGAAGGGTTCCTAAACCCTAATGGTCCCCTATAAGAAGGAAGAGAAGCAGTTAGTAAGAAGTAGTAGCTTAATTTAGTAAAATTGTAATCTATGTACTCTCTAATTTCAGTGTAATATTTAGCTTACAAATGTTGTATTAGGTGTCATCAGTGTATCCTAAACCTATTTCAGTCTTTAATTTCAGTTCCAAGTGCAAATTCAGTTTATGATCAATTTCTATGAAAATCTCATTTTAGCATAAAGGTTGTTAAAAGTGGTTAATCATTGTTCTAAAAGCTTTCATAAGCTCATTACAAAGTTTCCCTAAGCTTATATAAGAATTTAATTCAGATTAACTAAAAAAACTCCAAATTACTCAAAAATACAAGAAAATTAGTGGAAAATCAAAAATCAGAAGAAAGGAAGATTGAAGCTTGGAGCATGGTTAGTTAATGGAAGGTCTTGGTTTAGAAGCTTATTGGGAAGCCATAGGATAGATAAGTATGGCCTGTGTACCATGTTCTCAGTCTGGATTCACGTGTAAGCGTTTTTTTTCTCAAAATTTGCAAGTTACTGTTCAATAGCTTAATGATGCTTATCTCTATGTTATTCTGCTTATTTGGTGTATATTAGTTCATATATTGCTTAATGTTAGGTATTTGTTCATTAGATAGCATTGTTGCTTATTTTTCCATTTTCACTGTCTAATATAGCATAATCATGATTCATTAGTCCTTGTTGTTATTATTGTTGCTTCTGTGTTCAAATCACCATATTATATCATTGTAGGTACTTGTGATTTAGTTTATTGGGTTAAAACAGTCTTAAGCTTTGAAAAATCTCACATGAGTATGTTTTAAGGGGTGTTTGGTTCATGTTGTTTGTATGATCTCAGTGTGTATAGTGTAGTTTTTTTTGGTTGTGTTAAGTCACATTAGGTTAGCTTGGGTTAAATTGACCATAAACTTGGTAACTTATAAGCAGAATAGTCAAAATCTCTTCCAAACCCCATCACAGTTCACTGTTGAGGTTTTTAAGGTAGTATAGTTTGTAATTTAGTTTGAAACTTGTTAAGTTTACTTAAATTAGTCTTAATCTAAGTTAATTCAACATATTCAGTAGTTTAGATCCCCTAGAATCTCAATTAAGTCAAAGTTCCAAGTTTATACAATTGTGGGAATTGTTTTGATTTTTGTGTTGAGATTTAGACCCTGAGTTTTTTACATGTTGAAGTGTCCCACCTACACTTTAGAATCCCACCATTTTCTTATTTTTGTGATTTTTCCTTGTGGCTTATTTCACTACTTAAACATAGCCGCAGGGGAAGTGTGTCCCCTGTGCACAGATTGCTACACAACCACAGTCCACCACTGCCTACCTTTGTGGGTCCCATAGACCACCACAGTGGGCCCCACTGTGTCATTTTTGGTTCCTTGTACCCCCACCTGTCCCTCTAGCTAGTTCAAGCAAGGTTTTGAGCTTAAGCTCACTAGGTCCCACCTGTTTTCCCCCTCCAAACTTGTCCCATTTATGTGTAATAGTTGGATTTGGAATTGCTTATTTTTGGCTTATTTGGCTTTTCAGAGGTCCTAACTTGTCGCCCTAGCTTAATTCATGTCTACTTAACTTATTTGCACCTAAATATACCCCTGTGGACCCCACATAAGCTTTTTTCCATCTTTAGTCAACAAAAGTCAACTATTTTAGCTTTTTATGTCCATATTGCTTATTTTTAAATTCTAGAAAAGGTGTTTTTACAAAAGTTCTTTGTTTTTAAGTATAAAATAGTTTTCCAAAAGAAAAACCAGAAAAATCCAATTTTAAATTAAGTGATAGCTTCTATTTAATATAAGTTATCTTTTTAATTTTCCTTTTTAGCTTTTTATTAAGCACTTTGCATTTTTATATTTTTCCTAATTTTCTTTTATATTAAAGTAATTTTAGTAATTTCTTCAGATTTTTCTCTTGTAATTTAGTATTTATTTGAATTCATATTAGTTTTATTAATAATTAATTAATATTTAAGTATTAAATAGCAAAATTAGTTTTTATTAAGCACTACCTAATTTTTATATTTTTCCTAGCTTTTATATGATATAAAATAATTTTAGGAATTTTTCCATAATTTTTACTGTTCATATTCTATTTTTTATAATTTAATTAGTTTAAGTAGTAATTAATTAATAATTAGGATAATAATTAGTAAAATAGTTTAAAAGTACATAATATAAACTTTTTATATTTTTCTAGGATCCCTGTAATGGTTAATCCATTTTATAAAAAAATTCTCAATTTTCTAAGTCTTTTTAGTATTTTTAATAATTTTGATTTTTTTAATTAGGTAATTAATATTAAATTAGTAGTTAACTGATATAAAATCCACAAAAAGAAAAAAAAAAGTATATTTTTAATTTTAAAATTAGTTTTTAGTTATTTTATAATTTTAGAAATTGAATTCTTATTTTTATAGTAATGAAATAATATTATATCGTATTTAAGTTATTTAAATATTAATAATTAGTATTAAATAGTATTTAATTAATATTAAATAATTAAATAGGGTAAAAATTGATTTTCTTTTTCTAAAAATTTTCTTTCATCTTTAGGTTTGTAAAAAAGTCATTTTCACCCCTTGAGAGTTTTCAGATTTCAGTTTTCACTTTTTGTTTAGTACGTTGACGTTTATTTAAACTTAAACGTACCTTTTAAGTTTTAAAACGTTTTCACTTATCTGGATTTTTAGTTTTTGTCCATGTATCATTTTCAGCTAAAAATCAGTAGTATAATCATCATAACCCTTTCCCTTGAAAATCATTGATCACAAGCACGTTCAAATACCATTCACACCTCGTCGGGACATAACGATCCGGTGATACCCTATATTATCCAAAAGCATTGACCTACGTAGTTTGATCTTGTTGACCATTCACTTGGTCAATTTAGGTTGACTGTTAAGGATCAATCATGTAGTTACATGGAAATGGGTGAAACATTGGAAAATTGCCAAAGACTACTACTATAAGAGATGTTAAACAAACACAATAAACCACAATGAAACACAAACCACAACTAAAAACACCTAAATGCTAAGGTTGCACTTATGAGCTATGTAACTAATTTGAAAACATGAAACTTAACGAATCCAAACTTTAGCTAGAAATTGAGGTGAAAACAGTAAAATCAACTAAGAAACTACTAAAAAGATTGAACTAAAGCTGCTACAAGTATCCAAAAATACCAAAAGTGATTAAGATCCCTAGAATCCTATTGTGCCAAACACTCTTTTAGGGAGTGCCTGATGAACTTTGTAAACTAAAAATGCAAACTTTAAACTAAAACTTGAAATATAAATGATAAATAAGCTAAGTAATGACTAAATAAGCAATAAGAAACTATAATTAAGCAGGGAGAATAAGTTGTTCCTAATAAGCTTGTAAAGGCTAAATGAAACAATGTAACAATAAAAGTTTGAGTTAAAGACTTATAAGCTGAACACTGAGCATACTAAACAAATATAATAATAATAATAATAATAATAATAATAATAATAATAATAATAATAATAATAATAATAATAATAATAATAATAATAATAATAATAATAATAATAATAATAATAATAATAATAATAATAATAATAATAATAATAATAAGCTATTGATGAGTAGGGTAATAAGCTGAATAACTGTAAATGAAAACTTGGAATTTAAAGAATGCTTAAAACTTTCATTAATAAAGTAAAGATTACATGAAAACTTAAATTTTAAAAACAAGTAAAAACTTAAAAACCCTACTTTGACTACTACTAAAACCTACTTCTAATTCTAATTACCTACTTCCTAATTGCCTTATACATTTGGCTACATGTGCTACTTATACTACTGAGATAGGAGGGCCTTGTCTATTTCTGGTGTGCTTCTTTAGTGAGAGGATTGCAAATGGTCCCTTGTGCTTTCTATGCATCAATTAGAGCCATTGATTCTACCTTGGTCCCAAAGATTGCATCTCAGCCGTCTAATCAAATATGTGTAAAGGATTTCCAGCTTGGACATGGAGGCAACATGTGAAGGGGGAGCTTTTGAGGAGGTGGGATGGAGTGTTGCAGGGGAAAAGTAATGGAGGAGGGGTTTCGATTGGTGGGTAATAACAGGTAGGGTGGAGAAGATGGTGTCTGTTTGACCGTATATGGATAAAACGTGGTGCAGGGAGGGTTTTGTTATTTCTGGGTTATAAGGTGTAATTGGGAATGGGTCGGGTTTGTTTGTTTGTTTAAGCTTTTGGGTTTGTGTTGGTGGACTTGGGCTTGCAAGGTGATGGAGTGGGCTACAGGTGAGTTGGGTTAGCGTAAGTAGTTTAAGGTTTTATTATTGGTGATTAGGTATATTAATTTTAGGATTTAGAAAATATTAGATAATAAATAAAACTGAATTTGTAAGACAAAAAATATTTTTGTAGTTTTTTTTAATATATAATAATAATAATAATAATAATAATAATAATAATAATAATAATAATAATATTTTTATTATTATTATTATTATTATTATTATTATTATTATTATTATTATTATTATTTTCACCCATCTTTTTTCCCTATATATATCCATTATATCATTAAAAAAATAATAAATAAATAAAACTCACACACACAACTTCTCTCAACTACACAAAATATGGTTGATAACCCAAATGAAGTGAGACGAACAGTCATTAGATGACTACGAATGGAACTAGCTGCTGAGGTGACATTGGCAGATGAATTGTTGACTGAGTTGGGACATATTCTTGAGCAAGCCGTACTCCAAAAATGGAGAGCTTGCATTCTATGCCACTGGACCAACCTATTTTAAGTTATGGTCTACACACTCTCCTTATGATCCATGAAGCAGATATATGTGCTGTCACCAATTTGAGGACAAAAAAAAGCGGAAGTGTTGTGAAGCATTGCTGAGAAACAAGAATTCACTACGAATTCAGAGCATATAAAAGCTAGAACCATGTTTAGCTGACGAACTTATGTGTTTTATTTTTCCTATTGTAATTTGTATTTTTATTTCAATGTCGTATTTTACTTTGCTGTTTCAATGAATAAAAGTTCATATTCTACTTTGTGTCTTCGTACTTGAAAATAAATTTTCATTCATTTAAATGAAAATACATAATACAATACGAAATTTGAAAAACAATACAAAAACACAATACTCTTATTTATTTTTTAAATTCATCCAAACAAATTTAGAATTCATTTGTTGTTCTAATTTTCCAGCCTTTATAAACTAAGCATTATGAATTTCGTAATCGAAATCAGATTCTTGTTTCAAATAAGCGTCGATCAAAGCATGTTTCTCTTGTGGAATGTCACTGCATTTAGCGTATCCTTTCCTCAGATCATCTTTAGCTATGCTTGCATTATCAAATTCTACGGCTAAGTTCATAAGGGCTTGCTGACGAACTTTATCCTCGTCGATTTGTTTTTGAACCATAGTTTTGATTTCATCAAAGTGTATATAACTTGTGTATAAAATGATAAAATAAATGGGGTATTTCTAAGATAAACGGGTTTGGATTTTTAGAAGTTTATTTATTTATTTTTTATTTTTTTTACAAGTAAAGTACCAAACGGGTGGCTTTTTAAAACACAAATACATCTCTCTACTAACTTCCTCTTACGACCTCTAGCGACTGACACCACCACACCAAGGCCGACCGACCACGACCAACTGGTGACCTTCATCAACCGACCTTGGTGTGCCTAGTCTGTAAAACCCTAAACTCTCAATCATGCAAAGTTCCCAAATCACCTCTCTAATCTTGAATCAATAAGACAACTATATAAACAAAAAAAACTAAGTAATTAAAATCCTAAAACGTTATAAGATACAAAACTATACTTTATGACTTAAGTAACTTAAATTCTACACTTTGAAATCACAAAGCTACAAACTATGAACATGTACACGTTTTCTTACACTCCTTGGGCCAAAATTTAAAGAACAAACATAAGATGTTGCATATTGGACCTTAACTAAATAAAGGATGCATAAGATATGGCCCATTGACTATTCCTGGGAGATAACGATTCACAAGGTCAAAGGATCCCACAAATTATGGTTCACATAACTTCTTTCCTTCTAAATGTACGATCCTATCCCTCTTTAACCTCACAAATTGATACGACATTTCACTAAAAGTTCTCACACATAGAAAAACCTAAATCAACACTTGGCGGCTTAATCTCTTTTCTTTAATAATTTCCGATCAAAGAAGGCTAAGGAAGGGATTCGTGTGGGGTTTCGAAAGGGGGTTCATTCATGGCTTTTGGTGAGCTCATGATCGAGTGGAGTTGCTGGTTCAAAGGAGGAATAGGCGTGGGTTTATTGAGTTGGTTCGGGGGCTTTGTTATTGTCTCAGGTTGGCGTGATTGGTATTCGATCGTGTGTTGTGTTGGTTCTTCTTGTTCGGTCACACTTCGAGGGTTCTGTGAAGCGGGAGTGACTCTTCTCGTTGATCTTTCAAATTCATGTTTGCTTGTTTGAACAAGGTACCTAAGCTAGGAGCTGGGGATTAGCTTTGGGGATTGAGAGCGATGTGTGGACTTACCCTTAGACTTCTTAGCTTGGACATTTGATACTTATCATTTGATTTTGGATTATTTATGTACTTTTGTTGGTTACTTTCATTTGGGAATTTTTGTATTAATAAGTCATGTTGACTTATTTCTTTTGGTTATGTATGTAAGACTTCTGTTGCTTTCTTATTGAACATTTCTGATATGACACCATTTATTGTTATACTTTTACCCTTGTCGGGTTGGGGTGTTACAATTTATGGTATCAGAGACCGGTTCCAAAACCCTTAGAGCTTAGGCTATGACCTGTGAGAATTGGGTAGATAGTAGGTTTCCTTATGCGTACTTTTCCTTTCGTACTTCATCTTTGTTTGCTCTTGCTAATCGTTTTGTTAATCGTTCAGATGGTTAACACTCGCCATAACGGACAGCCCCATGGAGGCCCTGATGAGGAAGTTGAGATCCCTAATTTGGAAGCTATGGTTGCTGCTGCTATAGCCAACATGTTACCGGCTCTTAACGCCAATGAGGTTATTTCGCGGATCATTACCGATGTCCGAAATGGAGCGGGCTCTTCTGGAGGTGCTGGTGGTGGTGGTCGACCCACCACTATTCATGGTTGGCTTGAGAGTTTCAGTAAGCTCAAGCCCTTGTCGTTCAGTTCGACTGCCTCTCCTCAGGAGGCAGAGGACTGGATTAGACATATGGAGAAAAATTTCGAAGTGTTGGGGTGCGGTGACGAGTATATGGCTCGTTTGGCTACCTTTAAGTTAGAAGGTGATGTGCTAAATTGGTGGAAAGCGCACAAGCTGGCTAAAGGTGGGGATGTTTATATGACTACTTGTACATGGGCTGAGTTCCGCAACACTTTCTATAAGCAGTACTTTCCTGACTCTGAGCAACAACGGTTTGAAAGAGAGTATAACACCATCCATTAGAAGGAGAATGAGAATTCGAGGGAATACATGCAGCGGTTTTTGAGGCTTGCCAGTTTTGTCTGACCTATTGCTGGAGAAGCTAGCCGTCAGGCTAAGCATTTTAAATGGGGACTGAAAGGTTGGGTATTGGATCATCTCCTTAACACCGAGTTTGCGGATGTATCGGCTGTCAATGACGCAGCCCGCAATATCAAGATTTTCCATGAGGGTTCTGGTTACAACAAATGTAATCGTGATGGTGACCGGATTCATCCTAGAGCTCAGGGTAATGATAACAAGGGGTATTCTGGCAGGGGTCATGATTCGAGGGGACAAGTGGACAGGGGTTATGACCAACGGGGTCAGACAGGTAGAAACAATGATTACAGGCGTTCAGAGGCGAGGGGACAGGATAGCAGGTCCGCTGGTAGGAATAGGTATGATCGTCAAAATTAGGGTAACACTAACCAGCGTCAACACAGAGATCAGTCGACTCGGGGTTCACAGTCAGGTCATGCTACAAGTTCTTCGGTTCAGTAGAAGCTTGTTGAGGGTTTACAGTTGGCTTTACCTCCTCCTCCGCTTTGTCCTACTTGTGGTAAACCACTTCCGGGTCCGTGTCACAGAATTACTGGTGCTTGTTTCAACTGCGGTTCCACCAACCACAGAGTGAAGTATTGCCCGAAGAGAAACCCCTCTGCACTAGTGAACAGTATTACTTCGGGTCGTGTTTTTACTACCACACGTGATCAAGCAGCTGACACCTCAGGTACCATTACCGGAATTTTATATTTTGGAGATTTTACTGCTTTCGTATTATTTGATGGTGTGTGCTTATTCACACACCTTTTTGTTACCAAACTAAGACCAAAATGACCAAAAACTAACCAAAAATGCCAAAGATATTGTGTTTTTGTGTTGTGATCGTGCAGGGACGGATATTGCAAAAACAGGCATAATTGAGGCCAAAAAGACAGAAACGAGCATGAGATTTCAGAAATTGTCAAAAGCCGGAGCTTGGATGGGAATCAAAGCATAATGGAGCATTTTTGGATCGATTTGACACAATTTTGAAGAAAAACGAAGAAAAAGACAAAGTCAAGATCAAAGTCAATCCCGGGATGTGATGAGGGGGTGAGCGTGGAAAACCAAACTAAAACCTATAATCACACAAGTTACCCTCAACCAAGACAAAATTACCATTTTACCCTTCACCCAAAAACACAATTCCTAAATTACCCCTTTTACACCAAAAAGCTTAAACGAAAAAATCATTTTCAAAACCTTTTTCCAAAAACCATTTTCATAAAATCAATCTTTTTGTCAAAACATATTTTGTTAAAAACTTTTTAAGTTTGTATTATTATTATTATTATTATTATTATTATTATTATTATTATTATTATTATTATTATTATTATTATTATTATTATTATTATTATTATTATTATATATTAAAAAAAACTACAAAATATTTTTTGTCTTACAAATTTAGTTTTATTTTATACCTAATATTTTCTAAATCCTAAAATTAATATACCTAATCACCAATAATAAAACCTTAAACTACGTACACTAACCCAACTTACCCGTAGCCCACTTTATCACCTTGCAAGCCCAAGTCCACCAACACAAACCCAAAAGCTTAAACAAACAAACCCGACCCATTCCCAATTACACCTTATAACCCAGAAATAATAAAACCCTCCCTGCACCATGTTTTATCTTTGGTCAAACCATATACGGTCAAACAAACACCATCTTCTCCACCTTACCTGCTATTACCCACCAAGCCAAACCCCTCCTCCATTACTTTTCCTCTACAACACTCCATCCCACCTCCTCAAAAGCTCCCCCTTCACATGTTGCCTCCATGTCCAAGCTGGCAATCCTTTACACATATTTGATCAGACGGCTGAGACGCAATCTTTGGGACCAAGTTAGAATCAATGGCTCCAATTGATGCAGAGAAAGCACAAGGGACCATTTGCAATCCTCTCACTAAAGAAGCACACCAGAAACAGACAAGGCCCTCCTATCACAGTAGTATAAGTAGCACATGTAGCCAAATGTATAAGGCAATTAGGAAGTAGGTAATTAGAATTAGAGGTAGGTTTTAGTAGTAGTCAAAGGAGGGTTTTTAAGCTTTTATTTGTTTTTAAAATTTAAGTTTTCATATAATCTTTACTTTATTAATGAAAGTTTTAAGCTTATTACCCTACTCATCAATAGCTTATTATTATTATTATTATTATTATTTTTTTATTTAGTATGCTCAGTGTTCAGCTTATAAGTCTTTAACTCAAACTTTTATTGTTGCACTGTTTCATTTAGCCTTTACAAGCTTATTAGGAACAACTTATTCTCCCTGCTTAATTATAGTTTCTTATTGCTTATTCAGTCATTACTTAGCTTATTTATCATTTATATTTCAAGTTTTAGTTTAAAAATTGCATTTTTAGTTTACAAAGTTCATCAGGCACTCCCTAAAATAGTGTTTGGCACAATAAGATTCTAGGGATCTTAATCACTTTTGGTATTTTAGGATACTTGTAGCAGCTTTAGTTCAATCTTTTTAGTAGTTTCTTAGTTGATTTTACTATTTTCACCTCAATTTCTAGCTAAAGTTTGGATTCCTTAAGTTTCATGTTTTTAAATTAGTTACATAGCTCATAAGTGCAACCTTATCATTTAGGTGTTTTTAGTCGTGGTTTGTGTTTCATTGTGGTTTATTGTGTTTGTTTAACATCTCTTATAGTAGTAGTCTTTGGCAATTTTCCAATGTTTTACCCATTTCCATGTAACTACATCAGCAGCCTGCTGCCCCAAATCACCCATTTGACCCATTATTTTTTTTTTCTGATTTGCTGTCAAAAAAGTCGCCCATCAGCAAATTAGTTTCTTATTTTTCATTTCTTCGTTATAAGCCCGTTTTACGTAAAATTTGGTATGCATGTAAATGGGATGGTTTCCTAGTTACCTTTGACTTTTATGAATTTTTTTATAGAGCTTTCGGATGGCGTAAACACCTCCACAACCAGCAGACCAGCACTTGTTTTTGTTTTTTGTCCAAAAACTGTTTTGATTTTTATTTTTATTTTCTTCAATTTTAGTCCTTTTTACCTGAATTTTTGTTTGTAGCTTATTTGGTAGCATATGTAGTTGATGCTATTTTTTGTTTATTTTTTAGATTTTTTCTTAACAGCTTATTAGGCCCCCAAAGTAACCCATTTGAACCTTTTTTCTGCAGCCTAGAATAGATTATGCTAGTTTATTGCTTATTTTGTGCTTTTCACTTAGGTTTAATTGCTTTTACCTATTCCTATAGCTTATTTAGGTTTCCCATTAGTGCTCCTTAGCTTTAGTCTTCCCCTAGTTAGCTTGTTTTAGCCTCAAGCTAGTTTTTAAGTTCAATTTGATACTCCTCTTTGCTCTTTCCCTTAACTGTTGTAATTTTGTCTTTTAAACCTGCTTATTTACTGATTTTTATAAAAGATTGTAGTTACAAAAGTTGTTTATTTTTATGTTTTTAATAAGCTTGTACAAGAAAAAAGTTAAAAATAAAAAGTTTCCAAAATAAAAGGTGCACCAAGGGACTCGAACCCTGGTCACCCCTTTTCACAAACAGACACAAGCAAACTAACCCTACCGTCTGTGCTACTTATCTCTTTTTGTTAGACTTTAATAGTTTTTTTTGCTTAGCTTATTAATTAGAGTAGTTTCAGTTTTGCTTATTATCTGCTTATTACTACTGCTTATTCCATTGTAATATTTTTCCTTGCTTCTTATTAGTACATCAGACTTTAACAAAAAAATTCATAATTTTCAAATAAGTTTTAGTATTTTTTATCTTTTTATTTAGTTTATTTAGTAATTGATTCGTAATAAAAAAATATAAAAGCCAAAAAATATTTTTTCTTTTTTCCAAAATTTTCTTTTGTCATTAGGAACGTAGAAAAATCGTTTTTACACTCGTAGGACTAGTATAGCTTTAAATTCACGTTTTATTTTGCGTTTATGTTTTTCTTAAATTAACTTTCTCGTTGTTAAACTTAGCTTACGTATTAGGGTTCCCTAGCTTCCTATTATCATTCCCATTGTTTTTAAGTTTTAATTTTCATTACCTTGTTAGTATTCATATTTTAGTTTTGTTTATTTAATTCTTCATACGTTATTTTAATTTCTCGTTATTCCACAACACCAAATAATCAAATCAATCCTTACAAGCATTTTAGTCTCAAATCTGACACGATATCGCCCATTCACACATCGTTGGGACACGACCCGGGTAATCACTTACCCGGTATCACACACACACACACACACACACACACACACACACACACACATATATATATATATATATATATATATATATATATATATATATATATATATATATATATATATATATATATATATATATATATATATATATATATATATATATATTGTATTCACGAGTTTTTGCATGTCGCTCTTTTCGCAAAGGTTGATTAGCAAATTCCACTCACGTCTACTTTGTATTAATTTGATACGCACTAAAAAACGCAATCATTTGAAACGGGTGCTACACACTCCATTATATCTACCACATTTGCTAAGAAACTAAAACTTACCCCAACACCATTAACAAATCATGTATCCATGTCCACACCTATGAGAAACCATGTAATCGTTTATCGCGAATTTGTTAATTGTCCTCTACGCTTTGATGATCGTGTTCATCTGGAAAATCTGTTATATATATATATATATATATATATATATATATATATATATATATATATATATATATATATATATATATATATATATATATATTGTATTCACGAGTTTTTGCAAGTCGCCATTTTCACAAAGGTTGATTAGCAAATTCCACTCACGTCTACTTTGTATTAATTTGATACGCACTCAAAAATGCAATCAAAAGAGGTTGTGTTACGACAATATCGTTACGATTTTAACGAATAGTCACTTGTAGAACCTTCGTCAAGAAGTTATCGTTTTCAAAAAAGTATAAAACACAAAAATATTTTCCTTTTCTTTTGTATATATGTATCATAAAAAAAAATACAAAAACATTTTCCGTTTTTCTTGTTAAATAAAAATAAACAAAAAAAACAACCGTCGAGAACCAAGGCAGAATACTACCTAACTGGGGGTATGACCATTAATAAGTTCCCAAACCAAAGATTCAAAACTTGCCTTTGTATCACTTGCGTTTTGGAAAACTTTTAAACGATAAAAAAAAACTTTAAGAGGAATCGAAACGGTATAGGGCGATCCAACGAACTTCGCCCTAGCGAGAGATCCATTCTTCTCTCCCGCTCCTTTGTGCGTTTTTCTTTAAAAGTTAACCTTGCGTTTGTGATTATTGGTTTAAGTTCACAATTGTCTTTTTGAGTTGGTCTCGTTTTAATTGATGTGTTTTTTGAAAAACCCAAAAATAATCTTTGTCTCCTATACGTTTAATTCTTATCTTCTTATCCTCTTTACCGTTTAATTCTTTCTTCTCATCCATTGTTAATGTTTAATTCTTATGTCATCACTCGACTACAACTGTTTTCATTGTAAAGGTCCAGTGGATGACAATCTTCATTGTTACAAGTGCGCGTGTAGGCGGTGTGGGAGTGATATTAGAGATGGATTTTGTAAATTTTGCAAAGCAAATCCGAACGCTTTCAATGATTCTCAAAGTTTTCCCGACCACCCTCCACAACCCCAGCTATCTTCGTTTGATCAACATCATTGCTATATTTGTAGAGATCTCTTAGAAGATGGTTCACTTTGTAAACGATGTTTTTGCAAAGAATGTGGGTTTACCCACGGACTTTGTACTTGTTGCTGTTTTGAAATCGAAAATACATTCACGTGTCCAGATTTTCAAAACAATTTCAGTTACACTCCTTATAATTCATTTGAGTAAGAACCGTGCTATCAAGATTTCATTGAAACATCGTTTCAAAATACACCGAGTTTTTCTTGTGCAAATCGTGGGAGTCCTCATGACGATTATCAATGTCAATCATGGAGTCAAAATTACTATGAACCTAAACATTGTTCTAGTTTTGAACGTCCGTTTTTGACAAAGTCCAACCCCCACAGTATCTCGTCATTCATCAACATTCTCATGAAAAATCTATGGCAGAATTGCTAGCCGAAGAACGAGCAGCTCGCAACGAAGAATCTCTTGCAGAATTGTTGGCAAGAGAGCAAGCGGCTAAAAGATGTTCTCAATTTCTCAAGGCTACCATTTTCGATGAGGATGATGAGGACACCATTCAAATGAAGGAATACTTTGAGAATTCGTCAACTGCAATCACTCCCATTCATAAAACGCAAGAAGACAAGAGTATCGCAGAATTGCTAGTAGAGGAGCAGATGGAACGTATAAAAGCCATTTATGCTAGCAACGACGATGAAGAGGACGACTAAGAGAGTGTTATACCTTTGAAATATATTGTTTCTCAACTCCCTCAGTCTAATACAATCATATCCATCTTACCGACTATGGATCCCGAGGACTCTCTCATTATGGGGGATGAGCATCTTAGCACTATTCCTGAAAAGGAATCCAACGAATTCATAAAGTCTAGTGTTGAGAACCTTATCCCAACCCCAAGTGAGTCTGAGGATATATCCTACAGTGAATATGAGTGGTCATATTGTGATGATTATCCTCTTGACATTTCTGAGGATACTTCCGGGATTTTCTCTAATCCTCTTTTCAAATTTAACGATGATTTTTCCTCTAGTGATGACGAATCACTTTCGGATGAGGACGTTCCAAATGAAAGTATCAAAGTCTATTCGAACTCTCTTTTTGAATTTGATGATGAGTACGTTTCTATCTACGTAATCCTCTTTTTGATGGAGTATTAGAGAACGATGAGGTCAAAGACTCTATTGTTTCTAAACTTGATGATATGACTTCAAATCTTAATCCCGAGATTCATAAGGACATTCTTTTTCCCGACACATATGTGACTATTCCCTTAGAGGATCGCCATTATATTGATTTCACATATGTCGTTCGAGTTTTTCTGCCCTTCTTCACCTATACAGTGACTTGTCCTTTACTTCTCTCCTTCGGAAGTGAGGACACCAGTTTTGACCTCGGAATATCCATTTATCATTCTTTTGAGCCGGATGTATCTCATCGGAGTGGAACTTTCATTAAATCCAACGTTTATCCAAACATCTTGAATGAAAGTATTATGAAGATTTTCTCTTCCACTTGCTCCCCCATGGACCAATGAATTCGGGGTCGAGTCAAGCTAGTGACTCGGTTAACAAAAACATTGTCATTGCAGGGGTGACAACCCATGTTTCTATCTTCTTTCTATTTTCTAATAAATTAACGAGAAGGGGGCAACCTCTTCGGTGTCTTGTGTTTTGTGATTGGTGTGAATGTTCAGGATTTTCCCGATGTGTGGAGACTCTCGTGCTCGTGTTTTGTCTTTACTACACTCAAGTCTCATTCATCAGTGCCCAAAGAAGTCTAGTATCCAAAAATCTTATTGACTAACGTTATCTTTTGGCATAATTAATAAACGGCCTTAGATATTACGTAGGATGACCCTTTTAATTTGAAACATAGGACAATGTTTAACTTTAGTCTGGGGGGGGGGGGGGGGGGGTTAACTTCGATTTGATTTGACTTGCACATTCATATAGCCGTTTACTCATGCAACCCCGTTTTTCTTGGGAAAAAAAAATGAAAAAATGATAAGAAAATTACAAAAAAAAAATGAGAAAAATTGAAAATTTTTGAAAAAATATAATAAGTTTTGACATCTTATTTGACTTTCCGTTGGGTAGAGTAGGAATAGAAATTTTGACTTGACCAGGCACATTGAGCCCTAGTTTGTTGTAACCACCGGTAAATTTACACTTAAATTAAACAAATACTTATTTATTTTCCACGTCAAATTTCTTTTTTTTTTAAGATTAAACATCTTATCACAACTACGAACTAATTCGACGTAACTCACATTCCTAATAAACATTCTGACTAGCATCAAATGTCTTAAGTGTACTTCAAATAAACATTCCTCATATGTCAAGTATAAAAAGTTTTCAACTTTTATTTACCACTTTACAATTTTTCGTTAATGTATAGTTATTAAACGTTCAAACTAAACGTTAGCCATTTAAAGTTTTAACGAAACTTTTTCGATTATTAAACTAACTATTAACTTCTATTTATTAACACTTATTTATTTTTAAGTTTAAATAACTGATGAGTGCTTAAACACTCATCATTTTTTGTCTAATCTGAACTGCAAAACATACAAAAACACTCAGAAATGCATCAAAATACTAAAAATATTTCAAAATTGTGTTTTATATGTTTTAGATACAAAATGAGCAAAAACAAATTAAAAACGCACAAAGTTTGCAAAATTGGCAATTTCAGTCCCCCAACTTTCATAAAATACAAAACTAGTCCCTGGATATTCAAAATATAGAAAATTATCACCAAAGGTCCTTTTGAAATCATAAGTTGTCATATTTTGTCCTTTGGTGAAAAATTGGAAAAGTTTTGGAAAATTGCAGTTTAGTCCCTGGAGTTTCAGATTTTGGCAGAATTGGTCCTTGGTGGGATATTTTTGGATGAAAAATCATTTTTAGTCCTTGGAAGTTCAAAAATGTTCAAATTTGGTCCTTGGATAAAAGATTTTACAAAATGGCAAGTTTAACCCCTAAACTTTGGAAAAATGTCAATTTTGGTCCTCGGGGTTCAAATTTTGGAAAATTGTAAATTTGGTCCTTATGATTTTCAAACTTGTCAATAGTGGTCCTTATAATAAAATTTGGAAAGAATCACAGCAGGCCCCTATGTTTGTCAGAATTACATAAATGGTCCTTGTGATTATATACAAATGCCAAATGGACCCTTACTATTATTTCTACCCAAAACAAACCCCAATAATCCAAACCTGATCCAAACAACACAACCCCCAGCCCACTTCCTAAACCCACAGCCCACCAAAGCCCACTCCTAAAACTAATAACACCCCGTTTTGACTTCAGTCAAACCTCAACACCCGGACCACTGTTCACCTTCCTCAATCCCCCATTTCCAGCTTCATGTCCCCTCCTTCACCTCTCACTTTATCACCTAAACAACCAACCCTCATTAATAACTTCACCTACATTCAACCCCCCTCCTCCCCTCATTTATTACCACACCAAACCCCGCCAACTGCCATGTGGAACTTTTCCCGCCAAATCCATTTTAAACGGTTGAGATCAAAGCAAGCCATCCAATGGCTGTGATTCAAGTGGGAAAAGCAAAGGAACACTCCAGGACTATAAAAGAAAGAAAAAGAAGGAAGATGAAGCAGTAGTTAGGTTTTATTTTTCTCTTAGTGTAGTTTTTAGGTCGATCTTATGTAATTTAAGTTTCTAGTTATTGAAACTAGTTTAAAAAGCTTGTCCTCAGTTCTATTAATGTAATTCAATTTTTATTTAAGCTTATTTTCAGTATATCTTTGCATTTTTAGTTTTTGCCATTTTTTATGAAAATCTAAATTTTACTTAATTGTTGTTAAAAGTGATTGGCATCTGTTTTATTAAGTCACCATAAGTTAGTAGAACTTATTTAAACCTTAATTTTTCAGTGTTGCTCAGTTTCCTTTAAAAAACCAAAAAATACTCAAAAATAGAAAAAATAAAAGGAAAATAAAAAAAATAGCTTCAAGGCAAAAGGAACAAGGTTCATTGGAGATTTTGGATGTGCATGGGATTAGTAACCTCAGGGGAGGTGTAGGGGTGTTCATTTTTTATTTTGAGCACAAGGATTGTTGTAAGTTCCATTTCAGTTTTTATTATTATTTTTCATATTTTGTTATGATTAGTTATGGTTGTTCTTTGTTATTGATTTCTGCTAAATTATGTTTATCCTTGGTTAGTAATAGTTTACTTGTAGATTTTATGGCCTAAATCAGTGATCATCTCTGAAAAATACCCAATCTGTCCCATAAGGGAGTGTTTGGCTCAGGGATGCTCACTGAGTTCCTTTGAGTTGGAGTGCAAGTTTTTAATTCAAAACAGTCTTTTAGGTTCATCTAAGCTTAGTTCAATCATTATCTTGGTCATTTAATCATCAGAAGTCAAAATCACCATCAAAATTCCATGACAGTTAACTGTCATGATTTCTAGGTTCCAAATCCAATCCAATCTTTAAAAAAAGTGTTTAATTTAGCTTATTGAAGTCTTATTGTAGCTTATTTTCATGTTTACAGTAGAATAGAAGTAATCAAAACTCAAAAAAGTCAAATTGTTTGTGTTATGTGAAAAAGTGAAAATAGCACCTTTCAGATTTTTCTAAAAATTCCCATATTTATTTTGAATTTTGTGTTAGCTTTCATAGCTTGATACTTGTTTCATTAGATAGCCTACCTGCTCATCTTTGAGATTCCATTATTCTAGTATTTTTGTGATTTTTGTATTGAGTCCTACACAGCCCCAAAGTCACTTGCAGGGCAATGCTATGCCCTGCTACACAGATAAGCAGCCCAACACCTCACTTTCATGCCATCTCATGGTCTACACAGTGGGCCCCACAATGAGCTTATTGGATTTTTGAGAAGCCAATAAGCCCATCTTCAAGTATCTGGGTTTACTTTGGGTTTGAACCCCATTTGATAGGGCTGCAAAAGCCACAAACCTTGTCCCTTAACTGTATTGGCTGTTTGGTATTTGGTTTTGCTTAATCAGATTTTTAGCTTATTCAGGGTACGAATTTAGTCTTTCTATCTTATCACTAGTCCCTTGAGCATGTTTCTACCCAATTCCACCCCTGGTTTTCAGCTTTGAGCTTATTTCAAGCTTATAGCTTAGACACTTGACCAAAGTCAACTGTCTAAGAAATAAGCACTTGTTGTGCTTATTTCTGAGTTCCACCAAGTTTGATTTTACAAAAGTTTCATTTTTTAAGTTATAAAATAGTTTTGTAAAGAAAAAAATCCAAAAAAGTCAAAGTAATTTTAAGTGATAGTTTCTATTTAATTTTATTTAATTTTAATTTTCATTTTTATATTTTTATTAAGTACTAGTCATTTTTATATTTTTATTAATTACCTCTTATATTAAAGTATATATAGTAATTTTCTCATATTTTTATTTCATCATTTAGTAATTATTAGAATTAATTTTAGTTTTATTAATTATTAATTAATATTAAGTTTTAAATAGCATAATTAGTTTTTGTTAAGTAAAACCTAATTTTTATATTTTTCCTAGCTTTTATATAATGTAAAATATTTTTAGAAATTTTCTTAGAATTTTTACTGTTCATTTAGTATTTTTATTAATTTAAAATACTTTAATTAAGTAATTAATAATTAATTAGTAATTAATTAATAGAAAATCTACAAAAAGACAAAAATACATATTTTTATTTTTAAAACTTATTTTTAGTTATTTTATAATTTTAGAAATTTTATTTTCATTTTTCTAGTGTTTAAATAATATTGTATTATATTTAAGTTGTTTAAATATTAATAATTAGTAATAATTAGTAATTAATTAATATTAAATAATTAATTATGTTAAAATTTATTTTCTTTTTCTAAAAATTTTCTTTTATCTTGTAGTTTGTAAAAAAGTCATTTTCACCCCCTGGGGGTTTTCCGAATTCAGTTTTCACTTTTTATTTCGTACGTTTACGTTTTATTTAAACGTGAACGTACGCGTTTTAAGTTTTAAACGTTTCTGATTTTTGTAACTTTCCCGTATTATTCATATAGCTCATTTAAGCTATTTCTTTGTAGATTCCTTAGCTTAACCAATCTCAAACCCCTTTCCTGTCCAGATTCACTCGATCACAGAACCGTTTCATAACCATTCACACCTCGTCGGGACATAACGACCCGGGGAAACACTATATTCCGCGGAGCATTGACTCTAGGCTGTTTGACCATCTTGACCACATCCGTGGTTGAATTTGATTGACGGTTTAGAACCAATCAATTTTTGGCGCCGCTGCCGGGGAGGTTGTGTGCATTTTCTAAACGGTTTTTCTAATTAGTGATTTTGGAATTCGTTCCATTGTACATTTATCGATCCTTTGTTCATAATTTCTTATTTTCAAAACAAAACCGTTCCTGAAAACTTTTTAAACTCAATTTTCAATGAACACAAAAAACACAAAAACATTTTCTTTCTCATTTGTACAAAATGTATTTCCAAAAACCCAAAAATATTCTCCTTTACCCTCTCACATATTTGATTCTTCATTCCTACCCCTCCCAAACCTTTTGATTCTTTCTATGTCTCATCCACACTTTCTGGTTTGCCAGTGGTGTGGTAGTTCTTATAATGGTGGCAATTGCCCCAGTTGTGGCATGGTAGAGTCAGGAAACGGGTCTGTCTATAACCAGAATCCCTATTCCTATCATGACACCACTGATTCATTCCACCAGCTGCCACACCATCAGTCTCAGCAATTTTACTGTTGTGAGTACTGTGGTGGTTCACACTACAGTTCTGATTGTCAATCGGGAAACACGCTTGTCTATGAGCAGTTTCCTGATTACAATTATGACTTAAGCACATACGACTCACAGCCACATCAGTTTTACTGTTGTGAGTATTGTGGAGGTCCACACACTAGCTCTGATTGTCAAACAGGGAATCCATTTCCTTGTAACAATTACGACTATTCGTATTCAGACCCACCTCCACAGTACCAAATAACCCAAGCAACTCCTCTTGTTACTGGGCAAGACATTTTAATAGAGGCTCTTGAGATATTGAAAGAACTTAAGGAGGAGTTGGCTACTTCATCGTTTCAAAGCTCTCGTGAGAAATCTATGGCAGAATTACTTGCAGAAGAACGAGCAACTAGAAACGAATTGAGCAAGGAAGAATTGCTAGTCTTAGAACAAGCAGCTAAAACACGTGCCATATTTCGCCGTGCTGCTCTTCTCGACGATGATGATGATGAAGTTACCCTTGATTTTTCTAAATTTTGTACGGGTTCATCAAATTCATCATTTGTGATTCCTTCCATTGAAAATCAGGGAGAAAATAATGAGACGGAGAAATTACTAGCAGAAGATCAAATGGAACTCATACAATCCATGAATGCTAGCTCCTCTCCACTCCCTCAGTTTGTTATCACACCCGAAGTTCACACTCACTCTCTGATCATGGGGGATGAGCATCTTAGCATTGTTCCTAATAAGGAATCAGACGAATTAATAAAGTCTAGTGTTGAGATCCTTATCCCAATCCCGAGAGAGTCACAGGGAACTTTGGATCATGTGTGTGATTTACCTTCCCCCATTGAGTGTCCTAAAGATCAATTTGAGACTTTCTCAGATTTTAGCGATGATTGTACATCTTATGGAGACATCGAGTATGTTGAGGCATTAGTTTCACATTCTGATGCTGATCATCTTCTTGAGGAGTTCGCTGATGAACTTGCTCACATCAATCCACTTTCATTGGAAAGTGATGATGGTCTCCTTGACTTCGAAGCCGATCTGGGAGAAATTGAAAGTCTCCTATATCATGATCCATCACTCACTTCTGATCCTGACAGTCCAATAGAGAATGTTAATCTCTTTGTTCCCGAAACATTCAATACTACTCTCACCAATCCTCTATTTGAATTTGAATCTGAATTCACTTTGATTTCTGATAATCCACTCTTTGATATTCAGAACGAGGATTGTGATGAGTTTATATCGGAACATGAATTCACAAAGTCACATCTTGTGAATAATTCTCTTCATGAGGAGTTCTCCGGTGAACTCACTCATCATATCATGACTCCTCCGGAGTTTGATATCCCGGGGGGAGATGCACTCAATCATGAGAATTTGCAAATTCCCACCCACCCTCCCGGGTTGTTTACGAGCTTTACCTTTGAAATCCAAACTCAGGCTACGGAGCCTGCTCTCAAGGAAGAAGATCAAATCATGTTTTTTATCATGATTTTCTTCCTTTTCTTCACCTATAAGGTGACTTTTTCTCTTCTTCAATCCTTCGGGAATGAAGACACTATATTTGATCCCGGCATTTTCATGTATCATTATCTTGAGCCGGGATTATATCTCATCGGTGTGGAAGTTTCACGTGCTTCATATGTTTGTCCAAACATTTTGAATGAAAGTCCGATTGAGATTGTCTTTTCCACATCATGCTTCCCCAAGGACAAATGAATTCGGGGTCGAGTCAAGCTAGCGACTCGGTAAACAACAGTAGCATGCTTATAGGGTTTTCACCCTAAGTGTGGGGGAGTCCCCCATGCTATGGTTACAAGAGTGAAAAACAAAATGGTGTTTTCCACGCTTAGCTTGTAATGTTGCCCTTTTACGTTCAAAATGTCGGCATAATAGCTGGGATTTTGAATATTGAGGACAATATTCATGCTAAGTGTGGGGGGTATTTCGCTATTCTAGCAAATTTTATCACATTTTACTATATAATACCCCCGTTTTAGCCAAAATTTCAAAAATTTTAAAAAATTTTCACTGGTGCTTCAAAATTTTTGTGGTAATCAGTCCGCCTTGTCTAACCGAACAAAGGGATTGGCTAGTCCAGGAGCAAACGGCTCTTGGTAAAGACATCTCAAACCCGTTTACGGCTTGCAATTTGCCCAAAATTGTATGGTTCCTCAACTCCCCAAAAACAAATGAGTTGGCTAGCCCGCAAGATTATGGCTTGTGGTAAAGGCAATGGAAAATCCATAATTGGTAATCAGCTCACCAAGATGTTGACTATTCCATCAAGAGTTGGCTAGTCCAGAAGCAAACGGCTTTTGGTAAAGACTAATCAAATCCATTGACAGCTGGTGGTTTGCTCAAAATCACACGGTTATCAGGTGTGCCACAGTTCTTACACCTGGCTACTCCAGAAGTGATGGCTTTTGGTAAAGAGTTTAAAATCCATCAAGTTTTCAAAACAGTATTGCTAGGGACTAGCAATAGTTTAGTGTGGGGGTTTGATGAGTGCTCAAACACTCATCATTTTTGGTCTAATCTGAACTGCAAAACATACAAAAACACTCAGAAATGCATCAGAATACTAAAAATATTTCAAAATTGTGTTTTATATGTTTTAGATGCAAAATGAGCAAAAACAAATGAAAAACGCACAAAGTTTGCAAAATTGGCAGTTTCAGTCCCCCAACTTTCATAAAATTACAAAACTAGTCCCTGGATATTCAAAATATAGAAAATTATCACCAAAGGTCCTTTTGAAATCATAAGTTGTCATATTTTGTCCTTTGGTGAAAAATTGGAAAAGTTTTGGAAAATTTCAGTTTAGTCCCTGGAGTTTCAGATTTTGGCAGAATTGGTCCCTGGTGGGATATTTTTGGATGAAAAATCATTTTTAGTCCTTGGAAGTTCAAAAATGTTCAAATTTGGTCCTTGGATAAAAGATTTTACAAAATGGCAAGTTTAACCCTTAACTTTGGAAAAATGTCAATTTTGGTCCTTGGGGTTCAAATTTTGGAAAATTGTAAATTTGGTCCTTATGATTTTCAAACTTGTCAATAGTGGTCCTTATAATAAAATTTGGAAAGAATCACAGCAAGCCCCTATGTTTGTCAGAATTACATAAATGGTCCTTGTGATTATATACAAATGCCAAATGGACCCTTACTATTATTTCTACCCAAAACAAACCCCAATAATCCAAACCTGATCCAAACAACACAACCTCCAGCCCACTTCCTAAACCCACAGCCCACCAAAGCCCACTCCTAAAACTAATAACACCTCGTTTTGACTTCAGTCAAACCTCAACACCCAGACCACTATTCACCTTCCTCAATCCCCCATTTCCAGCTTCATGTCCCCTCCTCCACCTCTCACTTTATCACCTAAACAACCAAACCTCATTAATAACTTCACCTACATTCAACCCCCCTCCTCCCCTCATTTATTACCACACCAAATCCCACCAACTGCCATGTGGAACTTTTCCCGCCAAATCCATTTTAAACGGTTGAGATCAAAGCAAGCCATCCAATGGCTGTGATTCAAGTGGGAAAAGCAAAGGAACACTCCAGGACTATAAAAGAAAGAAAAAGAAGGAAGATGAAGCAGTAGTTAGGTTTTATTTTTCTCTTAGTGTAGTTTTTAGGTCGATCTTATGTAATTTAAGTTTCTAGTTATTGAAATTAGTTTAAAAAGCTTGTCCTCAGTTCTATTAATGTAATTCAATTTTTATTTTAGTTTATTTTCAGTATATCTTTGCATTTTCAGTTTTTGCCATTTTTTATGAAAATCTAAATTTTACTTAATTGTTGTTAAAAGTGATTGGCATCTGTTTTATTAAGTCACCATAAGTTAGTAGAACTTATTTAAACCTTAATTTTTCAGTGTTGCTCAGTTTCCTTTAAAAAACCAAAAAATACTCAAAAATAGAAAAAATAAAAGGAAAATAAAAAAAATAGCTTCAAGGCAGAAGGAACAAGGTTCATTGGAGATTTTGGATGTGCATGGGATTAGTAACCTCAGGGGAGGTGTAGGGGTGTTCATTTTTTATTTTGAGCACAAGGATTGTTGTAAGTTCCATTTCAGTTTTTATTATTATTGTTCATATTTTGTTATGATTAGTTATGGTTGTTCTTTGTTATTGATTTCTGCTAAATTATGTTTATCCTTGGTTAGTAATAGTTTACTTGTAGATTTTATGGCCTAAATCAGTGATCATCTCTGAAAAATACCCAATATGTCCCATAAGGAAGTGTTTGGCTCAGGGATGCTCACTGAGTTCCATTGAGTTGGAGTGCAAGTTTTTAATTCAAAACAATCTTTTAGGTTCATCTTAGCTTAGTTCAATCATTATCTTGGTCATTTAATCATCAGAAGTCAAAATCACCATCAAAACTCCATGACAGTTAACTGTCATGGTTTCTAGGTTCCAAATCCAATCCAATCTTTAAAAAAAGTGTTTAATTTAGCTTATTGAAGTCTTATTGTAGCTTATTTTCATGTTTACAGTAGAATAGAAGTAATCAAAACTCAAAAAAGTCAAATAGTTAGTGTTATGTGAAAAAGTCAAAATAGCACCTTTGAGATTTTTCCAAAAATTCACATATTTATTTTGAATTTTGTGTTAGCTTTCATAGCTTGATACTTGTTTCATTAGATAGCCTACCAGCTCATCTTTGAGATTCCATTGTTCTAGTATTTTTGTGATTTTTGTACTGAGTCCTACACAGCCCCAAAGTCACTTGCAGGGCAATGCTATGCCTTGCTACACAGATAAGCAGCCCAACACCTCACTTTGATGCCATTTCATGGTCTATACAATGGGCCCCACAATGAGCTTATTCACTTTTTGAGAAGCCAATAAGTTCATCTTCAAGTATCTGGGTTTACTTTGGGTTTTGAACCCCATTTGATAGGGCTGCAAAAGCCACAAACCTTGTCCCTTAACTGTATTGGCTGTTTGGTATTTGGTTTTGCTTAATTAGCTTTTTAGCTTATTCAGGGTACCACTTTAGTCTTTCTAGCTTATCACTAGTCCCTTGAGCATGTTTCAACCCAATTCCACCCCTGGTTTTCAGCTTTGAGCTTATTTCAAGCTTATAGCTTAGACAGTTGACTAAAGTCAACTGTCTAAGAAATAAGCACTTGTTGTGCTTATTTCTGAGTTCCACCAACTTTGATTTTACAAAAGTTTCATTTTTTAAGTTATAAAATAGTTTTGTAAAGAATAAAATCAAAAAAAGTCAAAGTAATTTTAAGTGATAGTTTCTATTTAATTTTATTTAATTTTAATTTTAATTTTCATTTTTATATTTTTATTAAGTACTTGTCATTTTTATATTTTTATTAATTACCTCTTATATTAAAGTATTTATAGTAATTTTCTCAGATTTTTATTTCATCATTTAGTAATTAATAGAATTAATTTTAGTTTTATTAATTATTAATTAATATTAAGTTTTAAATAGCTTAATTAGTTTTTGTTAAGTAAAACCTAATTTTTATATTTTTCCTAGCTTTTATATAATGTAAAATATTTTTAGAAATTTTCTTATAATTTTTACTATTCATTTAGTATTTTTCTTAATTTAAAATAATTTAATTAAGTAATTAATAATTAATTAGTAATTAATTAATAGAAAATCTACAAAAAGACAAAAATACATATTTTTATTTTTAAAACTTATTTTTAGTTATTTTATAATTTTAGAATTTTATTTTCATTTTTCTAGTGTTTAAATAATATTGTATTATATTTAAGTTGTTTAAATATTAATAATTAGTAATAATTATTAATTAACTAATATTAAATAATTAATTAGTGTTAAAATTTATTTTCTTTTTCTAAAAATTTTCTTTTATCTTGTAGTTTGTAAAAAAGTCATTTTCACCCCCTGGGGGTTTTCAGAATTCAGTTTTCATTTTTTATTTCGTACGTTTACGTTTTATTTAAACGTGAACGTACGCGTTTTAAGTTTTAAACGTTTCTGATTTTTGTAACTTTCCCGTCTTATTCATATAGCTCATTTAAGCTATTTCTTTGTAGATTCCTTAGCTTAACCAATCTCAAACCCCTTTCCTGTCCAGATTCACCCGATCACAGAACCGTTTCATAACCATTCACACCTCGTCGGGACATAACGACCCGGGGAAACACTATATTCCGCGGAGCATTGACTCTAGGCTGTTTGACCATCTTGTGTCACCTATAAGGAACGTGTATATGTTTTGAATCATTCAAACAAGGTAACAAGATTACATGAACTTCAAGAGGACACATTACCTCCTCTTCTTCTACCTTTGGCGAATATTTCGACACATATGCTATTTTTTTTTTAACCTTTCAAACCAAGTAACAATCTTTTATGAACACCATGCTTCATACTTTCTTAAACAAGTGTTATAGGTTATAACCATTCGTTGAATGCAACTATACCTTTTATGGCTGTAAATACGATCAAACTAGCATACATACATTTCATCCCATCTTTTGCTTTCAAGCTCAAAATACTTTTCCTCATTCTTATTTCACAAATAAATTCTCACAACCTCTCATCTCCTGCTGTTGTTGTCGTACCATCATCAACACCAAACCACACCATTATTTTGTTATTTATTTGGTCCTTGTGATCTCTAGTAAACAACGTCATCTCATCTTGATTCACATGGGTTCACGACGGGAATCGCTAGAGTTTCTCGTGATCGTGTTTGGTTTCGAGTTCAGTTTCGATTTATGTTGTTCTACTTTTGGTTAGCGGCCTTGAGGTATATATATTGAACTATAATATTAGTCCTTAATCATGTATTACATTTAAATATCATGTTAAGAAATATTGTTATACTATATTATATGCAAGTTAACTTTTGTAAATTTAAGAACAAAGAAACAGGTCTTAATATAAAAATAGATTGTCAATGACAATTTTTCATATAAACAGTCGACGTGATCTATATGTTCGGCTTATTTTGGGTTTAAAGGTTTTACTTATTTTACAAACCAAACGTCTTTCTTTGATCAAGATTTAAAACCAAAAGCTAAAAGCTAGATACTAAACTATATAAGCCACTTTAATAAGCAACTGACTAAGTTTATAAAACACACAAAACGAGGTATTTCTATTCCGATTCATCAAAAAGTTAAAACATGAAAGTTGTCCAGAACGATGTTTTCTTTAAATACTCATGTACACGGGTCCCAAAAACGCACAACAATAGCTGTAGGTGCGGACTATTTTTAAACCTGACATTTGAATTTCCAAAAATCTTTTCTTAAACGACCTAGTTTCCGAACTTCATAATTTACCAAACTTGAAAAACTTCACTATTAACTTATAAGGGTCATAAAAATATTGCAAGGCCCGTTGATATTTAACATCCTTTTGGGCCTGTCGCTCACCGAAACCGAAACAATATATTTCTTTTATTAAGAAAACGAACCAACCCCTCCACTTTGGACGATTATTGCAAGCAAACCACACAAACTTAGGAACTCTAGTTTGCACCATTAGAAAGGTCACCTAGCAAACTTTTGAAAAGATAAAGAACGTTGAATAAACATTGAACAAATTTATCTAAAACTAAGCTCGTTTTTGTCTCGAAACATATACTAAAAATACTATTATAATTATTTTTGAAAAACTAAAGGTGTATATTTCGTAATAAATGAAAGTTGGAGTGTTCTTGGGCCAGAAATGTAATTTTTATAAATTAATTAGTACAAGGGCTGTTTTTGTCAATAACTCATAGTTGAGGGTATAAAATATCATTTTTCAAACTACAAGGGTAAAAAATGTAATATTTTTATATAAATTCCAATAATATATTTTTGAGAATATGTTTTATCACATTTAAACGACTCGGGTTATTTTATAAAACGTATATATATAATAGTTATACGTCGGGAACGAGTTTTTATTAAACTTATATATGAAATATATTTAACGTTATAACGATTAAGGACTTGTAATAAAAACTTATATATACGTAATATATCGAAATCGAATAACAAACCATAAATAGGAAAAATAGTAAAATCTACATACGAATAACTTTTTTTCGAGTTATAATAACTAAAAGAATAATCTTTAAGAAAATCATTACGATTATAGATATTAAAATCACATATAAGTAAATACGAATACTAAAAACTTGACATAATCAACTCAGGTTTCGTATTGGAGACGTTTATCAACTTTGTTTAAGTTGTTTTCCATTCAGACTACCGTATCATTAAAGGTGAGTTCATAGTCCCACTATTTTTTATACGTTTTTCAAACTTGTGGGGAGATACATGCTACAAAACTGAACACAAATATTTTATGTATGCTATCCTGATCTCCTATTGCCTAAGTTAAACGTTTTGCCATTAAAAGTCCCTCATATCATGAACCATTAATCACTTGCGAGTGAACGCGAATATAATGAATAGATCTATTGGCAGTTGACGCCCCATTTGTGTCGCTGGATAAGTGGCCAAATGCATTATATTTGAAGAACAATAGGATGTTGGCAAGCTCCTACTCGAGGGCTCTGTTACTCACATTATTATTATAATGTTAGCAACGTTACATTATAGCTCATTACTATAATGTCCAAACTGTTAAGGTTTGAGTTCATGAGGCTTAGTGCAGTACGCTGTGTTGCAATACTTCGTTTTATATCTATTTAACTTGTGTTCAACTATTACTTACTTATAAACACTGTGGATTCACTCAACCTTTGTGTTGATATTTTTAGCATGTTTATCTCAGGTCCATAATAAACAAGGATAGCTTGGAAGAGCATGGATACGGAAGGAAGGCTAAAATTTTATTATTCTTTGATCAAGTATTTAACAAATTGTAAAACTACTGGGATCTCATTTTGTAAACTCTGATATTTGAATAATAAAATTTCTAAAACAACTCAATTAGAGATTGTTTTCCTATTATTATAACTGTTGTGCCGTCGAGTAACACCCAGCTTTAATTTCCGCTGCGTATCCCAAATTTGAGGGTGTTACACTTGTTCCCTTAACTCATTTAGGCTAAGCGTCCGCAAATCTCATTTCTTGAGGTAGTGACCATCCGAGTACTAGATTAATTGACTAATCGCGCCAGCGAGCTAGTGTGTGACTTGGTGACCATCCGTTATGCAAATAACGTGCCAGCGAGCCAAGAAGTGCACTAGTGACCATCCGTTAGTTGAAGCGTCGAAATACTCGTGCCTGCGAGCTAATAATATAGAGTTTATTTAGAAGTTAGATGCTAAACATGGAGTAGTTGGTTCTCTTTAGAGCTCATCATAGGTACTTGTGGGTTTTTGCTCCCACAAAATTGTCTCACCCTATATCTGTAATAATAATAATTAAAGACATTATGTTTTGACGAAACTTAGTTCTTTATCTTCTTAAGAGAAACCTTGTTTTAAAAATTGGGTACACATCAAGGTCGTGTAATAAATTCTATGAGCTGCAATTCTAAAAACGGGACTTTGAACCTCTTTTCAGAAATATGTGAGGTCTTGATCTAAAACCTTTAGGACCTCATTTCAGGAACGTCTAGAGTGGAAATACCCCATGATATGTAGGAAAAGAATAAGAGTGATTAGTGCTTAAGTATTAGACAAAAGTTGAAGGCGTGTGAGGTGCATGTGCAGGGTCCTAGACCAGATACATGAGGTGCACGTGTATTTCTCCTCTACTAATGTCTATGAGTCTATATGAATCCCAAATCCTTGATGTGGACCTCATTTTTAAAGCAGTGATTCTCGAGAAAAGATAGAAAACTACATAGCGTCTTAATATGGTATCTTTATCGAAATAAAAATTATCAAAATGAGAAACTATGAAGAAATTCATATCTCAACAAAAATAAAATAAATAGAGGAAAATAGGAAAATGGGAGCCAGAAGTTATTACACAAGTAACTTCCATGAGTAGTGTTAGCATCTAACTTGTAATTAAGCTATGACTTCGTTTTTACGTTTAGCATGGGAACTCGTGAAAAATCAGGGACGATGAATTCTATCCGTATGGACACTTTTCTATGAGCTGTGTTTCTTACTCTGTTACCTTGAACGTTATTGAAAAAGATAATGAAAGTCATCATCCCGTCACACAATAAGTGTAAAAAGTACATAAATAGTAGCGTAGGAAATAAGAGTTGAAAAACGGGGTGTTCTCAAGAATAAATAATTTTGTATTCTTTTTTGAACAAATTGCTACATCTTCAATGTTAGTAAAAAGAGTTATGAAAGTTATTTATCTCGTAGGGCGTGAATTGATCCCAACACGACAATACCCTAGTCTGGGGGATTTTGGTGTGTGCTTATTCACACACCTTTTTCTTACCCAAACTAAGACCAAAATGACCAAAAACTAACCAAAAATGCCAAAGATATTTTGTTTTTGTGTTTGTGATCGTGTAGGGACGGATATTGCAAAAACAGGCATAATTGAGGCTAAAAAGACAGAAACGAGCACGAGATTTGAGAAATTGTCAAAAGCCGGAGCTTGGATGGGAATCAAAGCATAATGGAGCATTTTCGGATCAACTTGACACAATTTTGAAGAAAAACAAAGAAAAAGACTAAAAGTCAAGATCGAAGTCAATCCTGGGATGTGATGAGGGGGTGAGCGTGGAAAACCAAACCAAAACCTATAATCACACAAATTACCCTCAACCAAGACAAAATTACCATTTTACCCTTCACCCAAAAACACAATTCCTAAATTACCCTTTTTACACCAAAAAGTTTAAACGAAAAAATCATTTTCAAAACCTTTTTCCAAAAACCATTTTCCTAAAATCAATCTTTTTGTCAAAACATTTTATTTTGTTAAAAACTTTGTAAGTTTGTATTATTATTATTATTATTATTATATAAAAAAAAACTACAAAAATATTTTTTGTCTTACAAATTCAGTTTTATTTATTACCTAGTATTTTCTAAATCCTAAAATTAATATACCTAATCACCAATAATAGAACCTTAAACTACCTACACTAACCCAACTCACCCGTACCCCACTTCATCACCTTGCAAGCCCAAGTCCACCAACACAAACCCAAAAGCTTAAACAAACAAACCCGACCCATTCCCAATTACACCTTATAACCCAGAAATAATAAAACCCTCCCTGCACCACGTTTTATCTTTGGTCAAACCATATACTTTCAAACAGACACCATCTTCTCCACCCTACCTGCTATTACCCACAAAGCCAAACCCTTCCTCCATTACCTTTCCCCTGCAACACTCCATCCCACCTCCTCAAAAGCTCCCCTTCAGATGTTGCCTCTATGTCCAAGCTGGAAATCCTTTACACATATTTGATTAGACGGCTGAGATGCAATCTTTGGGACCAAGGTAGAATCAATGGCTCTAATTGATGGAGAGAAAGCACAAGGGACCATTTGCAATCCTCTCACTAAAGAAGCACACCAGAAACAGACAAGGCCCTCCTATCTCAGTAGTATAAGTAGCACATGCAGCCAAATGTATAAGGCAATTAGGAAGTAGGTAATTATAATTAGAAGTAGGTTTTAGTAGTAGTCACAGTAGGGTTTTTAAGTTTTTACTTGTTTTTAAAATTTAAGTTTTCATGTAATCTTTACTTTATTAATGAAAGTTTTAAGCATTCTTTAAATTCCAAAGTTTTCATTTACAGTTATTCAGCTTACTACCCTACTCATCAATAGCTTATTATTATTTATTTTTAATATTTGTTTAGTATGCTCAGTGTTCAGCTTATAAGTCTTTAACTCAAACTTTTATTGTTACATTGTTTCATTTAGCCTTTACAAGCTTATTAGGAACAACTTATTCTCCCTGCTTAATTATAGTTTCTTATTGCTTATTTAGTCATTACTTAGCTTATTTATCATTTATATTTCAAGTTTTAGTTTAAAAATTGCATTTTTAGTTTACAAAGTTCATCAGGCACTCCCTAAAAGAGTGTTTGGCACAATAGGATTCTAGGGATCTTAATCACTTTTGGTATTTTAGGATAATTGTAGCAGCTTTAGTTCAATCTTTTAGTAGTTTCTTAGTTGATTTTACTATTTTCACCTCAATTTCTAGCTAAAGTTTGGATTCCTAAAGTTTCATGTTTACAAATTAGTTACATAGCTCATAAGTGCAACCTTAGCATTTAGGTGTTTTTAGTTGTGGTTTGTGTTTCATTGTGGTTTATTGTGTTTGTTTAACATCTCTTATAGTAGTAGTCTTTGGCAATTTTCCAATGTTTCACCCATTTCCATGTAACTACATCAGCAGCCTGCTGCCCCAAATCACCCATTTGACCCATTATTTTTTTTTTTTTTTTTTGATTTGCTGTCAAAAAAGTTGCCCATCAGCAAATTAGTTTTTGATTTTTCATTTCTTCGTTATAAGCCCGTTTTACCTAAAATTTGGTATGCGTGTAAATGGGATGTTTTCCTAGTTACCTTTGATTTTTATGAATTTTTTTAAGAGCTGTCGGATGGCGTAAACACCTCCGCAACCAGCAGACCAGCACTTGTAAACTGTTTTGATTTTTATTTTTAGTTTCTTCAATTTTAGTCCTTTTTACCTGAATTTTTGTTTGTAGCTTATTTGGTAACTTATGTAGTTGATGCTATTTTTGGTTTATTTTTTAGATTTTTTCTTAACAGCTTATTAGGCCCCCAAAGTAACCCATTTGAACCTTTTTTCAGCATCCTAGAATAGATTATGCTAGTTTATTGCTTATTTTTTGCTTTTCACTTAGGTTTAATTGCTTTTACATGTTCCTATAGCTTATTTAGGTTTCCCATTAGTGCTCCTTAGCTTTAATCTTCCCCTAGTTAGCTTGTTTTAGCCTCAAGTTAGTTTTAAGTTCAATTTGATACTCCTTTTTGCTCTTTCCCTTAACTGTTGTAATTTTGTCTTGTAAACCTGCTTATTTACTGATTTTTATAAAAGATTGTAGTTACAAAAGTTGTTTATTTTTATGTTTTTAATAAGCTTGTGCAAGAAAAAGTTAAAAATAAAAAGTTTACAATAAAAAAGGTGCACCAGGGGACTCGAACCCTGGTCACCCCTTTCACAAACAGACACAAGCAAACTAACCCTACCATCTGTGCTACTTATCTCTTTTTGTTAGACTTTCCTGTAACTATTTATTTATAATAGTTTTTTTTTTTTTTTTGCTTAGCTTATTAATTAGAGTAGTTTCAGTTTTGCTTATGATCTACTTATTACTACTGCTTATTCCATTGTAATATTTTTCCTTGCTTCTTATTAGCACATTAGACTTTTACAAAGAATTTCATAATTTTCAAAAAAGTTTTAGTATTTTTTTTATCTTTTTATTTAGTTTGTTTAGTAATTAATTCGTAATAAAAAATATAAAAGCCAAAAATTATTTTTTTTTTTCCAAAATTTTCTTTTGTCATTAGGAATGTAGAAAAATCGTTTTTACACTCGTAGGACTAGTATAGCTTTAAATTCACGTTTTATTTTGCGCGTTTACGTTTTTCTTAAATTAACTTTCTTGTTTTTAAACTTAGCTTACGTTTTAGGGTTCCCTAGCTTCTTATTATCATTCCCCTAGTTTTTTAGTTTTAATTTTCATTACCTTGTTTGTATTCATATTTTAGTTTTGTTTATTTAATTCTTCGTACGTTATTTTAATTTCTCGTTATTCCACAATACCAAATAATCAAATCAATCCTTACAAGCATTTTAGTCTCAAATCTGACGCGATATCGCCCATTCACACCTCGTTGGGACACGACCCGGGTAATCACTTACCCGGTATCACATATATATATATATATACATATATATATATATATATATATATATATATATATATATATATATATATATATATATATATATATATATATATATATATATATATATATATATATATATATATATATATATATATATTGTATTCACGAGTTTTTGCAAGTCACTCTTTATGCAAAGGTTGATTAGCAAATTCCACTCACGTCTACTTTGTATTAATTTGATACGCACTAAAAACGCAATCATTTGAAATGGGTGCTACACACTCCTTTATATCTACCACATTTGCTAAGAAACTAAAACTTACCCTAACACCATTAACAAATCATGTATCCATGTCAACACCTATGAGAAACCATGTAATCATTTATCGCGAATTTGTTAATTGTCCTCTATGCTTTGATGATCGTGTTCGTCCGGCAAATCTGTTACCTCTTGATATGTTTGATTTTGATATAATCATGGGCATGGATTGGTTGGCTTTTCATAAGGCTACTATTGACTGCCATGCTAGAAAGGTAATCTTTGGTAATCTGCATCATCCTGAATTTGTCTATCATGGTTCTCGACCTCTCAAATCTGTTAAGATCATTTCAACTATGAAGGCTCGGACTTTAATCTCCCATGGTTGCCAAGGTTTTCTTGCTTCTGTTAAGGACACATCTTCGGAGGGTTCTAATATTGATAGTCTTCCTATTGTTCGAGATTTTGCTGATGTTTTTCCCGATGAACCTCCTGGTCTTCCTCTAGCTAGAGAAGTTGAATTTAGTATTGATTTGGTTCCAGGTGCCGAACCTATCTCTAAGGCTCCGTACCATATGGCACCTGTTGAATTGAAGGCGTTAAAAGAGCAGTTGCAATAATTGTTGGAGAATGGTTTTATTCGGCCTAGTGTTTCTCCGTGGGGGCTCCTGTTCTATTTGTGAAGAAGAAGGACGGGAGTATGCGTTTGTGTATTGATTATCGCGAGCTTAATAGTATTACTATCCGTAATCGTTATCCTCTTCCGCGTATTGATGATTTGTTTGATCAACTGCAAGGGGCCAAATTCTTTTCCAAGATTGATCTGAGATATGGTTATCACCAACTGCGTGTGAAGGAACAAGATGTTCCTAAGACTGCTTTCCGTACTAGATATGGCCACTATGAATTCCTGGTTATGCCCTTCGGTTTGACTAATGCTCCTGTAGTATTTATGGATTTGATGAACCGGGTTTTCCACGAGTATCTTGATAAGTTCGTTATTGTTTTCATCGACGACATCTTGGTGTACTCTAAGTCGAAAGAAGAGCATGAGCAGCATCTATGAATTGTTTTGGGGATTTTGAGACAGTAGAAGTTGTACGCCAAATTTTTGAAGTGTGAGTTCTGGCTGGACCAAGTTGCTTTCCTTGGTCATGTCGTGTCTACAGATGGAATCACCATGGATCCATCTAAGGTTGAGGCTATCACCAAGTGGCCAAGACCTAGCACTCTAACTTAGGTTAGAAGTTTTCTGGGATTGGCTAGTTATTATAGGCATTTTGCTGAGGGATGTTCAAAGTTGGCCTTACCTTTGACTCAGTTGATGCGGAAGGGTGAGAAATTTGAATGGACGAATGAACGTGAGGCGAGTTTTGAGGAGTTGAAACAGAGATTGGTGTCCGCTCCCATTTTGACTTTACCATCTGGTTCTGGGGGCTTTCAGATTTATAGTGATGCATCAAAGAAGGGTTTAGGTTGTGTTCTTATGCAACACGGTAAGGTAATTGCCTATGCTTCGAGGCAATTAAAACTCTATGAAGAGAACTATCCTACCCATGATCTTGAATTAGCTGCTGTTGTCTTTGCCCTAAAAATCTTGAGACATTATGATGAGGCGAAAAATGATCCGTTTTTAGGGGGTCATTTAAGCCGGAATTGGAATTCATTTGATCAAATATTGCCCTAAATCATTCCTTTTGTGATTTTAGGTACTTTTGGAGTGAATTCTGGAAAAGGAAGCATTTTGACGTTTTTGGAGCATAAAAGTGATGAAAACGGCAAAGTCTTAATTTTCCATGCTGGGAATAGTACCTGACGGCGTCAAGAGCATTTTGATGACGGCGTCAAGAGCAAAAGTGATGACGGTCCAGTAAAAATGTGACGGCGTCAAAGCATGGCCGTCAAGAGTAAAAGTGGTGACGGCCCAGAGCAACATTACACATGACGGCGTCAGATCTGGATCTAGGCAGTCCGAGAATATTATGGGCGGCGGGTTGACGGTGTCAGAAGTTTCTTCTTGACGCCGTCACCTTAGGAAATCTATATATACTATTTGTAATTTTCATTCTAAAGAGAGGAGAAGTTAGGGGTCGAATTGAATAAACCCTAGCATGACTTTTACAGTATTTTTAAGGGTTTTCACCCCTTGAAACATTTCATGTTCAATTAAGATAAGTATCCTTTAAATTCATTCAATATGACTCTGTGTTGTTTGAATATATCTTACGCTTGTCTTGATTTTAACATGCTAGGCTAGATCTTTGTGTGTTTGCTTAGATGTAATGAAACCTAGATGTTGATTATAGGTTGATTGCTTGTTTATAGTTGTAATGGATGAATGATTTCGATGTTAGGCTTAAGAAAACTGGTAGATCTCCATTGTGTAACTTGCTTGAACGTCTTAAGAAACATGAACCAATGCGTACTAGGATTTTATGGTTGTATTTAATGCATGAGAGAATTCTAGTGATCCCATCTTAGGAGCTTCTTGCAGGCTCGACATAGGAGTGAAGTAGGAGCTTATAGAGTTGGGGAAGTACGTACGCCACCCCACAATTGGTATTAAGGAATATAACCCGTCATCCACGCAACTTTAACAAACAATTAACCTGTAAAAGATATCTAGGGAGTAGTGAAATCTAAGTAAACACAATTCTCCCATCTATTGTTCACACCACTAGTTTAATTAGCTTTATTTACATTTTTGTTATTTTATTTTGATTGCATCTTAGCTATTGGGTTAGTTGGCTAGCAACTAATTCCGCCCACTCTTCCAAAACCCGAGATTTTACTTGCTTTTCATAAAATATAAAAATACAAAAAGAATCATCCCTCACCTCTAGACCTAGTTTTTAGGCTTTCTAATCCTAGCGACACTATTCCTGAGTTGAACGAACAATCCCCTGTTACTTGTCACTATACTATACTACAACGATCAGGTACACTACCTGGTGGGGGTTGTAAGCTTCTCGAGATCCCTCGAGAGGTAAAGCCTAGTGCAATTCCCACGCATCACATTACTTGTATGGTGAATCATGTGACATCTTCACAGATCACAAGAGTCTCAAATATATCTTTACACAGAAGGAGCTTAACATGAGACAGAGGAGATGGTTATAGCTTCTTAAAGATTATGACACAAATATTCAATATCATCCCGGCAAGGCAAATGTCGTTGCAGATGCCCTTAGTTGGAAGGCTGGTATGATTGCTAGTTTGGAGATTGAACCCCGTGTTCTCAATGACTTAGAGCGGTTGGACGTTGAATTGTGTATACGAGGCTATGATGGATATTGGGCTAGTTTGAAGGTGGAATCAAACCTTATACTACGGATTAAGGAAGCTCAGAAGGACGATGGCGAACTTTGGGCTATAGTGCAGAATGTTGAAGGGGGTAAACAGTCTGAGTTCAGAGTTGATGACGATGGGGTTGTGTGGTTTGAGGATCGCCTTTGTGTACCAAATGATCCTGAATTATGTGAAGTTTTGTTGACCGAGGCTCTTAGTTCCCCATTCACTATTCATGCTGGTTCTACCAAGATGTATCGGGATCTTAAGCAGCACTTCTGGTGGAATGGTATGAAGCAGGATGTTGCTTTGTTTGTGGCTAGGTGCATGACTTGTCAGCAGGTCAAGATTGAACACCAGAAGGCTAGTGGATTGTTACAACCACTAGAGATTCCTGCTTGGAAATGGGAAGAGATCTCCATGGATTTTGTTACTGGTTTGCCTTTGACTCAAAAAAGACATGATGCAATTTGGGTGGTTGTAGATCAGCTAACCAAGTCTGCTCATTTCTTACCTATTCGTATGGACTATCGTATTAGCAAATTGGCGGAGATTTTTCAGTAGGAAATTGTCAGATTGCATGGTACTCCTACAGTTATTGTTTCCGATAGAGATCCGCATTTCACTTCCCGCTTTTGGAAAGGCCTACATAGAGCTTGGGGCGCTCGTCTTAAGTTTAGTACCGCTTTCCATCCTCAAGAAGATGGTCAGTCAGAGCGGACCATTCAGACCTTGGAAGATATGTTAAGGGCTTGTGCTTTGGAATGGACCAAAAGTTGGGATAAGTATTTGTGCCTGGTGGAGTTTGCCTACAACAACAGTTGGCATGCTAGCATCAAGGCAACACCTTTTGAGCTTCTGTATGGTAGGAACTGTAGGGCACCGATTTGTTGGGATGAAGTGGGTGAACGTCTGATTGAGGGTCCTTAGATTATTGAGATTACGAATGAGAAGGTGGTGGTTGCTAAAGAAAAATTGAAAGAAGCTCGAGCCCGTCAGAAGAGTTATGCTGATAACCATCGTCGTGATCTAGAATTTAATGTTGGTGATCAGGTATTTCTGAAGGTATCTCCAGTTCGTGGTGTTAAGCATTTCGGTATCAAGGGCAAGCTCAATCCTCGATATATTGGTCCGTTTGAGATTTTGGAACGTATTGGAGAGGTTTCGTATTGTTTAGCTTTGCCCCCTCAGCTGTCACATGTTCATAACGTTTTCTATGTACCTCTTCTGAGATGATACAACTATCATCCTTTGCATGTGGCATCATATCCTTTTGATCAGATCCGGCCTGATATGTCCTTGTCTGAAGAAACGGAAGCTATTTTAGATCGACAGGAAAGGGTCATGAGAAACAAGGTCATTCCGTTTGTAAAGATTCTTTGGAAGAATCACCCAGAGCGTGAGGCTACCTTGGAAACCGAGGAATCGATACGAACCAGTTATCCGCACTTCTTGTTATAGTCTGGTATGTCTTTGCTTCGTTTTCATTCCGTTTCCTTCTGTTTCTTTTAAATTTCGCGGACGAAATTTTCTTTCATAGGAGAAGAGTTGTAAAACCCTAAACTCTCAAACATGCAAAGTTCCCAAATCACCCCTCTAATCTTGAATCAATAAGACAACTATATACACACACACACACACACACACACACACACACACACACACACATATATATATATATATATATATATATATATATATATATATATATATATATATATATATATATATATATATATATATATATATATATATACATAAAACTAAGTAATTAAAATCCTAAAACCTTATAAGATACAAAACTATACTTTATGACTTAAGTAACTTAAATTCTACACTTTGAAATCACAAAGCTACAAACTATGAACATGTACATGTTTTCTTACAATCCTTGGGCCAAAATTTAAAGCACAAACATAAGATGTTGCATATTGGACCTTAACTAAATAAAGGATGCATAAGATATGGCCCATTACCATTACTGGGAGATAACGATTCACAAGGTCAAAGGATCCCACAAATTACGGTTCACATAACTTCTTTCCTTCTATATGTACGCTCCTATACCTCTTTAACCTAACAAATTGATACGGCTTTTAACTAAAAGTTCTCACACATAGAAAAACCTAAATCAACACTAGGCAGCTTAATCTATTTTCCTTAATAATTTCCGATCAAAGAAGGCTTAGGAAGGGATTCGTGAGGGGTTTCGAAAGGGGGTTCATTTGTGGCTTTTGGTGAGCTCGTGATCGAGTGGAGTTGCTGGTTTGAAGGAGGAATAGGCGTGCGTTTATTGAGTTGGTTCGAGGGCTTTGTTAATGTATCGGGTTGGCGTGATTGGTATTCGATCGTGTGTTGTGTTGGTTCTTCTTGTTCGGTCACGCTTCGAGGGTTTTGTGAAGCGGGAGTGACTCTTCTCGTTGACCTTTCAAATTCCTGTTTGCTTGTTTGAATAAGGTACCTAAGCTAGGAGTTGGGGGTTAGCTTTGGGGGATTGAGAGCGATGTGTGGACTTACCCTTAGACTTCTTAGCTTGGACATTTGATACTTATCATTTGATTTTGGATTATTTATGTACTCTTGTCGGTTACTTTCATTTGGGAACTTTTGTATTGATAAGTCATGTTGACTTATTTCTTTTGGATATGTATGTAAGACTTCCGTTGCTTTGTTATTGAACGTTTCTGATATGACACCATTTATTGTGATACTTTTACCCTTTTCGGGTTGGGGTGTTACAATTTATGGTATCAGAGACAGGTTCCAAAACCCTTAGAGTTTAGGCTATGACCTGTGAGGATTGGGTAGACACTAGGTTTCCTTCTGCGTACTTTTCCTTTCATACTTCATCTTTGTTTGCTCTTGCTAATTGTTTTGTTAATCGTTCAGATGGTTAACTCTCCCCATAACAGACAGCCCCATGGAGGCCCTGATGAGGAAGTTGAGATCCCTAATTTAGAAGCTATGGTTGCTGCTGCTATAGCTAACATGTTACCGGGTCTTAACGCTAATGAGTAATTTCGCGGATCATTAACGATGTCCGCAATGGAGCGGTCTCTTCTGTAGGTGCTGGTGGTGGTGGTCGACCCACCACTATTCATGGTTGGCTTGAGAGTTTTAGTAAGCTCAAGCCCTTGTCGTTCAGTCGGCTGCCTCTCCTCAGGAGGCAGAGGACTGGATTACACATATGGAGAAAAATTTCGAAGTGTTGGGGTGCGGTGACGAGTTTAAGGCTCGTTTGGCTACCTTTAAGTAAGAAGGTGATGCGCTAAATTAGTGGAAAGCGCACAAGCTGGCTAAAGGTGGGGATGTTTATATGACTACTTGTACATGGGCTGAGTTCCGCAACACTTTCTATAAGCGGTACTTTCCTGACTCTGAGCAACAGCGGTTTGAAAGAGAGTATAACACCATCCATCAGAAGGAGAATGAGAATTCGGGGGAATACATGCAGCGGTTTTTGAGGCTTGCTAGTTTTGTCGGACCTATTGCTGGAGATGCTAGCCGTCAGGCTAAGCATTTTAAATGGGGACCGAAAGGTTGGGTATTGGATAGTCTCCTTAACACCGAGTTTGCGGATATATCGGCTGTCAATGACGCAACCCGCAATATCGAGATTTTCCATGAGGGTTCTGGCTACAACAAACGTAATCGTGATGGTGACCAGATTTATCCTAGAGCTCAGGGTAATGATAGCAAGGGGTATTCTGGCAGAGGTCATGATTCGAGGGTACAGGTGGACAGGGGTTACGACCAACGGGGTCAGACAGGTAGAAACTATGATTACAGGCGTTCAGAAGCAAGGGGACAGGATAGCAGGTCCGCTTGTAGGAATGGGTATGATAGTCAAAATCAGGGTAACACTAACCAGCGTCAACACAGAGATCAGTCGACTCGGGGTTCACAGTCAGGTCGTGCTACAGGTTCTTCGGTTCAACAGAAGCTTGTTGAGGGTTCACAGTTGGCTTTACCTCCTCCTCCGCTTTGTCCCACTTGTGGTAAATCACATCCAGGTCCGTGTCACAGAATTACTGGTGCTTGTTTCAACAGCGGTTCCACCAACCACAGATTGAAGTATTGCCCGAAGAGAAACCCCTCTGCACCAGTGAAAACTATTACTTCGGGTCGTGTTTTTACTACCACACGTGATCAAGCAGCTGGCACCTCAGGTACCATTACCGGCATTTTATATTTTGGAGATTTAACTGCTTTCGTATTATTTGATGGTGTTTGCTTATTCACACACCTTTTTCTTACCAAACTAAGACCAAAAGAACCAAAAATGCCAATGATATTGTGTTTTTGTGTTTGTGATCGTGCAGACGGATATTGCAAAAACAGGCATAATTGTGGCCAAAAAGACAGAAACGAGCACGAGATTTGAGAAATTGTCAAAAGTCGGAGCTTGGATGGGAATCAAAGCATAATGGAGCATTTCCGGATCGACTTGACACAATTTTGAAGAAAAACGAAGAAAAAGACTAAAAGTTAATATCGAAGTCAATCCCGGGATGTGATGAGGGGGTGAGCGTGGAAAACCAAACCAAAACCTATAATCACACAAATTACCCTCAACCAAGAGAAAATTACCATCTTACCCTTCACCCAAAAACACAATTCCTAAATTACCCTTTTTACACCAAAAAGCTTAAACGAAAAAATCATTTTCAAAACCTTTTTCCAAAAACCATTTTCATAAAATCAATCTTTTTGTCAAAACATTTTATTTTGTTAAAAACTTTTTAAGTTTGTATTATTATTATTATTATTATTATTATTATTATTATTATTATTATTATTATTATTATTATTATTATTATTATTATTATTGTTATTATTATTATTATTATTATTATTATTATTATTATTATTATTATTATTATTATTATTATTATTATTATTATTATTATTATTATTGTTATTATATATTAAAAAAAACTACAAAAATATTATTTGTCTTACAAATTCAGTTTTATTTATTACCTAATATTTTCTAAATCCTAAAATTAATATACCTAATCACCAATAATAAAACCTTAAACTACTTACACTAACCCAACTCACCTGTAGCCCACTCCATCACCTTGCAAGCCCAAGTCCACCAACATGAACCAAAAGCTTAAACAAACAAACCCGACCCATTCCCAATTGCACCTTATAACCCAAAAATAATAAAACCCTCCCTGCACCACGTTTTATCTTTGGTCAAACCATATACGGTCAAACAGACACCATCTTCTCCACCCTACCTGCTATTACCCACCAAGCCAAACCCCTCCTCCATTACTTTTCCCCTGCAACACTCCATCCCACCTCCTCAAAAGCTCCCCCTTTACATGTTGCCTCCATGTCCAAGCTGGTAATCCTTTACACATATTTGATCAAACGGCTGAGATGCAATCTTTGGGACCAAGGTAGAATCAATGGCTCCAATTGATGGAGAGAAGGCACAAGGGACCATTTGCAATCCTCTCACTAAAGAAGCATACCAGAAACAGACAAGGCCCTCCTATCTCAGTAGTATAAGTAACACATGTAGCCAAATGTATAAGGCAATTAGGAAGTAGGTAATTAGAATTAGAAGTAGGTTTTAGTAGTAGTCAAAGTAGGGTTTTTAAGTTTTTACTTGTTTTTAAAATTTAAGTTTTCATGTAATCTTTACTTTATTAATGAAAGTTTTAAGCATTCTTTAAATTCCAAGTTTTCATTTACAGTTATTCAGCTTATTACCCTACTCATCAATAGCTTATTATTATTATTTTTTTTAATATTTATTTAGTATGCTCAGTGTTCAGCTTATAATTCTTTAACTCAAACTTTTATTGTTACACTGTGTTAGGTCACCATTTTGTAAACACAAGTATTAGAATGAGATAGATATAAGGAGTTGGGTGATTATAAGAATTAGAGAATTAGACTTGCAAGAGTTTCTTTAAGATATCAAATAACCAACCAAATAGAAATGTGTACATGAGGTCCTATTTATAGGAGAGGATGCTAGGGCAACACTCCTAGCTCCCTCCTTACTAGAAAACGTGGGCCTTGAGGCCTTGTGGGCTTTTCATAAGCCTTTTACACATTAAACATAACTAAATGAAAGTAACTAATAGTTAAGCAACCTAATGTTTATTACAAATGACCGAGACTTGATAAAATAGTAAAACTATGATCCCAACAATCTCCCCCTAAGGGTCGGTCATCACGGTTGCTTGACATCTTTGTCATTTCTTCATCTTTGACTTTCACAGCTTTAGACGTCTTTCAAAAATCATGAGATAAATCTTTCATCGTTCTTTGTACTTTGTTCATTGTTGTTGTGATAGTGATCATGTTATGAAGTTGTCTGCCTTTCGTCACTTCCGCGTCTGTGGTGGTAGTCCGCCATTCCAACATGCTCATACATCTTTGAATTCTGACTTATACATGCACGTAGTTCCCTTTCTTTCACATTAGATCTTTAGTCTTTATACTTTGTAGATTCTTCCTTTTAGCGTAGAATCTTTCTTTTAACTTTGTGTTGCGTTGATCTTTGAGGGAGCTATTGATGACTTCAAGATGTATGTATGAGCATGTGGAATCCGTCGCCATGGAGATGATGTGTACCTGCGGGTAAACAATTAGCAATAAAACATCCGGTACTTACAGATAAGGAACTAGAGATTGTCAACAGCATAGTGTGAAGACTCCTTCTAATCCTTATCAAGGTCGTTCCCATATCAGATACAACCGAAGGAGCTTACGAGACCTACTAAGTAGCTCAATGACTGGGTGAGTCGCTGGGGATCACTCCACGACTGTAGACCGATAAGAAACCACCGCAAACACTAAGCGTAACTCACGAGGAGTTACCGAAGTGACCTGTCAGGGCTGTTTGATGTTGACCCTGACAGGAGTTTCCGTTCAATCATTGAGAAATACATAAGTACTTCTCTCATAAACGTTCTCGGCAGATTGCTAAGATCTGCGAAGGACTCGATAATTTACAGCTGGTGCCCATTGATGTAGAACACCAGTTGTAGAAATACTAAGTGTTCCTAAGAGATCTTTGATGTATCTCATGGCTCTAGACTCGATAAGTGCTCACTTAGGTTTCCTATACGGAGACTATGGAGGGGTCTCCTGCTTCAATATCAACTATCTTTAAGAGATAAGTCGATAGATTACACTGGTTCCCCGTGAGAATGAAACAAGCTCTTTTAAGAGAACTTGACTGGTTAAGAAGGTTTAGTGCATTGTGTCACTGGGTCCATGACGACTTAATCTTCAATACCGGTGTTGTCTTTGCAACAACTAGTAGCATATGAATTGAACCCGGTGTCTGCCCTAAGGTTAAACATATGGAGGGCTATTTCTTTTCACCCTTTTCTTTACTTTTCTTTTTAATTCTTCAGCCCTTTCTTTCTCCTTTCATTCTTTACTCCTTTTTTCGTATCAAACCTAAGGACTTCTAGTTCTAACTATTGGTGATGTCCTTGGGTAGATCCCTCCGGCTTAGGCGGATCATAGGACGGTTATTTCCTAACCTTAGTCACCTTATAACTCCATGACTATCCTATAATTGCCATTGAAACCTTTGAAAAATCTCTCAAAGTGTTTGTGTTTATCAAACATTTTGTTTAACACTTTGAAAGTTTTATGTTTTTCTTATGAAGGGCTCCCCCTTCACATGTGCTCATAAGTATTTAATAAATTTGCACATGCGGGAGGAGCAAGCACTTTTAGAATTGATCCACTTTCAGTGAACAAGACCGATTCGAGACACGCTTACATCACTAGTTAGACTAGCTTGAAGTTATTACCCGGCCTGGTCAAGTCCACAGAAAGTTTCTCGAAATGGTACATTTCTACTAAGATAAATCCTTTTCGAGACACGCTTACGTGGCTAGTTAAAGAGTTCCATTGTCAGCTTTTAGGTGACAACTAGCTCTAGTAACTAACTTGATGTTATTACCCCTCGAGGATAAGTCTTTTCGAGATTACTAACTTTTATGTTTCGTCAATTGGGTGAATCTGAGTCTAGCTCGCATGAGTTTTAACTTTTAAGCAACATTTAACTTTCATATTTTAATCACTTTCACTTTTCTCCCCCTCAAAAATAGCATATGAGATGTTGTTTTTGATAAACTTGTGATTAAAATATGCTTTTTGAGTTTTATGGGGAGATAGCAACAAGAACTTTTGGTTTGTCAAACGATGAAATTTTTCAAGTGCTCCCCCTCAACAAGTGAATACTCATTGAGGTGAAATACTTGTCTTTTGAGCAGAATTATGAGAATCAGAAAATGTTTGATTAATTCTACTCAAAAGTAAGAAGCCTTCGCTCCTTATATAAGGATTGAAGCACTGAAGCGTACCTCAGGGTCCTTTCAATACAAGTGCGGGTTGTACACTGTAATGTGTGCACAAGCCATTGTTTTAATACAAAATTAGTTTTCTTTTAACAAAATACTCCCCCTCAAATAATGAAAGTAATTTGAGAGATAGTCTTCTTGAGCAGAATATTGATTCGTATTTAAGAAATACTTTTTGAAAATTCGTGCGAAGATTCTGCTCAAGGTTTTAGAAAACACAATCAAGTATTATACAACAAAGAATGCTTGAATATAAAAACTCTTTTACTGTTGAAAGTTGTTTGAGACCCGGAGTCTCTCTTTTGAGTTTTAAAATCAGAAGAAGAAGATTTCCATCTAAAGTTGAACCTCATGGGTTCTTTTTTGAAGATTTGTTTCTGTGATGAATGGAAAACTTCCTGTATTAGGGATGCCCAAATCCGAGTCATTCTTATATCGTAGCCAAAGCATTCCAGATTTTGAAAATTTGAAAAGTTTAGAACAACTTTGCTTTGGTCTTCACACTTGCTTTACCGGAGTAAAACGAGAGTGTAGAGTTTGGAAAAAATTTGTTTCTCACCATTTTGAATCCTTTTACCAGTTTTAGCCTTTTAATACATTTAACCCTTTGCCCTCAAAGTATGTTCCGTGAGAAACATTTTGACAATTGTTGAAGTTTTGACTTTCAATGGGATGACATGTACTTGCACACAGAGAAAATGCATCAGGCATAAACAAGTATGCGGATGAATCAAAAACTCATTCCAAATCTTTGAAAAATGCTCAGAATTCTCAAATTTACGCATAAGATCACAGATTAATTCATTCTTTCACTCGAAATTTCCCAATTATTATCATGGTTTAGAGTTATGATTTGAGACTTTGCACGCATGTTAGCATCAAAATGCAAGAATATTGTACAAACAAACGCCCTAGTAGTAGCAGCAAAGACATCGACATCTTAAACCCTAAATCACTTGATTTCAAACCTATGTTGTATCTAATCGTGCAAACACACCAATCGAGCATTCTTTAGTGTTCTCTAAGGTTATATGAAATGATTAATTAGACTAAACACATAAAAGAAAATTCCCCGATCGATAATTACTTGAACCCTAGTTTCTGATTATGCCTTTTTGACTGTTGAAAACATTTGAAAAATTTAGGGAACGATTAGATAACAACAATGAAGAAATTAGAAACTCACAATCGAAAAGAAATCGAGGATAAAAAAATTGTTAGTCTGATTATGTGTGAAACTTTTGAGAACATTTGTGAAAACATTGATGCGAGCCTGTTTTATTTTTTCATGCAATGTCCTTTTACCTAAGTTTAAGACTTTTGTGAACTTTACTCATTCAAGGTTAACTACTTTTCCATTTGAAGTCTAAACATGGTTAAATTGGAATCCTTGCCGAAAAAAAATGAGTTTTTAATCCGAATGATGAAGAAACATTTTATCCTTGAAGAATAATGATAAGGTGTGCAAACTTCATGATTTTGTGAAAAATTTTCTCCCCCTCAAAACATGTTCCATTTTGACAATGTAAAGCAAAATATGTTTTAATGTAGGAACATATTTTTGAAGATTAGAAGTTTGTACACAGAGAAAGAAGATTCTTTTTGCAGTTTTTGTATTTACTTTATGATAGAATATTTACAAAAAAAAGTTTGATGTTTGACTCTCTTAGTTTTTAAAGAAAGTTTTGCAAATCATATGGAGTCAAACACCGCATACCAATATGGTGAACTAAATCAACAAACCTTGATGGAGGTAATGCCTTTGTAAACAAGTCCGCCAATTGGTACCCTAATTCAATTGTACCCTTCTCAACATGCTCCTTTATGAAATGGTAGTGGAGAGCAATTTGTATGGCCTTGGAATGATGAATGGTGTTGCACGAGATTGCAAAAGCACACTTTGAGTCGCAGTACATTGAGATCTAGTCAAATACATAGCCGTAGTCCATGAGCTAAGTTCTCATCCAAATGACGTGAGCATAGAAAGCAGACATGGCTACATACTAAGCTTTTGTTGATGACAGTGATGTACAATCCTGCTTCATTGACTGTATCCCTTTGTAACTAAACAAGATTTGTTGCGAATCACTGTGCCTTCTGCGTCCAGCTTGTTTTCCAAATCCATTTAATTCCAATGATGTGTCAAAGGGTGAAGTTGATAAGTATCTCGCAAGTGAGCAGGACCCAAATTGCGTGTAGATGACTCAACAATGTCGGGGACAGGTTGAGCATTAGCAAATGGGTTAATGAATGGTTCTGGGTCATGCTCTGCGGGTTGTGGAACTGATAAAGGTATGGAATCTCCAGCTGATTGTCGTGAGTTAGACCCGGTTTATTCTGTTGTTGTAGGTGATATGACTGGAGAACCATCTATTCTAACAGTAGTTGTTGTTTGTTGAGGTGTATCAGGTACTTGATGTTGATCAAGCTGTGCAGCGGAATTTGGTGTGGCCTCAGATGGACGGTTAACAGGCGTATCATCAAACAATGGAGCAAACAAGGTTTCCACTTCTTTACGAGAAAGTGACAATGGTTCAGCCGAAGATAACAGAAAGTTAAGACGGTTGGATGCGGGTCCTAAGCTATTGTGCTCAGAAGCCATTGCTGAAGTACTTTTAAACGGTTGATTACGGGTCCTAAGTTGTTGTGCTCAGAAGTCAATCCATTAAGCTCGGGTATGAAACTGATTTGTTCCGAAGCCATTCCTGTTATATCTGAGAAGAAGAAAGAATAGACAAAACAGAGAACATGGATCCCCAAGTGTAATTGGGTTCCGGATGTTAGAAGCATAAAGATGTAGTGTCAATTATCTTCTTGACACTCGGACACACTATATCAATGATTTCCTTTCTCGCCTCAGGGATAGATGTTGTGGATTTTACATTAGTTTTGGTGCAAATGTCTAAAATCTTTCCTGTAGGAATCCACTTAAGACCAATTGATTTGAAAATTCTACCCGTGGGTACCTACCTAGTGTTAGATCTAGGAGATGTTTTCCTTTTAGATGCAGTAGAATGAAATGTGGGAGCATCACTTGGTTGAGAAAACTTACGTCCTATATTGATCCACTTCTTAGGTTTCTGACTTATGACTTTTGATTCAACGGGTTTGTTTGTCTTAATCGATTGAGCCTTTTCAAGTGAAATTCCTTTTTGAAGATATTTTAAAGCACAAACATCATGATTATTTACGCAACTACTCTTAGATGCTCGCCAATTCCTATTAGTTTGTTGAGAACTCCTAGGTTTTGGTTTGCTACTACTAGCAGTGTTTTGTACTACAGTGGAAGGCATCACTTGAGGTTTTGAACCTAGAATTCCATCCTTTTGAAGTAGCGCCTTTTTCCTAGCCTTTTCTAGATCATAGTTCTTGTACATGTCATATGTGTCATAAGACTTTTTACTTTTAATGCTCCTTTTAGACACTGTGGTTGAACTAATCCTAGATGAGCCAGGTATAATCACGTGTTGAGATTTAGCAGACACAGATGCATTTTTCTTAGGCCAAGAATGTGGAGTGACTGGTTTTGTCAAATTATTTTTCTCAACAACTTGGGAGGCAAACCGAGGTTTTGAAAATTTATGTCGTTCAGATTTAAATGCAGTTGGTTGTCTAACCACTGATTGTTTTTTGTTTGTTTGAGAAGGCGGTTTCCCCAAGATTGATGGTTTTGCAAACTTAGTATCCACATTCTTGCCAGTCAGTCTTCTTAATTTGTTTTGCAATGCAGCATGTGCAAACACCTTTGCTTGAATTTGACCTTTTAAAAGCTCATTTTCTTTAACTAATGTATCCACACGTTTACTTAGTTCATTTGAAACTTGACCATTGTTGCCCGAAGTTAAAGATTCGTTTTGCAATTTAAGTTCAAGCGAGATGCAATGTGCCTCTAATTTTGAAAAATCTTTATGAAACTGGGCAATGGTCTTTTTGAGAAGAATGTTTTCAGATTCAAGAGTTTGGTATGATGTTTCAGTTATTGGATTATCAGGTAAGGACTCAGACTCAGAACGTCTGTCAAGACATTGTACAACATCCTGGTCAACCTCTCCTTCATTACTGAAGTTAGGTTGCTCAGATTGTTGTTTCTCATTTGCAGGCTTAATATGATCAACAGTAGATTGTACCTCAACCATTTGCTCTTTGTCAAAGTTCGGTTCTTTGTCATAGATGGGTATGACATCTTCCTCATCCATCTGTTCTTTGTCAAAGTTGGGCTCTGAGTCACGGGAGGGTTAGATCTCTGCACAATCTGCATCTGTATCATCCCCTAATCTACTGCTGTCATCCTGATCTTCTAATTCTGTCCCATTGCTTTCTATGACAACCAAATTAGCTTCCAATACATCATCTTTATGAACTTGCTCTTCATGAATCTGCAACTTCTTTTTATTTACCCTTTTGTCATACTCTTCTTTGTGAAGTACTCTTTCAGCAATTGACTTCTCAAGAGTATCCAGGTGTGGGAGCAATATATCTTTGAAGATTTGAGCCTTAATTCGAGTGTAATAAAAAAAATACTGGCTTACATCTTCACAGTCATAATTGATTAAATGTTGAAACTGTTCCTTGAGCACTCTGAATGCGGCCTTGGATTCATTCTCGTGAAATTCTTCAGTTGCGAGTTGCTTTTCAAGTTGATTCACATTGTAAAACATCGTATTAGTGAAAACATCAATTTCTTCTCCAAATACGTCTTCATGTACAAGCTCGGAACTAAATTTAGGAAAGTTATTTTTAGACAGGAGTGTAAGGTGTGACTGAAGTAATCTAAAAGATGTCATGCATTTCTCAAATGGGTCTTTAGAATCATCAGAAGCATTAGTGTCGTATACTGGGTCTATATCATCCATGTGAAGTTCCCGGATTTTCTGAGGATACTTCCCGGATTTTCTCTAATCCTCTTTTTAAATTTAGCGATGATTTTTCCTCTAGTGATGACGAATCACTTTCGGATGAGGACGTTCCAAATGAAAGTATCAAAGTCTATTCGAACTCTCTTTTTGAATTTGATGACGAATACGTTTCTATCAACGTAAATCCTCTTTTTGATGGAGTATTAGAGAACGATGAGGTGAAAGACTCTATTGTTTCTAAACTTGATGATATGACCTCAAATCTTAATCCCGATATTCATAAGGACTTTCTTTTTCCCGACACATATGTGACTATTCCCTTAGAGGATCGCCATTATATTGATTTCACATATGTCGTTCAAGTTTTTCTGCCCTTCTTCACCTATACGGTGACTTGTCCTTTACTTCTCTCCTTCGGAAGTGAGGACACCATTTTTGACCTCGGCATATCCATTTATCATTCTTTTGAGCCGGATGTATCTCATCGAAGTGGAACTTTCATTAAATCCAACGTTTATCTAAACATCTTGAGTGAAAGTTCGATGAAGATTTTCTCTTCCACTTGCTCCCCCATGCACCAATGAATTTGGGGTCGAGTCAAGCTAGTGACTCGGTTAACAAAAACACTAGCATTGCATGGGTGAAAACCCGTGTTTCTATCTTCTTTCTATTTTCTAATAAAGTAACGAGAAGGGGGCAACCACTTCGGTGTCTTGTGTTTTGTGATTGTTGTGAATGTTCAGGATTTTCCCGATGTGTGGAGACTCTCGTGCTCGTGTTTTGTCTTTACTACACTCGAGTCTCATTCATCAGTGCCCAACGAAGTCTGGTATCCAAAAATCTTATTGACTAACGTTATCTTTTGGCATAATTAATAAACGGCCTTAGATATTACGTAGGATGACCCTTTTCCTTTGAAACATTGAGGACAATGTTTAACTTTAGTCTGGGGGGGGGGGTATCTTCGATTTGATTTGTCTTGCACTTTCATATAGCCGTTTACTCATGCAACCCCGTTTTTCTCGAAAAAAATGAAAAAATGATAAGAAAGGTACAAAAAATGAGAAAAATTGAAATTTTTGCAAAAATATAATAAGTTTTGACATCTTGATTGACTTTCCGCTGGGTAGAGTAGGAATAGAAATTTTGACTTGACTGGGCATGTTGAGCCCTAGCTTGTTCCCTTAACTCATTTAGGCTAAGCGTCCGCGAATCTCATTTCTTGAGGTAGTGACCATCCGAGTACTAGATTAATTGACTAATCGCGCCAGCAAGCTAGTGTGTGACTTGGTGACCATCGGTTATGCAAATAACGTGCCGGCGAGCCAAGAAGTGCACTAGTGACCATCCGTTAGTTGAAGCGTCGAAATACTCATGCACGCGAGCTACTAATATAGAGTTTATTTAGAAGTTAGATGCTAAACGTGGAATAGTTGTTTCTCTTTAGAGCTCATCGTAGATACTTGTGGCTTTTTGCTCCCACAAAATTGTTTCACCTTATATCTGTAATAATAATAATTAAAGACATTATGTTTTGACGAAACTTAGTTCTTTATCTTCTTAAGAGAATCCTTGTTTTGAAAATTGGGTACACATCAAGGTTGTGTAATAAATTCTATGAGCTGCAATTCTAAAAACGGGACTTTGAACCTCTTTTCAGAAATATGTGAGGTCTTGATGTAAAACCTTTAGGTCCTCATTTCAGGAACGTCTAGAGTCGAAATACCCCATGTTATGTAGGAAAAGTTATGTCATCAAAAAAATGAACAAGAGTGATTAGTGCTTAAGTATTAGACAAAAATTAATGGCGCGTGAGGTGCATCTGCAGGGTCCTAGACCAGATACATGAGATGCACGTGTATTTCTCCTCAACTAATGTCTGTGAGTCTGTATGAATCCCAATTCCTTGATGTGGACCTCATTTTTAAAGCAGCAATTCTCGAGAAACGATAGAAAACTACTTAGCGTCTTAATATTGTATCTTTATCGGAATAAAAATTATCGAAACGAGAAACTATGAAGAAATTCATATCTCAACAAAAATAAAATAAATAGAGGAAAATAGGAAATGGGGGCCAGAAGTTATTACACAAGTAACTTCCATGAGTAGTGTTAGCATCTAACTTGTAATTAAGCTATGACTTCGTTTTTACGTTTAGCATGGGAACTCGTGAAAAATCAGGAACGATGAATTCTATCCGTATGGACACTTTTCTATGAGCTGTATTTCTTACTCTGTGACCTTGAACGTTGTTGAAAAAGATAATGAAAGTCAACATCCCGTCACACAATAAGTGTAAAAATTACATAAATAGTAGTGTAGGAAATAAGAGTTGAAAAACGGGGCGTTCTCAGGAATAAATAATTTTGTACTATTTTTTGAACATTTTGCTACTTCTTCAATGTTAGTAAAAAGAGTTATGAAAGTTATTGATTTCGTAGGGTGTGAATTGATCCAATTGCGTGAGGACACGACAATACCCTAGTCTGGGGGATTTTGGTGTGTGCTTATTCACACACCTTTTTCTTACCAAACTAAGACCAAAATGACCAAAAACTAACCAAAAATGCCAAAGATATTGTGTTTTTGTGTTTGTTATCGTGCAGGGATGGATATTGCAAAAACAGGCATAATTGAGGCCAAAAAGACATAAACGAGCACTAGATTTGAGAAATTGTCAAAAGTCGGAGCTTGGATGGGAATCAAAGGATAATGGAGCATTTCCAGATCGACTTGACACAATTTTGAAGAAAAACGAAGAAAAATACTAAAAGTCAAGATCAAAGTCAATCTCGGGGTGTGATGAGGGGGTGAGCGTGGAAAACCAAACAAAAACCTATAATCACACAAATTACCCTCAACCAAGACAAATTACCATTACCATTTCACCTTTCACCCAAAAACACAATTCCTTAATTATTATTATTATTATTATTATTTTTATTATTATTATACAACATCACTTTCATTAAAGGCAAAACCATAGGATTACAAGAAATTAGCGGGGAGCCTCGAAACTATCTGGGCCCCCACACCTTTAGCAATAGCAAAACTAATCCTAATGAAGATATGAGTAGCAGCGCGTGCACCAATATCCTGAGTTATGGAGAAATTCCGGATCCGCTTAAGTAAGATCACCGCATCTACCTCAAGTTCCCCCAAAGAGGAAAACAAGAAAAGGATGAACCCATATCCAATATTCGCACATTTAGCTCCATACTTGACACGTTTGCGTTTGGCGGCATCAATCACCACACGACCTGACACAAAATCAATCATACCAGTTTGCGTGAGGGGGGACGACCCGGTCAAATCAACACATACGTCTTGCCCTCTATCCCAGGAATAGAGCAAGATATCTGCTGGACGTAAGAGTTGCTCCCTTTCTCCACCCAACCCAATGTCGACCTCTTTACGAGCCGAAACCCCAACCCGATTATTATTATTATTATTATTATTATTATTATTATTATTATTATTATTATTATTATTATTATTATTTTATTTTATTTTAATTTTTATAAACACCACTTTATTATAAACTTATAGGATTTACAAGAAGTTAGTGGGAACCCGAGATACTAACTGGGCTCCCACTCCTCTAGCTATAGAAAAGCTAATCCTACTAAAGATATGAGCAGCTATACGTGTTCCAATGTCTTGGGTCATCGAGAACTTTCGAATTCGTTTAAGTAAGGTCACTGCATCCTTCTTAAGTTCCTCAAAAGAAGAGAATAATAATAATAATAATAATAATAATAATAATAATAATAATAATAATAATAATAATAATAATAATAAATTACATGGTTCGTCCCTGTGGCTTGGTCAAAATCCCTAATTGAATCCTTATCTTTTCAATTGCACCAATTGAGTTCTTATTCTGAAACTATGTAACACCGTTAGTCCTTATCGCTAACTACCGTTATCTCAAATTGGCAAAGTTAGTCCATTAACCAAATGGTCGTTTGCAATGATTGCACCGTTAGTCCTTTCAATTAAAAAATTGGAAAAAAAATAATTTGAAAAATTCAAAATTTTTTTTCCAAAAAAAATAATTTGAAAAAAAATTTCTAATAAAATTATTTCTTAAAAAATTCGAAAAAAATTTCTAAAAAAAAATTTGACGAAAATTTTTTTTTTCCAAAAAAAAAATAATTTGAAAAAACATTTCTAATAAAATTTATTCTTAAAAAATTCGAAAAATTTTCTAAAAAAAAAAATTGACGAAAAATTTTTGGAAAAAAAATTTTCAATTTATTTTTTTTGGAAAAAAAAATTGACGAAAAAATTTCAAATTATTTTTTTTGAAAAAAAAAAATTGGAAATTTTTTTTTGCAAAAAAAATAATTTGAAAAATTCGAAAAAATTCAAAAAAAAATTTTTCCAAAAAAAATGATTTGAAAAAAAAAAAAAAAAAAAAAAAACTTCTAATAAAATTATTTATTAAAAAATTCGAAAAAATTTTCAAATTATTTTATTTGGAAAAAAAATGTCGTCAATTTTTTTTAAGAAATTTTTTCGAAATTTTAAGAAAAAATTTTATTAGAAAATTTTTTTTTTCAAATTATTTTTTTTTGGAAAAAAAATTTCGTCAATTTTTTTTTTAGAAATTTTTTCGAATTTTCAAGAAATAATTTTATTAGAATTTTTTTTTTCAAAATTTTTTTTTTTGGAAAAAAAATTTAGAATTTTTTTTCGAATTTTTCAAATTATTTTTTTTGGAAAAAAAATTTCCAAAATTTTTTTTTCCAATTTTTTAACTGAAAGGACTGACGGTGCAATCATTGCAAACGACCGTTTGGTTAATGGACTAACTTTGCCAATTTGAGATAACGACAGTTAGCGATAAGGACTAACAGTGTTATATAGTTTCAGAATAAGGACTCAATTGGCGCAATTGAAAAGATAGGGACTAAATTAGGGATTTTGGCCAAACCACATGAACGAACCATGTAATTTACTCTAATAATAATAATAATAATAATAATAATAATAATAATAAAGATGAAGGTCGTCTTGGTGTGGTAAAAAGTCATTTGTAAATCGCAGTAGAGAGAAATTTGATGTGGCAGGAAAAATGAATGTCGCTGAAGGTCACTGGTGTGCCCAGTGTTATAATACATTCCTTTCTCAAATAGGTGTTTCAAATATGCACTTTTTCAGTTTTTATGTTTTTAATGGCCGAATTTGACTTTTTGTTGTTTTGTAGATTGAAAAATCTCATTCTGTTATAAATTATTTGTGGTGGATGAACGTATAGTGTTATGAGTACTCACCAAGGTTATCAGGATCGCGATCCTGATCGTAGGATCGTACGATCCTACGATCCTACATATAAAAAACGAGCAGGATCGTAGTAGGATCTTAATTCTATCAGGATCGGTATCGGATCGTAGGATCGCACGCAGGATCGTAGGATCGTAAACGATCCGATCCTACTATAAGCCCATGCTTTTATCTCGAGGGGAGCAAGATCGTTGTAGGATCGTAGGATCGTGAACGATCCGATCCTACTAGAAGCTCATGTTTCTTATTGTTTTTTCTTTTATCATTCATTTAAATTCATTTATCATATAAAATATTCTATAAAAGTATAAAACTACAACTCTTATATAATAATATATAGTTATATACATTTTCATAGGATCTTACGATCCCGATCCGATCCTACGATCCCGATCTTGTGAAGCCAAAAACGATCCTAGGTAGGATCCCGATCCTGACAACCTTGGTACTCACTATTTGATTCAACATTTTTCTATGTATCATTAATTACTTGTTCCCTATTAATGTCGTGTTTCATTCATTTACCCTATGCATTCGGTGAAATGTATAGTGCTTGATTATTGTATAAATGGCACATGAAAGTAACGAAATAAAAAGGTACAAAGATCAGTTTCCTTATTGATCTATACTTTTTTATTTATAATGATTATCTGGTTCTCGAATGTTCTATAATTATATTGTCATAAGCCTCGTTAATTATAACATGTTATCAGCACAATTGTTTAATCAAGAATGATTAAGAAAATCTATTAACGGATACATTTTCGGAAAACACTTTTGGAATTTGTAATCCACATAAAATATTGTTTATAATTCGTAGAAGGTATTACTTTTATCCAAACATTTTTTGTAACAAACATGACTTTGCAGCAACAATACCGATTGCAAAATTTCACAAGGTATACAGAGTTAAATGCGTATCTCATTATTGCTGAGCAGAATAATGAACTTTTGATGAAAGATCACCAATCTCTCCCCACTGGATCATTGACATATCCTCAAGCTTTATATGTGGACAAGGCTAAAGTCATGAAAAGGTTATGGTCTGTTCAAAAACAACTCTCACGGCCATAGCCATTCTTTTGATTAGAATAAGAGGTATGGCCGAGTTTATACTCATGGTTAGGTATTCAATCGTGGTGTCAGTTAAAGAACTAACAATTATGCTCCACAAAATAATAAGGCTAAAAATGTTAAAAAGCCAAAACATAATGGTGACTTTGGTATACCGTCAAACATCAATGGTTTATGCATTAAATGTGGTACCTCAAACCACTCGACAAAAGCTTGTCGAACAGGCTCACACCTTTGTGATTAGCATCAAGCATCTCTTAAAGAAAAAGAGAGAAGGTTTAATAGTGAATCAAGTTGATTCTGGAAGCCCTAACTTGAATTCCCCATAAATTGTCGATGACTTGAAACTTTAAAATCAACATCGTTGAACCATATACATTTCCCTCTTTATTAACTATGCATTTCCTATTTTATAACTAGGATTTCCATGATTTTCTTTCATGTAATATGTTCCTTTTTTAAAAACATTTGTGAATGTTGCAAAAGAATAACAGACATGTGAAATATGATAAGATGACCTAGTTGACTCAAAATTTGCCATTTATGTCACGTAATATATATTTGTTTTATTTATCCTGTGATTTTATTTGCCTACATAAGAAACATTTGATTAATTGATTAATAACATTATTGTGTTTTTGCAAATACTAGTATAGAACATGTTTTACTATTTGATAACACTATTTGCATATTATATTGAATTATGTGACAATGTATTAAATTCTTCATATTATTCAACTTAATATAAAGTCAAGTGAGAAATCAAAACACATATGGTCATAAACAACAAGTTTATGTACCAAGATTATCACGTGGCATGACGGTTCAACCATCCCGAGTCAATGACAATGTGAAATATATAGAAGAATTATGAATTTCTTCAAAGATAATTTTGATTGTTTTGATTGTTCTCAAAGGAGAATAATGATTTACCCATCTCCAACTAAAGAAGGAAATGGATCCCTTTCTAGAAAAAAAAATATAAGGGGATGTATGTTAGCTTATACATCAATCATATGGATCATTTTGAGTTTTTTTTTTTAAATCGATGCATCGTCAAAATGATTATCAAAGACGCAACTAAAGTTAGCGTAATTTTTGGCTCAAATTATAAGAATGTGAGCACATTTTTTCAGATTATATCTTTAAAAATGGCGGTGAATACTTTCAAGTATTGAAATAAAGGTAGAACATTTTGTAGCTCATACTCGTAAGTGAATTACTTTTGTTGAAGCACTTATAAAATGTTTTCGGTTGATTACAAAGCCAATAGATAGAGAGCCGAATTGTTATGGGCATGCTATTTTAAATGATACAACATGATTTCGCATCATGCCAAAAGTCTCATTAAAATGAGTTTCTAAGTCACAAACCATAGATTCCCCATCTAAGAGTTCTATAACTGTACGTTCAATGTATAATTCACTTTTCTAATCTAGTAAAGGTCAAACATGTTTGGTGACCTAAAGAGATTGACTAGATCTATTATACGTTGCTAATGCTCCAACTAATATTTGTGTCATGATGGGACAACCAATGATTGGTAATGATTCTGTGGCACGCATGATGCGTGATACAATAATCGATTTCAAATAATAGGTCCTCAAATTTGTAAAAAAAATGGAGCAAGTAATTGATGTGTCTCGCGACTACTAGTTTTAAATTTATAACACGAATTACCGGATAAAGCTAAGAACACACGGGCAAGTATGACCCTTTCATATGTAGTTAGTTTTGGTTGGTAAGCCGAGGTCGTTCACTAGGATTTGGGTGTTTTCAATTGTGAAGAATCTATGTAACAATAAGCAATAAAAGGGGTGGTAATTGGTTGTCACGATCCAAAATACCATATAAGCAATAAGTAACACGAAAATGATGATTATGTAAATTCAATAAGATTAAAAACTACACTTGCTTGGACTAGTTTACTACCCTTGATAATCATGATTGTGATAACTCTTCTTAACATGTTGGTTTTGATAATTAGTTGGTGTTATAATCTATTGTTCTTAAAAATTAAACCTTGGCCAAGATCTTAGTTTATAAAAACAAGCATTAAGTTTAATCAATCGATTCAAGATCAATTCAAGGTTCATAAGATTGGGTCAACAATCTTAAACACAAAAATAATCTTTTGTTTAATCAAATACTATTAAGAAATGGTCAATGCAAAAGGTAACCAATCATAGACAAAAGGTTACAATTGATTGTAAACCACTACACTTTCAACCAATTAGGCGTTTACAAACAATCCGATTTGATTAACAAAAGCATTCTAATTACAATTACACTTTAGTTTCTTTATTTAACCAAGAATAATTTTGGTGAAAAATAATCATTCATAGACAAATGATTATAACTAGTTGGATAACAATTAATCTTTCGACCTATAAAATCACTAGCAACTAGTTAAACTTGATTCAACAAATGTCACTACGAAACTTAAGCACAATTGGATCTTAGAATTAACTTGAAATTGAATTAAAACATGTTATCACAATCATAAGCAAACCATTAAATAATAAACACCATCTAAGCAAGTGCACAAAGGCACTAGCCACTCATAGCAAACATGAACATAAACTCATAATTTTGAACATTAGAAACCATGATTAAAAGTCTTACAATGATTGAAATAAGATTAAAAATGATGAAGTAATGATGCCTCAAGCGTTGGTGATGACTTCTTGATGTTTTGACCTCCAAATGATGACTTCTTGGACCTCCAAAGTTTCCTGGGATTTTATGGATGAATTTTGGTTATTGAGAGGGAGTAGTGGTGGTAGGAGAAATGTTCTCTCAATTTGGGATAGAGAGAATTGGTAAATGATGATTAGAAATGAATGTAAAGGTCTCTATTTATACTCCTCTCAAGGCCTAGAGGTCATCAATGCTCAACTTGGTGACCAAGTAGTTTAGAAGGACCTAGAATACCAAAAAGAAGAGCCTAGAATCAAGCCAAATGAGATCTCCAAAATTTGTATGAGGGCTCCATCCGTTCGGATGGTCATCCATCCGATCGGTTGGGCAAAATTCATAAACACGAAAGTTGTAGATCTTTCTCTTAGCTTTTCGTGGCCGCAAACGGGGGGTCAAACGGAGTCCGTATGCTCAAGTTATGGCCAAAATGGTGAAGGTGTGTCGGGAACAACGAGTCTTCCATTAATTCTTCGTTCGAGCTTCTTTCCTTCATTTCTTTTCTCGTCTATCTTCTTGTACTTTATTCTTGAGTCTTTTGAGTGACAACTTCATGACTTTTATCTTCTCGAATATACTCCAAGAGACTTTCATTTGTTGGGAATTCTTCATACATGCATAAATCTTCGTTTATTGATCATTTCTTCATCTTTTCCTTCATTTTCCTGTACTTGGCTACAAATGAACTAGCATACACACTTTTATACGATTAAGCAACAAAAGCATATAATTATAACCAAATATCACGCACAAAATCCACAAGAACGCTCCTAAAAACATGTACAATTTGAGTGTTATCAAATCCCCCACACTTGAACTTTGCTTGCCCTCAAGCAAATCTAGAAAAAGAAAAATTGAAATTCATACCTAAATGACAAAACGAAAAGAAAATTTTAAATTTTTTTGAAATATCGAGAATTTTTTTTTTTTTTTTTTTTTTTTTTTTTTTTTTTTTTTTTATCATACATAACATCTCCCCCACACTTCGTATAAGTATACACCACAAAAATACAAATATTGAAAGACGTCTCCTTCATCTTTGTCGGAATGCCACACATGAATCACAAAGTGTGGCTAACTAATAATCATCAAAAAAACAATCCAACATACCAAGCAACTAGCAACCCACTGTTTAGACTTTGACAAAAGGTAAGGCTAAGGTTTAAAGTGTAAAATATTTTTGTATTTTTCTGGATTTAACAAAATGAAAAAGGATGGCTCGGAGGGTGAACTAATGGTATCTAGTGCTAAAGATAAACGCTAACAAATGAGTTCCAAATACGAGGATAACTAACCGATGTGGTTAGTAAAAATTATTTTGTAAACGGGTGGCCATTTGGTTTTATTCCTAAGGTGCCTCTTTATCACACGAATACACTTATATCACACGAATGCGATCTTACTGCGGTCTGGTAATGATTTACAAGTACAAGTTCTAGAATAAATAAAATCACCGGCACACTCATAACAAAAGATTCAAGCATAAAAGATGTATGCTATATATGAAATAGGCTAAAATCCTCACAATTTAGTGGAAAGGGCTAAAAAATGTGCTAGCAAATGTTATCGATCCTAAAATGGATTACAATATTAATCGAGACACATCTCGAATTTTTCAAAATTTATAGGTTTCACCAATGGGATTATCCAATTATTCTAATATATTATCTTAAAAGTGTGAAAACAACTAGATCACAAGGCAAACAAGTATACAAAAATTATTTTCAAATTGGCCCAAAAATAATAAATTTAAAAATTGGTTTCGTTTTTCACTATTTCACTTTCCCCCCACACTTAAGTTAAGCATTTTCTTTAATGTGAAAAATAAACTTCAAAGTATGTAAAATAGGGAAAATAAATAAATAGATAGTCCAAGAGAAACGAAACTTCCCGGGCCAAGAAATCGCGATTGAATCTTCATATGATAAGATGCTAATCAAATGTTAGCATAAGCTTCAGATCCAAGAATTCTCCTCCATCACCTGTTGCATTTATTTAAGCAAAAACAAAACAAACAAATTGCACACAATAATAGATTAAACATTACGAGCATGTAACACCCTCACACTTAAGATCTTCCAAGTTTTGAAAAGAAATTTTGCAAAAAAGGTGTACATGTTTATTTAAAACAAAAATAAGAAAACAAACAACTAAAAAGGAGCTCGGGTTGCCTCCCGAGAAGCGCTTAATTTATTACTGAGTCATTAGCTAGACTCTTCCCCGGATTAGGATACTTTGACGATACAGTTCAAATGGGGAATTTCAGTTCTTAACCATTGAGGGTATGGGACATTTCGTATGTACTCCACTAGTGATGGAGATACTTTTGATTTGACCATGTGATAGTCCCTTTTTGTTATCTTGAACGGTTGATCGATTTTATAAAAAACGAAGACAGGTGGCGAACCTTTTTGATTTTTCGAAGAGTCATCAGACTTTCCACTCCTAGTGAATACGTCATCCACGTTCTCAATGTGAGATCGAGGAGGTGGGTTAGTCATACCATTTAGTTTTGAAGAAACTGAATTTTGTGGTTTAGACCACTCGTCTATCTTTCTTTCCAATTCTCCATTCCTCTAGGGTACCTTTGACACTTCTTTCTCCTGCTTCTTAATCTCTTTTTCTTCCAAGACTTTATTTCCAACGTCTACAATTGCATTGAGTTCCTTGTTACCAACATGATTTGACGATTGATCATGTGTAAACATCTTCTCATCTACTAAGAGTTCAGTAGTCGGGATATGCACGGTGCAATCCTCAAGAAAAGATGAAACGGTTGGTGAACTAGTAATGATTGGGGTTGGCATGGTTGTAATGGGTTCCTCAATAACTTCAACATCACCCTTATCATGTTCATTATGGATTGGGGTTGGTTTGTAGACAAATTCATGTCTTGGATTGGAATCTGTTGTATGAGGAAGTGATTCGGTATGATGGACTTCTTGCTTCTTTTCCATGTCTTGGATTATGGTTTGGTGGTTCCTTTTTCCTTGATCGATTTGTCGTTACAATTCTACCACATGGTCTTTCATACTCTCATTTTCTTCCATCCATTATCTCATCATCTCCTCCGGTGAGGTTTTGGTTTCTTTTTTTTGTCCAAAATATTGTGATGAAAGTGGTGTTTAATTTTGTGGCAAAAAATGAGGATGGTTATGGTTCAGGTTTTGGCTTGTGTAAGAGTATGAATTTTTCAGCTTTTCATTGTGATATCCGTCATGATATCTTGCTTCATTAGGTTCAATCATCAGCATGTCATCATTAGTGTGGTAATCTGAAGCATTGTCATCTTCATCATCTCTACGAGCATCCCATAACTTTTTTAACTCCCCTCTTATGTTCAGGAATTCAGAATCAATTTTTGTAGCAAGAGTTTCAAGTTTCTCCATCAAAATGGCGTGATTAGAATTGATGTTGATTCCACCGGCAGAAACAACGGTCTTTGGTTTGGGCACGATTAGAGAATTTTTCGAGAAATCAAGCTTGAGTTGGACCTTGTCCTCTAGAAGTTTAAATGCTTCGTTTGGAGTTTTATAGAGGAACATTCCTCCGGCATCAAGAATTCCTTGAGTTGGATTGTCTAAACCATGATAGAATGTTTGAATGATCGATCCTTTGGTTAGACCGTGTCCGTGACAAGTGCGAAGCACTTCTTTCATACGGAGCCAAGCACCAACGAGAGTTTCGTGATCGAGTTGTTGAAAGTTGTGAATGTCATTTAGGAGATGTTTAAACTTTGCGGCAGAAAAGTATCGACTAATAAAAGCTTCTCTCATCTCTTCCCACGTAGTAATTGTTCCTTCATTTAATTCGGTCAACCAAATCTTGGCTTCTCCGGACAATGAGAAAGGAAAATTCCTCAATTTAACCGCTTCCTCTTGATTTTCACCATATTGGAATAGGTTATTAATCTCAAGAAAATCAGCTATGTGTCGGTGAGGATCGGACCGGATTCTCCCATCGAATTGATTCTCCCGAATCATTTGCATGTGGGTACCCTTGATATGGAAATTGTTTGGAAAAGGGCGTTGAATAATAGCCGAACTAAGTGTTGGTGCAACGGTCCTAGTGCTTGACCACATGGGTTGGTCATCGGGATCAATGACGGTTACAGTTGGGGAATCGGGTTGAGTTTCAACTTTCTCTTCGAATATGTCGATTACCACAAAAAGTTCCTCGATGAATGGTGATTTTGGATAAATTTCGGTTTTAGTCCTCTTTTTGATTTTGCGTTTAAGCTCGTAAAGTGGACTAACAAGTTGTTTACCCCATGAGTGTGGGTTTATACAAACCCGGAGCGATTCGTAAAATATCACAAAAAGTAAAAATAAAAACATAATGAAAATGAACACTAAGAAAAATCTTTTTGTATTTTTTTTAAGTTGAAGTAAACAAAATTAAGTTTAACTAAGATAAGAAAATCGTTACTATTATAACTACTAGAAGTTTAAGAAAAATAAACTAACTACGAAAAAACTTTTTAACAGACTTTTTTTTAAACTTTTATTTAAAAGACATTCAAAAATCTAAAAAGACAATTTTATAAAATAATTTACCAAAGAAACAAATAAGAAAATAAAATAACAAGGACACAAGAAAAATAAATCACTCCTAAGGGTGGGTTGGGTGGTGTTTGTTTCGAACTAACGTGAAAAGGTAAAAATGGGTTTTGAAAAAAAAATGGTTTTTGTAAAAAGAAAAGGTTCAGCCGATCGGTTTGGTGGACAAGCCGATCGGTTGGATTGTGTTTTTGGTTGAAAATTGTCTAACCGAATCGGATACGGGCACGTACCAATCGGTTGGATTGGATTTTTGGGTCTAACCGATCGGTTGAATATCAAACCGATCGATTGGATGGCTCGGATTTTTTTTCGAAAGTAAAAGCGACACAACTAGGGAATGACTAAAGCACAGATTCAAAAAAAACAAAAACACAAATAAATCCCCGGCAGCGGAGCCAAAAACTTGATGTGTCTCGCGACTACTAGTTTTAAATTTATAACACGAATTACCGGATAAAGCTAAGAACACACGGGCAAGTATGACCCTTTCATATGTAGTTAGTTTTGGTTGGTAAGCCGAGGTCGTTCACCAGGATTTGGGTGTTTTCAATTGTGAAGAATCTATGTAACAATAAGCAATAAAAGGGGTGGAAATTGATTGTCACGATCCAAAATACCATATAAGCAATAAGTAACACGAAAATGATGATTATGTAAATTCAATAAGATTAAAAACTACACTTGCTTAGACTAGTTTACTATCCTTGATAAGCATGATTGTGATAACTCTTCTTAACATGTTGGTTATGATAATTAGTTGGTGTTCTAATCTATTGTTCTTAAAAATTAAACCTTGGCCAAGATCTTAGTTTATAAAAACAAGCATTAAGTTTAACCAATCAATTCAAGGTTCATAAGATTGGGTCAAGAATCTTAAACACAAAAATAATCTTTTGTTTAATCAAATACTCTTAAGAAATGGTCAATGCAAAAGGTAACCAATCATAGACAAAAGGTTACAATTGATTGTAAACTACTACACTTTCGACCAATTAGGCATTTACAAACAATCCGATTTGATTAACAAAAGCATTCTCATTACAATTACACTTTAGTTTCTTTGTTTAACCAAGAATAACTTTGGTGAAAAACAATCATTCATAGACAAATGATTATAACTAGTTGGATAAAAATTAATCTTTCGACCTATAAAATCATTAGCAACTAGTTAAACTTGATTCAACAAATGTCACTACGAAACTTAAGCACAATTGGATCTTAGAATTAACTTGAAATTGAATTAAAACATGTTATCACAATCATAAGCAAACCATTAAATAATAAACATTATCTAAGCAAGTGCACAAAGGCACTAGCCACTCATAGCAAACATGAACATAAACTCAGAATTTTGAACATTAGAAACCATGATTAAAAGTCTTACAATGATTGAAATAAGATTAAAAATGATGAAGTAATGATGCCTCAAGCGTTGGTGATGACTTCTTGATGTTTTGACCTCCAAATGATGGCTTCTTGGACCTCCAAAGTTTCCTGTGATTTTATGGACGAATTTTGGTTATTGAGAGGGAGTAGTGGTGGTAGGAGAAATGTTCTCTCAGTTTGGGATAGAGAGAATTGGTAAGTGGTGATTAGAAATTAATGTAAAGGTCTCTATTTATACTCCTCTCAAGGCCTAGAGGTCATCAATGCTCAACTTGGTGACTAAGTAGTTTAGAAGGACCTAGAATACCAAAAAGAAGAGCCTAGAATCGAGTCAAATGAGATCTCCAAAATCTGTACGAGGGATCCATCCGTTCGGATGGTCATCCATCCGATCGGTTGGGCAAAAGTCATAAACACGAAAGTTGTAGATCTTTCTCTTAGCTTTCCGTGGCCATGAACGGGGGGGGGGGGGGGGGGGGGGTCAAACGGAGTCCGTATGCTCAAGTTATGGCCAAAATGGTGAAGGTGTGTCGGGAACAACGAGTCTTTCATTAATTCTTCGTTCGAGCTTCTTTCCTTCATTTCTTTTCTCGTCTATCTTCTTGTACTTTATTCTTGAGTCTTTTGAGTGACAACTTCATGACTTTTATCTTCTCGAATATACTCCAAGAGACTTTCATTTGTCGAGAATTCTTCATACATGCATAAATCTTCGTTTATTGATCATTTCTTCGTCTTTTCCTTCATTTTCCTGTACTTGGCTACAAATGAACTAGCATACACACTTTTATATGATTAAGCAACAAAAGCATATAATTATAACCAAATATCACGCACAAAATCCACAATAACGCTCCTAAAAACATGTACAATTTGAGTGTTATCAGTAATTAAGATGGTCATACCAAGATAATAAAGACCCCATAATAGTTTTATAAAGAGACACTAGACGTGAAGGTTCTTGAAAACCCCCGGGTATGTGAAAAACTATGAGATTTCAATACATGATATAATATAATGTCTAGTATGGTTTGGTATCGAAAAGAAATGAACCGACGTCGATTGTACTATTAAGTATAACATTGCGCAAGATATTGATTTTGTAAATAAATATAGCGCTCGAGTTGTGATAAGGATCATGAAGGCATATATGTATGAGTGACATGATTGGCCACAAAGTAAAAACGCTCGAAAGAAATTAATGATTTATTAAAGCCTTTCGCGACGAAACACGTTTTTGGGCTTGAATTCCATATATATAAACTTATTGGATATGAATGATCTTTGTGCAAAAATAAAATGAGAATATTTGAAATTATATGATATAAGCTTTACCTAGATGGAAGTTTCTTGATAGTCATACACTACATGATATAGTATTTACTTTAAACTTGTTGGCAATATATATATAGCTAATGTCCTACGAAAAGGCATTGGATAAGATACAAATACTTTGATATATTCAGGTCAGAAAGATATGGGTTTATATTTTACCAACCCATCAAACCAAGTTTAGTCGGTTACGCAGATGCATGTTATTTGTCAGATCCCCACAAATCTAGATCGCAAACTGGTTACATATTCATGAAAGGAGGTACCACAATTTCATGGGATTCTCAGAAACAAACACTTGTCACAACATCATCAAATTATGTTGATGTTATCACTCTATATAAAGCTAGTAGAGAATATGTATGGCAGCTTGTGTCGCGCAAATGAAGGAATGATATATCAAAAGTGATAAGACAAAACATATACCTCCAAGATTCTTCTCATACACTCAAGAACTTATAAAGGAAACACATTCATGATATTGGAATGCGACATGTGCGAAAAATGTAACAGTTTACAGATGTCAACATAAGTGAGAGTCAATTATACGCTACACTCATTTTCCCCTAGCTAAAGTTTTTTCCAGCTGGGTTTTATTCATCAAGGTTTTTAATAAGGCAATATTCAAAATTGGACTCTACGTTGACTAAGTGTCATCCAAAGGGGCGTGTTATAAATTATTGGTGGTGGATGAACACATAGTGTTGTGAGTTATTACCCACTATTTGATTAACGTTTGTCTATGTATTATTACTTACTTGTTCCCCATTAATAACACGTTTCCTTCATTTACCCCATGCATTCGGTGAAATGTATAGTGCTTGATTATTGTATAAATAGCACATGAAAGTAACGAAATAAAAGGTACCAAGATCAGTTCCTTATTCATCTATACTTTTTTCTCTATAATGATTATCTTATTCTCGAATGTTCTATAATTATATTGTCATAGGCCTCGTTAATTATAACACATTCTTATATAATATAAAAAAGGAAATTTTTCAAAGAGCTAAATGTAAAAGAACGACAAGAGATAATCTATTTACAACTCAACTCGACGGTTTATAATGCCTTTAAAGCCATCAGCTACGGCTTTTGAATCATTAATTCTAAAACTATTCATAACTCAATTTCACCTAAGGCAATAGATGGAGCATAAAAAATCTAACGTAATTCTTGGAAATAATCTAAACTGGTTAATGTTAGGAAACTATTTGTAGGATCATGTACCAAGAGCTAATGTGTTGGATTCATGTGTGTTTATGTGGTGTGATGTATAATATCTTTGTCTTCATTCTTGGATGCTAATTCTAGTTTTGAAAGCAGCTTGTTCGATTTTATTGGTAAGAGAGTTGCATTTCCCGTTATGAAGAATTATGTTAAGAAAACATGGAAGAAATATGGTTTAGTTCGAGCCATGATGAATTCAAAGGGATTTTTTTTTTCTTTTTTCTTTTTTTTTTAAGAAATTTTCCTTGTTTGATGGATTAAATGGTGTGTTGGAGAATGGACCTTGGTTTATTCACTTAGCTCCCATTATTTTCAAGAAGTGGTCTCTTGTGACAAGTTTGGTAAAAGAGGATCTGGGTTTTACTCCTGTCTGGGTTAAACTTCATGATATCCCTATTGATCCATTAACGAGGATGGTTTGAGTGACATGGCTACTAAACTTAGTACTCCTATCATGCTTGATGCGTACACAAGTTCTATGTGTATGCAATCTTGGGGTCATTTTAATTATGCTTAGCTTGACTGATATTAAGGTTGATCAGTAACTCAAGGAGAAGATGGTCAAGACTATTTCGTGTTTGGAGGGTAATGATGATGTGTTGCATACTATTCACGTGGAGTATGAGTGGAAACCACCTAGATGTGGTGTTTGTATGGTGTTTGGCCATTATAAAAACCAATGTGCTAAATATGTAATTGCTGATTTGAAAAAGCAAATTGTCAAGAATTATGATGGTTTTCAAGCTCCTTTGAGAAAGGCATTTTGTGGCATTGAAGTTGGTAAAGGGCTGAATTTCAGCCAAACTAAGCCAAAGAAACAGGTTTATAAAGTTGTGCTGAAGAAGTCAGATACTAACAACGTTGGTAAGTCCAAGATCTCAGAAGTGGCTAGTACAAGCGGGACGTATATTGCGACACCGAATCCATTTGGCCGATGGCGCGAGGAACCACACCGTGGTTCGGCTAGTGGGTTGTGGTGTCGTAGCCACCAACCCACGCCATGGGCCATTTCATTTTTCTTAATGGGGCATATGCGGACCAATGACACAACTTTTACTCCATGACACAACTTTTATACCAGGGAGAAGTGTTTTAGTGTCATGGGCAAAAGTGGTGTCATGGACAAAAAGTGCTGAGGTGGCATCGCTTTTGCCCATGATACCACCACGATACCAACCATACCTAGCGCTCTTAGTCATAACACTTAGCGCCATCCCCACCAGTCATGCCATAGGCATTTTTTTTTTGTTCTACTCGTGTTTTATTTAGTTATGTATAAGCACGAGGTGTGTAATAACTTTAGTGATAGAAAATATGGTGTTTTTAGGTTAAGTTACAAGTTATAAAAAAAAACTGAGATAATAACACTTTTTGCTATAATATGAGGCAGTCTAGTACACGTTGATGTTAGACGAGTATTAGTGAGGTATAATTTAGATAGATAAACCGTAAACGTGACATTGTAATTAGATGAGATAAGACTGTCCGTATTGTGAGTCGTGACTGGAGTTTTCCAATTTAGGTGGAATTTTTCAAATTAGTTTATGTTTTTAATTATTGATGTAATGTTTACGTTTTTAATTTTGTACGTGTACGTTTTTAATTATTTATGTAACATTTTTATTTTATGAATAATAGTTTTAGTTTTTATTTAAAAAAAAATGGAGAGAAAAAGTTGATGTGTAGCGGGAGTAAATCTGTTTTGTTGCTGTTAAAAAAAGGGACGAAAGTAAAAAGAATGTGGAGGCAGACAATAGAAGTTCATGTCACATCGTTACATCTCTTTCACCCTCCATTCTCTCTTCTCACTAACTTCAGTTACCAACCAACCTCCCTACTCTATCTTCCATTTTGCATCAAGCATTCACTTCTTGTTTCATTTCCCAATACAAATTTAGCATCTTTATATATGCTAATTTAATTAAATAAGCTTAGCAGGATTCAGAGAAGTGGGTTTGGTTTAAAAGACTGGATTAATGGATTTGTGAACTGGGTTTTTGTTGAATTTATGTAGTTGTGATTGAGCTTTGATAAAATGCACATAACCTGCTTGATGATATTGTTGTTTGTTAAATTGGTAGTAGGAGTAACAGAATTGGATTCACTTTTGGAGATTAAAAGGGGTATTAGAGAAGATGCTTTTGGCAAGGTTTTGAGCTCATGGGATCCGAAATCATTTTCGTCCAATGGCTGCCCGGTTGATTGGTATGGCATTACTTGTAGCAATGGTCATGTTACTTCTTTAATGCTTGATGGTTTAGGTTTAGTTGGGAGCTTTCACTTTGATTCAGTTTCTGGTCTTAGTATGTTGCGTAATTTATCGATATCTGGCAATAGTTTTCAAGGGACTGTTTCGAATGAGGTTGGTTCTATTTTGTCGTTGGAATATTTGGATGTTTCGTCTAATTTGTTACATGGTCCATTGCCCATTGTGATTACAAGTTTAAAAAGATTGGTGCACTTGAATCTTTCTGTGAATAATTTTGAAGGTACTGTACCTTCTAGTTTAGGGAATCTTATACAGTTGAAGTATCTCGATTTGCATTCAAATAATTTTTCTGGAAATGTTATGGACCTTTTGTCGCAGTTAGGTAGTGTATCATATGTTGATCTTAGCAGCAATGGTTTTATTGGAACTCTTGATCTGGGACTAGGATCGGATCAATTTGTTTCTGCAATTGAGTACTTAAATGTAAGTGACAATAACATTGGTGGAAACCTCTTCGCCCATGATGGACTGTCTTATTTTGATAATCTGGAGGTGTTTGATGCAAGTAGAAATCAGTTTGTTGGCACTGTTCCTTCTTTTAATTTTATGGTCTCTTTGCGGATTCTAAGGCTTGGTAGCAACAAGTTATCAGGGTCCTTACCAGAAGCTCTTTTGCAAGAGAGTTCAATGATCTTGTCCGAATTGGACCTCAGCCTTAATGAGCTTAAAGGTAGGTTTGATTCCGATGCCTTAGTTTTTGTTCCGCCTGTTAGTGTAAAGTTATTTAATGTAATATAGGGCAAACGCCATATAATAGATATAATATTTTCGCCTATCATTGCAATATACTTTCGCGTATGCTCATTAAATAGCAATATATTTTTGCCATTTTGGTAATTTATAATTTTATTGGTGTTCATGAAATGCCAATGGCATTATATATAAACAAATTTGGATCGAAAATAGCATAATTATCAAACTGGCTTGTAAAAAAGTTATAATTACCAAAAGGGATAAAAAAAATAAGTACAGTATAATTACCAAAACTGACCATAATTTGAACTATTTTATGGCTTTTGGCTTGTAATAGATGATCAATCGCTGTTTAAATATTCCTGTCTAGCGTTCCATAATGTATAAATCATTGTTATCTACAGGTCCAGTGATGAGTATCTCCTCTATAACTTTAAGGAGCCTTAACTTGTCATCCAACAAGCTTACAGGCATGTTGCCTCTTATCATTGGTCATTGTGCTACCATAGATCTAAGTAGCAATTTGCTCTCTGGGAACTTGTCAAGAATTCAAGCTTGGGGAAACTATGTTGAGGAGATTGATTTGAGTTCAAATTTGTTGACGGGAACTTTTCCGATCCAAACTTCTCAGTTTTTGAGGCTTACATCTTTTAAAATTTCCAACAATACAATTGGAGGTGTTCTATCTCCGGTTTTAGCCACCTACCCAGAACTAAAAATCATTGATCTTAGCCATAATCAGTTTACAGGAGCGCTTCTGCCTGATCTTTTTAACTCTGCAAGATTGATTTATTTAAACATGTCTTTCAATAACTTCAATGGGACCATACCTATCCAACAAAATAACTCTTTAGTGATCCTCGAGTTTCTTGATTTGTCGCATAATTCACTAACTGATCATCTTCCTAGAGGTATTGGAAATTATAGAAACTTGGCATTACTTGACTTATCCAACAACCAATTCGAAGGTGGTATCCCAGATAATCTTCCTGGTTCACTTACGGTACTCAACGTGTCTTACAACAATCTTTCTGGAGTTGTACCAGAGAACTTAAAGAATTTCCCTGCTTCGTCTTTCCATCCTGGAAATGTTCTCCTGAGCTTCCCATATTCAGTTTCTTCACCACAAGATGATCGAAATATCAACTTTGATCACAGGTCTCGAAATAGATCATACATAAAGCCTACCCTTATTGCAGGATTGGTTGGTGTTGTTTTTAGCTTAGCTTTGTTGACATTAATTGTGTGCTATAGAACTCAACAACACCACAAAAAGAACCACCACTCTAAAAAAATCAGTCAACAAGAGAATCAACAAGAAATCTCTTCGGTTGTTGCCACCTCAGCACCTAATTCATCTTCAAAGTTCACAACTACAGGTGAGTACAGTATATCGGTTGGGGAAGGGCCAAAAGATCTTATGGCAGAGAGAAATGTCGAAGAAGCATTTCCTATGGTTCATGCTCCTGTAATGTCACCCGGAAACCCTTCATCATCAAGTAACACGCATGAGGAAATGTTTCCTGCATCAATGAAGGTTTGTTCTCCAGATAAGCTGATTGGGGAACTTCATCTATTTCATAGCTCGTTGGTGTTCAGTGCCCAAGATCTTTCTTCGGCTCCTGCAGAAATGATTGGCAGGAGCTGTCATGGAACACTATACAAAGCTATACTGCCATCAGGTCATGTTTTGGCTGTGAAATGGTTGAAGGAAGGGATTGCAAAAGGGAGGAAAGAATTTGCAAGAGAAGTGACCAAACTTGGTAGCATTAAACACCCGAATTTGGTATCACTACAAGGTTATTATTGGGGTCCAAGAGAGTATGAGAAGATGCTTATATCAAATTATATCGATGCACCTTGTTTATCTCTGTATCTTAATGGTAATTGTTTTTTTCTTATAGCTTAATCTCGTTTTTTAGCATTATGTGCAAAAGTTAAGATGTCAACTGTAGAGCGGTTAGTATATCACTGAGTCTAAAGGTGCTAAAATGGGTATTTTAGAGGGGTGGGGGTGGATTTGTCAAATTGGGTTGCATTTTGGTGTTAGATTGTAGAGCAAGTGGGTTAACCCGAAACCCTTAATGTCTAAAATTGATTTTTTTTTTTTTTTTTTTTTCCTTTGAAATATTAAGTGTGTCAAATGTGATTATAATAGTTATATTTGTAAAAGTAATTTATATATTTGATTCAAATGATTTAAGAAGCTTTATATGCATAGAAAATACACTTTGGGCGACTTTTTGACCCACTTGTCACCTCATCACTAACGTGTGTTTCAAAAAGTTAACTATGAAGCAACTTCTTTCAAATTGGTGCGGATCTTGATGTTTTCTAAGTAATTGTATCAATGGTAAAGTGAGACATATAATACAAAACTGTGGATCATTTAATATTGTATTATTTTTTTTCTCTCAAAGTCTTGCATACCGTAACTAAATTGATAATGTTATGTACAAGTTAATTTTCTGCTTAATTGCTTCTTTTGCATGTAGGCCATAAATGGTCATTCGACTGCCTAGCTAGGCTGAATGTTATTCTGCTGTTCTGTTGTTTATGAGGATCATGAACCTAATGTTTGATGCTCTCATACAGCATCTATCATTCTGTCCATTAGAATTTAGATGACACTATTGAGTTATACACTTGCAATGAGTTGATTTGGGTATATTGAATCTCAAAAGGGTCAAATGAAAAAATTTAGCAAAAACACGAACAGGTAAAAATGCTGAATGGATCAAACGGGTTGAAATTTCCCAAAGGTATTTATTTAATGCATACAACCTCGTAATTACTTTATTAAAAAAGATGTAGTAATTATTTTATCGACATTATTTTTGTTTTTATTTTAATTGCAATAGTTATTAATTAGAAGTTCTAGAAATTGGACAAGAAGTTCTACTTTCTGGTCAACCCAACCAAACCATCTCGACCCGCAGTAAAAAACATGTTATACCTGAACCCCAAGCGCCAATCTTTTCACCTCTAATTAATTGTGTGCTATTCTAATACGCTTTAATGAGTCACGTGTTTTACCCAAACCGCCAATCTACCCGCCTCTAATAAATTGTGTGCTATTCTAATGCACTTTAATGAGTACAATATCATTCTTGAGGTTACTGTTAAATGTTTATGTGCTGTTTAAGACACTATAACTAGCATAATTCGTTGTAGTGGTGCTAATCATAATATGATTAAGTTTACCACCTCCTTGATCTTGAGATGCTGTTATTATAATATAACTTTATGTTGTGCAGAAGCCGATGCGAGAAATCTCCCCACTTTGGATCTTGTTGACAGATACAGAATCGCTGTAGATATAGCACGGTGTCTTAGCTACCTCCACAACGAGAGAGCTATACCTCATGGTAACCTAAAATCCACCAACATCTTGTTGGAACCCCCTAACATGAAACACCCCCTTTTAACTGATTACAGCCTCCACCGTCTAATGACGTCATCTGGGACAGCTGAGCAGGTTCTCACTGCAGGTGCCCTTGGTTACCGACCGCCCGAGTTTTGTAGTACAAGCAAACCATGTCCGTCTCTCAAAAGTGATGTTTATGCATTTGGAGTCATATTACTAGAACTGCTGACTGGAAAATGTTCTGCAGAGATGATTCTGGGCAGCAGTGGGGAGGTGGTGGATCTGACCGAATGGGTGAGATTGCTATGTGTTGAAAACCGTTCTATTGAGTGCTTTAAGTGGCATATATTGAATAATAGTAGTGACGATTTGGTTAAATTGGCGGAAGACATGCTTAAGGTGGCGCTTAGGTGTATACTTCCAGCTGATGAGAGACCTGATATGAGATCTGTATTAGGAGACCTTACACCAATGGCTGAAGTATTCTAATGGAATTTTGATGACTGTATCTTCTCCAAATACAACCAATTGTTGTAAACAAGTTTTTTTAGTTCTTTATTTTTGTAAGTTATGCATTTGTCTCACAAGCTTGTAATTTTTTCAAACTAAATATATAAGCATTTGTATATGAGCAGAATCCCATGGAGTTTGAGTTACGAAATAATATTCTCAAATGTTTGTTTCATCATTTTAAACTAGATATAATAGCATCCGTTTATGGGGATAACGCGTTGTTGGGCGTGTGGTGAATGGTAACAATCAATAAAATTTGGATTTCTTTTATGTAGTGTGTTGAAATCCCTTTGAGATTGTAGTAATTAGACACTATCTGCTTCAGGATATCGGGTATCACGTAGAGATGACAAAAGCACTCGAAACTGACGGGAAACCAAAACCCGAACCTGTTGGGTCGAGTTTGGAGGCGGGTTGGCGGGTTTGGATATTGATAAATTTTTTTAACCGGGTACGGGTTCGGTGACGGGTTCTGGTAATACCCGTACCCGTATCCGTTTACCCGAATCTATACTCGCTTTATTAATAATTTAATATTATAATTAACTAGAACATATATACATTACATATAAATTCTTCCATTATAGTATTTTATATAAGTATTTCTATTGCATAACACATTTTATTTTGTACATGAATTATTAGTTAAATTGTTTGATACGATATTCATTTTCTTTAACTTTTAAAAAATTTGAATGTATTAGAATGTTTTCTTTTGTTTTGTCGTTGAATTTTAGTGTGACTTAATAATACCGCTATTTTGTCCATATAATATTTAATTGGGGATAACTGATACCCGCGGAGAAACCTGAAAAATCGATGGATAATATTAATCAGGTATCCAGCGGGTAATGGGGCGGGTACGGGTTTGAATATTATAAACGGGTGCGGGTGCGAGTACAGTAAAACCCACCCTAAAACCGACTCGTTGTCATCCCTAGTATCACGAGATCAATGACTGAGGAGATGTTTGTTACGTGGGTTTAATAGATTAAAATAGTGAAATTAGTGGTGGCAGTTCGTGATTCATTTATAAACATATGTATACTTGAGTAAATATATATTAGATGATGGGTTTAGTTGGACGTTCTCAAATATTATAAATTGGGCAAATTTGTTATTTGATATAAAATGTAATTATATACTCTGTAATAATTAACCAACAGGTATAGGCGGGTTGTGAAATATAATAGCACAACAATCTTGCAAATACAAAAGCTAGTAACTACAACGCATAAAACCTTGAAGTCTTCTTGTATTCTTCTCTTGCTAGAAAATATGGTTAGTATGGATCACTTGGATGATTATTAGAACAAGATAATGATCAAAGAATGTATATGAATGTATGAAAGAATGTAAGTTGCAATAATGCCGGTTTGGATGAGGTGGGGTGTAAAACGCAGGGAATTTGGGCCAAGATTGTTGGGACTGTTAATTATTTGCACTCTAGCGGAATCATTCCAAAGGAAACACTTAGTTTTAAAGTGGGTTGTGGATCAACGATACGTTTTTGGAAAGATAATTGGCTAGGTAATGGCCCGCTTGAGGTTCGTTTCAACAGATTATTTAGAATAGATCGTAATGAAGAATGTGTAATTGGAGATAGACTTTCAAATGGAGTATGGTCATGGGACTGGTGTAGACAGTCGCTTGGAACCCGTCATACAGAATCGTTAGCATTGCTATTGGAAGAAATCGGCTTGGTAGATCTCGGTTCAGGTCCGGATACTTGCATTTGGAGTTTATATATAAGTGGGTTGTTTTCAGTGGGCGTCACAAGGAGGTATATTGAAGCTCAATTGCTTCCAACGTTGCCTACATCTACAAGATGGTCTACTTCTTTGCCAAGAAAGGTAAACGTTTTTATGTGGCGTCTTCTTTTGGATAGATTACCTCATAGGGTGAATTTGTCCGCCCGTGGTTTGGAAATTAACTCCATATCATGCCCGGTATGTGATGGCTTTATGGAATCCAATGATCATCTCTTTTTTTTCGTGTAACGTGGCCGTAAATATATGGACCAAAATTCGTGTTTGGTGTGATGTTGCGATGCCGAGATTTTGTTCGAATTCTGAGTGGATCGCTTGGCTTGATAATTGGCATACTTCAAAGTCTCGTAAGGATTGCATGTATGGCATTATTTCGGCTACCTTGTGGATGATTTGGCGCTATCGTAATTGCGTAACTTTTCGTTCTCAAGTTATGAGGCAAAGTGACGTTTTTGATAACGTATTCTTTTTCATGGTGTAAATTTAGAGGCGGTATCCATAGTAGTTGGAATGACTGGATTAATTTTCCTTTGTAATTGTTTCTAGCTTCTTGCTAGTTTTTTAATTCATCTTGCCGTTAAAAAAATAAATAAATTAAAAAAAAAAAAAAAAAAAAAAAAAAAAAAAAAAAAAAAGTTGCAAGGGTGAGTAAAATGGTGTGAGAAATCTTTGCTTAAATAGGCAACAAAAGCCGGTCACAAGCCCAGACAGATCCACGAGTCCTTTGGCAAGGGATCCTTGGGTCCGTGCTTTTACTCACTGAAAAACAAATTTTTTGAGAATGGTCAATCCGATTTTGCTTGAAATCTTGTCATTTTTATGAAGCTTAGAAAAGTGCTAAATCAAAATGGGTCAGTTACTTTCCCTTTGTTAAGAGTAGTTAATCTAAAAATAGGATGTTTATGTTTTTCAAGCAAAATACAATTTATTCTTTCCACAAGTATTTTGGAATATTACCTGATAAGGATAATCCTCTTTACATTTTTTTTTTTAATTATTATTATTATTTTTTTAGAATGGCACCACATTTGAAATTCGACCATCGAGTTAAATCATCAAAATAGGCAGGCGCCCGGATCCGAACCACTAGGAGAGACCCGCGAAGAGAAACCCCTAGAACTAGAGGTGGCAATTTGTGCCCAAAATCAAAAAAATAGGCTAAATGGACAAATTTTTAAAAGATTTTGGTACATTTGGTCCCCCTTTTTTTTTTGAAATGGGCATATATTGCCCATTTAGAAATTAAATTGGCAAAATGGGCACATGTTTTTCTCTCGCATTAAATTGTTTTTAATGAAAAACTTATGAATATAATATATTTAGTTACTTAAATATAAATGAGATGTTACGTTTGAGGAATTTTTTTTTTGTTGTTTTAGGTCTTTTTTAAAACGATTCGTATAACATGCGCCCGTTTGGCCCGCGCCCGTTTAGCCCGTGCCCGTTTAGCCCATAGTCCGTTTAGCCCGTAGCCCGCGCCCGCCCGGTCCGCCCGTTTTGCCACCTCTACCTAGAACTCATGGCTTCGCACTAAGAGAAAAATCCCGATTTTTTGTCACTTGCGAGAGTTGAACCCGGGTAAAACTCCTCCTCAAACTCCAGAAGAAACTCAGGTGGCCAACTGAGCTAAGTCAGTTGGTTAATAATCCTCTTTACAATGCTATGTTGATCTAAACCCTTTTCTTAAAAAGAACAATGCTATGTTGATCTAAATCCTTTTCTTAAAAAGAAGATTCTGACTCGTTATTGTTAAAATATTTTCTTATAATAAAAGTAATGGTGTAATTAAAAATTGAAGTAAACTTTTAAATGTAAGTTTACAAAATGTATGATGTTATGAAATTGTAAACTCTTCTTTGATCATTATGCAAATTGTAATAAATCATGTTAATATATTAAGTGATTTCGATTGATGTAAAACTAAAGTCTAAAAGTTGTTTACATAAACTTGTACTACCTCCGTCCTTAAATAAGTGTCCACTATTGACTTTTTAAGTCTTCTCTTTTTAAGTTTGACCATAAATTATTTTATTTGTGTTATGTAATACTTGATACAAAATATATGAACGAATTTTGTCTTAAATGTATTTTCAATGGTATAATTTTCATCAAGTATTACATAACACGAATGAAATAATTCAAAGTCAAAGTTAGAACAAAAAGACTTTGAAAGTCAATAGTGGACATTTATTTAAGGACGGAGGGAGTATATAATATGGTTTATATTTGTCATTATCAAAACTTAGATGATCGTTAATTAGAAATAACGTTTTTAGACGATTATTTGTATTAACATGGTTTCATGAATTTTTATTTCAAGGTATCAGTTATCGTAACAACCCTGTTAATCTATTTTAACATATAATGAAAAACTTGTACATCCAAGCATGCACGAGTATTATAATTGTATACATTTAAAAGATCTAATATAAATTTATAAAAAATGTTAGACTTTACAAAGCTATGAATTTATTAACTGTCACAATATTTAACTTGAAAATAAAGTTATTGAAATATTACTACATCCGTCTCAAAATATAAGTCCAGTTGGACTTTTTGAATCGAACTTTGACCGTTAATATTTTTGTTTGTATTATATATCACTTGATGAAAATTATACCAAATAAAAATACATATAAAACACTATCCATTTATATATCTTGCATCAAATATGATATAATACAAATAAAAATATTTAAAGTCAAAGTTCGATTCAAAAAGTCAAACTGTACTTATATTTTGAGACGGAGGGAGTATTACTTTTTACTTTACTCAAAGAAAATATTATTACATGTTATACTATTTGACCAAACTTCCTGTGCACGAATTTTTAAAACTAGTACTTTATCCGTTTTATAATATAAGTCCATTTTGGTATTTTAGATTGTTTCAAATTTAATGTTCACTTTCAATAACAATTAATTAAAATGCTTTTAAATGGGTGAGTAGGAAATTTATTATATTAATTAATATTGTACGATGCTTACTTTTCTTAAATTTGTAAAATTTAAAAATGGACATGGAAAGAGTATCAAACAGATCATTTCTCTAACAAAAATTAGAGATAAGATTATTTATTAATTAACATTGTTAATAGCGAAAGAAAGAAAAGACCAAAGAGAAAAAATCAAACGCGTAAGTGATTGCCACTTGCCAAAGTCACACGGTCTCCATCGCTTCCAAATATTTTTATATAAAAACAAAACCAATTCCAAATATAAAAACAAAACAGCTATATATCCACTGTAAACATACATGCCTTCCCACCACCATTCCACCCCTCCCTATATCTCTTCTTCATTCATAACTACTCTTACTCCATAACTTATAATTTTGGCACAATGACAGAAGAGCGTGTTCATCCATCTTCTGATCATCATCAGCAACCACAACATGACGACAAGCCATTACTCCCACCACAAGGTACCTACGTCATCCAAATCCCCAAAGACCAAGTCTTCCGTAACCCACCACCTGAAAACTCACAAAAACTCCAAAAATTCGCTAACCGTAAACCTCGCCGGAGCTCCTGCTGCCGTTGCTTTTGCTTCACCCTCGCCGCCCTACTCACCCTTCTTCTCCTCCTCGCCGTCGCTACAGCCGTCCTCTACTTCGTTTTCCGTCCAGAAAAGCTAACTTACTCCATCGACAAAGTGTCCATAACCGGTGTGAACTTGACGTCATCATCATCGCCGCTAAACCCAAGGATGACGTTAAATATAAGAGCTCAAAACCCTAACGATAAGATATCGGTGTTTTACACAAAGGGTAGTCAAGTTAACGTTTATTACGACGACGTGAAGCTGTGTAACGGCGTGTTACCGGTGTTTGAACAGAAGGCTAATAACGTGACGGTGATTCAGACGGTGTTGAGAGGTAATGGTGTTGTGTTGGCGCGTGATTTACACGCGCGGCTGGTGAAGCAGGACAAGGGGAGGAATGTGCCGTTGAAAGTGAAGGTGAAGGCGCCGGTTAGGGTTAAGATTGGTGCTGTCAAGACGTGGGAGATTACGGTCACGGTTAAGTGTGACGTGGCGGTTGATCGGTTTACGACTAAGTCCAAGATTGTTTCTAAAAGCTGTGGTTATAGGGTGAAGCTTTGGTAAAAGATTTTTAGTTTGTTAAATTATTTTGTAAAGATTATACGAATATTAATTACATACAAACATTCATTGAGTATCGTATTTGTTTTATTATTTTTAGTTTGTTAAATAATCACTATAATTTGTTTTTTCACTTTATTTAATGCTTTTTTGATTTCAAATCAAAATGAAACTTTAAGAAAAGTGGATCTTTCAAAAAAAAAAAAATGTAGTAAAATTTCATTTTTATCCATTTAAAAGTATTTTGATTAGTGAAAATTGAAATGAACATTAATTTTGAGACAACAAAAACTAATGAAGTTAACTTATATTTTGGTATGTATAGAGTATACGTTTTGTAAATTTAAATGATATGCTTAAAAAGTTAATAGATGATCGATTAGGGTTGAGCATCGCAGACATGAAACCGACCGAGACTGAGAGGACTGGCCGAACCGAAGGACCATCGGTCCGGTCTCGGTCATGATTTTTTCCTTATTTCAGTCTCGGTTTAGTTCGGTCCGGTCCGATCCGAACTTACATTAAACGTGACTATTATGCCTTTTTGGACCGCACCGAACACATTCGGTCCGGTCCTCGATCTAGGTTTTGTTGGTTTTCGGGTCTTGATAATCAATGATCGCTTGGATAATTCTTGATTGTGTATAGTTCGCTTTCCCAATACAATATTTCGACCATATTTGGTGCCCTGGGTGACACGAAATTCGTATATAGGATAAGACAAGAACACTCAATGTTTAGGCATAAGAAATTGAGCAAAAACATGAAGAATATTGTATGTATTGTTATTGTTCATCTTTTTTATGAAAGAGCAAAATCATGTCTATATATAATAGACAAAGTGACTTTTCATGAAAAGTCACACCCTTTCATGAATAGTTAAATCTTTGATTAAAAGTAACTAACTTTTTAATAGATTTCTGCAACACTTAATAGTGACAGTTTTTTTGTCACTATTCCCAACATTTACCATCTATTAAATTGTTGCAACGTCCTAGTGAGGAAATTTCTGTCACAAACCTTTGTCATTCATTGTATCCGAAATCAAGTTAATTAGTTTATACAAATGTGCACTCCGCACCTCATAACTTGTATTATAACTTAACTTGAAAACCATTTGGTCTCAGGATTTAATCCCGATTTCACAAAAATATTTGATTACACTAAAATCACCAAAAGGTTTTTAGGCTATTTCGGTCTCGGTCTTGGTTGGTCCGGTCCGGTCTTAGACCAATGCTCACTCCTATGATCGATGCGTTTAAAAAGTATAAACAAAAAACTGTAAATCAAGCTCCAGGTATCTTCACATTTGCATTGCGTCATCTGACATGGCACGACGCTATACCGCCGCCACCTACTGAGATCTACCGACATCAAAGCCAACACAAGCGGGTTTTTGTTTCTGTTGTATTTTTTTAGCGTATGTATGTGTTTTGAGTGTGTGTGTTTTTTAGAGTGTGTGAAAGCACATCGAAAAAAAAGACTTGGTAGTGATATATTTTTTCTAAATTTTGAAAACCCCACTTGAAAATAAAGTTAGATCTAACTTTTGAAAAAGAATCAATAATACACCCGCTTGTAATCTTTCCAACTCACAACATAATGCAATGACCACAACAAATATGGCGAAAACCTGCAAAATTTAAGACACCACTCGCTAAACATTGATTAGAAAAAAGTACTAGATCTTCCTGTGAAGTGTCTGTGAACAATTAAAAAGGACAAGTTGTTGTAGAAGACGAAGTAGAATTGTCAATGGAGGCGTCAATACTGAGAAATGATATCGATGAACTAAAAAAAGTTTTCAAGTTGTTGTAAGCAAGGAAGAAGAGAAGAAAACGAGCAAATAAAGGTTTGAGAACCATCGATTACGAAATGGGATTAGTGTTTAAGAAATACACAAAACAAATAAGATAACAGGGAAGAATGAGCAAATAAGAAATCCCAACGTTAAGAATATCAGCCTTTCAAAGAGGAGGTTAAGGGTTCGAATCTAACATGGAGAAAATTAATCCTTTTGTGACTACGGAGGATCAACTGCGCCAACTCTGAGTTACCTGAAAAGGTAATTTTTTAGATTAGTCGACTCGCAATATCGACTTGAAAACCCATATAACCAAATAATAATAATAATAATAATAATAATAATAATAATAAAATAAATAAAAATGGAAGATGTTTGAAGGTCCTCCGGCCACTGATGAAAACCGGTGACTAAAAGGGATTTTAAATTTGAAAAAAAACCTTGAAAACTAGGTCCAATGTTTGAAATTTGAATTTTAAATTTGGGACACTTTCACTTTTATGTTAACGTATAACTAGTTATAGGGCTGAGCAAACGGACCGGCCGGACCGGACCGACCGACAAAACCGACCGGACCGAGACCGACCGGACCGGACCGACCACATTCGGTCCGGTCCTCGGTCTAAGCTTTTTGCCAAATTCGGTCCTCGGTCCGGTCGGTCCGGTCCGGACCGACCAAAAACCCGAAAAAACTTGCCTAATTGGACCGGACCGACCGAAGACCGACCGGACCGAGACCGGACCGAGACCGGACCGACCATATTCGGTCCGGTCTCGGTCTATGGTTTTCCTGTTCTCGGTCCTCGGTCCGGTCCGGTCTTGGTCGGTCCGGTCCGGTTTTCGCCCGATGCTCAGCCCTAACTAGTTATAATGCATGCGCGGTTTTTTTTAAAATTTTTTGAATCATATATTTTTATTTATTAAAAAGCAAATAATTTAATATTTGTTTTGTTTGATTTATGATGTTTAATTATAGTTTTTTATTATTAAAGATAATTATTTAAAAATTTTAATCCTATTATTAATTGTATCTTATCTATATTTTTTGTATTTATCTTTTACTTGTGTTATGGATAAATATAAAATGTTATCTAATAAGAAAACAATTTTTTTTAAATACAATTATTACTAAATAAGGTATGAATTGATTTTTTTGAAATAGAAAATTCCCAATAGGGGTTTTGTTTTATTATATAAAAGATGTATCGTTATCAATTTTCGCGTGACGCAGCTACGAGTATCTTGTAATTTAATCTTTTCGTATATTAATTTATTTCAATTGTTCATTTTCTAACAATAGCTTTATTAGATTAGTTTGTTCGTTTAGGATTAAGGCCGCTCATCGGTCCAAAATCGGACCGGACCAAGAAAAACCGGACCGGATCAAGACCGAATCCGGCAAAATACCTAGACCGAGACCGGACCGAATGCGGTCGGTCCGGTCTCGGTCCAAATAGGCTAAATGACCGGTTTTTAAGCCGGACCGGACCAAACCGGGCCGACACCGAAATTAAGAAAAACTCTAGACCGAGACCGGACCAAATGTGGTCGGTCCGGTCCATTTGGTCCGTTTGCTCACCCTTATATAAGTAATGACAAAAGTTTGGTGATACTTTGCTTACTTTTTTATTTTTTATTTTTTTAGTAGCTTCATTACCAAAAAACTTTTTGAATTCTCTTAAAGGTTAAATGACCACGGTTAAGAATGCGTAAAATTCTAGAATCCACACTTGCTCATGTGTGGTAATAATGGGTGTGATAATTTTTTCTACACATTTGAATGTTCACACCTAAAAGTGTGACAAAATTACAAAAAATGTTTTTAATAGGTGAAACATTTGTGAAACATATAAGTGTAGCTTTATTGTAATTGTACACACTAAAATATGTGGATTATAATTTTTTTTAATATGTGACACCTTATAAATGTAGAAAAATTATTATCCATATAATAAAAGCGAATAGTTGACCATACCGTAACAAAATAAGTGTGGAAAATAAAACTATTTTTTGTAGTTTGCTTGGTTTGTACGATGTGTTTTTTTAATTTTTTTTTCATTGAAAATAAGTTTTTAAAGTATTATTAATTAAAAGCTTGCATAACTTGTATTATATATTTCAATATTTGCATTTGTCATTAAATAAGTGTTTCAAAATGTATATTAATTATGCATTAATAAATTATAAACATTGCATGAATACTTGTATTATTAAAAGTTAAGGGTTTTTTTTTTTTTTTTTTTTTTTTTTTTTTTTAGTGTTAGGAAATTATGTTTAATATAGCTTTACATTTATCGTTTATACTTGTATTGTTGAATATTTAAGATTTAATGCATTAAATGTTCCAAAACAAGCTAAATATATTTTAAGATAACAATAATATCTTTATGAATAAAATAAGGCCCTGTTTTGTATGAGGATATTGAGGGGTTTAGAATCAAAGAAAATTCAAAAGACATGTTTGGTATACTTTTTTCTTTCAAATATAGGTATAGAATGATAGATTTGATAGTACGGTAAATTAGTAGGAATTGATGATTAGTATAAAATGATCCCACTTGTGATTTAATATCAACCACAAGTTTCAATTATTTTTGTTTTTAATATTATTTTCTCTATTTTATTTTTAACAAAAAATAGTTTTATATAATAAACTAATTTATAATTTTTATATAGTACACATTTTATCTTTTCTCATTTTCTTTCAAACCTTTCCCAAATCCAATTCCAATTTCAATCCTACTTATAAACCAAACGCATCCTAAATGTATACATTTAGATTTGTTTCACTTCTATGTGAGCTATAAGAGCACTTACATCAATAACACGAGTTAAGTTTTAACACGGTGATATGTTAGCGCCACATCAGCTTTAACACTTTCACCTAAACTCACAAAAAAACACTCTCAACAATAACTCAACCTTAACTCAACAACAATTTACAAAAACACTCTTTTCATTTAGCGGGTAAAACGATTTTTTTTTCCATACACAAACCATCTTAACGTGGCGTTAGCCACTTAACTTGCCACGTTAATGTGGACTTAACGCAATATGATGCAAAGGATAACTTGGACTTAACGCACGTTATATGCTCTTTAACGCAGCACATGCGTTACTGCTGCTTCTGCTCTAAGTTAAGTATTTACTATAATAACCCCTTATCCAACTTAGGTCTTATTTGATAATATCTTGTGTTGATTTTTCTTTCTTTCGTGCAATTATTATTAATATGTTTAATCCTTTTGACAAGAAACAACCATTTTAAGACGTTGTCGGGTTTGCAGTCACGAGTGACTATGCACATGAGTTAATTTGAGAAAGTCTTGCGCTAAGAAATCGTCATACGTATAAGTTTTAGAAGACACGACATTGAAAATGACTATAAATCTTGAAAATCATCTTATTAGGTATGAAGTATTCCACACCAAACTCATTATTTCAAACACATTTTAGGTTCCTTTGGTTTGCATTCAATAAGAACTAAAGGTATGGATGTCATAATATGCTAGAATAGAAATGGGCACGTACGAATTGTTGTTTGGTTTCATTTGTACACATTTCATATGATATTAGACTAATGCTAATGACAACACCATTTTCACAAAAGCAACCCTGCTACGTCAGCGCCACCTCAGCTTTCTCTCTCTAAAACTCTACCCCAACCATAACTAGCTAGTTGTGACCACAAAAGCGACCCCGAAAACTACAACAAAAAAACATACTCCATAAAACAAATAAAAACAACTACACACACAAATCTTGCAAATGTTTCGGTCGGCTGAGCAACCACAACTTTGAAATGGTTGCTTGGTGACGCGTCGCTTTGGGGTGAGCTAATGGGGCAACACGTTACTTTTTTGAGGTTGTGGTTGGGAGGCAACTCCCATTAGCATCAGTCTTAGAGCGTAGGGTGTCATCACATGCCATTTGCGTATCGTTTGTGTCAAATTAGCACTACCTCAACATTTCATATTTTTCATTCACACACCAAAAATACTCCCTCTATCATGACTTAAGCCATTTGCATGTCGTTTTGCAGTTTTTGGGTCTCACCATCTTTTTTTTAATTTTCTCAAACAAACTAAATTTCATTAATAAAAATAAAAATATAAATTACAATACGAAAAATAAATAAATTACGAAAATAACAAACATTACAAAATAAACTTTCAGTCAACTGATCATATAAGGAGCCAAATTTCGTATACTACTATTTAGCCCAAAGAAAATTAGCAATAAATTTGGACAAACCCAGTTAACCCTAACAACTCTTCATATGTCATTCGCTCTTTCTTGCAGCCACCAAACTCTAAAAATTCGTCCCACACACAGAGTTCACAAAAGCGAACACACAAAAAATGAAAAAAAAAAAAGACCGACGAAATATTCATATGGTGAGCGTGAGTTAATTCACGCAGAAAATAGTGCCAAACACTTGTTGTGTGGTAACATAAAATTGGTGGCGCCATTTAAGGTGCCATGTAGGAATGGGCGACCTTCAAATGACAATATCGCATGCTCTTGGCCCTGAGATGTTTTATTTGTCGTTTGTTTTGTTGGTGGGTCGGGAGTAATCATTTTATATTCCCGTGATGTTTTATGATAGCTCAAAAAGGGAAGCTTACCATACACAGACAAAATTATGGGAAGTGATACTTACACAATTTTTTTTATGCACACACCACAATGTTACATTATTAATGCACATATTACAACATGCTATATGCATAATTGTGATGTGTGCATAAAAAAATATGGTGTAAGTATCACTTCCCCAAAACTATTAACTACGGTAATAAATTAAATGTAGACATAGATCTTCTATCCTAGCAATAGTAGCAAACGTGAACAACCATGCATGATTCACGAGCATGCTAACCCCAAGATAAGCAATGTGGTGTAGTTTGTAAGACGATAAAAAAAAATAAAGATAATTTTTCTAAATTTAACTGTCACAAAATGTTGTTGTATGTATTAAACGAGTTTTTTCTTATCTGCAGTTCTGCACGTTGTTGTGTGATTATCGTAAAACCCCATGAAAGTATTGTTGAGCCAGTTTAGTGGCGAGCAAGAGTTGTGTTTGTGCTGTGTTTGTTATTTTTTGTAATGTAGTTTTAAAATAGGTTTGTGTTTGTGTCAGTGGTGGAATTAGAACATTTTTTTTGGGTAAATTTCGGAGAGCCAAATAGGAGATTTGTTTGTAACCTCAACTAAATTACCCTTAAAACATATAATATTTACGTAAGTGTACGAAATAAAAAATGAAATCAAAGCATTACTAATCCTGCTGGAATGAAAATGATTTTTCTACACTCTAAATGGTAAAAGAAAATTTTGAGAAAAAGCAAATTATTTTTTTTTTACATATTATTTAATTATTATTAATTAAAAACTATTTTTACTAATTAGAAAGTACTAAAAATACAAATAAAAGTGAAATTAAATGAGAAAAATGCAAATCTAATTTTATAAAATCTAAAATATCCTAAAACTTATTTTAAAACAGAAAATGTATTTTTTTTATTTAATTTTTATGAATTTAAAATGATTTAAAAAAAACTTAAAAATTAATATTAATTAATAAAAGTACTAAATAAGCTTATAAAAATCTGGAAATTTTATGAAAAATCTAAAATATACTAAGCCTAGGAAAAATATAAAAGGTTAGATAAGCCCAATAATAAGCTGAATTAGGCAAATAAGTAGTTCAAATAAGCACTTCTATACCAAATTGCACCAAAAGCTTAGGGAAGGTGTAATACACTAAAACAAACTCAATTCAACTAAAAAACCTCAGATAAGCCCTGGCCGTAAGCCAAATCGAGTACTTATGCAGTTCACTAACTGGACAGAAAAGAAAGCTAAAGGCCCTACTTCTAGCTTATTTATAAGCACTCTAATAAGCTAATTTTGGGAAGAACAAGGGGGCAAATGCAAGACTATACTAGTGGGTACCTAAAAAACTAAAAAGCCCTAATTTTTAAGTCAATTGATTACCTAAATTGCCCCTAGATCAGCACTAGATCAACCAGTTTCATGCAGATTTTTGACTCTTTTAAATGCACTCTAAGGTTGACTAAGTTGAATTTTAAAGGCCTAATTATGTCCCTAGATGTATGATAATGATATTTAAACAACTAAATCACTTAAACAAACACCAAATGCAACAAAATGACAAAGTGACAGATTCAACTTTTAACCAATGCAAGCAGATTCTAGGTTTTGAGCTAATCTTTGACTTTTGAAGTTAAAATGTCCAATTTTATGGCTTAACCTACTAAACCTAACCTAATGCAAACTAACACAGCAAAGATCTTAGCAAGAAATCCACCAGAACATGCAGAACTTAGTTAAGCCAAACACCCCTTAATGCACTAGTTACACTAAGTTTTTGATTATTAAGCTTAAGCTTACCAAACTAATGATTAGTACTTAATCCTAGGCTGATACTAAAGCTAAATGAGCAACAAAATTTGGCTAAGAACAACAAGATCACAAGTATGCAGATATGAGCAGTGGTATGCAATATTGAACTAGAGCACATAAAAGCTAAACCAAAGCACTTAAACAACTATAACAAGTAGAACTAAACACAAAGAAGCTACAAGCTACATCCAATAAGCTAAAATAAAGAGAAATGCAGATCTACCAAAAATAAGCAGTTAACTAGACGAAACATGAAATGAGCAAATACAAACTTATTAAGCAACTATATAAGCAGAATAGCACAACTACATAAAACAACTATATAATCAAAAACATGAAAGTTAACCAGAATAAAACTACATAAGCTAAATGAAGCAATTCAGGTTAAAAGTAAAATGGAGAACTTACAACTAATCCCTCTGCTGAACAAAGGGTTTGCTTGATCAAAACCTATCTTTAGATAGGCTAAAACACCCCCAACAACCATGATATATCAGATTCACACCATCTTCTTCATAATTGAACCACCCTTTGACTTTCATTGACTATTTGTATTTTTGCAATTAAAGGGTACTTAAAAACCAATAAGCTCACAGCAAGCTATGACAGCTTGTATGAGCTTATGAAAACAGTAGAATGCTTGTGAAACTTCATTTGAGACAATAGTAGACGATTAAGAACATTTATGATTGAACACAAGGTATTAAAGAAAAAACTGGAATTCTATTAATATCCAAAGATTACAAAGCTTTTAAAATGAAATAAAACTGAAAGTAATGTTTACAATAAACTGATTACAGAAATTTAAGCTAAATCATTATACCTACACTACACTACTCCTAAAGCAAACAAATCGAATTGTGAGGTGAAAAGTGCCTTTTATAGCCATCAGCAGAGGAGCGTGTAGGATTTAGAGAAGTTTCTGGATCTTTTGTTGTCAGCCCTTTGATCATCCCATCATTGCAATCTTTGATCTCAGCCCTAGGATTAAATGGATGATGTGTTACCACCAATAAAAGAGCTCTAATTGGACAGCGTGGCATTCCTTGTGTCAGTCACATGTCAGGCGTGTCAGTGCTTCTAGAAGGAAGTTAAGTGAGGTGGGTAACTTTGGATGTGCAGGGTAAAGGGGAAGGAGGAAGGGGAACAGTAAAAAGAAGGAACGTTTGGTTTTTATTATTTTTATTTTGACTGCTAATTGGGGGGTTTGACCGGGTCTTAAAGGGAACGGGTTATATTAATTGGGTGGAACCGGGTTAAGTGGGAAATGGTTTGGACTCGGGTTGGTTTTAAGTGGGAGTGGGCTTGGGTTGTAAGAGTTATTGGATTGGGTTTAGTATAGTGGTGGGTTAGGATTTAACTGTCACAACTCGTAAATTCTGGTCTTTTCCCGAACTTTCAACATTTACTATTCATCGGTTACTATTCATCGATCACTATTCATCTTTTTTGGAGTCAGTTTGATATTCTGAGAAGCGTTTTAAAATTTTACTATTCATAAAATACTATTCACCTCCGGAGAAAATTTGTCATTTATACGTGAGTTGCGTCATTTCTGTACACGTACGATTATCTACCTAATAAACGTATCTTATAAACTATTACTATGAATAATTGATCCGATAATCCCAACTATGGTCCTAACATATTTTTATACTCATAATAATAATATAAAAATTATATTATTAATTTACCCGGTGTTTTCAAATCAACTGTTACGTTTTCCGGTCGAAGCTTATAACTCCGTCGGTTTGCGATATTTCAACACGATAATTATTTTAACACCCGATTATCATCAGGAATAATATTTTACAACTTTTACAACTTCGTCATATTTTATTCCATCGCGTCATGATTTATTTTTAGTTAACTCGGTACCCGGTACACCTTAAAACTACAAATAAACACCTAATACTACACCTAATATCACAAAATCTTACACAACCCATTCATTTTCTTCCACCCTTTGACAAATGCAGCCCCCCCCCCCCCTTTGATTTCCTTAATTCATGGATCTTGTCTTTGTACCATTTTCCAATAATACATATAACCTAAAACTATACTTTTTCATCTCATTTCATCCAATCAAACTAGAAGACTTTCTTTCTTTCTCTCTTTGGGGTGATGCTCGGCCAAGAACACAACAACAACAAGAATCCATCATTTTTCCAAGATCAAGTCATATTCAAGCTTAGTTAGTGTTCCTTGTTTGGGTTTTGTGATAAAAACTCAAGGTTTCTTAGGTTTTACTCATCTAAGCTCTATAATCTTTCTATGTAAGTTGTCAAACTCTTGTTCATAATTTCTTCATGTTATTTTTATGATCATATGATTTCCATTCAAGATCTACATGCATATGTTAGTTATACCACTCATTTATATATATATGTAACTTTTGATCCCTAGAAATAGATTATTGTTAGATCCTTGTTAGATCCACTTGATTTATGATGTTTAGGAACCCATGACACCCTAAGAAGGTGTATGGTAAGATTAGACTAGATTTGTGGTGATTGAAAGTGGTTTGGTTGAAGTTGAAACAAGTTTGAAACTAGGAAAATGATTTTTGAAACTATATAAATACCTACTGTCCTTATTTTGAAAACGTGGGAAACTCAGTAACTCAGGGGATATTTTTGAACAAAGATTTAGAAAATACTTTCAAAAACGAAGCCGTGGGCGAAAGAACGGATTAAAACGAGTTAATAACGAAGGAGATATGATTTTCCGAATTTAACGACGAAAACTATTTTCTGAAAAACTGCATGCTGTTTGACAGTTTTCGACGGGCAAATAGAGGCGTTAAACATAACATAGAGGAGCCGAGCTATCGAAAATATATTAGTATATACTAAAACGAATCCGTGGATATAAAGAACGAGTAAAATGAGCTTAAAACGACCAAGTTATGCATGTTTTAAAATCGTCAAAACTATATATATATTTAGTCACTACTAGAAAATAATATAACTACGTACTAAATGAGATATTTTCTAGATTTCTTATTCAAGGAGTTTGTTTTTAACTAACGAAGTACGTACGACTCAAGGTTTATTACGCGACTACTAGACATTATTTTAAGGTTTTCTAGACAAGGAATATAACAACTAACATTTCATACAATATAATACGACAAGTTTTTATAACTTTATTTGGACTTATTTTTCCTAAGTATGGAAACTACTTTACTTTGACTATAACTATTATTTCCAAGTTATGAGTGGTATAGGTATCATGTGCATGTATATTCTCTACATCATTTCATGATCTAAGTAGATCACTATCATTCATATTAGGTTGCGGTTAGAGATCGAACCTCATTTCTGTGTATCCACTTTTGTCATCGTAGCTATCGCACCAGGTGAGTCATAGCCCCGCTTTTACTCTTTTTATACTCGTTTTAACTCTTTGGGGGGAGATACATGCTCAACTACTTACTTACTTGTACAAATACTCAAAACATACTTTCTTGATACTTGAAACATTTATACTTGATTGTGTTATACTTGATTGACATTATACTTGATTGCGTTATACATACTTGTTACACTATACTTGCTTAATTTAAATACAAGATTCGTATTTACGTGCATACATAATACTCTATACTATCGGAGAGGTATTGGTAGTACTCATGGGAAGATGCCCCCTACCCTTGTGTCTATACTTGACCTTGGATGTCGTAGTACTATTTGGGGAGAGGCCCCCGCCCTTGTGTCTATTCTTGACCTTGGGTGAATATAATCCGGTGCATTGTGTAAACTATCTTTTAGCAGTGGGTTGTGCACACACAGGTTACAAGTCTCTTATGGCGGGACTTGTAACTGAGTGGATTTACGATGCCTTTGCTGTGTGATCATTTTCTATATACTTTAATTGTTAAACAAACTCTATGAACTCACCAACCTCGTATTGACACTTTAGCATGTATTTTCAGGTTTTTAGCAATGGCACGCTACTGGAGGTTTTGGCAGGGCATGGCATGGTCATAGAAGACTCTGATTATTTATATGGGGACCGTTTTAAACTATTTTAAGGGCCTACTTCCGCACTACTTTTAACGATGTAAATTTAACATTTTTGACTTAACTATTTTATTCTAAATGATTGAAGTGAAAACCATTTTTGAACTTGTGTTGTAATACCAATTGAGTTACACCCCAGCTACACGTATGCTTCCGCTGGACCCGATTTTGGGGGTGTGACATTAACTTGGGAGATTTGGTTATAATAGGTTTAGGATATAAATTGTTTTGAAGTTTAGATAAAATATAGGGATTAACTTGGTAACTTCTGAAAGTTCAGGGACCACTTCTGCCAAGTCTGAAATATAAATCCAAGGGCTCTTTTGACAATCTAAGATTCTTCAAGGACTAGTTTTGACAAGTTGAGCTTTTCAGTGATCCATAACGAAAAATCCTTCTCAGGCCTCGGCTTTTGATCTCTTTTCCACTTTCGTGCTCGGTTTTTCTAGTTTTCGCTTGATTTATGTCCATTTATCACATATCCGTACATGCACACACATAATAACAAAAACAACGTATATTTGGCATATTTGGTTCGGTTTTTGGTCAAATAAAAGTGAGTGAATAAGCACTCACCAAAATCCCCCAGACTAAGGTATTGTCGTGTCCTCACGCAATGTGATCAATTCACGCTTTTGAGATAAATAATTTCATAACTCTTCCTACTGACTTTGTAAAGTAGCAAGGAGGTTCAAAAGAAGTTACAAAATCATTTATCCCTGAAAATGCCCCGTTTTCCAAATTTATTCCTTATACTAATTATCACTATTATTCTTATTTTTCACTTTATTCTTGTGACGGTTTGTTGAACTTTCATTATTTTTCAATAACTTTTAGGGTCAAAAAGTAGAAACACCTCTCATGGAGAAGTGACCATACGGATAAAAATCGTCATCCTAGATTTTTCACGAGCCCCCAAACTAAGCTTAAAAACGAGATCACATGTTTCTTACAAGTTAGATGTTAACACTACTCATAAAAGTTACTTGTGAAAACCTCTTGCTCCCATTTTCTTAATATATCTAGATTTTTTATTTTTGATGAGAAATGAATTACTTCATATTTTCTAATTTCGATATATTTTTTAACCGATAAAGATACCAAGTTTAAACGATAAGTAGTTTTTCATCTTCTCTCAAGAACCATTGCCTTAGAAATTCGGTCCACATCAAGGAATTTGGATACATACGAACTCATATATAAGTTGAGGAGTACTACACGTGCACCTCATGTGATTGATTCAGAACCATCCACATGCACCTCACACACCATCAACTTTTATAACAACTTAAGCTCTTATTAATACAAACTTATCACTTTGATTTTGATTTTTTTTTTAATTTTTTTTATTTCACAACAATAATCATGGAACTTATCGGGTAGTTCCAGAACCTCATACATAACAACTTTTAATGCTTTTGACTTTATTTTTGATGTGTCCTTGATATGTACCCAACTTCTAAAGCAAAAATTCTTTTAAGAAGATAAAAAACTAAATATTGCCCAAACCTAAATACCTTTAATTAACCTAGAACATCTGTTATTATTGGTGAAACAATTTGATGGGAGCAAAAAGCCACAAGTACCTTTCATGAGCTCTAAAGAGAACCAACTACTCCATGTTTAGCATCTAACTTCTAAATAAACTCTATCATTTCTCGTTCTTCGCAATTTAAGATCTCAAGTAATGAAACCCACGAATGCTTAGCCGATAATCAGCCACACATATTGATTGGTGTCAGACAGTCAGATAATATCAACCAAGTTATGGTCAACAAGTCAGACAGCCTAAACCAATACTCCGTGGAATTTAGTGTTTCCCCGGATCGTTAGATCCCAACGAGATGTGAAATCTGAAATAAAACGACTTCGAGATCAGGTGAATTGAACAGGAAAAGGTTTTAAGTGATTGTACTACTGAAAAATAAGAGTGAATAGCTTTAATAAGCTATATCAATCAATACGTGAAATCAGATACGCACAAGTGAAAAAGGGACTGGAAAACGTAAACGTTTATTAATTAAACGTAAACAAAAACAACTTTAACTTATAGTAGGATTTTACAAGCCTTAGGGGCTTAAATACAAATTAAATAAATTTAAAATATTTATTTTATAATTAAAAACTATTTAATTAATTATTTTTATTTAATAACTATTATTAATTATTTAATAATTCACTAATAATTAAGAAAATATGAAATAAGTCTAGAGAATTAAAATTAAAATTTCTAAAAATCTAAAATATTATAAAACTTATTTTAAAATTAAAATTATATTTTTCATACTATTTATCTATTTATTATTAATTATTATTTAATTATTATTTAACTAATTATATTGATTTAAATTATCATAGATACTAAAAAGACTTAGATAATTATGAAAAATTTTATATATCTAATTAACCATTACAGGAATCCTAAAAAATTATAAAAAGTTTATATTATGTATTTTTAATCTAATTTACTAATTATTGTTCTATTTATTAATTATTTATCAATTAAACTAATTATATTATTAAAAATAGAAAATGAACAGTATAAATCCTAGAAAAATTTATAAAATTACTTTACCTTCTATAAAAGCTATAAAAATTATAAAAACTATGTGGTACTTTATAAAATATAATTATGCTATTTAATTCTTATTTATTATTTAATTATTAAATAAACTAATATTAATTCTAAATAACACTAGATGACAAAAGAAAAATCTGGAAAAATTTATTAAATTACTTTAATATATAAGAGATTTAATAAAAATATAAAATAGCAGAAGTGTTTATAAATAAGCTAAAAAGAAAATTAAATAGATAATTTCTATTAAATAGAAGCTATCACTATAATTAAGTTTGGTTTTTTCTTGTTTTTCTTTTATAAAACTAATAAAATACTTAAAATAAGAAACTTTAATAAATGAGAATAAGTTATAAACTCAAAATAAGCACTGAGAGTGCTTATTACCCAAAACAGTTGACTTTTTGTTGACTTAGTTAAGAAATAAGCTCAACTGAGCTTGTGTGGGGTCCACAAGGTTGGATTCTGGTTCACCTAAGTTAGTTGGACTTGTTTAAGCTAGATTTGATAATATAAGATCACAGAATAAGCTAGTAAGCCACAATAAGCAATTGCTTATTGAGTGACTGAGACAGAAATGAGATAGAGTTCAAGGGATGATTCAGGTGGGACCCAGTGCGCTTGAGCTCAAAACCAAGCTCAAGACTTGAAGGTGGGTAGGAGGGGGGTTGAAAGAACCAACTTGGAACTAGTGGGACCCACTGTGGTGGCCAGAATCAACCACCAAAGGTGGCTCTGTGGTGAACTAATCTGTGTAGCAGGGGACTTCTTCCCCTGCAGGTGTGTTTGGTTGTTTGTAGGGCCTACATAGAAATTACCAAAAATACAAGATCAATGGAAATCAATAGATTAGCTGGGTGACTACCAATCCTGAAAATCTCAACTCCTAAAAGTAAACTCAAAAATCTAAACAATTCTTGCAAAAAATGGAATTTCAGAATAATTGCAATTTTGACTTTTTGTTTAAACTTGATATGTTGACTATGGTGAACTTTGATCCTATACTACTGACTTATTATGTTGTTATATGATAATTTTAGGCTAAATTAAGCTAAAAAACTAACTTATGTGATGATGTGATTAGATTACAAGACCTACAATCCAACAGTTAACAAGCAAATGAGAGCAAAGGGTGATTTTGACTTTCCTACAAACAAGCACTGGATTAAATCACTTATCTAACCTTAAATAACCTATTGTGAGTTATGAAGACCAATAGTAACAACTGAAACAACCAAGAGCCCAGTCAATTTTACAGATCCAAACACTCCTTTATTGGACTGTTTTTGTGATTTTAACTACAAGAGACTGAGATAGATCATGAAATTTATTGATAATGACATAACATCATATAATAAACTAAAATGAACTCATAAATACCAATCTTAACACCAAATGACCATTATAACAACTTATGCTTATAATAGGCAGTATATGACTAATATTAGCACAAAGATATCCAATGATCAATCAAGCAGTTTAAATCAATCTACTAGCTCACATACACAAAAGAAACATACAAAACCCAAGAATTTAGTGAACAAGCAAGTCTACAATAAAAATGCTAAAAATGAGATTGTTGCTTACAAATGGCATCAAGCTGAAACACAATGAACCAAGGCCTGAAAACACTCCTAATAGCTTACCACTAAGCTTCTAACCCATGGGCAATCCATTATTTCCCATGCTCCAGTTTTCTTGATTATCACCACTGAATTTTTTATTTTATAACTATTTATTGGTATTTTTGAGTATTTTTATTTATTAACTATAAACTGATTTTTAAGGTTTCTAATAGCTTACACAAGCTATGTGAGGAGCTTATGTGAGCTTATTTGTCCATAACAACAACTCTAAACACATAAAAGTAAATTTGAGAAATTGAGCTTGAAATTGCAATGACTTGAATTCGTACTAAAACTTGGAAATTTATTATTGAAAAGGATTCACAATACACTGAGAAAGATAACTAAAGTACTTGAAAGCTGAAACATAAGCTGGAAATTTAAATTGACTAGGTACGAGCTAAGGAAAAATAAATTACACTAGATAACTATTTCATTTCCTCCATTCTTCTTATTTATTGACTAAAAAGCTTCGTTGTCGACCTCTGACTCTTTCCCACTTCATCTTAGCCCTTAAATTCATCAAATTCATCATAAACGTACAAGTGGCAATTTTGGCGCCAAAATTGCTTTTGAGCTGTAAGAGTGGTTTGAGGGCAATTAAAGAATTGTGGAATCATGTGGAGGTGGAGGGGACAAATTGGGAAGTAGACATGGATTTTTGTGGAGAGTAGCCATGAAAAAAGGGTCTGTGAGGTTAAGGTTGAGTGTAGATTGGTGGAGATGCATTAAATGAAAAGTGGGGTGAATGATGAGGGGTTGTGAGGTGTAGTAGCCAGATGGGGTGGTGGTGAGGTGGACCAAAACCATGGTGGTTTTGGTTTGCAGAGGGAGGTGAGGGGGATGAGCAGTTGTGGTGGTTTGGGGAAGATGGGTCAACGGGGTTTGACCCCGTAATAACTAAGGGGGTGTTGGGTTTTTTGCTTTGGTGGGCTGGGAAACCGGCTAGGCCCAAAAAAATATAAAAAAGGGGTAGGCTAGTGGACTGGATTGGGATTTGGGGTTTATAATAGTTAAAGGGTCCGTTTGGTTAATAGAAAACAACAAGGACCAATTATGTAATTCGGCCAAAGTTGAGGGACCTGCTGTGACAACTTTTCAAACTTCATTCAAGGGACCATACATGCCATACTTGAATACCCCAATGACCATAAATGTATATTTTCCATTTTAATATTTCCGGGGACCTTTTCTGCCAATTCCACAAACTCCAGGGACCAAACCTGTAATTTTCTGATTTTTGAAGGGTTTAATTTGTAACTTCTCAAAAGTTATCATAAGGACCAATTTTGTCAATTTAGAATAGTGCAAGGCTTATTTTTCACATTTTCCATTTACAAAACCTTAGGGACTATTTTTGACATTTTCGAAAGTTGAGGGACTAAAGTTGTCATTTTGCAAATTTTAAACTTTAAAGGACTTTTCTTGACAACTTATGAATCCCTAAGGACCTTTAATGATATTTTTCATGTTTTGATTTACCAGGGACTAGTTTTGCCAATTTTCCAAAGTTTAGGGACTGAAACTGTAAATTATGTGAAATGTTTTGTTTTTCATCAGTTTTCAATCCTTTTGCATAAAAACACAATCCAGGGATATTTTATGTATTTTAAGGCATTCCCGTGTGTTTTTATATGTTTTTGCAGTTTAAATGTAACAGAAATGATGAGTATTTACACACTCATCACATATATAAAGTCAGATAGGAAAACTTGCAAATTTTTGGAAATGAATTCGCGTTTTCTAGCTCCTTATGTAAAAGACTAGCGAAAACTTTTAAGCCATGCATTTCTAAAGTCAAGTACGGGAACTTGCAGATTCTTAAGAAAGAATTGGCATTTTATAGCTCCTGGTGTACAAGACTAACATAAGCTAATATGATTATCATTGGTTAAGGGAACAAGCTAGGGCTCAACACGCCCGGTCAAGTCAAAAAATTTATTCTTACTCTCGCCAGCTGGAAAGTCAACAAGGTTTCAAAATACTTATTTTAGTTTTGCATTATTTTTCAATTTTTCAATTTTTGTGTTTTTTCACAACATTTTCATTCATTTTTCTTAAAAATTTTCAAATTTTCATTTTTTTTTAATTTTTAAGGAAAAACGGGGTTGCGAGAGTTCACGGCAAAGTGAAAGTGCAAGGTCAAGTCGAATAAAAGATTAACCCCCCCCCCCCCCAGACTAAAATGGAATATTGTCCTCAATGTTTTACGGGTAAAGGTAATCATAACAAAAATCTAGGGCCGTTTATTAATTATGCCAAAAATCTAGGGCCGTTTATTAATCTAGGGCCGTTTACGGGTAAAGGTAATCATAACTAAAATGGAACATTGTCCACAAAAGCTGTTCCAGGGAGTTCCACACAATCACGAGTGTCATGGGGACCACTACATAATTCGCATGAAGAAGTGGTTTTGTTCACTTGGCTTGTAGGCTTAGGAGCTTCGTAAGATTTCATGAGAAACTTGACTTGGTCCTCAAGTTCCATGATCTTACGGTCGGCAGTGCTAGAATTGTTCGAAGGCAAAGATATTGCCTTGACCGTTTTGTTCAAATCACGAGGATCATTCAAACTTTCGTTGTCATAGAGAGCAAGATCTTCTATGAGTTCCCATGATTCTTGATGAGTGCTCAAACACTCATCATTTTTGGTCAAATCTGAACTGCAAAACATACAAAAACACTCAGAAATGCATCAAAATACTGAAAATATTCCAAAATTGTGTTTTATATGTTTTAGATGCAAAATGAGTAAAAATAGTTGAAAACGTACAAAGTTTGCAAAATTGGCAGTTTCAGTCCTCCAACTTTCATAAAATGTCAAAACTAGTCCCTAGTCATTCAAAATATGGAAAATTATCACCAAAGGTCCTTTAGAAATCATAAGTTGTCATATTTAGTCCTTTGGCGAAAAATCTCAAAAGTTTTGGAAATTTGCAATTTAGTCCCTGGAGTTTCAAACTTTGGCAGGATTAGACCCTGGTGGGATATTTTTGAAAGAAAAATCAATTTTGGTCTTGTGGTTACTTATTTTGGCAAGTTTAGTCCTTGGATTGAAAGTTTGGTGAAATTGCAAGTTTAGTCCCTGGATTTTGGAAATTGGCAATTTTGGTCCCCGGGTATTTCATTGTGGAAAATAAACATTAAAGGTCCTTGAACAATTCATTTATAGCAGAAATTACCCTTGGACACACTTTTGAAAAATGACAAATTCAGTCCACAAATTTCAAGAATTACAACTTTGGTCCTTGTCATTTATTTCTAATACAAACCAAACTAAACCCTTTTATTTAACATAACCCAAAACCAAATACCAAAGCCCACCCAGCCAATACCCCTAGCCCATTTACCAAGCCCAATCCCCTTATAATAATCCCCAGGGTCAACGAGTCAACACACCAGGGTCAAACAAATAGTCAAACTCACCACCATCCCCTACCCCCCGTTTTTCTGCACTGTGTTCCCCCCCCCCCTCTCCACATTTTCTCACCAAACCTCACCTTTTCATTAATACTATCACCTACACCCAACCAACCCCCTCCTCATAAATACCCTTACCAAATCCACTCACAACTACCTAATCCGATTTTCCCGCCAAAATTGGTTTCAAAGGCCTGGATTGATTGGAGCTTAGCTAAGGGCTGAGATGAAGTGGGATTGCATCAGTGGGGCCCACTAAACCCTAAAGGTCGTCTATATGAAGAAAAAGAAGCAAGGAGATAGGGTGAGTAGTTGTAAACTAGTGTAGTTAGTTTTAATTAATGTAAACTTAGTTTTCAATTGTAATTTTCATTCCAAAAATCTTGTACTCAGTTTATTTAGTAATATATGAACCTTATTCAAGTTCATGTTCAATTCCAGTTTATAAAGTTTTGCTTTGAATTCAAAAATCTCAATAAATTTAATAGTTGTCATCTGTTGTTAATCTAAATTCCTAAGCTCTTATAAGTTCTTAACATAGCTGATATAAGCCACTAGAAGTAATAAAGTTAGTTAAAATCATCAAAAGTAAAAATTCATAAAAATCAAAATAAATAGAGTGAAAATAAAAAAATGTGTGTAATGATGATGGTGATTGGAGCAGGGAAAGCTTTGGAATACCCTGGGTTGTAGTCCCTCATGGGAGGCTTTAGGAAGTGATTTGGTTCCATGGTTCACTGTTCTCAGTCTAATGCCATTTGTAAGCTTATTTTCTCACAATATTTGCATATCCTGTTTTAATAGGTTCTAGTTATTGTTCATTGCTTGTTTCTGTTCATTGAGGATCATCCTAGGTTAGTGCAAGGTTTATCATTCAGTTTGGAGATTTAGATTGTAAGTTTGTTTCTCAAAATTTCATTTACAGTTAGTATAGGAGTGTTTGGATTAGTAGCATATGGGGTGATCATGTTGTTGTTTTGTTGTAATTTTAGTCTTAGTATATTACATTAGGCATCATTAGGTCAAGTGCTACTTCAAAACTATACCTCATTTGCATAAAAAGTCAAATCTCATCTTAAACCATTACACCTTATTCACTGATTAGGATATCAGTTCATGAATCATGCTCACAGGATCCTTAGTGTTTGTTATAGCTTAATTCCATTTTGTTATAGCTTATTTCATCTTATATACTCATTAGTGATCCACAGAAATTCACTTAAGTCAAAGTTCATGTTTATTTAAAAAGTCAAATTCACTTTCATCAGGAAATCCCACTTTTTGCAAGATTTGTTTAGAATTACGTGTTTAGTCCTAGCCCTTGAAACCTTTAGGAGTTAGAAACCCTCAGATAGACTTTAGGATTCCACCCTCAGCTTATTTTTTAGATTTTATTTTAGGGGTTAACTTGGTGTCCAAAGTGACCTGCAGGGGGAGTGATCTCCCCTGCACCACAGACCTCAGCTCCTAAGCCACTTTCAATTGCTTGCCCTGTCCTCAATAGTGGGACCCACAAGCTGATTATTGGCTTTTTGAAAAGCCATTAAGCATGGCTTCAAGATTCTGGGCTTATTTCATGCTTATTTCATCATTTACTAGGGCTGCATGCCCCTTGTTCTTTGTCCCATTTTGACTTAAAAGCTGAGTTCTCAGGTTTTGTGTTTACATTTCCGTGCCCCTCCAATGTTAATTTGTGGGACCCAGAGCTTATTTCCCAGCTTTTTGAAAAGCTAGTAAGCTTAGCTTTTTGGTTCCACCCTTGCATTGGGCTTCCTATCCACGTAGTGGGCCCCACAGTGGGCTGCAAGTCACCCCTTGGGACTGTTTGACACTTAGTGAATTTGGGAGTGCTTATTTGATTGTTTCAAGCTTATTAGCATAATCCAGTGCACCATCTTGTCTATATTTTTCCATTACACTTGTATAAATCTTATTTTTCTTTTGGTTCCAGTTGTTGAGCTTGTTTCAAGCTTGTTCAAAGCTTAAATTTCCAAAGTTTAGCCAAAAGCTAAACTGCTTAAGCTCATAAGCTCACAACTCCTTATTTTTCACTTTTAAACTTTTGGTTTTTATTAAACTTACACATTTTCATTAGTATATTAGTTCCATAAAAAGAAAAACACAAAATCACCATTTTAAAGCTAAGTGATAGCTTCTATTTAGAAGCTTAATTGCTTATTAGCTTATTTTCATTAAGGACATATAGTTTTTATAATTTTTATAGGTTCCTGTATTTATATAATAATTTTTAAAAAAGTTTTAGATTTTTCTTTTGTCATTTAGTATTTATTAGATTTTATTTAGATTAAAAAGTAATTAAAATATTAGATAATTAATAATAAATAGAATAATAGTGTAATAATTATAATTTCAGTTTTAAAAATAGTTTTATAATATTTTAGACTTTTCTAAGTTTTTATTTTATTTATCTAGGCTTTATTTTCATTTTCTTATTTTTTAGGTAATTATTAAATAGTATTAAATAGTTAATAATTAATAATAATTAGATAAATACTGTGAAAAATATAATTTTAGTTTTAAAATAAGTTTTATAATATTTTAGATTTTTCTAAATTTTAATTTTATTTTTCTAGATTCATTTTACATTTTCTTATTATTTAGTGTATTATTAAATATTTTAAAATAGTTATTAATTAATAATAATTAATTAAATAGGTGTAAAAATAATTTTAAATTTCCAATAATTTTCTTATATTATTAGGATTGCAAAAATATAATTTTTATATCCGTAGGCCTTTTAATTCTTAAAACTCACGTTTTATTTTGTACGTTTACGTTTATTTAAATTCAAACGTACATTTTTATATCCTTTTACATTTTAGGTTTTCTTAACTTTTAAATAAATTAGTAATTATAAAATAAATATTTTAAGTTTATTTAATTTGCATTTAAGCCCCTAAGGTATGCAAATTCCTACTATAGTTAAAATCGGTTTGTTTCGTACGTTTACGTAGAATTAAATTAAACGTACGCGTTTTAGGTTTTTAAATGTTTTTAGATAATTAGCTTTCACGTAATCGTCTATATAGCCTGTTTAAACTATTTCCTCGTAGATTCCTTAGTTTAAACCATCACAAACCCTTTTCTGTCCAAATTCACCCGATCACAAGCCGTTTGAATACAATCCACACCTCGTCGGGACATAACGACCTGGTGATACCTTATATTACCCGGAGATTGACTCTAGGCTATTTGACTTTGTTGACCATTCCTTGGTCAATATAAGTTGACGGTTTAGGGCAAATCAATTCTTCCGCACTAAGATCACGTAGCTTGCCACCGGCCGATTGGTCAATGGTTCGCCTTGTGGAGAGATCGATATGGTCATAAAAAATTTGGACTTGGAGCCAAAGATCTATGCCATGATGAGGGACTTTATGGAGTAAGTCCTTGAAACGAGTCCATGCTTCATATAAAGTTTCACCTTGACGTTGTTGGAACATCAAGATATCATTTCTAAGATTGGTAGTTCTCCCTGGTGGGAAAAATTGAGCAAGGAAACGAGTGGTGAGATCATCCCATGAGGTGATGGATCCCGCGGGTAAATGATGAGTGCTCAAACACTCATCGTTTTTTATATATTTAAACTGCCAAAACGCACAAAAACAATCAAAAAGATATCAAAATACTTTAATTATCCCAGGGATTGTGTTTTATGTGTTTTAAATGCAAAATGTGCAAAAACAAAGGAAAAACGTATAAACTTTGCAATATTGGCAGTTTCAGTCCCCCAAGTTTCAAAACTTGTCAAATTTAGTCCCTATACATTTATTTTGAAAGGAAAAGTCAACCCAAGGTTTTAAAAGTCAAAAATCGCTAAATATTACACTTGGGTTGCAAGTTTTCCAAAAATTACAAGTTTAGTCCCTGAAAATCCAAAAATGGCAAAATAGGTCCCTGGGAATTTTTGAAGTTTGAAAAATGGAAAAATGGTTTGTGAACTTTGGAATAATGGCATAATTGGTCCTTGAAAGCAAATTGGGAAAAGTGCAAATCCAGTCCTTGAAGTTTGGTACATTTACAAAATTGGTCCTTATCACTAAACAAACCAACCGGACCCTTATATCTAACAAACCAAAGCCCCATCCAATCCAACCCTTTGCCCAGTCCAGCATCCAAAGCCTAATCAACCCGGCCCATTTTCAAAATAATAAAAACCCTCCGGTCAAATGGTTAAACAAGGTCAAAAGACCTTTGACCCTCCTTCTTCCCCAACATGGCCGCACAAAACCAGGGAGACAATCCCCTCCCCTCCTCACCTTTTTCACCAAATTCCCCCCCCCCCCCCCACAATTAATACGCCCCACCTAACAAACCCCCCACAATAAATTTCCCCACCAACACCCACCAGAACCACTAAAACTTACCCCGTATAAGTTTGGGCGGGAAAATGGCAATCAAGGGCTCAGGATCATCTTAGCATAATTGGACGCTTGGGATTTGGTCTATGGTCAACGTAAAAGCAAGTGGAATTCTCAATGTGGACCAGGGAATCCATTTGGGAGAGATGGGAATTATTTGTAATCGTGGTATAAGTATTTAGCTCTTATAAGCCTTTGAGGCATGCCTTAATTTTTTTTAAGTAGTTTTCATTGTAATGTTACTTCTTTTTAATATAAAAGTATCAGTTTCAGTTTAAAGAGTTACTTTTGATGCATTTCAGTTTCAACCTCAATTTTCAATTTTTAACTTAAGTTTGTTTAAGCTTATTATTATTGCAATCCTGTTTCAGAAGCTCACTTAAGTTCTAAGTATACAAAAGAAAAGATAAAATACAATCAGAATATTTAGATCATAGGAAATTACCTTGGCATTAGACTTGGAAGCTTTTTGGAAGTTGCTTGAAATGGATAAGCAAGATGGACATTACCAGCTTGTTCCTTGAATAAGCTGGAGATTGTAGCAGTTCCAAGACACCTTGGTTAAGCCTTGGTTGAAGGTTTATTGTATTATGTTTTATATTTTCAGTTTTTTAGAATAAATTTGGATAATAATGTGAATTGCAGTTGTAGTGATTAATTGTGTTTAATCTTGTTCATTTATTGTTATATGTAGTTAGTAGTAGCTAATATCTCAGTTATTTGGATTAAATTGATCAATTGCTTCATAAACTTGTCAAAATCAGTTTTAAGGGGGTGTTTGGATTTGGGTATCCAACTGTGTACTTGAGCTTTTTAGTGGTTAAGACTTGCTGAAACATTTTTCTTAGGTTCTAAGTACCTCAGTCAAAGTATCTCATTTGTATCTTTTTAACCCAAAAGTCAAAATCACCAAAAACTAATCACCACAGTTAACTGTGGTGATTTTTCAAGCTCAAATCAAATCAAATCTGTTCACAAGTGGATGTCTTTGCTTAAATTAGCTTTCATATAGCTTATCTTAACTTATGTAATCACTAAATCAGCTATACAAGTTCACAAAAGTCAAATCTCATAATTTCTCAAAAAGTCAAAAATACCATATTCAGATTTTTGCCAAAATGGCATGAATTAAATCGAATTTTGTGTTGTGTTTGGAGGTCTGAAATTTGTTGTGGAATAACTCTACCAGTAGAACATTTGATTTTCACCATTGTTATATTTTTGTGATTTTTTCTAAGGGACCAAAATACCCCTAGAAGTTGACTGCAGGGCAAAGACCTTGCCCTGTCTCAGCAGACTTGGATCACCCACCCAACTTTGGTGGTGGTTTGTGACTGACCCAGTGGGTCCCACACCTCCAAATTGGCACCATTCAACCCCCTCCTACCAGGGAGTGCATATTGACCAATAGTTTGACCTGTGGACTTGTGGACCCCACTTAACTTTGTGCCAAAATTCTGTCCCAAAAACTGTCTTAGAATGGAATAAGCAAACAACTTATTTGTGATTATTGGCTTATTCAAGCAACTTATTTGGCTAATTCTTGCTTATTCAAGTTCAACTAACTCAGAGAAACCAAAAGTTATCATTGTGGACCCCACACTCTTCATTTGAGCTTAATTCCATCCTCAGTCAACAAAAGTCAACTGAGTAGACAAATAAGCACTCAAAGTGCTTATTTCTGGATTGTGTGAAAAGTGTTTTTATTAAAAGTCTTTGTTTTTAGTGTATATTCAGGTTGGAAAAAGAAAAAACAAAAAAAATCAACTTTAATATTAGTGATAGCTTCTATTTAATAGGATTTATCAGTAAACGTTCAAGCCATTGACTAGCTTGATCACGTAGAGAGAATTGGAATAGGCATAATCGGGTTGACTCTCTAGTTGTAACATCAAGGTCTATAGAATCTACGATTTTAAAGAAGTCCTTGAGATGTTGATTTGGATCTTCAAAACGAAGTCCATGGAATGCACATCCGCTTTGCACCAACCGGATGGTGTCGGATCACAAGGGAGACACATTGGCTCCGGTGAGCTCAATAGTGTTTCGATAGCCTTGGTGGCTAGGTCGGGAATACTCTCCTAGGGTTCGGGGCCTAAGAGGTTGGTTAGCTAGTGGTGGGTTTTGTGGGTGGTCTTGTTGTGGTGGGTTGATGGGTTCAAAGATGTTACCACCTTCCATGATGTCGGATGGTAAAGAGTTACGAACAAAAACACGAAGAAATGAGATAGACTAAAGAAAACCTAAAAATAAAAATAAAAATCTTACTAGAAAGGAATCTAGCAAGTAGACATAATAAAAAGAAATCCTAACCTAGACAATAACTATTCCCCGGGCTGCGGCGGCAAAAACTTGATGCGTGAGAATTGCACCAGGCTTTACCTCTCGAGGGATCTCGAGAAGCTTACAACCCCCACCAGGCAGTGTACCTGGTCGTTGTAGTATAGTATAGTGACAAGTACCGGGGGATTGATCGTTCAACTCAGGAATAGTGTCGCTAGGATTAGAAAGCCTAAAAACTAGGTCTAGAGGTGAGGGATGATTCTTTTTGTATTTTTTATGTTTTATGAAAGCAAGTAAAATCTCGGGTTTTGGAAGAGTGGGCGGAATTAGTTGCTAGTCAACTAACCCAATAACTAAAGATGCAATCAAAATAAAATAATAAAAATGAAAACAAACTAAATTAAACTAAGGGTGTGAGCAATATGGGAGAAAATGGTGTTTACTTAGATTTCACTACTCCCTAGATATCTTTTACAGGTTAATTACTTGTTATAGTTGCGTGGATGACGGATTGTATTCCTTAATACCATTCATGGGGTGGCGTACTTACTTCCCCAATTCTATAAGCTCCTACTTCACTCTTATGTCGAGCCGGCTAAGAAGCTCCTAACATGGGATCACTAGAATTCGCTCATGCATTAAATACAACCATAAAAACCTAGTACACATCGGTTCATTTTTCTTAAGACGTTCAAGCAAGTTACACAATGGAGATCTGCCAGTTTTCTTAAGCCTAACATTGAAATCATTCATCCATTACAACTATAAACAAGAAATCAACCTATAATCAACATCTAGGTTTCATTATATATAAGCAAACACACAAAAGATCTAGCCTAGCATGTTATAATCAAGACAAGCATAACATATATTCAAAAAACACATAGACATATTGAATGAATTGAAAGGAGACTTATCTTAATTGAACATGAAAGGTTTCAAGGGGTGAAAACCCTTGAAAATACTGTTACAAACGACCTAGGGTTTATTAGGTTCGACCCTAGTATTCTCCACACAAGTTCCTCCCCTAATGAGTGAAAAATAGAAAAGTATATATAGATTTTGTGAGGTGATGGCGTCAAGAGTAAATTTCTGACGCCGTCATCTCGCCGCCAATAAAGTTCTCGGACTGCCTAGATCTGGGTTTGACACTGTCACGTGTAATCCTTCTTCAGGCCGTCACCAAAATAACTCTTGACGCCCTACTTCTGACGCCGTCACGTTTTCTCTGGGTCGTCATGCATTTTACTCCTGACGCCGTCACATTTTCCTTCTTGACGCCGTCAGGTACTGTTTCCAGCATGGAAAATTAAGTCTTTGCCGTTTTGTTCACTTTTATGCTGCAAAAACGTCCAAAATGCTTCCTTTTCCAGAATTCACTCCCAAAGTACCTAAAATCACAAAAGGAACAATTTAGGGCAATATTTGATCAAATAAATTCCAATTCCGGCTTAAATGACCCCATAAAAATGGTTAATTTTTCGCCTCTTCATATACCCTTACACTTGAGATTTGCTTGTCCTCAAGCAAATGCGCTTTTATTCTAGTCAAAATACAAGTTAGGGGTCATTTAACACTAATATAAAAGTAATTACAACAAATAATCGTTCCACTAAAGACCAAGGACAAGCACGGAGGTCATACACTAGCACCTCACAAATATGGTTTAGATACTCACATCTCTCGGGTGTAATAAAGTATATATCACAATATGGAAATGGAAAACATCTCTCACTACCTGTCATAGCAAAATAGATTACCATAGGCTTGGGAAAGGATCAAACCTCCACCACATGGCGTAAGCACCTAGGATAAACTATCAAAGAGATCTTTTAAAGGGTTATAACGTTAGGTGTAGGGATATGGAAAACACGGTTTTGTTGGATATAGGCAATCTTTACTGGTGGCGAGTTAATCATCTTGGTTAATTACATGTACAATATGGCGTTGCTAGGCCAAGACTAGACTTGACTTAAGTTAATAAATGAAAAATAACAAAAACATAAAATAAACATAGAATGAAACGGGATGGTAGTCCGTATGTTTTTTTCTCTTTTATTTTATTTTATTTTATTTTATTTATTTATTTATTTATTTATTTTTTCATACGCTCTTACCCTACCATCCAAAATAATACATTATAGGGAATGAACATTCCCCTTACACTTGAATTTTTACATACTTTACAATAAACTAATCTAATGACTCGAATTAAGAAAATCAAAACACTTGGAGTACTTTTTAGATTAACGCACATATGGGGGTGATGAGTGATTAATCACACATCCTTTTTAGGCCTTATTTCAGACCAAAAATACTAAATACTAACCAAAAATGCCAAGAGAATGCATGTTTTTGTATTTGTGTATGTGCAGGTACGGATATGTGAAAAACGAACGAAAACAAAGCAAAACCGACAAAAACGAGCACGAGATTGGAAAAAGGTCAAAAGCCGAAGCCGGGGAAGCAAAATGATCAAAGAAAGCTCATTATGTCATTAGAAGTCCTCAGAGATTTAGAAAATATCAATATTGGTCCCTAATCAAAGTTTGGAGAGATTGGCAATTTAAGTCCCTGCAGTTTCAGATTTTGGCAAATATGGTCCTTTAATGAAATTTTGAAGAAAAGTCAAAGTCAACCCTCCATGATTCAGAGATTGACAACTTTAGCCCTTGGAAGAAACTTTCGAAGATTTACAGATTTGGTCCCTATAAAATTCAGAATTACAAACTTGGTCCTTGTAATAATACTACTACACCTTAACTATACAACCGGATCCACTCCCTATACCTTAACCCAACAAATCTTATCCAAGCCCAGTTACACACCAAGCCCAATCGCCTTCCCCTTGACCCGGTCCACCCTTATACCTCCGGTCAATACCCAGTCAACGCACCCTTAATATAAAAAATCCCCAAAAACATTACCCGCCCCCCAAAATTCATTATTTACCCAGAATATCACTATTCACCGAACCCTAATTCACCCTTTCACCCAAAATTACCTCGTACTAAAACAATTACCCAATGATTTGGTGTTCTAGAAGGTGTCAGTAAGCCAGGGAATGTCAGAGAATAGGACACGTGGTCCAATGAGCTAACACATGCAGGATCAAGGATATCACATCAATCAATCAAGGGCTATGGATGATTGGATGCATCTAGAAAATGATCAAACGGTTTGCAAGGGACTCAACAAGCACACCACTCACCCGGATTGATGATGTAGGATTTCTAGGACCTTCCCCAATTCGTGTATAAATACCTCCTCCCCCTAGTCATTTGAGTGTGCTCTTTTTTACGTATTGTTATTCTGTCAAACTCTCTTTGTAATGTTTTATCAATTAATGAAATTTTAATTTTAATATAAGTCCTCTCAATTTTCATTTAAATTTCTGCTTATTTACTTGTTATTGTTTTAGTTTATTGCTTTAGTATTTCATTTTTATATTCTGCTTGAATTATATTCCATTTACTGTTTTTTCTCAGTTTATATATATAAAAAAAATAATAATAATAATAATAAAATTATATTCAGTATTAATTTTAATTGGTTTGAATCTAGTTTTATTATAGTTGTTTTACTATTTTTATAAGTATTGAAGTTACTGTTTTATCAAAATTCTAAAAATCCAAAAGAGTCAACTAAGGTCAACAGAGGTTAAGCTTATTTATAAGCTGAGCTTATTGGAGTTTGGCAGCCAAAGAGGAGCATATTTGGCCTGTCACAAAGACAGGCAAGCATAGTGAACCCCCTCTTTTCATGCTGAGGGGGATTTGAGCTTGTAAGTTCATTCCATTTTAATGTTTCATCTATTGCCTTTTAATATAAGTGTAGATCTGTTCTTATTGGTTTGAGTACTTATTATTATTGCTTATTATTTGTCTGATATTGATTGATGCTTGTTGATTAGTAGTATTTGATATTTTGAGTTTGATATTATCTATTGTTACTGTTTCATTCATTACATTTGTGGATCTGTTATTTTCTGAGTGGTTGTGGATCTGAGATTTATTTTTCTGAGTCATTTGAGTTGAGTGAATCATAGTCAGTTCTGAATTTGAGGTTTGGATCAGTATTGGATTGGATGTGAGTAAGGTTTAGGTTGCAGCAGTCATTGTAAGGGGTGTTTGGTTTTGAGGAGTTTGCTTTTCCATTTTCAAATCAGAAGATTGTGCTTGTTTAGAAACCTCACTTAGGGAATTTTAGGGTGAGTTTAGTAAAAATCAGTAGGCTATTTAATCATAAAGTCAAAATTCTTTTGGTTTCACTAGTTTTTACATATCTGTTAGTCTTACTGGTTGCATAACCAGTTAAGTAGAAGCATAGGTATAAGATTTATCTTATTTCAATCATACATAAGTTATTTATATCATTTTTCAGTCTTATTTTAGTAATCTAAATTCACTTTGGTCAAAATTTCTTTCAAGTTAAAAAGTCAAACAGTTTTTTAACTCAGTTTTTGGAAGATTTTGTGAGCCTTTCTAGGGTTCACTTTTAGTTGAAAATACTTTTGGATTGCTGATGTCTAAACTTTGTCAGTTGGTGAAATAAAATAAAAAAGAAAATTGAATTTTGGATTTCATTTGCTTATTAAAAGTGCTATTGGAAGTTGGCTGTTTGAGCCTAGGAATTACCCTGTGCATCAGACTTTGATCAAGTTTCTAGTGAGCTTTTAGGTTATTGAATTGGTTCTAGCATCTGTTCCTTAGGTGGATTTCTACTCTCTGATGGTTTGGTAGTAGATTGCACCCATTAGCTTCTGCAACTCAGCCTTTCTAAACTGCTTATTCAGCCTTTTAAGTTGATAGAGTAGAACAAGTTTCTGAATTGACAATACATGTCTGCTAGTGAGATTTGGTGTTCACTATCTGAGATTGGTTGCTCATTTAAGTTACTTTGTGCCTTTAGTTGCTTTTTCCATTGATTTTGTGCCTTTGCTTATTCTGTTGAGCTTATTGCTTATTTCACTTGTGCTTATTTAACCTTGTTTGGTCCACACTTGTGTTTTCTGAGTTCATTTAGTTTTGAGATTGTTTCATAAAGCTTAAATAAGTTCAAATTTCATTGGGTCAAAGTTTTGGTCAATTTGGGTCAAGCAGTGCTTATAAATAAGCACTTATATAAGTAATTTTAAGCTAATTAGCACTTCCAGTGCTTATTTTTCAAATTTTATATTTTTCCTAGTTTCAAAATATTATTTTAGATTTTCCCTGAAATTTTCATATTTTTCTGAGTTAATTTACTCTTTTTCCTATTTAATTTTCATTTTTAATCATTTTTAATTACTTTTTAATTACTGAAAAATACAAAAAAATCAGAAAAACCCCAGAAAAATCCAAAAAAATATTAGAAAATTATTTTTAGTTATTTTAGAATTTTAGAAATTTATTTTGCAATTTTCTCACTTAATCTCCATTCTCTTTTAATTTTTAATTCATTAAATTAGTTTTTAATTCATAAAAAATAAATAAAAAGTCAAAAAAAATGTTGACATAAATAATGTATGAAAACGTTATTTATATCTTTCGATATCTCTATATTTTGACAATCACAAAACGTAAAATCGTCAATCGTATAATTACTACGTAAACAAGTATTAAGCTAGTTTATATCACTCTATCCAACTTAATCACTTAAGGTATGGATAAACAAGTGCTTAATACATCTCATGATCAAAGGGTATTTAATTAACTAACACAAAGTTTATTTAATTATATAAACATATTATATATTTTTGAAAAACACTTTTGGTAATAAAGAAAAATGTTTTACTCATACTAAATATATGAATTCAAATTTTTAACCAAAATCAGTTAGTTTTTCACCAAATAAACTTCCCCCACTAAAAGACAAAGATTCTGGCCGTTTCAGCTGGGCGGCCCCCTTAATTATAAGGGGCGGTCCCCTTAAAATTAAGGGGACCGGCCTTGATTTAAGGGGACCGGCCACGCTCCTCTGTCAGAATCTTTTGCCTATAAATACCACCTTAAACTTGGATTTTTTCCTCACCTTTTGCACGAAATTTTCAGATCTATAACTCTCTAAACATCCTATAAAACCCTTTGATCATTTGTATATTAATCCTTGTTTCAAGTGATTCAATCCCTCACCATTCATTCTCATCCAAAGTGCAAAAGAAAAACACTCTTTCTACAACCAAGTTCAAGAAGTGTTGAAGAGTAGTTGTGCATAGTGTATATATACATTCATTTGTGAATATTGTGTTGTGCTTGTTATATATTGTTTAGAAGATATAGAAGTTGTGTAGGAAGTAGAAGTTGATTAGTAGTGAAGTAGGTTAGTTGTGAAGATTGGTGTGAAGTAGAAGATAGGTGTGAAGAAGATTGGTGTGTAGAAGATAGGTGTGAAGAAGATTGGTATGTAGTATATTGGTGTGAAGAAGTTGTGTAGAATTAGTGATCAAGTTGTGAAGTTGTTGTGGTGTGTTAATTGGTGTGTAAGGTTTTCTCCGCCAAAAGGGAGTTTGTTGACATAGTGAAGAAAACTCTCGAGTAGGTGACTCGGGGAGTGGAGTAGGAACAAGGAAGGTGTCCTTGTAGTCGAACCACTATAAATCCTTGTGTTGTGGTTTGATCTTTCCAACTCTTCTCATTACTTATTTATTTACCTTTACTATATTAGCTTTGTTAGTTAAGTTACCATACAATTGTTCATATAGTGCAAGTATTGAGTTCACATAAACTAGAATCGAAAATTTTAAAACAAATTTGTGTTTATAAATTTAAAAGGACGTAAAACTATTCAACCCCCCCTTCTAGTTTTCCACAATTGGTATCAGGAGCCACGTCTAGCAAGATTTTTAAAATATATTGTATTTTAAAACTTGTAACGATCTATGGAATCTGAAAAATATTTAGAAGGACAATCTATGCAAAGACCACCACTATTTGAAAGTGATGGATTTTTATATTGGAAAAATCGATTCGAAACTTATGTGAAATCAAAAGATCTAGATCTTTGGCATGTTATTACCAATGGTGATTTTTTACCTATTCAAAATAACCCCGAAACTAAGAAAGATGAAATCGTACCTTTTGAAAAACAAAATGATGATTTAAAAAGAAAACTTGCTAAAAATAATGAAGAAAAAATGGTTATTTACAATGCGCTACCACGTAAAGAGTACGAAAGGATCTTTATGTGCGAAACCGCAAAAGAAATTTGGAACTCTTTATTAATAACCCACCAAGGTAATAATCAAGTCAAAGATAACAAAATAGATCTACTTGTTCAACAATATGAGCAATTCACGATTCCGGAAGAGGAATCAATTGATAATGCTTTTGCTAGATTTAACACTATAATCACAAGTTTAAAAGCACTTGATGAGAATTTCTCTAGTAAGAATTTTGTTAGGAAGTTTCTTAGAGCTCTTCACCCAAAATGGCGAGCTAAAGTGACGGCTATTGAAGAATCAAAGAATTTGTCAACGCTACAACTTGATGAATTAATTGGTAATTTAAAAGTCTACGAAGCAATAATAAAGAAGGACTCCGAAATGGTTAAAGGGAAACGAGAGCAAAGCAAGTCAATCGCCTTGAAAGCTAGAAAGGAATCCAAAAACGAAGATAGCTCATCTTCCGAAAGCGAAGACGAAGAATATGCCATGGCCGTAAGAGATTTCAAGAAATTCTTCAAAAGGCGAGGAAGATTCGTTAGACAACCACACGATGAAAGAAGAACATCTCAAAAGAATAATGATGACAAGTATAGCAAGAATGAGAGAAAATGTTTCAAGTGTGGTGATCCGAATCACCTTATTGGAAAATGTCCAATGATGACAAGAGATCAAAATCAAAGAGCGTTTGTTGGAGGTGCTTGGAGTGATAGCGATGAAGATGAGAAAGAAACAACAAAGGAAGAAAAGTGTCTCATGGCTAAAACATCAAGTGAGGTACGTTCCGAAACCGAATATTTTAGTGATGAAAATCTATCATTAGATGAAAAAGATTTAGATAGTGAATACAATAGATTATGAAAAGTAGGACAACAAGTTATGGCTAAAAACAAATCACTAAAATATATAAACAACCAATTAGAAAATGAAGTACTTGAACTAAAAATTAAAATACATCAACTTGAAAAAGGTAAAGAAACTTTTGAAGAATGTAAATCATGTCAAGAGCTTAGAAGTCAAAACAACAAACTTAAGGAAGAAATTTGTAAACTTGATAAATTTGAAAATAGTAGTAACTCACTTAGTAAAATTATAAGTATTCAAAGAATATCCGGAGATAAAACTGGTCTAGGTTTTAACTCAACCGAAGCCTCAACAAGTGAAGTTAAAAATGTTAAATTTGAAAGCGAACTTAAGGAACTAAAACCTTCAAAATCTAATCCTAAGTATATACTCATAAATGATAAGAAAATACCTCTAGCTCGTAATGAAGAAATAAAACCGTTTTATAAACCATCTTTAAAAACCGAAGTAGGATCGCCCAAAACTAAAACAAGATCTAAAACTCCACCACCTAGGAAACCGAATAATTCTTACCCTAGACCTAAAACACCTCAACCAAGAGTAAACCAAAATAGACGAAACTTTAACAATAATCATCAAATGTGAAACTTCAATCCATGGGGAATGTTTCCACCATATATGCACCCAAGTCAAATACAAAACATGTTCGGGACAAATAACTTTGGTCAAATGAGACAATGGGGACCAACGTAAAAACTTTCGCCATTCAAACATGGAAATCTTTTATGTCACCCCTTGTTCGGACTTTCTCTTGAAAATTTTGAAGTTAAACGCATTGAAGACGAAAGGTACACATTTCCTTTTATTTCCTTGTCAACAAATGCATGCTTAGTTTAGTATCTAGTTTTTATGTGATTTTGATTGGTTCATTATTCCCTTTAGTTTTTATTTCTATACATATATATACTTATTTACTTATACTATATATATATATATATATATATATATATATATATATATATATATATATATATATATATATATATATATATATACACACACTTAGCTATATCTAGGATCTTATAACCTAGAAAATTCATTTGTTGATTTTCTAGAACTAGAAATTGTTCGTTTACGAACCTTTTCTTTTCCCCATTTGCCTTATTGAACCTTAATGTTCAACAACACTCACGCTGATGAAGAGAGATGAGTCGAAAAATCTATGGATGAAACAAACTCCCGGCTTCCGTTGCATACGTCTCCCTCCTTTATTCTCGTCTTATAAGCCCATACTACATATATATATATATATATATATATATATATATATATATATATATATATATATATATATATATATACTTATGAACCCTCCACAACTTTCTCGTGTACTTGACAACTTGATAAATTTCATCCGAAATAATCAAGAAAATTTAATTGGCAAAATGTCAAGTAAAAGTGTCAAGTAATTCCTTTCGTGCGAATACCCTCCAATGTATTTTTGATTAAATATAAATCTAATACATACATATAAATATTTTCTTGTTCTTTCCAGAAACCAAAATCACAAAAATCAAATTTTGGAGGGCGGCCCCCTTAATGTTTAAGGGGACCGGCAGCCAAATGAAGGGCGGCCCCCTTAATGTTTAAGGGGGCCGGCCATCTGTTAGCTCAAACCCGTTTTTCCCTTTGTCCCTTTTGCCAAACACTCCACTTTTTCATACTCTCCTTCCCCTGGTTCTGCTGTGACGAAAACCAAAACCCAAAAACATCTCAAATCACTTCCAAATCACATAATTCGGGTTAATTCGCAAAGGGCAAATTCATCTAACACAATCACCATTACGTATTGTAAGTTTTTCATAACACATTTCATCCAATTTCATCTTATTTGGTCATACTCATGATTATGCATGTTTTATAAAATTCGTCAATTTCACAATTTCTTTCGAAATAAGTCTTAAAACTCCATAACCAAATGCTTCCCCTAGGATTAGAATGATTAATCAACACTAGAAACTAGTAATTATAAACTATCATGTCGAAATTTTTTGAAAAACTTCATACACTCCTTTTCAAAATTTTTAGCAAACTCATTGTTGAATAATGATTTGAAAACGTGTTAAAACTAATCACATTATACTTTTGTAACTTGTAAAACTTGAAATTACATTTTTCGACCAAGAAAAATTATATTGGTTCACGATATAGGGGTGTTTGGATTATGTCCAAATAATATCGAAACCTAGACATTATAATTTTTATAAAACTTTGTTATAATTATAAACCTAAAAATTGCTAATCGGACTTGTCAAGATATATAATTCATATATATATTGACATACTAGTGGTATAAGTCAATAGTTAAGGAAGCGTTTGGTTTATTACTAAAAATGACATTTTTTTAAGTAAAAATACAAACCATCTTTTTCAAAAACAAATCACATGCATAAGAAACTCGCAAGAAATAGCTAGTTTTACAATCTAATGTAAATCTAGTAAATTTCATGATATATTAAGATGTTTAAAAGGGCGTTTGGATTTGTCCATAACTACTTATTAAACATCGTAAAGTAAATCTAGAACGAGTTAAAAACAATATTAAGGAACATGGTAATCTACTTCTTAGGATTAGTAACGAAGTATGTTTACGTTCCAACATAAGCCTTAACAATATACATATACTTTTATCTTTCTTTATATTTATTTTTTTTGTATTGTTGATGTGTTTAGGTGAAAATGCCAAAAGCAACTACCGAAGATCTTTCTCACACTAAAAATTACATTCCTAAAGTTTCCCAACTCCCTACCACATCTCCTTCCATTGGACTTATATATCGTCAAATTGAAGATAGAAATGTTCATGAAGGACGTGTAGTAGATCTTGCTTTTGCTCAATCCGACTACATAAATCGCGTGTTTACAAGCATCAACTTCAATTGTCTTTATGAAATAGATGAACCTATCATTCCTCACTTCATAATGGACTTCTATAGCTAAGTCACCGTCCAAGCCAATGATCTTGGTTTAATCACCATCTCTTTCATGATTCAAAATGAATTTATCTCCCTAACTCTCGAACAATTTGGTCATATCCTCCAAATTCCTTTTAGAGGTCAAGCCGTTTTCACAAACGAGTGGGACCTCGAATCTCTTAATCGCTATCGACCAACCTTCGGTCCCTATCTCGACAAAATTCCTCATCCCGACGAAATTCGTCAAATCCTTGGTGTGGAACATGCCACCACAAGCCGAAAAATAAAATCCAAAAACGTTCAAATCTCTCCATACCAACTTCTCCTCAAGGAGTTAAGCCCCCACATGAAGCGTTGGGAAGAACTCATTCGTGAGAATGCGTTTGGTACTGGAGGTCACCGGGACCATCTCCCGGCGTGCCTTGCTCACATGTTGTATTGTATAGCTGGCGAAAAGCCGTACAATTTGGCCTACTTCTTCATCAAACGGATTGAGTGTGCTAGAAAAACTCCCAAAGCCAATCTTCCATATGGAATGTTCCTCACTCGTCTCTATCGTCATGTTATCGAGTACTACCCCGATCTTGACAATAGTATCTATGAGTCCATCTACCCCACTTTACGTCCTCTCGCTCTAAAACAAGCTCGACGAACTCGAAGTGACAAGGGCAAATCTCGTCGTCATAGCTTTCATGGATCATCTTCAAGACAAAACGATGACGATGAGGATGAATACATCCATGATGCTAATACCCCTTCGTTCTCTGAGTTCGTTGACAATTTAGAGAATCTTGACTATCTCGACTATTCTACCCCATCTCCTAGTGATCAAAACGAAGAAGTGCTTCATGAACGAACTACCGAAATACTTAGAAGACAAAAGAGCTTACATGAAGAAGTTAGAGGTGGTTTCAAGTCGATCGGGAAGACTTTGAAGGGTATCTTCGGGAAGAAAAAGAAATGATATGCTTGGATTATGCTTGTTGAACAATATTTAATTTTTATGTCTTGTGTGCTATTTGTCCGAAGTATATTCGGAAGTACTTGTTATTTTCTTGGATAATTGTTTTGTGCACTCGCTTAGGTTGTTAACTCGCTTATTTATGTTTTATTTATGCCTATGAATGCATGGTTTAACTCTTAATCTATATACATACTTGCATTATTAGCTTATCTATATATATATATCATGTATGCTTATAATAGACCAAAACAAATGTGAAATGTCCAAATGGTGCTTGCTGCAAATACAAAACAGAACACAACATTTTTCTAGAAAATTTTTTGAAAAATTTTGGTTTCTGGGTCGTCAGATGGGCGGCCCCCTTAAATCATAAGGGCGGCCCCCTTAAAATTAAGGGGACCGGCCTCCATTTAAGGGGACCGGCCATCTGAAACAGTTTTTACACTGTTCTCTTTTGCATCTTGTGATCCCTTTTGCTAGTCCCAGCTACCATTTCCCTTAAAAACTAAACTGATTTTGGAATATCACATTACAATTTCAAATTAATTCCACTTCTAAACATGTTTTCCCACTATATAATCCCCATGCATGTTTAATTCACATTCCATCATCCTCAAACATTCATCAAACATCATCATGTCATCACCAAGAACCACCTATTCAAACAATGCCAAGAAACAAAAACTTGTCATCATTCCACCCAAACAACTCTTCATTGATCTTACAAATGAAGACAACACCACTCCATCTCCATCACCTCAATGTTCATCTCCTAGTGCACCAAATGCACCCTCCAAAACACCTTCAACAAATGGAAACTCTACATCCTCCATACCATCCACTTCATCCATTAATGACTACATTAACACCCACTTATCTCCTCCACCAATAGTTCAACCATCACAACCTACCAATGAAAACACAACCCTTGCATTAACTCTCTCACTATAACCATTAACACCTCTTGATGTACACTTCTCATCATCCCCTATCAATCCACCAACCTATAACCCCGTCCCATGGAGCTTACTTGAAGCTCATGGTGACACTTGCCTTTGTTGCATCCACAACCGAACAATTGTGTTCGGACTAAGAGATGAAATGCAATACATGTTTTCTCACATTGAAAACTTGTTGCATCCACCACCAACAACAAACTCAACTCCTCCACCACCATCAACAAACACTCCTCCTCCATCACCATCTCCATGTTCACCATCCATTCCTCCCAATTAAACATGCTTGGTGTCTCACAAATAAAATTATGTTAAACCATTTTGGATGGCAAGCTCTAGAGAGGACTTTCATATTTGAGCTTTGGTTTATTATTTCAATGATGATTGTAAGCCTTTAAAGGCTTTTGTTAGTTGCATTACTTATTTCATTTGTTGATGTAATGCTTGATGAATTTATTTCACTTGATAAATGATATGATTATGTTTAGTTTACACTTTTGCATGCTATATACATATATATGTTGCTTGCCACTAAATATTTTTGCAAGATATCCATATCTCGATTCCTTTTGGCCTCAAAACGAGGGGGAGTATACTTCAAGGGGGAGCTTCCATTAACATGGGATAACCTTTTTGATGCTAACAAAAAGTGGGAGAAGTGATATAAACTCAAAATAATACTTGAATATATACTAATTTTCGATTAATGAGTTTAAATTTTGTAATCATCAAAAAGGGGGAGATTGTTGACATAAATAATGTATGAAAACGTTATTTATATCTTTCGATATCTCTATATTTTGACGATCACAAAATGTAAAATCGTCAATCGTATAATTACTACGTAAACAAGTATTAAGCTAGTTTATATCACTCTATCCAACTTAATCACTTAAGGTATGGATAAACAAGTGCTTAATACATCTCATGATCAAAGGGGTATTTAATTAACTAACACAAAGTTTATTTAATTATATAAACATATTATATATTTTTGAAAAACACTTTTGGTAATAAAGAAAAATGTTTTATTCATACTAAATATATGAATTCAAATTTTTAACCAAAATCAGTTAGTTTTTCACCAAATAAACTTTCCCCACTAAAAGACAAAGATTCTGGCCGTTTCAGCTGGGCGGCCCCCTTAATTATAAGGGGCGGTCCCCTTAAAATTAAGGGGACCGGCCTTGATTTAAGGGGACCGGCCACGCTCCTCTGTCAGAATCTTTTGCCTATAAATACCACCTTAAACCTGGATTTTTTCCTCACCTTTTGCACGAAATTTTCAGATCTATAACTCTCTAAACATCCTATAAAACCCTTTGATCATTTTTATATTAATCCTTGTTTCAAGTGATTCAATCCCTCATCATTCATTCTCATCCAAAGTGCAAAAGAAGAACACTCTTTCTACAACCAAGTTCAAGAAGTGTTGAAGAGTAGTTGTGCATAGTGTATATATACATTCATTTGTGAATATTGTGTTGTGCTTGTTATATATTGTTTAGAAGATATAGAAGTGGTGTAGGAAGTAGAAGTTGATTAGTAGTGAAGTAGGTTAGTTGTGAAGATTGGTGTGAAGTAGAAGATAGGTGTGAAGAAGATTGGTGTGTAGAAGATAGGTGTGAAGAAGATTGGTATGTAGTATATTGGTGTGAAGAAGTTGTGTAGAAGTAGTGATCAAGTTGTGAAGTTGTTGTGGTGTGTTAATTGGTGTGTAAGGTTTTCTCCGCCAAAAGGGAGTTTGTTGACATAGTGAAGAAAACTCTCGAGTAGGTGACTCGGGGAGTGGAGTAGGAACAAGGAAGGTGTCCTTATAGCCGAACCACTATAAATCCTTGTGTTGTGGTTTGATCTTTCCAACTCTTCTCATTACTTATTTATTTACCTTTACTATATTAGCTTTGTTAGTTAAGTTACCATACAATTGTTCATATAGTGCAAGTATTGAGTTCACATAAACTAGAATCGAAATTTTTAAAACAAACTTGTGTTTATAAATTTAAAAGGACGTAAAACTATTCAACCCCCCCCCCTTCTAGTTTTCCACAAAAAATATTTTTCTTTTTCTCAAAATTTTCTTTTATCATTTTTAATTTTTGAAAATTATTTTCAAGTCCGTAGGAGTCGTGTAGCTTAAAAGTCTCGTTTTATTTCGTACGTTAACGTTTATTTTCCGTTTTAGCTTACGTTTTCGTTTCTACGTTACGTTTCTAGTTGCCTTACTTGAATTACATGTTTAGTTGATTATTTGTGCTTCATTTACTATTTCATTAGTGTAATCCCATAAAAATCACTTTTTACCACTTTCACGACACGTTTCACGAATCGGGAATTCGAAATTCCATTCATCCTTCACACGGACTACGACCTCGGGTTATCCGTATTTCTTTGCGGATCTCTTGAGTAATACTATACTATATATAACTTGATTTTCACGAATCAGGGGGTAATAATATGATGTTCTTCCCCATTACTCCATAACAATTGTACTTTACCCATGAGTTCCAATCGTCCCAAAACAATATGTACAAGGATATGACTCGACTTAGCAACATGTAATCAATTAGATAATTAACTAAGGGTTTAAACAAATAACAATAATGCACTAAAGATAAGTGCATACACGGAAGGCTAAGGCGATTTGGGTGTACATTTAAGTGAGTTGTAACAAATTCTTCCTTTAAGTAAGATGCTTAAAGTTAGAAACGAAAAGATAGGCTCGGAGGGGTGTACTAGGGGTTTCATGTACTAAAAATGAGTACAACGCTAATGGTGTGGGAAAAATTAATTAACTTTACTAGCCAAGTAATATGACTTAAGTGGTCAAGTAATTATGATACGGGTTTAACACAAGGGTGATCCTAATGCCTCTTATCATGTAGTAAATCCTACTACACGAATGTAGTCTCACTAGCGGTCTCGGGATGCATCACTAACGCAAGTTCTAGAATCTAAATGCTACCGGTACACTCATAAGCACTAATAGTAAATGTTTTTCCTATCAAATCTAAAGGCGAACCTCACATATTTGGGTGGAAAATGTTTCTGAATGGTACGGTTTTGTGCTAGTCATACAATCTCCTATCCATAAGACGCTTGCTAAGGCTAAAGTTTCACTCCTAAATGTTGTAAAAAATTTTAAATTTGGCGCTAAAATTATACTAACAAGTAGTTCTCATAGTTTTATTACACACCTACCATCAAACAAACAAACTCAAGCGAAAGTGTATCCTATAAGGTATCATCATTTACCCTCCCCTTACAGTTAGGATGAACATTTTCCCCAATGTTCAATTAAAGAATGTAAAAGTGAAATAGGTAAAAGAATGAAAGCAAATACTCCCCTGATTCGTTCGGTGTGGATAGTGCGGTAACAAGGTTAGATCTTCCTCCAAGAAAATGAACAATCAAAGCTTCCCTTCCAGAAATATAAATCATCTTCTTGTCATACATAATCTGTTAAACCTGAGAAAACAAACACAGAAACCCAAAGCATCAAACCGAACAAAGGAAACTCACAACTAGATGTAATTCCAGACTTAGGAATAAAAACAAAACAATTGAAGATATAATGCTTGTGGAATGAATGTTTACAGATTTCCTGGAGTTTATAAAACTAAAGAATCAACAAAAACTTTAAGAGTCCGTTATAAACAAAACTCGCAAAATGTTTCAGAATTTTTGTACCTGACGCCGTCATAATGTTCCTGCAAAAATCTCATGTTAAGTTTCTGGCAAATTTCTGGAAAAACTTATGTCCTACTTCCTGGAAAATCCTGCAAAACATCATTATGACTCGATACAAGCATTTGACTCAAACGATTACTAATATACATGTTCATTTAATATTGTTGTGGATCATGCTCAATTTCGTTCTTATAAACAAATTTGGGTCTCCCCTTACACTTATCTTTTGCAAAATACATTTATATGTAATTAAGACGAAGTTAAAAACAAAATAAAGCATTTTCACAATTTACTTTGAAACATGAGCCACAAACAACAAAAATAAAACATGCATACGGAAACAAATAAAATCAAATAATTAAAAATCACACAAAACATGGGTTGCCTCCCAAGAAGCGCTTTTCTTTATTTACGAGTCTTGTAGCTAGACTCAAGGTCATGGGTTACTACGTGACCTCATTGTTGGTTTCACTCTCTAGGTCATCTCCTATATTGGTTTTGTATTCCGGACCTAGTTGCAAGCATTCTTTGTAGAAACCAAGTATCTTATTCATAATATATTCAACTCCCCTACGTCTATCCTCATCATTCCTATAGTAAACCGCTTGTTTGTGTTCCTTTTCTATGTTTGGTAAGAGGCGGTATTGTTCAATCTTATAGGGCATTTGGTAAGCAATCTCATCATTCTCTTCCTTGAATCTAACTATCCCTAGAATCGGATCGTAACTCATCTTAGAGATCTCAACGAATGGTTTTCCGAAAACTACTTGACTTAGGCAATCATCTATCACCGGACGAGTATCCTCTACTATCACAAAGTCGGTTTCATAAGTGAAGTTTCCAACAATCACGTGCAATCCTTTCACTCTTCCTACAAAATTGCTTATCAGATTCTTATTGGGCATCATTCTATAACCAAGTTGTTTCTTCATTACCCAATTATAATAAGTCCTAGTCATGATGCTTATAGGAGACCTAGGATCGATATAAGCTTTCCACACATGCATATGCCCAATGTTTCATGGTATGTTGATGTTAGAGGGATCACCTATTTTAATAAAGGGTGAACCAAGGATATATGGTGTCTCGGCATCATTGAATAAATCTTTGTGATATTCCCGTTCTTCCTTGGTGGGCAACTTATCAAAGTATTCTTCTATGTTTTCTACTTCCTCTAACTTCTCTCCCTTATCAACCTCAACTTCCTTAATTTCATCCCTAGTCTCGGTTTCTACTCCAACTTCATCCTTGTCACTTTCTTCTATATCCTTATCTATTGGCTTAATGGTGACAACATTGACAAAGTGGACGTGTTTAGATGACGAGGGGTCCTTAGTTTGGATTCCGCTATTGGTGTCCCTAGTGTCCTTCCTAGGTGTAGTTAACGCTTGGTTTTTGAGGGCTTTCAACAAGTTGTCAATCTTATTGGTCATCTCCGTTTGTTGTTCGTTGAATTCAGTTTCAAACTTAGCTATGCGAGCTTCTTGAGATGCCATAAACTTGGACATCAATCCTTCAAGATTGTTGGTATTACCATAGTTGTTAGAAGGATTGTTGTTGAAAGTACGGTTGGAGGGTGGACCGTTTGGTTGGTAACGATTAGGCGGATTGGAAGAATTGTTTTGGTTTTGTTTCCACCTAAGGTTTGGGTGATTTTTCCAAGAGGGGTTGTAGGAATCACCGTAAGGGTTTGGCTCGGGCTTGAAAGTGTACCACTTATCTCCCACTTTGTCGGTACGCGAAGATGCGTAGTCCGCAAAAGCTGTTCTGGGGAGTTCCACACAATCACGAGTGTCATGGGGACCACTACATAATTCGCATGAAGAAGTGATTTTGTTCACTTGGCTTGTAGGCTTAGGAGCTTCGTAAGATTTCATGAGAAACTTGACTTGGTCCTCAAGTTCCATGATCCTACGGTCGGGAGTGCTAGAATTGTTCGAAGGCAAAGATATTGCCTTGACCGTTTTGTTCAAATCACGGGGATCATTCCAACTTTCGTTGTCATAGAGAGCAAGATCTTCTATGAGTTCCCATGATTCTTCCGCACTAAGATCACGTAGCTTGCCACCGGCCGATTGGTCAATGGTTCGCCTTGTGGAGAGATCGATATGGTCATAAAAAATTTGGACTTGGAGCCAAAGATCTATGCCATGATGAGGGACTTTTTGGAGTAAGTCCTTGAAACGAGTCCATGCTTCATATAGAGTTTCACCTTGACGTTGTTGGAACATCAAGATATCATTTCTAAGCTTGGTAGTTCTCCCCGGTGGGAAAAATTGAGCAAGGAAACGAGTGGTGAGATCATCCCATGAGGTGATGGATCCCGCAGGTAAACATTCAAGCCATTGACTAGCTTGGAATAGGCGTAATCGGGTTGACTCTCTAGTTGTAACATCAAGGTCTATAGAATCTACGATTTTAAGGAAGTCCTTGAGATGTTGATTTGGATCTTCAGAACGAAGTCCATGGAATGCACATCCGCTTTGCACCAACCGGATGGTGTCGGATCGCAAGGGAGACACATTGGCTCCGGTGAGCTCAATAGTGTTTCGATAGCCTTGGAGGCTAGGTCGGGAATACTCTCCTAGGGTTCGGGGCCTAAGAGGTTGGTTAGCTAGTGGTGGGTTTTGTGGGTGGTCTTGTTGTGGTGGGTTGATGGGTTCAAAGATGTTACCACCTTCCATGATGTCGGATGGTAAAGAGTTACGAACAAAAACACGAAGAAATATGATAGACTAAAGAAAAACTAAAAATAAAAATAAAAATCTTACTAGAAAGGAATCTAGCAAGTATACATAATAAAAAGAAATCCTAACCTAGACAATAACTATTCCCCGGGCTGCGGCGCCAAAAACTTGATGCGTGGGAATTGCACCAGGCTTTACCTCTCGAGAAACTTACAACCCCCACCAGGCAGTGTACCTGATCGTTGTAGTATAGTATAGTGACAAGTACCGGGGGATTGATCGTTCAACTCAGGAATAGTGTCGCTAGGATTAGAAAGCCTAAAAACTAGGTCTAGAGGTGAGGGATGATTGTTTTTGTATTTTTTATGTTTTATGAAAGCAAGTAAAATCTCGGGTTTTGGAAGAGTGGGCGGAATTAGTTGCTAGTCAACTAACCCAATAACTAAAGATGCAATCAAAATAAAATAATAAAAAGGAAAATAAACTAAATTAAACTAAGGGTGTGAGCAATATGTGGGAAAATGGTGTTTACTTAGATTTCACTACTCCCTAGATATCTTTTACAGGTTAATTACTTGTTATAGTTGCGTGGATGACGGATTGTATTCCTTAATACCATTCATGGGGTGGCGTACTTACTTACCCAATTCTATAAGCTCCTACTTCACTCTTATGTCGAGCTGGCTAAGAAGCTCCTAACATGGGATCACTAGAATTCGCTCATGCATTAAATACAACCATAAAAACCTAGTACACATCGGTTCATGTTTCTTAAGACGTTCAAGCAAGTTACACAATGGAGATCTGCCAGTTTTCTTAAGCCTAACATTGAAATCATTCATCCATTACAACTATAAACAAGAAATCAACCTATAATCAACATCTAGGTTTCATTACATCTAAGCAAACACACAAAAGATCTAGCCTAGCATGTTATAATCAAGACAAGCATAAGATATATTCAAACAACACATAGACATATTGAATGAATTGAAATGAGACTTATCTTAATTGAACATGAAAGGTTTCAAGGGGTGAAAACCCTTGAAAATACTGTTACAAACGACCTAGGGTTTATTAGGTTCGACCCTAGTATTCTCCACACAAGTTCCTCCCCTAATGAATGAAAAATAGAAAAGTATATATAGATTTTGTGAGGTGACGGCGTCAAGAGTAAATTTATGACGCCGTCATCTCGCCGCCAATAAAGTTCTCGGACTGCCTAGATTTGGGTTTGACGCCGTCACGTGTAATCCTTCTTCAGGCCGTCACCAAAATAACTCTTGACGCCCTACTTCTAACGCCGTCACGTTTTCTCTGGGTCGTCATGCATTTTACTCCTGACGCCGTCACATTTTCCTTCTTGACGCCGTCAGGTACTGTTTCCAGCATGGAAAATTAAGTCTTTGCCGTTTTCTTCACTTTTATGCTCCAAAAAGGTCTAAAATGCTTCCTTTTCCAGAATTCACTCCCAAAATACCTAAAATCACAAAAGGAACGATTTAGGGCAATATTTGATCAAATAAATTCCAATTCCGGCTTAAATGACCCCCTAAAAACGGTTCATTTTTCGCCTCATCAATATGGAACGGACACCCAACACGAAGAACGGAGATGTCGGGGTCAAAGACAGTATCCTCACTCCCGGTGGAGTGGAAAAGTGAAGAAATGAGGGGATAAGGAAAGAATGGGTGAAACACACGGATGATGAAAGCAAAGTCAAATTCTGAATCATGGGTGGGTTGGGTGGGTAAAATATCAAGCACCGGAACATCTTGTTTAGAAATCTCGTCCACCACTCCAAAAATATTCTTATCCGTATCGGATTCACAATCTACATCGGGTGGTTTCGCGGGCGGACGAAAAGAAGTTAAATCGAAGAGAAATGAGTCAGCTTCGGAAAGTAAATCATCATCATGTATTTCTTCAAGAACATTTCTTCGAAGGTCATTCTTGTTATTTTCAATACCCGGTGGTATCGAGTCATCCGCATCAAGAAATAGATCGACATCCTCTAAAAGAGAGTCACGTGACGGATTATCGGAAATAGCACTCAAAATAAGTTTAGAATCGATCTCAAAGTCAAAACGCTCATAATCCGGAAGAGAGATAGCATGAATAGTGGGATTGCCACTACTCGTCTTCAACTCGAAAAATTTCAAGCTCGGGTAAGAAATCACTATCCATATTGGGGATAGGAAATGAAAATGTGATCACGGCGTTAGTAGACGGAATCGGATGATTTTAAAGCTTCGATCTTTGAAATAAGAAGATTGATATTTGATAGTTTTTCACGAAGTAAATCATCTTCAATCTCTTATTCATCAAGGTCCAAATCCTTAATCTCGTCTAATCTAACGAACTCATAATCGGAAGCGATTCCTCAACATCATCGGTATCTCCACAAGAGTCTTTATCACTCGTAGTGTACTCATTGTGAGAATCGGAATCAATCTCATCTTCATCATTCTCAACTTGATTATCATCAAACGGTATATCATTCGTATCAACGTGATTATCAAGACGATTATTTTTAAAAAATTCACAATCACTGTTAGAAATTCCCCCGGACTCACTTGGGATTGGGACTAGGTTCTCAACACTAGACTTATTGAATTCGTCCGATTTCGTTGCCGGCATAGTGTTTAGATGCTCGTCCCCCATTTTTAGAGAGTCCTCGGGAAGAAAGATAGGTGTTGTTTGAGGGAAAAGGTTGATCGTAATTAACTTCTCATCATCGGAATCATCGTAAATAAAATCCTTTCGTAATTTAGTCTCTCTTTCCTCGGCAAGTAATTCTTCCATGGACTTCTCATGAGGATCGGGAGTATAGGTATTACGATTAGCCGCCCATTCTCGTATCATTTCGATAACGGAATACAATTCTTCGATTATTTCATCTGGAATTTGATTATGGACGGAATTTTGTGGGGGTTGGTTAAAACCATGAGAATCGTAACACGAATTCGGCTCATAATGAAAATTTTCAAATGATCCCCCACAATTTTCAAAATTTGATGTATTTTGAAACGAATTATCATTGAAATATGGTTCTTGCTCATAAGAGTTTTGAGGAGGAAGATTGAAATCGTTTTGAGGATAATTGGAAAAGTTCAGATTAAAATCATAAGTATAAGAATTTTCAACTTCTGAAGCACAAAACGAACAAAATCCATCGATAATATTTCTTCTGCAACTTTCGCAAATACACCGTTGACAATAAGTCGATGATGTATCTAACGGATCTCCACATCCATCACAATAACGTTGATCGTACGAAGGTAAATCAGGCTGAGGTGGGTAGTCGGAAAATTTTGGAAAGTTGTTGCACGAATTCGGATTAGGATCATAAGCGAATGAATTACTCGAACCACAAAACAAACAACTTCCATTCCGAATATCATTACCACACTGTTCGCACGTACACCAACGACACGGTAAACCGAAAAGCGGTTCACCACAACCGACGCAAGGAATAGAAGATTCCATCAGAATTAATCATAAGAGGGAGAAAGAGATAGAATTAACCGATAAGAGGATAAGAAGATTATTTTTGGATTTTTATGACGGAAAAACAAATCAAAAATGAAAACCAATTTAGAAAAAAAAAATTTCTGGGTTTTTATAAAAGAAATAAAGAAAGAAAAAATAAATTTGAAAAGAAAATATTTTTTGGTTTTTATATTTTGAAAATATTTACAAAAACGATAACTTCACGAGGAAGGGTCTTCAAAACACGAATCGTCGAACGAGGATTAACAATTCACTTCAAACCCTCCCCTGCAGCGGCGCCATTTGATAATTGTAAATTTAGAGGTTAAGTATTCCAAAGAAATACTCGTGAAAATATTTTCCCGGGTCGTGTCCCAACGAAGCTATGAATGGAATCGTGGTAATCAATTCGTGATTCGTGTCGTGAATAGTGGTAAAAGTGAATAAATGGGAAATTATAAGTAAGGAAAGTGAATCGATACTAAAAGCATAATAATGAACAAATAAAATGTTAACGTAAAGCACGTTAAACCTAAAACGTAATCTAAACTAAATACGTGTGTTAAAATTTAAAAACTACGTAAGTGTACGAAATAAAAAGTGAAATCAAAGCATTACTAATCCTATTGGAATGAAAATGATTTTTTACACTCTAAATGGTAAAAGAAAATTTTGGGAAAAAGAGAATTATATTTTTTTTTACATTTTATTTAATTATTGTTAATTAAAAATTATTTTTACTAATTAGAAAGTACTAAAAATACAAATAAAAGTGAAATTAAATGAGAAAAATGCAAATCTAATTTTGAAAAATCTAAAATATCCTAAAACTTAATTTAAAACTGAAAATGTATCTTTTTTTATTTAATTTTTATGAATTTAAAATGATTTAAAAAAAACTTAAAAACAAATATTAATTAAGAAAAGTACTAAATAAGCTTATAAAAATCTGGAAATTTTATGGAAAATCTAAAATATTATACTAAGCCTAGGAAAAATATAAAAGGTTAGATAAGCCCACTAATAAGCTGAATTGGGCAAATAAGCAGTTCAAATATGCACTTGTACACCAAATTGCACCAAAAGCATACGGAAGGTGTAATACACTAAAACAAACTCAATTCAACTAAAAAACCTCAAATAAGCCCTGGCCATAAGCCAAATCGAGTACTTATGCAGTTCACTAATTGGACAGAAAAGAAAGCTAAAGGGCCCTACTTCTAGCTTATTTATAAGCTCTCTAATAAGCTAATTTTGGGGAAAACAAGGGGCAAATGCAAGACTATACTAGTGGGTAACTAAAAAACTAAAAATCCCTAATTTTTAAGTCAATTGATTACCTAAATTGCCCCTTGATCAGCACTAGATCAACCAGTTTCATGCAGATTTTGACTCTTTTAAATGCACTCTAAGGTTGACTAAGTTGAATTTTAAAGGCCTAATTATGTCCCTAGATGTATGATAATGATATTTAAACAACTAAATCACTTAAACAAACACCAAATGCAACAAATGACAAAGTGACAGATTCAACTTTTAACTAATGCAAGCAGATTCTAGGTTTTGAGCTAATCTTTGACTTTTGAAGTTAAAATGTCCAATTTTATGGCTTAACCTACTAAACCTAACCTAATGCAAACTAACACAGCAAAGATCTCAGCAAGAAATCCACCAGAACATGCAGAACTTAGTTAAGCCAAACACTCCTTAATGCACTAGTCACACTAAGTTTTTGATTATTAAGCTTAAGCTTACCAAACTAACGATTAGTACTTAATCCTAGGCTGATACTCAAGCTAAATGAGCAACAAATTTGGCTAAGAACAACAAGATCATAAGTATGCAGATATGATTAGTGGTATGCAATATTGAACTAGAGCACATAAAAGCTAAACCAAAGCACTTAAACAACTATAACAAGTAGAACTAAACACAAAGAAGCTACAAGCTACAACCAATAAGCTAAAATAAAGAGAAATGCAGATCTACTAAAAATAAGTAGTTAACTAGACAGAAACATGAAATGAGCAAATACAAACTTATTAAGCAATTATATAAGCAGAATAGCACAACTACATAAACAACTATATAAGCAAAAACATGAAGGTTAACCAAATTAAAACTACATAAGCTAAATGGAGCAATTCAGATTAAAAGTAAAATGGAGAACTTACAACTCATCCCTCAGCAGATCAGAGGGTTTGCTTGATAAAAACCTATCTTTAGATAGGCTAAAACACCCCCAGCAACCATGATATATCAGATTCACACCATCTTCTTCATAATTGAACCACCCTTTGACTTTCATTGACTATTTGTATTTTTGCAATTAAACGGTACTTAAAAACCAATAAGCTCACAACAAGCTATGACAACTTGTATGAGCTTATGAAAACAGTAGAATGCTTGTGAAACTTCATTTGAGACAATAGTAAACGATTAAGATCATTTATGAATGAACACAAGGTATTAAAGAAAAAACTGGAATTCTATTAATATCAAAAGATTACAAAGCTTTTAAAATGAAATAAGACTGTGGAAAACTAGAAGGGGGGTTGAATAGTTTTCCCTTCTTTTTGATTTTATAAAAACTTTGTTTCAAAATGTTGATTCAAATTTATTCAATTGTTTGTTTGGAAAACTTCAATTAGAGTTTAGTATGAAAACAACATATAATCAATATGATCAATTATATATGTAAGCTTTTGGAAAAACTTAGTTTTATGAATGGAGCTTTGGTCGATCTTTATGTGAATACGTTTTCCTTTTAAAATCTTAAAACGTTTTGTATCAAATTATCTATCAAGTTAAACTTAATATGAGAAGTGTGAATAATAATCTATTTGACCATATCATGCAATTATACACACAATCACAATATTACCTACTATGTTCAACACAATCAATCATCACAACTATATAAGCAACAACTAAGACATGTAGGCAAGCATAGAAGTAAAGCGAGAAATGCAAGAACAAATGATAAGAGATAAGAGAAAGGAAGTGCAAACCGGACACGATGATTTATAGTGGTTCGGCTACAAGGACACCTTCCTTGTTCCTACTCCACTCCCCGAGTCACCTACTCGAGAGTTTTCTTCACTACTCAACAAGCTCCCTTTTGGCGGAGAAAACTGTACACAACTTTTGCTTTCACCATTTAACGACACTAAGCTAAATGTCGAGTTCTAATAGTAGCTAGAACCAATCTTACAACACAACTTCGATCACTACACAACTTCTACACAACTTCACGACTTCACGACTTCATCACAACTTCTTCTAAACTTCTTCACGGCTTCACAACTTCTTCACGTCTTCACGACTTCATAACTTCATCACAACTTCTTCTAAACTTCTTCACGGCTTCACAACTTCTTCACGACTTCACAGCTTCATCACAACTTCTTCTAAACTCCACTACTTAATCACACACCTACATCTTCACAACTACATGTTTTCTCCACACTACTACTTCCTCCCACTACTTCTTACTCACTCATTGAATCACTACTAAGTAAGATCATCTTGATCTACTTATTACATATACATAACTCACAACTTCACACAAGCACTAACTAGATCCTAATACATCTTTGGCTTTATGATAGGGAGAATTCTTCTCTTGCACTTTGAGTGATGAGAAATTGGATCACTTGAAACAAAGATTAATAATCTTATGATCAAAGGGTTTTAGAAGGATGTTTAGAGAGAATTGGATCTGATAATTTTTGTGCAAAAGGTGAGGAAAAAATCCAGGTTTAAGGTGGTATTTATAGGCAACAGAATCTGACAGAGGAGCGTGGCCGGTCCCCTTAAATGTGTGTCGGTCCCCTTAAAATTAAGGGGGCCGCCCTTTATAATTAAGGGGGCCGCCCTACTGAAACGGCCAGATTTTCTGTCTTTTAGTGGGGAAAGTTTATTTGGTGAAAAACTAACTAATTTTGGTTAAAAGTTTGAAATCATATATTTAGTATGATTAAAACATTTTTCTTTATTACCAAAAGTGTTTTTCAAAAATATATAATATGTTTATATAATTAAATAAACTTTGTATTAGTTAATTAAATACCCCTTTGATCATGAGATGTATTAAACACTTCTTTATCCATACCTTAAGTGATTGTTGAAGCATACTTGAGACGTTGAGATGTCGAGGCTTGTTGACGTAAGAATGCATAGAAGAATTGTGATCACAAGTAACTTAAGCACTTTACGTTATATGTTGTAACTTACATCTTTGTCATCATCAAAACATGAAGAGGATGTTTAGATTAAATATCGTAATATTCATGCCAACAATCTCCCCCTTTTTGATGATGACAAACTATGTAAACTATAACTTATAGTAAAATGTATAAGTTACTTGTTTACACTTCTTCTCCCCCTTTTGTCGAAGCAAAAAGGTGGACTCTAAGACGAGACTTCTACTACGCTTGAACTCTTGAGATAGAAAAAGGCGAGCTTGCATCATCGCATGTGAAGCCTTGATCCTAGCAACCTCAATGCTCCCCCTTGGTGTATGCTCCCCCTTGGTGTATGCTCAAAACTTGTTTTGGCTAACAACGAATCGAGCGGTGAAATAATCCTTCAAAACAAAGTTAGTAGACAAGTGCACATATATATAATGATGATAATAGATATATGCATGAAACTAATAGGGGAACAATATATGGACATATTAGGTATATGCACTAAAAGTATGACACATGCAATTATTGTTTTAAAAACAACAACCTAACTTCCCAAAAAAAAAATTACCATGACCAAAGCTTAAGACATGATAATGATTGGAACCTAATGCAAAGATTCTACCGACATATTTTGGCAAAAGATACCAAAATATATATTCTAAAAGAGAAAAAAAAATGATAATGATGCCTTCTTTTAAAGAAGTAGAAAAATAAAGAAGGATGAGCGTAAGTGAAAAAGGGAAGGTAATGATAAAAGGTTGACAAATATGGTTTAGATTAATATAACATTTGACAAGGGTGGATGATTTGGAATCAAGGGATTTTTAGGTGTTTTGTTGGTTGACGACTGAAAATGGATATGTGAATGAGGTGGTGATGGCTTGACAACACTTGAAGCATGGATATCTTCTTTGTGTTCTTCACTTGCTAGGAAGTGGAAAAGATGCATTTCATAAAGAAATTCGCTTGACTTTTAGGGGGGTAGATTTAGGAGCGGAAGAGGTTGATTGAGAGTTTGGATGTTGTTCAAGTGATGATGTTTGTTGAGATCTTGTAAGAAGATACTCAATCCAAGTAAGGTGCTCATTCAAGGCAATGGTTTGTTGTTGAAGGAAGATGCAACAAGGGCAATTGTTGACATGCTTCTAAACTTGGTTGATGTTGTGTGGTGATGATGGTGAGCTTGATTGGGTTGGATCCAAATTGCGTTGCGCAAGATGTAATGCTAAAAGAGCACCAAGCTCATGAGCCTCTTTTAGCTCCTCAACGAACTTCAAGTGTTCGGAGGAAGGTGATGATGGTGGAACATGATGGTTGTCTTGGGTGAAGGTTTGAACATGCAACATAGGAATGGCATGTGAGGTTGTAGGATGTGGTGGTGGTACTCTTGGTGGTGGAGACATGGTTGAGTTTGGGTAGTCATAAAAACATGAAATGGGTGGAAAAGGTTCTCCAAGAGTGAGTGGTGTTTTTGTTGAATGAGCAACATGTGAAGTATTGATTGAGAAATTGGGATTGTTGTTTTGGGATTGAACATGCTCATCATAAGAAGAAGCATGAATGAGGGAATAAGTGGGTGATAGGTTGTGAGATGAGTCGTTATTGTGGGTTTGAGGTTTAGTAGTTGGTTGACTTGGAACAACATCACTTGAGTTATGACAAGAATCAAGTTTCCTGCTCCAAACGGGTTTGACGGAGATCCTTGCGGTTCTTGAAATCTTAGGTTTCTGGTTGTTGGGAGATGACATGTTTGGGTGTGATGGCATTAATAAGGGTGAGCAAACGAACCGGATGGACCGGACCGACCGACAAAACCGACCGGACCGGACCGGACCGACCACACTCGGTCCGGTCCTCGGTCTAGGCTTTTTGGCTAATTCGGTCCTCGGTCCGGTCGGTCCGGTCCGGACCGACCAAAAAACCGAAAAAATGTGCCAAAATATGCCTATTTGGACCGGACCGACCGAAGACCGGACCGGACCGAACCGGACCGAGACCGGACCAACCACATTCGGTCCGGTCTCGGTCTATGGTTTTTCCGGTTCTCGGTCTTCGGTCCGGTCCGGTCTTGCTCGGTCCGGTCCGGTTTTTGGACCATGCTCACCCTTAGGCATTAATGATGGGAAGAGGGTATTTAAAGTGTAGGAAGGATGTGGTTTAGGAAGGTAAATTTTGAGGGCATGGAAATGGTGGATGACTCGAGATTGGTAGTATAAAGGATGATTCGGTTTTTCATTTCACATGGGTGGTTTGAGGATGTACTAAAGAAGGGTTATGAGGTTTGAGTGTAAGGTAGAGGGATATATGTGAGTGAGTGTGTTTTCCCTTCCCATTAAATTTGTGCTCATCCGGACATAGAGTTAAGCATGTAAACGCATACAATCAAATCACATAGGAGCAAATAAACATCTAGAAACAACATATATGCGATATGCCATAAATCTAGGAATGAAATAATCTAATGAGAAGCAAAGTTCATAAAAGTAAACTAGCGTTAGGTATATATAGGAAGAGCAATTTAATCAAGTTGGAGAATGAGTATGAGACTATTACTAGTGGTGCTCAATTCAGGCTAAACACGACCATTTTTACGGGTTACACACACCCAACTTCTCAAATAGAAGCAATTCAACCATTAGGTTAAATTGAATTTCTAGTCAATAGATTCTCCAGTAGTCATTCTCTTTTTAGAAGAAATTGAGTTCCTAAATTTACCTATCGAAGATTACCAAACATGAAGTTTGCTTGATTCACTAATACTTGGCTTAATGTGACTCAAACATCATGTTTTAATGAAGGTAAATCTAGATGATATATTTTATTCACGATCCTAATAGAGACGTGTTGAATGTTTATGTCACAACTCACCATTTCACGTCATTTACCATTTCAGGTCATTTTCCAAAACTTCGACTTTTTACTATTCATAAAATCACTATTCATCAAAACACTATTCATCGTTTTACTATTCATCGTTTTCGAGGTCAGTTTGATGTTCTGAGAAACTTTTTGGAAATTTACTATTCACCGAACACTATTCATTTCCGGAAAAGTTTTCATCATTCACTTGCATTACTCATTTCATCGTAAATTTAGTTTACGGGTATTCAAATTCGCGTAACCGGATTGGTTTAGGTGCGAATTCATTTCATTAGTGTTAAGTACACTGCATACGGACTGGAGATAGTCTGCATATCATCATAACAGCATTTTCATGTTATACCACTCTCAGGATTTTCAAATTTCTATATTCAGTACATTTAACGTTTTTACGTATACGTAATTATAATAAACGTTAACACCCGGTTTATACACGACGAATATATCTAAATATTCCCACAATGGTCCCGACATATTTTTATATCCATTTTAACATCATAAAAGTTATAACATTCAGTTACCCAGTATTTTGGAAATTTATTTTATTTTTAACGTACGCGTATGAAAATAACGACGGTTTTCGTTAAAACTAAACATTAATCACCCGATCACTCAGTAAATGTACCTAACATATTTTTAATATGTTTTTAACATTATTATAACTTTATTTCATCCCGGTAAACTTCGTGAACATTTATTTCTAATAAAACCGGTACCCGATCGTAACTAAAAACGCAAACTAGTGCAATTTCATACAAGTATTTCTAATTAAATTCCAAGTACCCTAACCCCCCCCTCCTACCCTTGAAAAACCAGCCCAAGAACACCCTTTTTAACCCATGGCATTAACTTACCCTTATTTAACTAATAAACCTCTAAATTCTACACTTAACCAAAAATTACAAATCATAACATACACTTTTTCAAGATCCAAAAATTCTTCTCATCTCCTTCCTCCCATCAAAACCACGACCCATAATTAATACATTGATCAAGTGATCATTTTTCATGAAGTAAAACACAAAAGTTGTTCATTTTACAAGCCTAATCAAGAATCAAGCAACAAAAACACAAGAACAACAAGCATAATCATCCAATAATCATCTCATTTTATCAAGTAAGTTTTCATCTTTATTTTTTCATGGATCATCCTATTTTTACATGTATTACATAAGTATCATGCCAAAAACCATGTACAAGTAGCTATACCACACTTTATTTTGGCTAAAATGGAACATACAAACCCTAACTTTTTACTTATGAATCCCCTTGCTATAATAACTTGGTTAGGAGTCCATGGCACCCTAAGAAGGTGTATGGTAAGATTAGATTAGCCATGTGGTGATTACAAGAGGTTTGGTGATGGTAGAAATTAGTTTTTAACCTTGGAAACTTGATTTGGAACCTATTTTAGACATGCTGTCCCGTTTTGTAAAAATCTGGAAAATCAGTAAACACCAAGGGAACTTTGGCAAAATTTTTAGAAAATACTTTCAAAAACGAATCCGTAGGCGAAAGAACGGATTAAAAAGAGTCTATAACGAAGGAGTTATGATTTTTGCAAGATTGTAGACGAAAAGTATTTTTCTGAAAATGTATGCTGTTGGACGTTTTTCATTGGACAAAAAGAGACTTTAGACGTAACCCGGAGGAGCCGAGCTTTCCAAAATATATTACTACATACTAAGACGTAACCGTGGATATAAAGAACAAGTAAAACGGACAAGTAACGACAAAGATATACTCGTTTGAATATCGGCTAAAACCATTTTATAATTGACAGCTTTTATTAAATTTGGCGCAAAAACTACGAAGTACATTTTTAAGCTAGACATAATATCAAATACCGAGCTTTATAACTAACGTAGTATTAGTTATTATGAGTATGTTTTCATCATTTCAAGGATTACAACCCGAGTATTTCAACACTAACATGGAAACTTACGTTATATATATATATAAGTATATATATATTATAACTAGCTATTTATATTTTCTAATAGCAATATTTTCCAAATTCTTGGAATATATATTTTTGATAATACAAGTGTTTTTCCAAAGAGTAGAGTGGTATAGAAACATGTGCATGGACATTCATAACATCATTTCATGATCTAAAGTAGATCGTTCATCATTCACATTAGGTTGCGGCTAGTGTGCGCGCCTTGTTTTCCAGCTCATTACATGTTCATGGTACCATCATATCAGGTGAGTCATAGCCCCACTTTTACTGGTTTAATTACTTTACAAACTCTTTGGGGGAGATACATGCTTAAATACTCGTGTTATACTTTTATACGATTTCAAATCCCATGGGGGGGAGAATACATTGCAACAACTATTTTTGTACATGCCCAAGTATTACAAATTCCATACATTGCTTAAGTTGCCTTACTACCACTTCATAACAAGTCCCCTTTCAATATCATGGACCGTTAATTTCAAGTACTAAGCGAGAGTGAGTGAATAGATCTATTGAGGGTGACGCCTCCATTCGTGTTTGGGTTGCTCCAACGGGACGAATGCATTTCATGTCTTATCAAGTGAGTGCCTGGTAGACACTCTGTTGGGGCATTACAAAGTCTAGCTTCGGGGTCATGAGCTTAAGGGACAATGTAGCATTTTTGACATTTATGTCGGTTCACTTTATACTTGTGGCTATTGTACATACGAAAATTACTTATGGAATTACGATACTTTTCCACCACTATTACTATTGAATTACAATGCTTTTGTATCAAACATATTACATTTGGCAGTGGGTTGTAAACACACAGGTTACAAGTCTCTTATGGCGGGACTTGGAACTGAGTGGATTTACGATGCCTTTGCTGGGAAATCTTCATTTCAATGCATTACATTCTTTTTCACAAGACTCTATGAACTCACCAACCTTTGTGTTGACACTTTAGCATGTATTTTCAGGTATTAAGCTATGGCACGCTACAAGAGGTTTTGGCAGGGCAGGGCATGGTCATAGAAGATTCTGATTATTCATTTGGGGACCGTTTTTAACTATTTTAATGGCCTACTTCCGCATTACTTTTAACGATGTAACTTCAACAATTTGATTTAACTATTTTATTTTAAATGATTCAAGTGCAAACCATTTTTGAACTAGTGTTGTGATATCAATTGAGTTACACCCCAGCTACATGTATGCTTCCGCTGGACCCGATCTTGGGGGTGTGACAGATTGGTATCAGAGCTTTGGCTATAGCGAACTAAGTGTTTTTTTTAAAACCTAGACTATAGCTACTTTCAAGAAAACTTAACCCTATGACCGTCACGTGCCTGCCTGCCAAGCTGAAGCCTCGTTTGTGGTTAGTTGCTGACATAGGTGATGAGATTTGTGTCTCATTATCTGATATATTATATTTATTTATTATAGTTGATTACTATAATTGTCTTTCATATAAGCATGCTCATGTATCATATATGTCACCGCATTATTTTTTCCTTGCATAGTTTCATCATTTGACCTCGAGCTTGGTCACTTGCTTTTGTCTTTCAGAACGTCTTGGTATTTGTGAAGGACATAGTATTAGTATGACTGAGCTGAGTATTTCAAAATTCATGGAACCTCGGTGGAATATAGACTAGTCACCTATATTCAACCCGGGATAGTGGGACATAGGCTGACTACCTATATCCGACTCAGAAATGAATTTTGCAACACTGAGAATGGTTATAATAAAATTCTGTCTGGATTGAATCCTTTACTCATTTTCCAAATGTTTCATGCATGTGTGTATACCCTCATTGTCAGAACATTCATACTTTTCATCACCTCATGAACCGCCGCTTGGAAGCATGTAAATTGATCATTTCATTTCATGAACATTCACATTTATGCATAATACACTTACATCACAGTATTTTCTTGTATCACAATATCATTTTGTCGCAGTTGTCACAGTCTTTTCCCTTCTCACCATCACTATCATTACCTTTCCCTATCCCCATATGTACATATAAGGAATTAGCTGACACTTTATGGATTCCTATGCCACTCATCGCACACTACTTCCTATATTGATAAGTGGATATTATCAATGACCTCCCTAGGAACGACTTTCCATACCATCTATAAGGAGAATCTCGGTACATTAAGACCATTTCAAAACTCAACAGAATTCCCAGGATATCACCAAACTATTCGAACCACTATCACTGGACCATGTAATATTTTAGACAGAGTAGGCCTAGTGGCCGTCAGACTTGAGCCTTGTTAGAGAACAACAGCAATAGGATTACACAACCACGTATTATCAGCTTTTCAGAATTGTCACCCATAATCCCATTTGGAAAGGAATCCAACCCATAGTCAAACATAAACCTTGCAGGAGAACAAGTACAAATCATGGATAGTTAGGTCAAACAGTTGAAGCAGAGTCGAATTCCTATCGTTAGAGTTCGCTGGAATTCTAGAATATCATCACCCTTTCACCAATATGTTTTCAGAGACCAACATAAACTGAACTTCGGGACGAAGTTCCTTTTAGAGGGGAAGACTGTCACAACTCACCATTTCACGTCATTTACCATTTCAGGTCATTTTCCAAAACTTCGACTTTTTACTATTCATAAAATCACTATTCATCAAAACACTATTCATCGTTTTACTATTCATCGTTTTCGAGGTCAGTTTGATGTTCTGAGAAACTTTTTGGAAATTTACTATTCACCGAACACTATTCATTTCCGGAAAAGTTTTCATCATTCACTTGCATTACTCATTTCATCGTAAATTTAGTTTACGGGTATTCAAATTCGCGTAACCGGATTGGTTTAGGTGCGAATTCATTTCATTAGTGTTAAGTACACTGCATACGGACTGGAGATAGTCTGCATATCATCATAACAGCATTTTCATGTTATACCACTCTCAGGATTTTCAAATTTCTATATTCAGTACATTTAACGTTTTTACGTATACGTAATTATAATAAACGTTAACACCCGGTTTATACACGACGAATATATCTAAATATTCCCACAATGGTCCCGACATATTTTTATATCCATTTTAACATCATAAAAGTTATAACATTCAGTTACCCAGTATTTTGGAAATTTATTTTATTTTTAACGTACGCGTATGAAAATAACGACGGTTTTCGTTAAAACTAAACATTAATCACCCGATCACTCAGTAAATGTACCTAACATATTTTTAATATGTTTTTAACATTATTATAACTTTATTTCATCCCGGTAAACTTCGTGAACATTTATTTCTAATAAAACCGGTACCCGATCGTAACTAAAAACGCAAACTAGTGCAATTTCATACAAGTATTTCTAATTAAATTCCAAGTACCCTAACCCCCCCCCTCCTACCCTTGAAAAACCAGCCCAAGAACACCCTTTTTAACCCATGGCATTAACTTACCCTTATTTAACTAATAAACCTCTAAATTCTACACTTAACCAAAAATTACAAATCATAACATACACTTTTTCAAGATCCAAAAATTCTTCTCATCTCCTTCCTCCCATCAAAACCACGACCCATAATTAATACATTGATCAAGTGATCATTTTTCATGAAGTAAAACACAAAAGTTGTTCATTTTACAAGCCTAATCAAGAATCAAGCAACAAAAACACAAGAACAACAAGCATAATCATCCAATAATCATCTCATTTTATCAAGTAAGTTTTCATCTTTATTTTTTCATGGATCATCCTATTTTTACATGTATTACATAAGTATCATGCCAAAAACCATGTACAAGTAGCTATACCACACTTTATTTTGGCTAAAATGGAACATACAAACCCTAACTTTTTACTTATGAATCCCCTTGCTATAATAACTTGGTTAGGAGTCCATGGCACCCTAAGAAGGTGTATGGTAAGATTAGATTAGCCATGTGGTGATTACAAGAGGTTTGGTGATGGTAGAAATTAGTTTTTAACCTTGGAAACTTGATTTGGAACCTATTTTAGACATGCTGTCCCGTTTTGTAAAAATCTGGAAAATCAGTAAACACCAAGGGAACTTTGGCAAAATTTTTAGAAAATACTTTCAAAAACGAATCCGTAGGCGAAAGAACGGATTAAAAAGAGTCTATAACGAAGGAGTTATGATTTTTGCAAGATTGTAGACGAAAAGTATTTTTCTGAAAATGTATGCTGTTGGACGTTTTTCATTGGACAAAAAGAGACTTTAGACGTAACCCGGAGGAGCCGAGCTTTCCAAAATATATTACTACATACTAAGACGTAACCGTGGATATAAAGAACAAGTAAAACGGACAAGTAACGACAAAGATATACTCGTTTGAATATCGGCTAAAACCATTTTATAATTGACAGCTTTTATTAAATTTGGCGCAAAAACTACGAAGTACATTTTTAAGCTAGACATAATATCAAATACCGAGCTTTATAACTAACGTAGTATTAGTTATTATGAGTATGTTTTCATCATTTCAAGGATTACAACCCGAGTATTTCAACACTAACATGGAAACTTACGTTATATATATATATATAAGTATATATATATTATAACTAGCTATTTATATTTTCTAATAGCAATATTTTCCAAATTCTTGGAATATATATTTTTGATAATACAAGTGTTTTTCCAAAGAGTAGAGTGGTATAGAAACATGTGCATGGACATTCATAACATCATTTCATGATCTAAAGTAGATCGTTCATCATTCACATTAGGTTGCGGCTAGTGTGCGCGCCTTGTTTTCCAGCTCATTACATGTTCATGGTACCATCATATCAGGTGAGTCATAGCCCCACTTTTACTGGTTTAATTACTTTACAAACTCTTTGGGGGAGATACATGCTTAAATACTCGTGTTATACTTTTATACGATTTCAAATCCCATGGGGGGGAGAATACATTGCAACAACTATTTTTGTACATGCCCAAGTATTACAAATTCCATACATTGCTTAAGTTGCCTTACTACCACTTCATAACAAGTCCCCTTTCAATATCATGGACCGTTAATTTCAAGTACTAAGCGAGAGTGAGTGAATAGATCTATTGAGGGTGACGCCTCCATTCGTGTTTGGGTTGCTCCAACGGGACGAATGCATTTCATGTCTTATCAAGTGAGTGCCTGGTAGACACTCTGTTGGGGCATTACAAAGTCTAGCTTCGGGGTCATGAGCTTAAGGGACAATGTAGCATTTTTGACATTTATGTCGGTTCACTTTATACTTGTGGCTATTGTACATACGAAAATTACTTATGGAATTACGATACTTTTCCACCACTATTACTATTGAATTACAATGCTTTTGTATCAAACATATTACATTTGGCAGTGGGTTGTAAACACACAGGTTACAAGTCTCTTATGGCGGGACTTGGAACTGAGTGGATTTACGATGCCTTTGCTGGGAAATCTTCATTTCAATGCATTACATTCTTTTTCACAAGACTCTATGAACTCACCAACCTTTGTGTTGACACTTTAGCATGTATTTTCAGGTATTAAGCTATGGCACGCTACAAGAGGTTTTGGCAGGGCAGGGCATGGTCATAGAAGATTCTGATTATTCATTTGGGGACCGTTTTTAACTATTTTAATGGCCTACTTCCGCATTACTTTTAACGATGTAACTTCAACAATTTGATTTAACTATTTTATTTTAAATGATTCAAGTGCAAACCATTTTTGAACTAGTGTTGTGATATCAATTGAGTTACACCCCAGCTACATGTATGCTTCCGCTGGACCCGATCTTGGGGGTGTGACAGATTGGTATCAGAGCTTTGGCTATAGCGAACTAAGTGTTTTTTTTAAAACCTAGACTATAGCTACTTTCAAGAAAACTTAACCCTATGACCGTCACGTGCCTGCCTGCCAAGCTGAAGCCTCGTTTGTGGTTAGTTGCTGACATAGGTGATGAGATTTGTGTCTCATTATCTGATATATTATATTTATTTATTATAGTTGATTACTATAATTGTCTTTCATATAAGCATGCTCATGTATCATATATGTCACCGCATTATTTTTTCCTTGCATAGTTTCATCATTTGACCTCGAGCTTGGTCACTTGCTTTTGTCTTTCAGAACGTCTTGGTATTTGTGAAGGACATAGTATTAGTATGACTGAGCTGAGTATTTCAAAATTCATGGAACCTCGGTGGAATATAGACTAGTCACCTATATTCAACCCGGGATAGTGGGACATAGGCTGACTACCTATATCCGACTCAGAAATGAATTTTGCAACACTGAGAATGGTTATAATAAAATTCTGTCTGGATTGAATCCTTTACTCATTTTCCAAATGTTTCATGCATGTGTGTATACCCTCATTGTCAGAACATTCATACTTTTCATCACCTCATGAACCGCCGCTTGGAAGCATGTAAATTGATCATTTCATTTCATGAACATTCACATTTATGCATAATACACTTACATCACAGTATTTTCTTGTATCACAATATCATTTTGTCGCAGTTGTCACAGTCTTTTCCCTTCTCACCATCACTATCATTACCTTTCCCTATCCCCATATGTACATATAAGGAATTAGCTGACACTTTATGGATTCCTATGCCACTCATCGCACACTACTTCCTATATTGATAAGTGGATATTATCAATGACCTCCCTAGGAACGACTTTCCATACCATCTATAAGGAGAATCTCTCGGTACATTAAGACCATTTCAAAACTCAACAGAATTCCCAGGATATCACCAAACTATTCGAACCACTATCACTGGACCATGTAATATTTTAGACAGAGTAGGCCTAGTGGCCGTCAGACTTGAGCCTTGTTAGAGAACAACAGCAATAGGATTACACAACCACGTATTATCAGCTTTTCAGAATTGTCACCCATAATCCCATTTGGAAAGGAATCCAACCCATAGTCAAACATAAACCTTGCAGGAGAACAAGTACAAATCATGGATAGTTAGGTCAAACAGTTGAAGCAGAGTCGAATTCCTATCGTTAGAGTTCGCTGGAATTCTAGAATATCATCACCCTTTCACCAATATGTTTTCAGAGACCAACATAAACTGAACTTCGGGACGAAGTTCCTTTTAGAGGGGAAGACTGTCACAACTCACCATTTCACGTCATTTACCATTTCAGGTCATTTTCCAAAACTTCGACTTTTTACTATTCATAAAATCACTATTCATCAAAACACTATTCATCGTTTTACTATTCATCGTTTTCGAGGTCAGTTTGATGTTCTGAGAAACTTTTTGGAAATTTACTATTCACCGAACACTATTCATTTCCGGAAAAGTTTTCATCATTCACTTGCATTACTCATTTCATCGTAAATTTAGTTTACGGGTATTCAAATTCGCGTAACCGGATTGGTTTAGGTGCGAATTCATTTCATTAGTGTTAAGTACACTGCATACGGACTGGAGATAGTCTGCATATCATCATAACAGCATTTTCATGTTATACCACTCTCAGGATTTTCAAATTTCTATATTCAGTACATTTAACGTTTTTACGTATACGTAATTATAATAAACGTTAACACCCGGTTTATACACGACGAATATATCTAAATATTCCCACAATGGTCCCGACATATTTTTATATCCATTTTAACATCATAAAAGTTATAACATTCAGTTACCCAGTATTTTGGAAATTTATTTTATTTTTAACGTACGCGTATGAAAATAACGACGGTTTTCGTTAAAACTAAACATTAATCACCCGATCACTCAGTAAATGTACCTAACATATTTTTAATATGTTTTTAACATTATTATAACTTTATTTCATCCGGGTAAACTTCGTGAACATTTATTTCTAATAAAACCGGTACCCGATCGTAACTAAAAACGCAAACTAGTGCAATTTCATACAAGTATTTCTAATTAAATTCCAAGTACCCTAACCCCCCCCTCCTACCCTTGAAAAACCAGCCCAAGAACACCCTTTTTAACCCATGGCATTAACTTACCCTTATTTAACTAATAAACCTCTAAATTCTACACTTAACCAAAAATTACAAATCATAACATACACTTTTTCAAGATCCAAAAATTCTTCTCATCTCCTTCCTCCCATCAAAACCACGACCCATAATTAATACATTGATCAAGTGATCATTTTTCATGAAGTAAAACACAAAAGTTGTTCATTTTACAAGCCTAATCAAGAATCAAGCAACAAAAACACAAGAACAACAAGCATAATCATCCAATAATCATCTCATTTTATCAAGTAAGTTTTCATCTTTATTTTTTCATGGATCATCCTATTTTTACATGTATTACATAAGTATCATGCCAAAAACCATGTACAAGTAGCTATACCACACTTTATTTTGGCTAAAATGGAACATACAAACCCTAACTTTTTACTTATGAATCCCCTTGCTATAATAACTTGGTTAGGAGTCCATGGCACCCTAAGAAGGTGTATGGTAAGATTAGATTAGCCATGTGGTGATTACAAGAGGTTTGGTGATGGTAGAAATTAGTTTTTAACCTTGGAAACTTGATTTGGAACCTATTTTAGACATGCTGTCCCGTTTTGTAAAAATCTGGAAAATCAGTAAACACCAAGGGAACTTTGGCAAAATTTTTAGAAAATACTTTCAAAAACGAATCCGTAGGCGAAAGAACGGATTAAAAAGAGTCTATAACGAAGGAGTTATGATTTTTGCAAGATTGTAGACGAAAAGTATTTTTCTGAAAATGTATGCTGTTGGACGTTTTTCATTGGACAAAAAGAGACTTTAGACGTAACCCGGAGGAGCCGAGCTTTCCAAAATATATTACTACATACTAAGACGTAACCGTGGATATAAAGAACAAGTAAAACGGACAAGTAACGACAAAGATATACTCGTTTGAATATCGGCTAAAACCATTTTATAATTGACAGCTTTTATTAAATTTGGCGCAAAAACTACGAAGTACATTTTTAAGCTAGACATAATATCAAATACCGAGCTTTATAACTAACGTAGTATTAGTTATTATGAGTATGTTTTCATCATTTCAAGGATTACAACCCGAGTATTTCAACACTAACATGGAAACTTACGTTATATATATATATAAGTATATATATATTATAACTAGCTATTTATATTTTCTAATAGCAATATTTTCCAAATTCTTGGAATATATATTTTTGATAATACAAGTGTTTTTCCAAAGAGTAGAGTGGTATAGAAACATGTGCATGGACATTCATAACATCATTTCATGATCTAAAGTAGATCGTTCATCATTCACATTAGGTTGCGGCTAGTGTGCGCGCCTTGTTTTCCAGCTCATTACATGTTCATGGTACCATCATATCAGGTGAGTCATAGCCCCACTTTTACTGGTTTAATTACTTTACAAACTCTTTGGGGGAGATACATGCTTAAATACTCGTGTTATACTTTTATACGATTTCAAATCCCATGGGGGGGAGAATACATTGCAACAACTATTTTTGTACATGCCCAAGTATTACAAATTCCATACATTGCTTAAGTTGCCTTACTACCACTTCATAACAAGTCCCCTTTCAATATCATGGACCGTTAATTTCAAGTACTAAGCGAGAGTGAGTGAATAGATCTATTGAGGGTGACGCCTCCATTCGTGTTTGGGTTGCTCCAACGGGACGAATGCATTTCATGTCTTATCAAGTGAGTGCCTGGTAGACACTCTGTTGGGGCATTACAAAGTCTAGCTTTGGGGTCATGAGCTTAAGGGACAATGTAGCATTTTTGACATTTATGTCAGTTCACTTTATACTTGTGGCTATTGTACATACGAAAATTACTTATGGAATTACGATACTTTTCCACCACTATTACTATTGAATTACAATGCTTTTGTATCAAACATATTACATTTGGCAGTGGGTTGTAAACACACAGGTTACAAGTCTCTTATGGCGGGACTTGGAACTGAGTGGATTTACGATGCCTTTGCTGGGAAATCTTCATTTCAATGCATTACATTCTTTTTCACAAGACTCTATGAACTCACCAACCTTTGTGTTGACACTTTAGCATGTATTTTCAGGTATTAAGCTATGGCACGCTACAAGAGGTTTTGGCAGGGCAGGGCATGGTCATAGAAGATTCTGATTATTCATTTGGGGACCGTTTTTAACTATTTTAATGGCCTACTTCCGCATTACTTTTAACGATGTAACTTCAACAATTTGATTTAACTATTTTATTTTAAATGATTCAAGTGCAAACCATTTTTGAACTAGTGTTGTGATATCAATTGAGTTACACCCCAGCTACATGTATGCTTCCGCTGGACCCGATCTTGGGGGTGTGACAGTTTAGATAAGAGTAACCAAAAAGTTTTAATCTTTTCTTCATGATTTACCGGTTGTTTGGTTTTGATGACATATTACTTGAGTTAATAACTATGCTAAACTTAAGAGTGCACCTTAGCATCTCTTGTGAAATGAATCTCATTAAGATTATTTATCTTAAATGAGTTTGTGATTCTCAAATGATATCAAAACTAGACATTAATATATTTTTAAACAAATATTATTTTCTATGATTTTTGCCAATGTTCTATGTCATACTTTAACAAGTATTAAAAAAAAATATTTGTTTATGGATTGTGACAAGTTATTTTTCACTTCTAATAACTTATATTATTTCAAAAAGGAAAGTGTAGTGCATTATCTTGTAACACAACCATTCATGCTACAAAGAAAATGAAATACATAGAATATATAGTGTGTATTATTCTTAAAAATGTATTTTATCTTGAAGTGACGATTTTAAGTAGTGTGAGCAAAGTTTACATATGTTGTTAGTTTGCTCATGTTTGGTTTTTCGGATATGACACATTTATCCATTGCATTGCAATGTAAATTGCTTGAATATTTCGGACGAAACATTTAAGTCGTCAATCCTACTTCATTGTATATTTTATAAATGTGTTTAAAATGTTATTCTAATATTTGGAACACAATTATTGGACAAGTAGATTCAATATGACATTATCAACACAAGTGTGAGTTATGATCCAATGCACACTCTTTTGATCTACAAAGGATGTAACTATTTTCATATCAATCTAGTGTGATTGAGTATGTAGATTCAAGACTATATCTTTTGTTGTAATTTGATATAATATTGAAGCTAAACAAGTAGCAATCCAATTTCTTATCCACACTAAAAAACACGTCAATTAGATTTGATGAATATATCAACCATAATTTGAATAATGAATTGATATAATATCAAAATCTTTCTTGACCCTCACGGACACTCATTTGAAATAAATAAACATTTTGATAGTGTGTTCCATTAATCCTAAGATTATTTATTAGTGAATGATTGAAAGTTGACTTATTATTTCATGATTGTTATATGCTTTGTTTTTGTGAAAGACTCTTCATGTTTACTTATTATGAACACACTTAGATTTTGAAAATACTTTTTCTTTTATATAACTATTAATGTTTTACAATGATTCAATTTCTCTTACTAAACATCTTAAGGTAAAACAAGCTAATTTGTAGAAAATATTTAAGTGTGTTGTGAAGAGTAGATTAAATTGTTTGAAATGTTTAGGTGACTAGATTGAACTCATTTACAAGATGTTTGAGTAACATTAAGCCATCTATACCTATATGCAATGCAAGCATATTATAACAATCCTAACGCAAGAAATTTAGCATAAGATCTAGTTAAGTATAAATCGGCAAACTAGCTATACACTAATAGGGCACATATGCATAGATATATACATAGCTAAACTTCAAATAGCAACAATCATTTAATATATTCAATTAAGAAAATAAAATCACAAAGAAGTTCACATAACACATAAAACACTTGTCGTCGTTTTGTGTATTATATACACCAACGTTTACTTAGCTCGAATTTATTTGAAAATAAAATAGTTTCCTCCCATTCTATAATTTAATTAAGATCAATATTTTGAAAACATAAATACTTAATTTTTCAAAATTATATCAACTAGGAATACCCGACTTGAAGGAAAAGGTAAAACAAAAATTTTACGTTAAAACGAAACACAAATTTTTGACCACCGTATAGTATTTTAACTTTATTACTTATTTAAGTCTGTAATGGTTACTTGTAAGTATTTTTAAATGAAAGTAGACTCAATTACCTTTAAAACGCCGGGTGGCACGACTTCTACGGAGTTACGGTTAATTTTATATGATTTTTCAAAGTTTTCGAAAAACTGTCGAACAGACAGGCGGACCCCTTAAATTTAAGGGGGCCGCCCAGTATTTAAGGGGGCCGCCCAGACAATTAAAGGTGCCGCCCATCTGATACTCAAAAATGCAATTTTTGTTAAAAATTGTTTTCTGACTTTGTGGAAAGGTGTGTAACTTTCTGATTTTAAGAACGAACATATAACACTTGTTTTAAGCATAATTCTTATCTCGAGCTAGTATAATTAGTGTATATAATATCAAAACTAATACAAGTTAATCAACAAAACACTTTTCATATTAAATTCTATTAATATCAAAAGATTACAAAGCTTTTAAAATGAAATAAGACTGTGGAAAACTAGAAGGGGGGTTGAATAGTTTTCCCTTCTTTTTGATTTTATAAAAACTTTGTTTCAAAATATTGATTCAAATTTATTCAATTGTTTGTTTGGAAAACTTCAATTAGAGTTTAGTATGAAAACAACATATAATCAATATGATCAATTATATATGTAAGCTTTTGGAAAAACTTAGTTTTATGAATGGAGCTTTGGTCGATCTTTATGTGAATACGTTTTCCTTTTAAAATCTTAAAACGTTTTGTATCAAATTATCTATCAAGTTAAACTTAATATGAGAAGTGTGAATAATAATCTATTTGACCATATCATGCAATTATACACACAATCACAATATTAACTACTATGTTCAACACAATCAATCATCACAACTATATAAGAAACAACTAAGATATGTAGGCAAGCATAGAAGTAAAGCGAGAAATGCAAGAACAAATGATAAGAGATAAGAGAAAGGAAGTGCAAACCGGACACGATGATTTATAGTGGTTCGGCTACAAGGACACCTTCCTTGTTCCTACTCCACTCCCCGAGTCACCTACTCGAGAGTTTTCTTCACTACTCAACAAGCTCCCTTTTGGCGGAGAAAACTGTACACAACTTTTGCTTTCACCATTTAACGACACTAAGCTAAATGTCGAGTTCTAATAGTAGCTAGAACCAATCTCACAACACAACTTCGATCACTACACAACTTCTACACAACTTCACGACTTCATCACAACTTCTTCTAAACTTCTTCACGGCTTCACAACTTCTTCACGTCTTCACGACTTCATAACTTCATCACAACTTCTTCTAAACTTCTTCACGGCTTCACAACTTCTTCACGTCTTCACGACTTCACAGCTTCATCACAACTTCTTCTAAACTCCACTACTTAATCACACACCTACATCTTCACAACTACATGTTTTCTCCACACTACTACTTCCTCCCACTACTTCTTACTCACTCATTGAATCACTACTAAGTAAGATCATCTTGATCTACTTATTACATATACATAACTCACAACTTCACACAAGCACTAACTAGATCCTAATACATCTTTGGCTTTATGATAGGGAGAATTCTTCTCTTGCACTTTGAGTGATGAGAAATTGGATCACTTGAAACAAAGATTAATAATCTTATGATCAAAGGGTTTTAGAAGGATGTTTAGAGAGAATTGGATCTGAAAATTTTTGTGTAAAAGGTGAGGAAAAAATCCAGGTTTAAGGTGGTATTTATAGGCAACAGAATCTGACAGAGGAGCGTGGCCGGTCCCCTTAAATGTGTGTCGGTCCCCTTAAAATTAAGGGGGCCGCCCTACTGAAACGGCCAGATTTTCTGTCTTTTAGTGGGGAAAGTTTATTTGGTGAAAAACTAACTAATTTTGGTTAAAAGTTTGAAATCATATATTTAGTATGATTAAAACATTTTTCTTTATTACCAAAAGTGTTTTTCAAAAATATATAATATGTTTATATAATTAAATAAACTTTGTATTAGTTAATTAAATACCCCTTTGATCATGAGATGTATTAAACACTTCTTTATCCATACCTTAAGTGATTGTTGAAGCATACTTGAGACGTTGAGATGTCGAGGCTTGTTGACGTAAGAATGCATAGAAGAATTGTGATCACAAGTAACTTAAGCACTTTACGTTATATGTTGTAACTTACATCTTTGTCATCATCAAAACATGAAGAGGATGTTTAGATTAAATATCGTAATATTCATGCCAACAAAGACTAAAAGTAATATTTCCAACAAACTGATTACAGAAATTTAAGCTAAATCATTATACCTACACTACACTACTCCTAAAGCTAACAAATCGAATTGTGAGGTGAAAAGTGCCTTTTATAGCCATCAGCAGAGGAGCGTGTAGGATTTTGAGAAGCTTCTGGATCTTTTGTTGTCAGCCCTTTGATCATCCCATCATTGCAATCTCAGCCCTAGGATTAAATGGATGATGTGTTACCACCAATAAAAGAGCTCCAATTGGACAGCGCGGCATTCCTTGTGTCAGGCGTGTCAGTGCTTCTAGAAGGAAGTTAAGTGAGGTGGGTAATTTTGGGTGTGCAGGGTAAAGGGGAAGAAGGAAGGGGAACTATAAAAACAGGGAACGTTTGGTTTTTATTATTTTTATTTTGACCGGTAATTGGGGGGTTTGAACAGGTCTTAAAGGGAACGGGCTATATTAATTGGGTGGAACCGGGTTAAGTGGGAAATGGTTTGGACTCGGGTTGGTTTTAAGTGGGAGTGGGCTTGGGTTGTAAGAGTTATTGGATTGGGTTTAGTATAGTGGTGGGTTAGGATTTAACTTGGGAGATTTGGTTGTAATAGGTTTAGGATATAAGTTGTTTTGAAGTTTAGATAAAATATAGGGATTAACTTGGTAACTTCTGAAAGTTCAGGGACCACTTCTTCCAAGTCTGAAATATAAATCCAACGGCTCTTTTGACAATCTAAGATTCTTCAAGGACTAGTTTTGACAAGTTGAGCTTTTTAGTGATCCATAACGAAAAATCCTTCTCCGGCCTCGGCTTTTGACCTCTTTTCCACTCTCGTGCTCGGTTTTTCTGGTTTTTGCTTGATTTATGTCCATTTCTCACATATCCGTACCTACACAAAAACACAAAAACAACGTATTTTTGGCATATTTGGCTCGGTTTTTTTGTCTTTTTGGTATGGTTTTGGTCAAATAAAAATGAGTGAATAAGCACTCACCATTAGTCATCTAAGCTTACATGAAAAACCCATCAAAATTACATTGTTTTGAGCAAAATTTACTTATATTCAAAATGAATAATTTCATTATATTTTCCCCAACTGGTTTTAATCTTTATTTTTTATCTCAAATAAATGTATATTTTCTGTTAAATACGCAAACAACATTGATTAAATAAGCATCTTGATCACAACAACTCAGATCCATTTTAGAGCATTTAATTTGATAGTAAATGCGGCCTAAAATAGTTAAACACAAATGAATGTTTGAATTTCATATCAAAAATTCATAACCGAAATATCCTCTTGACAAACCTAAAATCACGCGACTTTCCTATCACTCTACATCAAACGAATTTAATTCTCATAGTCAAACTTAAAATCACGCCAATCTTTCATAACTCAATGCTAAATCAGTTTCTTAATCAAAGACAACAATCAAATGAATATTGAAATTAGGGTATTCATAATTGACTCAATCTTGAACCAGGTTTCTTCAATCTCAATTTTTATTTCAAATATTATGTATTCAATCTCAATTCTCTCACAATAACAATGTAATGTTTCGATTTCAGTGATTTCACAAATGAAATAGTCATATACACCATACGATTCGGGGGAGATAAACAGAGCACGCGCTCAAAAGTCACACGCAGTCTCAACCAAATTGAAAGGTAATACTCATCAAAAACCTATTCACCAATAGAAATTCTGATCAAACACCACAACTACATCAGAATTGAAATTATGATTGAATCTACAATCTTTAACTAGGTTTGTTGGTTTTCAAATTTGATTTTCATATATATATATATATATATATATATATATATATATATATATATATATATATATATATATATATATATATATATATCATGTGCACGCGATTTAATTCACTTTTTGAGATTGCTTATTTCAATTTGATTACTTTTGGTTGCTTTAAAATCACAAACTTGATATGATAATTTGATAACTAATTTTGAGTTATTTAGGTATGTGATTTATGATGATTCATGTTTTTGTTATATGCTATATATCATTTTACACTAACATTTGCTTTAATTTCTAATGCCAACCAAGTGTTTGTGAAAATGTCTTTTTGAATTTAGTATTATTTTTTTCCGTTTTAGTAACAAGATACTAATAGCTTTACCATGTGATACTTTGTTTGATGAACTAGTAGCATACTTAACTCACAATTTGTAATGAGATTTACGCATGCTATTCATAGATTACTTTTGTAAATGGCATTTTTTCTAGAAACAATGAGGGGTGAAGTGCAAAGACTATTTTTCTAAAAATAATTATCGTACAAAAGGTGTTTTGGACTACTTTAACTAAATTGACCCATTTGAGTTTTGCTAATTAATAGTCTGATACTTTTCTTATGACTTGGATATATTTTTTATGACGCGGTTGCCAAGGTAGAGAAAAATATTTGTTACCTTTTCAACTTAATCATTCATTCACTTGATATTTTGTTTCACGTTTTTTGGATCATCTTGGTTCTTAAGAACGTGCCTTTCGATAAAAAAAAAAAAAAAAAAAAAAAAAAAAAAAAAAAAATCGAACCTACTTGATTTTGATTTTGACATTTTTCTTTGCAAATTCTGAGGAAGTTGTTGTATGCAAATTCTGATCTGTTGTGTAGTTACAAGATTGTTGCCATGCCATATCTGGATGAGTTTCTGAAAGACACGCCAACCCATGAATTTGCTTTTGTTTGGTTTGAGTCGGTCTGTGATATGTTGAAGTGTTGGGAGAAACTTGATACTGAAATTGCAGCCACACCAATGCCTGTATTTTATCAATACAAATTGGTATGCCATCTTTCTTTATCCATGTTTTTGAGCTTTTTAATGTTGGTATTTTGAATTTTAAATCTTCTCTTTTGACCCCTACGTGATCAGATAATCAGATTCATTTTTATTGAATCCTTAACCAATGATTTGACCCTAAATAATTAGAACGAGTTTCACTTTACCCAAATACTAAATTGCTAGAATATCATTGTTCACAACTTGAAAGCACAATAATTAGATAGTACTACATCCGTCCCAAAATATAAGTCCAATTTGACTTTTTCAATCGAACTTTGACCTTAAATATTTTTTTTGTATTATATATCACTTGATGAAAATTATACCAAATGAAAATACTTTTCAAACACTATCCATTTGTATATTTTGCATCAAGTATTATATAATACAATAAAAAATAATTAAAGTCAAAGTTCGCATAAAAAAGTCAAACTGGACTTATATTTTGGGACGGAGGGAGTAACATTCAAAACGCATTGCCAAACACCATGTAAAACTTGTGTGCTTTGAAGCTCTCTCTCTCTCTCTCTCTCTCTCTCTTTCTCTCTCTCTCTCTCTCTCTCTCTCTCTCTCTCTCTCTCTCTCTCTCTCTCTCTCTCTCTCTCTCTCTCTCTCTCTCTCTCGGTAGCTTCCTAAATACCATATGGTAGTTTAGTTCTCATATTTGCGCCCAGTAAACCTGTATATAATTATGAAGTTGTAAGGAACATTATCAAACCGATTGTTGTTTGTTTCATTGGCTAGGAGATGCAAGTGAAACCAGCTTTTTCAAGGAAAACAATACCTGGAGTGGTACGTCACGAGCATTGGCTTCTTAGGTTAGTTTTGTATGCGTAGTGTATTTTCACACTACAACTTTTATTTATTTATTTTTTAAATTTGAATTTGAATTTTAGTTGTTAATGAAGTGACGATTTGATATAAAATGGAGTAGAAAACTTTAGCCGGTCTTAAACTTCGACACCAGCATTTGCTGTTGGTTATGTTGTTCAACAAGTGATTGCATCAAGTGGAGAGAGACGGTACGTAAAGTATGCAATAAGCCATAGAGAATGGAGCCAACCCATTGCAAACTTCGACTGTGTTTGGTGATGGTTTTGGGGTTTGTGTGTTTACGTCAATGAAGATGGAAGGTTTTGGAGTGTAAGATGTGCTTAAGGAGGATTAATGGTTTATGGAAGTGTTCTTGATTTATACTTTTGTAATTTCATATTTTAATATGCAATGGATTAATTTCATTTTTTTATATTGTTTGCACTTTGCAGGCGGAAACCCATAACCAGCAATTTTAAAGAATATCAGTAAGACAATCTCATTTATAAGCATATTTCCAATTAAGTTTTAATAGTCTTTCACACCCAAGTAAAATGAACCAAGTGTTACATAACAGGTTCAGGTTCAGGTTCAATAAAAAGGTATTTGGTTTTCTCATATCTTTGAAATTTAAGTGAACTATTACGTAGACTATTAGCCTTTTGGGTTTATCACATTGAATAAGAATATATTACTAGACTGGTAGAGTTCTTAAAAAGTTAAAAATACAATGTCCATTTTTTAGCCTATTATTAGGCTTATTAATTTTTCTTATTTTCAAAATAAAGTGATTCATTTTTTTGCTTAATAAACGTTTCATACACCTCATTTTTTATGAGAATGTTTCCGAAGTAAGCTTCCACGCTAATTGACCCGTTTCATACACCTCATTTTGATTTCACTCATATTTTAGCTCATCCAACGTCAATTTGTTCCAAAGTAGTTACGGCTAATTAATGAGCTTTTATTTTATTGTATTTTATTTTTGGTTTTGTCATTTTAGCAAAATATCCTCTTTTAATAATATATCTAATTCTATTTGAATCCAGGTTCAAAGTTACTATGAATGCAAGGTTGTACCGGAAGTGCTTCATTTGTTCTGTTTGATACTCGGCTAACAAAGATGACTGGTACTATTGCTGCTCATATTCGATCGCGACAGAAGGTTGTTGTTTGGTCGTTGAGAATTACAAGCAAAAAGTATGACATTCTCATACATCAACGCGACAGAAGATGACTGATTCTACTGCTGCGCATACAGGTATGTGGATCATTTTTTACTCATTCAAGTTCCTTAAACATCGGGTCATGACATGTAGCTATCTTTGCTACAATCCTTAAACCCAATTTCGATAACTGCCCAAAACAGCTAGGAACCCAACCATAAAGATTGTTATCACTCAACGCAAGCCGAGAGAGAAACCTCATTTGACATAAGCCTTTCGGAACCATAATCGATTAGAAGAAAGATCAAGATAAACAAGCTTTGACAGTTGACCGATTTGAGATGGGATAATCCCAGAAAAGTAGTTTGAACCAAGATTTAAATGCATAAGATTAGGAAATGAAGAGAATGATAAGTGATCAAGTGTACGTACTGTTTAAACCAGATGATGAAACTCCATACCAGTTCAACGGGGATACTGTTTTCTTTATCTTCTTGCGTCCATGAAGGTAGCATAAGTATGTTGTTTTGGGTATGAAGGGTTGCTTTCCAATTATTTAGAGCATCAGCTTCATGTGAAGAACATAAAGCAACATATAGGTTACATAAAACTATAGCAAGTAAGAAAATGGTGGAAAGAAAGCAAGCCATATTTTGTTTTTGTGAGTGTTTATATGATCAGTAACCTTCTTTGCAGCGCAACACTAATCACATGTTGAATGATTGTGGTCATACAAATCCATGCTATTTTTGTCACTCATTATTTGTGGATATTGTTTCCTCATTATACATGGCAATAAAATGGCAATGGTAACAATTACTATCTCTTTTAATACATGAACAATATTCTTATGATTTTCAATTTATTGCCTTAAACATATTTGACTTATTAATTATTTATTTTACGCGTAAAAAAAATCGACAAACAATTTTATGAAACGTACCTCCATCGGGCGGGTTATGAAGCTAGTTGATTAAATAAGCATCTTGATCGCAACAACTCAGATCCATTTTAGACCTCTCATTCGTTTCTATTTTGCAAAATCTAACTTGTTGGGTGGGGGGCTCGGTACCAAAAAGGTACACGGACTTGAGATGGTTCCGCCAAATACCCTTTTTTTTATATATATATAATCATTTTTGTTGCTCATCTTCATGACTAAAGAATAATACTTAATACGAATACAGATTGCGGTTTGGAAACAATACGACTTTAGGATATTTAGTAATGGTGGGGCTGTTTTCATTTATTAGCATTCCAAATTTCAAAATACCAATTTCATTTTAAGATGAATACTTTGAAACAAAAAAGCTTGCATTTCTATGGGTTGAGCGGATTTAGAAAATTTAGTTTGAGGTTTAATAATCAAAACTACTTAGGCTGCCCATAGAAGGAGAGGGGACCGACTCGGTCGACCCAATCCCAATCGGTCGGCCCTTGTGTGGCTACTCGGTCGCGACTGAGTTGAGGCAAAAAAAGAGGCGACCTAGGTCGAGATCACGACCGACTTTAAGGGACAATGTTTCTTGCTTTTTGATCCAAACGGTAACCAATATGAAATTTTAGTTTGTGTTAAAAATGTGTAAAAAAAAAAAAAAAAAAAAAAAAAAAAAAAAAAAAAAAAAAAAAACTTGGTCGCCCTTACTGGGGCACCGAATCGTCAGCAGATCGCTGGAGAGAGAAAGCTGACTTGGCAGGGAAAAATGGGAGGACTGAGTCGCCTTACTGTGGCCAGCCTTAGTTTTGATGAGTTTTTCATATAAGTTTATATGTCTAACAACCTCACTTTCATCTATATATAGTTTTGTAACTTTTTTATAAAGATGTAATTTATATTTTTATTTAAATAAAAGAAAAATTAGATTGTTTAATTTCACTTTTCTACCAATATTTATACATATTTTGCTTCCCCCCCCCCCCCCCTTTTTTTTTCCCTAAAGATTATGTCACGCCTATTTTATCATACTATGAATGAAACACATATTTAGAAGTCTTATTTATTCAGGTAGATCATGGTTTGTGATTCAGTTTGCTCTCAACACATTATGGTGCAACCGAATCAGTTTGGTATTTGACTTAAACGGCACAAACATAAAAGTTTAGAGCTCACGGTGTTTTATTAGGTTATGTGTGGGTCAGGGGTAACCTATAACGCCAACTTTCGAAGGAAAGATGTTTTGTGTTGAGTTATAGGTTTCGGTGTTATAGGAAAAAGTGTTCAAATGACAACATTTTTTCCTTATAACACGAGCCTATGGCTCCAAGAGTACATGCTCTTAAATCACGAGTAGAAACCCAGGTTGTCAACATACGTTCCTATACTTTTTGTCTTTGCGAGAACATAATCTTGTAATGAAATCAAGATCGAAAGATCATACTCAAATGTTCAAGCATCTCATGTGTTGTAGTTTGTATAACGGGGTCTTGTAGTTGAATAAGAAATTATGGATTTGGTCTTTACAAGTATGAGAATTTATATAACAAAATTACCATTCTATACTTCTCCTAAACCAAATAATCAAAATCGACACTATTTTTTTCCATTACCATTATCTAGTAGACGCGCAAACCCATTTGCCTGTCATCCTCCTTTGTGTGCTATGACATACGTGTCACACTAGGATTGGTCCTTAACACACACACACACAAAAAACGTAGCTCGCAAATTGTTTTGCTCGTCAACCGCTTTTGCGCATACATATGACGTGACAGTAAAAAGCGGAAGGTGAGCTAGGATTTGTTATTCTCAATTTATTTATTTATTTTTTTGGAAAAAGGATTTGTTATTCTCAAACTCACCCGCTCACTGTAATTAATATCAACCATTCACTTTTTGTAGATTTTTCGGATAAAATGTAGATTTTGTAGATTTTTTGAGATAATTTGTAGATTTTCCTAATTATTCCATCAATAACACATGACAACAACACACAACCGGCTCTTTAAATTAAATAAACTAAGCGCGTGATGAGGAGGGTAAGCAAACAAGTTTGCTTGCACTTCCACGTGTCAACACCCTATACCATTTCTAAATACGAGCAAATGGGGAGGGTGAGCAAACTTGTTTTGCTTGCATTGCCACATGTCAACACAATATCACATCTTCCTAATTAAATAGATCGCGCAAATGAAAGGGTGAGCAAACTAGTTTTGCTTGCTCATCCGTCTACGTGTTGCAAATCTTATTCAATCTAGACAACAAAAATGCACGTGTATTGTTATTAAATAACACGCTAGGGGTGTTCAAAAAATCCGAGAAACCGACGAACCGAGCCGATCCGCTCAATCCGAAACCGAAAAAAACCGATAACCGAAGAAACCGAAACCGAGAAAACCCGAAACCAGAAAAACCCGCTTATCACGGTTCGGTTTCGGGTTTTACTTTTAGTTATCTGCGGTTACCCGAACCGAACCGTGTATAATATACATGTAGGTTTCAACAAACCATTCATAAAAACGTACAAGTATTAACAATATTTATGTACTACTTTTATCGTATAACGCATTTTTACTTACCTAATGTATTCATTTATTAACATCCATGAATTTCATAGGATCAAAGTGATCATAACCTTAGAGACGTCAGATAAATAGTATTAGTTATTTTGTTACATATGATAATTTGAATGTTTTTATTGTGACGAAACAACTTTACAATGGCTATAATCTCTTCAACGTTATTTAATTTTACAATTACGTTCTAATTTTGGTTATTATTCGTCTTATTTGATTCGATTAATTTTTTAAAATGGTTAACCGTGACCCGAACCGCGAGTAACCGCTCATTTCGGGTACCCGCATGTCCGGTTACCCGCCTAGTACGGTTCGGGTTTGGATAGTAAAATGAACTACGGGTAACACAAGTTTCTAAGGTCGTAAATGGTGAACTGTTCTCAAAGTGTCTCTATAACGGAAATTTTCACTATACAACAAAATTACCATTCTATACTCTTGACATCTATGCAGTTCTTAATTTGGATGGCCAGTAAAGCCTGATAACGTTTGACACCAGGCATAGAGCCACTAGAGTTGGCTGTTTTGCAGACCAAGTGAGGATCAAAAACTAAATACAATGCACATCATTTCAAGTCATTCCCATCTCATATTATCTTTATTTATTTTTTTGTTAAACATAAGACCAAAACTCAGATCAACCCATTCACCTATTAATCAAACGAAACAACTACTTCTCTTCAAAACCAATTGCCCCATACTATTTCCCAACAAAAACAAGAAAATCAGAGTTCAACTCATACTGCAACAGAAACCAATGTACAGGGTATGAAAAACACTACGACACATATAACTTGAGAAAATGCAATGACCAAAATGACTACAAAGACTTCCCAAGACCATCAAAGACTGAATAAGCATTGATGCACCAGAATTTGTATCCAAGACTCCTTTTAAACTATACAGGTTCCTACATTTCACAAGTCAACTCATAAACCAACTTCTATATAAAAAGTATATATTATGCTCATATATTACCACCAATTGGCTAAACCATGATAAGCAGCTCTTCACGTTTATTTCATTATTCCTTTTTCCATGTACAAATCTCCAAAAATCTCTGGTACATTTCTCCAAAGACTTATTCCCGTTGTGGTTTGCTTCTACCTCATTAACTTCTAGATTGGGAGTGACTCCCTGCATATCTGAGCTTCCTATCTTCAATGGCCTTCTGCAGATCTGTAAACATTTCCACAGATGACCCTGAGAATCTACTCAACTGTCCAAGAAAACCCTCTAAACGGGACTTTAGACGATCAAAATTTGCAATTCGGTCATCTGAAACTTCCTCATGTAACAAATTCACCCCTGCAGGATCATCACTATGATTAACATGCTGCCATGGGAATGAATGACCACCTTTTGCTTTTTCTTGTCGGGGCAAGAAATGATCAATTTCAGCAGCCAACTCTTTTATGGAATCTGCAACTTCTTTAGTAGGTAAATGTTCAAGCCTTTCGAGCCAGACACCACAAGTGACGTATATTGGAGGCCCAAAGTCTCTTAAAGATGGCTGAGGGCGTTTTTTTTTCCTGGTTGATTGTTGAAGAGGAACACATTTGTGAAGCCACCCATTTAGAGATTGAACATATGCTTTTTGTGCACCAATCCACTTTGTAAAACTAGAAGAAAGCGTACTCAATTCGCTTTCAAGGTAGATGGTAATCTGACGATGTGAGTCTGATTGCAGTGAGATTTTGGTGAGTGTGTTTTTATGTAATGCTGATATGATGAGGAACTGACTTTTATGGCATTCATGCATTACTTCCCACATCTTCCTTAACCTGCCATAGAACACAAGTCAATTGTTACTTGAATTCAATAAACATTGCAAGGTTAACTTAAACATTTCTCATAATTATAATCGCTACGTGTTTGGGTGTGGGTTTTTAAAGTAATTATGTGGATTTGAAATCTTAGAAACAGATAGGTAGCTGTAACAGATATACAAAATGTGCTCTTATGTAAAAGTATTTAGAGGTGCGTGCTTTTGCTGTTCCAAGTTGTATTAATCGAATTTTGGGTATTTGACATCTTCCGATTAAGTGGGAAAAGAATATATAACACGACCAAAAAGGACATTCTAGTGACAAAAGGAGATGCACCTTGTGAGATGGGAGTCAAAATCTCTCAAATTAGGTTTCAGGAAGAGGTAATTAGGCAAATTTATTTTACACTCAGGATAATTAGTTTTGTTATTAAAATTGACTTTATGACCCTGATATAGTAAGAATTAGTCAAAACACAAATCCAATATCCCTAAACTGGTTAATTAACAAACCTAAACTGCACATATACGTTACATGTGAAAGAAGTTATCGACCCAGAGATTTTACCATAAAAAGGTAATGACTAATACTAATTAAGAATATTAGATAGCTGCGTACCCTTCAATCAACTCCTCTAGCTGTGGGTGAAGTTCTTTGTCTCTTAGATCTTCGATTCTTCTTGATATTGAATCAATCCTGTGGATAGCAACTCCAATTCTCCAGTGTAGATCCTTGACGATTGAACGAGTCTTATCTATCCTACGAGAACTTTCTCCACCAGATTCTAATTCCCTAAGAAGTTTTCGCTTCTGATCATACACCTTCCTGAGCATCTCATTTGCCTGCAAGTACATATAAGTTGAAATAGTTTGCAATGCACTTAAAAGCAATTATCAACTAGAAATAATAGTGAGACCAGAATACAAGAAAATTCCAACCATGTCAAGTTTTTTAAGAAAAAAATATATAACCCTCACACAAACAAGTCAAAGTGGACCACCTTTGGATTTTCTTTATTATGTTTGGTGAGTATTCTAATTCTAAATACAGAAATTGTTACAAATATTTGAAACTTCTCTAATCGCAATGTTCTGTTCTGTGATAAAACTGTGAGCTCTAGTTATGGGTGCTGAGGGGTACACTAGATGAGACGCTTGTACACGCACACCTTTGCTGACCAATAATCGTAAAAAGAGAAGCAATCATCATAAAATCCTTTATTAATTTCTAAAAAAATTATATATTCATGTATGGTTTGGTTGTTGGGGTGCATATCACATGGCATGATTATAGACAAAGACTAAATCATTACTATGCATATTGCACAAACTGCAACTTTTACATACTACAAGGAAGTACCAAAACGGTCACATCACAGCCTACACATATTTGTACGTGTTCACTAATGGGCACAAATGATTTATGTTTGCGCAATGAAAAGAAGCAACAATACAAACAGCTTGGGCCTATTAAACACGGAAAATAAATAGTTAAATAGTCCAAGAACATTAGACAGGTCTCCTAATCATAAAGATGATTATTTTGAAAGACCCAAGCAATCATATACTACGTATGTTTTAAGGATACAGAGCTCGTGAAACAATAATATGATAATAAACCAATACCTTGACTTCATCATAAAGCTTCTTCTCCCACGCATAGAGCCTATCCAAGGTTGAAGCATGGCTTCCAGCATTCATGCAAAAGTTATCAAAGAGGCTACTCTCAAGGTCCTCTGAATTTTCTTTAGTAATGACAGCGGGATCATGCCTGAAGGATGATGCACGAGATGAATTTGACCGATGCCATGTTAAGTACTTGGTGTCATTTTGAACAGGTTCTAAGTGGACAAAAAACAGAGACACAGTTACTTATTGTAGCTAAATAGGATGATACTATGCACACAAGATAAGCATCTCTACATTTAAGCATGTGATCTAGAGAATATACCCTTGCGTTCCAACCGATAGAGGTGTATACGATAATATCCAGATGCCTAATGCAAAACCGCATCTTTCCATGAACGATAATGGAGAAACTAAATAGCCTTGTCATTATTTAACCGTTTGGGGAAAATAAATTAATTATCAAAGGCTTACTTTCTAGGGAATTTTATTTAATTAGAACAAAATGAGGACCTCCGTTAATTTATTTCCCAAGTTCATTGATATGAGAATCTCAAGTCAAGAACCTAAACTTACATTCTTTGAACTTTTTTCTCTTAGTAGTATTAAGGCTTTTATATAAAATTGAGTATATTTGGGGTTTTCCCTTTGAAAATAACATGCCTTGTGATCCCTAACAATTTACATCAATTTGTTGCCAATACATTTCTTTTCAAGTTTAGTTAAACCTAAGGACACAATTGAGTTTAGCTGTCTATGTTTGTGCATATGATCCTTAAAAAGTGAGAAGGAATGGCATCAGCTAACTAATGATCCATTGAAGCCTGCAAGTAATCATTTGACAGGTGATAAAATCGATGTTTGCAACTTTGCATGGCCATGTAAGATACTAGGGAGATTAATAGCAACATGACATATTAATCTTAGGGAAAGCCTACACTCGTTATTTCAAGAATTACATCAGTGATTGTCATACATGTCATACAAGCAATGGTCATGGATGTGACATGATGTACAACTTGGCTTTGGACATTTTAAATAAAAACCAATAGCATAAATAATAAAACCTGATATACACCTAAAATCAAAAAATAAAGATAAGAGGCCATCTTATACAAGATATTATTTTCACTTTTAGCAAAGAAAGCATATACGAACTGATGACATTGTAGACATATAAGCTAATAAACACAGATGAGGATATCAGTAAATAAACTTTTAACTAATCTCATACAGTACTATAAAGTATTTGCTTTATATGTACACCGCTTTCACTCTTAGGAGTTCGGACCGACTTTACTATCAGAGAACTACCAAAATGGCTTATTCTATAAGCCCTGTTACTTTCAGATATCACTAGATCTAACTTATATTTCAATTACTCATATCCCATTTCCTATAATGTTAAAAGGCATTGTTGTTAAATCTATTTTCTTGCCTACTTTACAGCCTTTCCTTTCCTTCATGTGACCTAGGAATACATAGCAGTCTTTCTCAACATTTTATCGATCTGAAAGTTTGGCTTTCTGAAATCTTTTATCAAGCAAATGTCAAGACAGAAAACACAATTTCTGTTGAATAAGCATATGGCATGGAGTATTATAACATGTGGTCTCAAGCAGCGTAACTAATGGTTGATACAGAGACTGTTCCACTGCAGAAAAAACTTTAACAATACTCACCTCTTTGTAAGATAAGCATAGGAGTATATCACTCATTAACAGTTACGTGAGCAGAATTTTGTGAATGCATATTAAAACAGCAGCGGTATATTACCACAAAAATTTTAATATGTCTCGTGTAAAAAGAATGTGTACCTTCCTGTACTTGGCTTGGATCTTCCCCACATGCCATACATGCTTTCAAAAACTTTGAAGTGAATGATCCACCTGCCATAATAAAAGGATCTCGGCTAATTAAAGGCAAATACGATGTTGATAATTATACTGGTACAAGAAAACAATAATGCCATTTTAAGAAAGAACTTGCAATATATTAAATTCATCTATTTAAGATCAAAGAAAACGCACGTTCTTTTCCCGGGAAAATGGGACGGAAGTGAAGTTTGTTGGCTTCAAGCATTCTTGGAACTTCTCTTCCACACTCCGAAGCCTTAACAAAGAGCTGTTCAATATCTCTCATGCTTGAGTATAAATCTTTAGGTACCGTCTTATTTTCAGGGCCTTCTTTTAACACTTCAGTCTTTTCATCATGAAGAATCGCAACATTCCTAACACCAGAAGTTTTTCGCTTTAGTGGTGACAAATAAGGTGACTTCTCCCCATTCAATATTTCAGTTTCTGATGACATGCTTTCTACAGATGACATGGTATGCAAACCACTCCCACTAACATTATCCGCTAGCCTATTAACGTTAGCAAAACTTCTAACCAACCCATGTGTAGATGGTTCATCATCAAACTCGTCTTCTGATTCTTGACCCTCTATACTCCTTTGAGAAGGAGTTCTTACGTCATTATATTGTTCCAGCCCGTGATTCAATTCATGTGAAGAATAATCATTGTCGATTGGATGTGAAAGACCAAAATAATCCCACGGTGGAGTTTCTGGAGGCAGGGGAGAAGGTTCAAACGGGGTTTCGGGTTCGTCTACAGATTCAGGAGTGGCATTCCGAGGAGTACTTGAAGATGTTACAGAAACTATTACAGGCACGGAAGGCTTCTCTTCAACCTTCCTAGAAGAAGAAGCTTTAACCTTCATATGATTTGCATAAAAACGACTTGAGGTCGGCGGGGAAGGAGTTGGGGATCTATTTGCGGGTGCATTAATGTGAGCCGACATGGTTGAAGAGAATGAAAACGCACGTGGATCTGGGGTTGCACTAGTGGAAGTGTATAGAGAGGATTCCACTTGAGGTTCGGATTCAACAAACCTCCTTAACGCATTCCCAATAATTGTCAAAGACTCTATATAAGTGAAATGAGTAGCTGCAAGTGAACACCTTCCATCAAGTGCTCGTCTTACAAACTTTTTGCGTTCACGACAAAGCTGCAACGCCTTATCTTCTTCCACCTTTGAACTAGTGGCACCCATGATCTTCTCACTGAAATTCTATCCACACATGGAAATCTTCCTAAAACCTGTAAATTATTAAACAAACATAATAACATGAATCATCAACTCCTGCAATTAGATGATAACAATTAATGTAACCTAAGTCAAATAATTAACCAAAAATGTCAGTCAACTAAAGGTCAAGAGGGGACAATGATCATTGAGATTCCATCTAACAACCTTAAATCAGATCTATGACAAACCACACGACGACCATCTTAAATTATGAAAAACTATTTATTTTATTTTTGAAGAAAAGGTAAAAAAAAAAAAAAAAAGCCTGCCAACTTAAGGTGTGAAGCAAATACAAACACACATGATGAGGGGGTGTCTTAATTTATCAAGTTGAACATATGGCATAATCTCTCTCTATGAGGTTTATAAAAGTGAGCAAGATAAGCTAATATCCAAACACCAATTAATTCTTCTTACGTTAACAATCAAATAAGCATAAAAAGATAAAGAAGAAGAACCCTAAATCTAATTAAATAAGTATAAAAAACTGACCAGGAGGAAGATAGATAAGTAAACAAGGATCGAGTGAGTGACGGTAATTAATCGGTGAATTGTGTTTGTTTGTTCATGCAAAAAAGGCAAACAACAACGAAAGTGTGGGTCCACCCATATGCCCAACCCTACAAGTATAAATAAAAAATTAAGATCGGATCGATCAGGGGAAAAAGGAAAAAGAATACTAGGGCCTTTGCGAATGGAATCGAAGGAATAGAATTTGATACTTCCTTCCTTTTTTTCACTTACTTTTGCTTCACTTTTTTACTTGCCTTTTTTCATTACATAACTTTAATTAAAACTTGGGTTCTGCCTGCCGGTTACATGATAAAGTGTATTAAATGAATAAATATTATTTTTTATATATAGAAACGCATTTAATAAAACTAGAATGGTACTCGCGCAATGCAACGGCGGGTATCTGTGACTATATTTTGCGTTAAGCCTAATAATTTTAGTTTAAACAACTAACCTGTTTCCTAACAAACTTCTTAATCAACATGCTTCTTAACCAATTAATTATGAAATCATTCCATAATAAGCAAGTAAAAGTCTGAATTTTAAGCCTTTATAATTATAGAATAGTCTTAAATGCATTATATAGTAGTATAGATAAGTATTACTACGATTGTGTTTGGCAAAGAGCTTATAAGGCCTTAGGCTTTTAAAATAAATCAGCTAATAAAATAAGTTTCGTTTGTCATAGGGCTTATAAAATAAGTCGGCTAAAAACTTTAGCCCCATAAAAAGGGGCTAAAAACTTTAGTCCGGGGCTTTTTAAAAATAAATTACTTATTTACTCACAAAAATATCTAACGTATACAAAAACTCATTTAATTGTGTCTTTTTTAGTAATTTTGCAATAATAAGCCTCAGCCCTAACCTATTTGCCAAACAAGTTTATAAAAATACAAATTTTAATTTCGGCTTATAATATAAGTCTAAGCCCCAGCCCATTTCGCCAAACATACCTTACCTCTGTCTCAAAATTATTGTCATTTTTTTATTTTTTTTCGGTTTTTATTTTTCAACTTTGACCTTAAATATATATATTTTTATTACATTACATAATACCTTATGCAAAATATATGAACAAATTGAGTTTTAAATGTATTTTCATTGGTATAATTTTCATCAAATATTGTATAACACAAATAAAAATATTTATAGTCAAAATTGAGAAAGAAATACCCAAAAAATCAAACGGGGACAATAATTTTGAGGTGGATGGAGTAGTTATAGTTAAAAATTAGCTTAATTATATACATTTATGACTTAATTAATTTGAACATTCCTTTTAGGGTAAATTGTAAATTTAGTCACTAACGTTCTGCAAAAATGACATCGAGACAAAAAGGCATGCAAAAACGCCATTAACGTTCCATTTTTTTGCAAAAAAGCCACCGAAACCTAACTCTCGTTATTTTCCTCGTTAACTGCCACGTCATTTAGGGTAGTATTGTCTTTTTACTATTCATACTTATTCAATTGCCGCCATAATCACCTCTGTGTTTAGATATCAATGTGACATGACCTCAATGGCTAAATTTGCAAAGTAACTTCAAAGTTTTACACCCATAAACCCCCCTACAGCCCATAGCTTATAAACCACGACTCCTCGACAACCCAAAAAAAATAGGGTCTTCGAAAATGCAATAATCACCACCACAGTCACTAAACATCGCAATAATCACCACCACCATAACCACAACCACCACCACCACCAACACACACCAAGAAACATCAACTATGATCACCATTACCAAGAAAAAACTCCCACAACAACGTTCGTGTCCACGTTGTCATTCACAAGCCACAAAATTTTGTTACTACAACTACACCACTTCACAGCCACGTCACTTTTGGCGTAGCTGCCGTAGACACTGAACTAATGGTGGCGTTCTCCGTAACATCCCTGTTGGAGGTGGTACTCGAAAAAACACTAAAAGACAAAAAGTCATGAACCCCACCACCACTTCGGGTTATGACACTACTTTTGCTCCGCTGGAGTACCAGGAGTACCAGAGCCTGTTGCCGCCTCCACCTGTGGATAATGCCGAAAATGTGATGGTTCCGTTTGAAGGCAATGGGTTTGTGTCGTCGCTGTTGGAGGGTGCTGGGTTTGAGGATGGTGTTTGGCCATTTTGTAGCAGTTAATCTAGTTTGGCAGTTGAATATTTGTCTTTTGTTTGTAGTGGTTAATGTAATCGATCTTTTGGTGAATGGTTAACTCTATGTTTGTAAATTTAACGTATCGTTTGGCTAATAGTAGTTATCTTTTCGTAGTAATTGCCCCGAATTGCCCAAATTGACAATCCGATTTGACTTTTGCAAATGAATATACATGTCACAGTTGCACACAATTACCCCGAATTGCCCAAATTGACAATCATGTTTGACTTTTGCAAATGATTGTCACAGTTGAACCAAATTAACCCGAATTGCCCAAATTGACAATCCTATGTGACGTTTGCAAATGAATATACATGTCACAGTTGCACACAATTACCCTGAATTGACAATCTTGTTTGACTTTTGCAATTGATTGTCACAGTTGCACTAAATTAACCCGAATTGCCCAAATTGACAATCCTCTTTTACTTTTGCAAATGAATGACACAATTGCACACAATTACCCAAAATTACCTAGTTTCCATTAGATTAGAGAAAAGGTTATGCAAGCATTTACCCTAGTAAATTATTACACAACCGGTAGATAAATTATAGAACAATTAAATGTTGTTATAATCTTCCACTACAACATCATAGCTGAAGTATAACAGATTATTGACCTAAACATAAAACTCAATAAATAGAACTCTATGCCAAACCTAACGAACACAAAAACCACAAGATCAAGGCAAAACATCCACTGTCAACACAAGTGGATGGTAGTTTCACGTGACATAGGTAAAGAGACGAGCTGAACTTGTAGACGAGGGACTTACGAGAAAAGACATCATTGTTAGAATTTTCTATTGATTATGAGGTAATTTATTTTGTGAAAATACTTAAAGGTGAAAGTTGACTTAGGTTAAGGTTGAATGTAAACTCTCCGAAACATAACAACAAAATTATCGACTCGTCATATTTAAACATAATTTCCTATCAAATCAAATAAATCAACTACTATGATAGTAATTAACAAAAAAATTAAAAATAAAAATTGATTTATCGCAACAAATGAAGCTATTCCTGTTACACTTTTTCACTTTGAAATGTACAATAAAAAAACATAATTTATATCAAGTCTTTAACGCATGCATATTGAAGTCTAAAACTTGGTTTGGACATGGGATGAGTCAACGTTTACTTATAAATAGTCATTGCTTTATTTACACAATCAATAGTCGATGGCTAATATTTTTTTTATAACACGTATTTCACATTATATCTCACACTAATGTGTTGAACTATAAAACTGTATTCTTGAATTAAAATCTGAAAAAGAAAAAATATGCTAGAAATTGAGGTTAAGGTGTGATGATAGAGTCAAGTAATTCTCCCACACCTTTGCGATGTACTGATTTTTAGTACACGATACCCCTAGTGCACCCCTCAGAGCCTATCTTTTTCGTTTCTAACTTTAAGCATATTACTTAAAGAAAGAATTTGTTTACAATCCACTCCAAATGTACACCCAAGTCGCCTTAGCCTTCCTTGTATGCACTCGTCTTTAGTGCATTATTGTTATGTGTTTAAACCCTTAGTTAATTGTCTAATTGATTACATAGTTGCTAAGTCGAGTCATAGTACATATTGTTTTGGGACGATTAGGACTCATGGTTAAAGTACTAATGTAATGGAGTAATGAGGAAGAACATCAATTATTACCCCCATATGTGCAAAACATTTTAAAGTACTCCATGTGTTTTGATTATCTTAATTCGAGTCATTAGATTAGTTACATGTAAAGTATGTAAAAGTTCAAGTGTAAGGGGAGAACCAAGGCCCCTATGATGTATTATTTTGGATGGTAGGGCAAGAGTGTATGCAAAAAATAAAATAAAATAAAAATAAGAAAAAGAAAAAAAATAGAAAAAGAAAAAAGAAAAACATACGGACTACCATCATGTTTCTTTATTTATGTTTATGGTTTTGATTAGCTTAAGCAAACGGCTCCTGGTAAAGACAAATCAAATCCGTTGACAGCTGGTGGTTTGCTCAAAATCACACGGCTATCGGGTGTGCCACAGTTCTTACACCTGACTACTCCAGAAGTGATGGCTTTTGGTAAAGAGACTTCAAATCCATTAATTTTTCTCAAAAATATTGCTAGGGACTAGCAATAGTTTAGTGTGAGGGATTGATGAGTGTGTAAATACTCATCATTTTTAGTCAAATCTGAGCTGCAAAACGATAAAAAATACTCAAAAACGCACCAAAATGCGAAGAAAATTCCCAAAGATCGTATTTTATATGTTTCTTATGCAAAACGAGTGAAAACAAACGAAAAACGAACAAAAGTTACATAAATGGCAGTTTCAGTCCCCCAACTTTCAAAGTTGTACAAAACTAGTCCCTGGTCAATCATTTTCAAAGAAAAGTCAACCCGTGCTCTTTAAAAGTCAAAATAAATCGCAAATGATCTTTGGGTAAAATGTTTTCAAAAGATTGCAAACCAAACCTTTGAAATTTCACAATTGGCATGTTTGGTCCCTGCACTTTGCAAATTTGGCAGTTTTGGTCCTTGGGCATTTTAAATGAAAAAATTATAAATCAAGGTCCTTAAGGAATTATAAAATGGCAAGTGTGGTCCTTGGTTGAACTTCGGAAGATTGGCAAATTTGGTCCGTCAAATTCAGAAAATAACAAAATTGGTCCTTGTGTTTAGAACTAAATTATACGGATTAAACACTTACGCCAAAACCCCTTGCCACCAAGCCCACGTTTTAATACACCCAAGCCCACCATGTAACTAAAAACTACCCAAGCCCAATACCCAAGCCACCCCCTTTACGTTTAATAACCATCAACCAAACCCTAACCCTAAAAACATACGTATACCTTCTTCCCCACTCACTCAAACCCTCTGAATAAAAAAACACAGCCAAACCCACCCCGTGATCACTTCCAGCCAAACCCACCCATCTCTATCTCTCCCATCACCCTCAAAACCCTCTCCCAATCCCACTAATCCCTTCACACTCATACCTAACACCCATCAACCAGTCAAGAGATGACAAGCTGGAGATCCTCAACTTCTTTTGGGCGCCAAAGACACAATCAAGGGCTAGGATAAATGGAGCCTGAATCAAAGGTCATGATTGAGTGCAAAGAAACACAAAGGCTCCAACTCAGCTTCCACACCAGTGAAGAAACTCCAAGGATGAAGACAAGAGGAGCTTATTTTGGTACCTACCACTTCTAGATTTAGTATAAATAGAGGAGCTTTGTAAGCCTTAGGGCATCATCAACTTATCTTTTCATTTATCATCAGTTTAGTTTTAGTATGTTTTAAAAAGTTATTTGTAATTCGAATCATTCCAAAGTTTAATGAAAATTGCTTTTTAAGTTCATTCCAGTCTCTGTTTACTTTTAGTTACCTACTGTTTTTATTACATTTTGTTTGTCAAAAACTTTATTTGATTCCTGAGAACAAAAAAATACGAGCTCAGAAAAAGAAAAAAAAAAGAAAGAAACAAAATTCAGAAAAGAAGAAAGTAAAAAAATATATGTGAAGAAGCTTGGATGGGAGCAATGGTTTAGAACCCATGGGGGTATTTAGGTTGTACTTGGTTTTTGTTCAGTTGCTTGCTTGGAAGTCAAGTAGGTGCTTAATCTTATTTTAATTATAATTTAGTGTTACTTGTTGTTTGATATTGTTGTTTACCTGAGTAAAACCATTTAGCTGATACGTTAATGACCATAGTCAATTGCAACTCTACTTTTGTGACGTTTGAAGCCTAAGTAAAAATTCTCTTGGAAAAGTCCACAACAGCTCGACTGTTGTGGTTTCATGAAAACACAGGGTCAAATGTATTATGAAACTAGTTTAGGTAGTCTTATTTAGGTGTTTCATAACTTAGATTAGTGTTGCAAATCCTTCAAAAACTATCAAAGTCAATTGTGGTTACATATTTCAAAAGTCAAAAAAGTTTTCACACTCAGTTTTTGAGCCAACTTCAAATCTGTTTCTAGCATTGGTGAATGAATGGAATTTGATGAAATTTATTGTTTTGAAATCTAGTGTGGGTGATCTTTCAAGATAAAAAAGTATTTTGAAAATTGAACAAGTTTTGCTAAATCAAAAGTGGGTGAGAAGTCGACTGTCTGATTGCAAATCCCCTGCATCTTCAGTTTTTTTTTTTTTTTTAATTTAGAATGGGTCTAAGTTGTTCACATGTTAGAGTTGGGATGAGTTCTCGACAGTTTATGAAAGCCCCTTAGGTGTAGTTTAGGAAACAGCTTTTGGTCCTTGCTAAACCGCGTATTTGCTGCTTGTTAAGGGGCCGTAAATTAACCCTTTGGCTGTGATTTGCTGCTGCAAAAAGGGCAGCATAGACTGCTGCAAATTGTTCATAATTATTGTTGTTCTTGTTGATTTTTAATCTGTTCGATTGTCCTAATTGTTGGATCTTGTTGTTTGTGAATACTTGGACCAATTGTTGCTCAGTCCATATATAAACTTTGGTTCATAGCTTGCTTGTTCTAGTAATTAGTCTCAGCAGTAACGAAAAGAGAAAAAAAAAAAAAGTGATTTTGAAATCTTGATTCTAAATCTGTGGAACTGAAATTCGTTTGAATTTGGTTGTTATAATCTGGTCTCAATACGCTGGGATTTGTGTTTGTGTATGGTTTGATAAAATAGCAAAGAAAAAAAAAAGATTTTGTGTAAAAAGTTAAGGCTGAGGGTCGAACCCCAGACCTCAACCCACCAACAGCCCACGACTCAACCAACACCCCTACACCAGCTGTGCTACTCTTTCTTTTTGTTATTTGTTTCTTTGGGTATTTATTAAATATAAAGTCATTTCTGAATTGCTTATTACTATTCCTTTCTGTTTAGCTTAATTTCCTGCTTATTCCAAACTGCTTTTTCTTCAAATTTATTTTTCTTAATTTCATTTTAACATTAGTTAGTTTCTATGAAAATTTCAGAATTTTCTTTTAAGTTTTAATATTTTCTGACAATTAATTTAGTTTAAATCATTTTTAATTCATAATAAATAGAGTTTTTGTTAAAAAAATAATTTTCTTTTTTTTTTAATTTTCTTTTGTCATTTAGTACGTTAGAAAATTATTCGCATGCCCGTAGGACGTTTAGAATTTAAAACTCGCGTTTTATTTTGCGCATTCGCGTAACTTTTTAATAAACGTCACGTTTCTAATTTAGTTTACATTTTAGGATTCCCGATACCTAAATATGTTTTCCCGTAGTGTTTTAGGATTTCATTAGTTCATTAGTTGCCTTAGGTTAATTTATTTTCACTTTAGTTTGTTAATTTCCAATTTCATTAATATTAACGTATCGCAACACCAAATAACCTTTCCAATCATACAAGATTTTAATCCCAATCTCATTCGAAGCTTTCCATTAACACCTCGTTGGGGTACGACCCGGGAAATCACTTCCCGGTCTCACAATTTGAATATCACTTTCACAAGTTTTGCGAGGTAATCGTTTTCCTAAACGGTTTACTCGTATTACTTCACGTTTATTTGTCTCACGACAAATTAAACTTCACGTTTGTTGATATTTTGATAAATTGTTGTTTACACACCAAAACACAACGAATCAAATGGCGCCGCTGCCGGGGAGGCTGTGTGTCGAAAGTCTCTATAAGGTTTAGACGATTAGTCTTGTAGAACCTTCGCAAGAAGTTACGCTTTTATAAAACGTACAAAAAACCAAAAATATTTTTATTTTGTTTCTAGTATATGTATTATATCTATATAAGATAAAGAAAAACACAAAAAGATTTTCCCGTTTCATTGTTTAATAAATACAAAGTTAAAATCTTACCACCGCAAACCAAGGCAGAACACCTACCAACTTGGGGTGTGACCATAATAAGTTCCCAAACAAAAGATCAAAACTTGTCTTTGTATCACTTGCGTATTGGAAAACTTTTAAACGAGATTTACACTTTAAGAGGAGTCGAAACGGTATATGGCGATCCAACGAACTTCGCCCAGTGAGAGATCCATTCTTCTCGTTCGCTCCTTTGTGCGTTTTTCCTTAAAAGTTAACCTTGCGTTCTTGATTATTGGTTTAAGTTCCCTTGTCTTTAAAGTGGTATTGTTTTAATTGATATTTTTGTGGTGCATGCGCACACGTTCGTCTACGTCAACGAGTCCTTTGCAATCGCTTAATAACATTCCGAGAAGGCGTAATCGACGACGTACCAATCGAATAGTCGAACCCGAGCTTCGTACTATTCCAATCATGGCGGCCGAGCCCACTATGAATGAGCTTCTCCAAGCACCCATCGAGGGTTACGGAGATGCTATCATCATTCCAGCCATCGTGGCTGACAATTTCGAGCTAAAGACGGGGTTGATTAACTTAGTCACCTCGCGTCAATTCTATGGTTTCGAGAGGGACGATCCTCAAGATCACATTCGATGGTTCAACAAAATCACGTCGACCATCAAATGCAAAAATGTCCCTGAGGAAGCTATCAAACTTCTTCTCTTCCCGTTTTCCCTCGATGGGGCTGCCAAAAATTGGCTAGACAAACAACCCCCTCGATCGATTGAAACGTGGGAAGATTTGGTCAAGAAGTTTGTGAACGAATTCTTTCCTCCATCCAAAACCACCGCCCTCAAGAATGAGATCATGAAATTCACTCAAAAATTTGATGAATCATTCGGTGAGGCATGGGATCGTTACAAGGACATGCTTCGTAAATGTCCTCATCACGGTTTTTCCGAGTTGATGCAACTCGACACTTTCTATAATGGTGTGAGCCAAGTCGATCAAGACTCTCTTAATGCCTCCGCGGGAGGAAACTTCTTGAATCGCACCACCAAAGATGCTTTGATGATCATTGAAAACAAGTCTAAGGTCCGCATTCCACGAAGCAAATCGGTTGTTTCACAAATTAATGTTGGTCCTTCTTCCTCATCACCCGTGGCTCAATCTAGCACCGATGCTAGACTTGACAAGCTCACGGAAGCTATTCATGCTTTGGTTCTCACCAAAACTAAGAAAGTTTCTTCTCAACCTGCTGAAGTCAAAAAGGTTGACACTTGTGTTACTTGTGGTGGTCCACACGCTTACTACAATTGTACTGCCACCGATGGCATTCCTTTTGAAGTCAATGCAATAGTCGGTAATTCCAATCAAGGAGGTAACCAATACCGTCCTCAAATGGAACCAAATTACCGTACTAACAATCAAAGTGGTCCACCCAGTTTTTCTCAACCCAACAATCCAAATAGATTCAATCAAAATCAACAACAAAGAAACCCGAATGTTCAAAACCAATTTCAAGCCCCTATGAACCAATATCAAAATCAAGGGGGAAATTACAACCAAGGTTCTCACAATCAAGGAAACTCGAATAGAAACCAAGGTTATGGTAATTTCAATCAAGGAGACAATTTTCATGGTAATCAAAACCATGGAAATTTTCAAAATCAAGGTTTCAATCAAAACAACCGAGCTCAAAACTTTCCTCAAAACCAAACCATTGCTCAACCTCAATCATCAACCGATGAATTATTGAAGCAATTTATGAAAGCTCAAGAAGAAACTAATAGGTTGTTGATCGGTCAGATTTCTGAACTTAAGAAGTCTTTAAATGATCGACCTTCGGGATCGGGAACGCTACCAAGCAACACGATCGCCAACCCGAAGGGCGATGTAAAGGCAATCACAACCCGTAGTGGAGTTTCTTATGATGGACCCACGATTCCTACTACCTCATCTTCTTCTCCTCCCGAGGTAGTGAAACGTGAACACGAGGCTTCAAAGGACAAGGTGCAAATCACAAGTACACGAAGTACCGCACATGTCCAACCTCATGTTGTCCCAAAAACCAAATCAAAATCGGGAATTGTTTTTGAACCATCGGAAAATCCCGTTCAACAAAAAGCTTCAATACCATATCCTTCGCGGTTAAATGATCAAAGACTCCGCGAGCAAACTAATGATCAAATGAAAAAGTTTCTTGAAATTTTTCAAAAATTACATTTCGATATTAGTTTCGCGGATGCTCTTCTCTATATGCCCAAGTTTGCTTCCACTTTCAAGAGTCTTCTAAGTAACAAAGAGAAACTATTTGAACTCACCAAAACCCGTTTGAACGAAAATTGTTCGGCGGTTCTCCTAAAGAAACTTCCTGAAAAACTAGGAGACCCCGGAAAATTTCTCATTCCATGTGATTTCCAAAAGCTTGAGGAATGCTTTGCCTTGGCCGATCTTGGCGCTAGCATAAACCTCATGCCTTTCTCTATTTGGCAAAAACTTTCACTTCCCGAGCTTACACCAACATGAATGACTCTCGAATTAGCAACCCGTTCGGTTACAATTCTGAAGGGTATTGCTGAAGATGTCTTTGTGAAGGTTGGCAAGTTCCATTTTCCTGCTGACTTCGTAGTCTTCGATTTGGATACCGATCCTCGTGTCCCCCTTATTTTGGGAAGACCATTCTTAAAAACGGCTCGTGCATTAATCGACGTCTTCGAAGGAGAAATGACTCTTAGAGTTGGCGATGAAAAGTTGGTCATAAACATCGAAAACACTTCAAAAGATCTTCTCGAACTTGAACGAGAAGCAATTAACCAAATTGATGTCATCGATGTCGCATGCGATGACTACCTTGAAGAAGTGTTACATGTGCAAGGATCAATCAATCCTTACAATGATGTCTCTCCCCCTCTCTTACTCCATTTTTGGGAGGTGACTTCATTTTGGAAGAAATCGAAGCTTGTTTGTCGCGTGATTCTCATGTTGATTATGATTCTATCAATCCCGAGGAAGACATACTTCTCCTTGAGAAGTTGCTTAATGATGATCCATCATCTCTTCCTCCAAAAGAACTTCATAATGTGGAAGTCAAAGATGTTGAAAAAACTGATGACTTTCCCGATGTCGAACTCAAGGAACTTTCGCCTCATCTCGAGTACGCGTTTTTTGAGGGTGACAATAAGTTTCCCGTCATAATTGCTAAAGACTTGAATGAGGAAAACAAAACCGCTCTTCTCAAGGTTTTAAAGTCACACAAGCGAGCCATTGCTTGGAGACTTTCCGACATCAAGGGTATTAACCCGGAATTTTGTATGCACAAGATTTTGATGGAGGATGACTTTAAACCGGCGGTTCAACAACAAAGACGGGTAAATCCTAAGATTCATGAGGTTATCAAGCAAGAGGTCATTAAACTTCTTGATGCCGGTTTGATTTACCCAATTTCGGATAGTCCTTGGGTGAGTCTCGTTCATTGTGTGCCCAAAAAGGGGGGCATAACGGTTGTAAAAAATGATGATAACGAGTTAATTCCAACTCGATCGGTAACGGGTTGGCGCGTTTGCATTGATTATCGAAAATTAAACGACGCCACCCGTAAAGACCACTTTCCATTACCTTTCATGGATCAAATGCTCGAAAGATTGGCGGGAAACGAATACTATTGTTTCCTTGACGGTTTTTCGGGTTATTTCGAAATTCCCATCGATCCTCAAGATCAAGAAAAAACGACCTTTACGTGCCCATACGGAACATTTGCTTATCGACGCATGCCTTTTGGCTTATGCAATGCTCCGGGCACATTTCAAAGATGCATGATGGCCATTTTTCACGACATGATCGAGAAAACAATGGAGGTCTTCATGGATGATTTTTCGGTCGTTGGGAATTCATTCGAATCGTGTCTCGCCAATTTAGACAAAATGCTTCAAAGGTGCAAAGACACCAACCTTAGTCTAAATTGGGAGAAAAGTCATTTCATGGTCAAGGAAGGAATTGTCCTTGGCCATAAGATTTCCAAGAGTGGGATTGAGGTCGACAAAGCTAAAATCGACGTCATTGCTAAGCTTCCTCCTCCCACTACTGTTAAAGGTGTTCGGAGTTTCCTGGGTCATGCCGGCTTCTATCGTAGATTCATTCAAGATTTCTCGAAGATAGTATAGGGGATGTATGAATATAAAATATATATAAATCAAATAAACGCAGCGGAACAACATCACCCACATGGATCTCATATAGCCATATAATCAATCAATAAGATAAACAAGATAGTTATACCTTTGCAGCGTGCACCGAGAGTCACCAACAAAGTCACCACCAATATCACCACCCATGAATGGATCAAGAAACCAAGTGATCAATAAGGTTGATCACTTCTATGATGGAAACACACTACACGTCATCAATCACCACCCGATGCTAGTCTTAACCCCGTAACATACGATCTAGCCTTGAACTACAATAGAATAAGGTTAGATTGAGATCAAAACACAAAACCCTAATATGGGAGTGTTTTATTTCGTGGTTATTAGTGAGAGAAAGGAGGAGAGAAAGCTGGTAAGTGTTTATTGTGATTGATCCTTTCCTAATGACCAAATCATTAGTAGTTATCAACATGTAAGTAACACTTAGCCCCTTGTATTTTCTCATCTTGTCCCTTTCCTCCCTAGGCCATCCATAAGGGCTTACAAATGGGCTTACCCATTTGTTATGTCCAATTCAATACACTAAGTACAAGCTTAGTGATTAGTGGCCCGTTATTGATCCCAAGTTACGTAGTCATTTATATATTGTAAATACGATAAATACAATCTATAAAATGGTGTCTCTGTGTATAAGTGTGTGACTCCATAGGCTCACATATGTCTAGCCATATAATTATTTATTATGACACGAGCATACTCCAACAGCTCCCACTTGCGACGTCATAATAATCAAGTAATTATACAAGCAAAGGTTAGCGTCTAGCAACACGCCAATGCCCCTAGAAATATGTGAGGGAAGTTTCTTAAACGTCTCATGTAAATGGTTTATATGTCATCCATCCTTTTGTTACAGATACTATGTTGAACACTAGACATGGATCAAAGTCATTCCATTTGTTCAACTATTATGTTTCTTGATCTAGATATTGAACAAGATTACCAAGTGAATTAAGATTCATCTTAATCTCATTTGGGTAGGGCCATACAAACATCTGTTCAATTCACCGAGGGGCCCAATAGTATCTAACTCCATGACATGTGGAGGAACAAATCCTATTTTGACTGCACGTGTCATTCATGTGTTTCAAATCACTACTGAAAATGGTTTTTATAACTACCTTATTCAGGACAGCGTTTAACCATATCAAAGAATAAAATTCCGCACATGCAAGACCTACTTGCATCTCAAGTCTAAGGATAAGAGACATAACCATTTGCGAGATTCACTATTGACGCCGATCCATGCAGTGAATTCTCGAAGGTTGGGTCAATCCAATGTTCATCACAATGAACAACATATGAGTTTGGCAAATAAATCACCAACACGCTCACATTTGCCTTAATTCGATGATACTCCCGTATCGTCAACTGGCAATGGACAATTTTAGAATAAATAAATTATTCGTGGATTAAACATGCAAATATAGAACACAGTAGTATAAATGAAGACGATAATACCCGGTATATCAATTCATTATATAATACGACTGCTTACAGTTCCATTATCCAAATACTAAAAACAGATATGCACAAGACTACATATAGATCGGAATCCGATGTTTCCACCATGATCAATTTTGTTGTACAAGACAACAAGTAGTCATCTGAGTAAACTTTGAGAATACTTGTTTCAAAATTCAAAAATGTTTTGAATGATGATTGTCCTTTTGTATGTGTGCAATCAAGTACAATACGAGTATTGCAACAATACATTCCATAGTGTGTATGAAGCTAGCAAAACACCTACTTTAGACAGTCATAATAACAGTTTTCCAAACTGTAAAGTATTCTTATTCTTTTAATGTATAATGCATTAATGCTCTCAATCGAGCACATCTAGTTAGAGGTGTCATCATTCATGATGTCATCCTACTACGACTAGGTTTGAGCATCATCTCAGTTATATAAGCATTAATGAATGAAAACATAACAGAGCTCCTCAAATATCCGTAAACGTTTGAACAAATATTTGGTCCTTTGCAGGTCCATTAGGTTGTTCGTTTAACAATTATCTAACGACTTTCACTTAGATATTTGTTGTTATCAACTCATCTTGCATTCACGCAAATGATATAAATAATCCAATACATAATATGACTTACATAATGAATCCTTTAGTCAAACTTAAGATTTCCATTCATGCATTCAATCTCATCATGTAAGATTGATCATTGAGACTCCGCTCATTGACATGTCATATTGTGTTTAGATTATTAACCGCTTATGTTTATTCTAATAAACACATGCAACAAGGTTTTATGTTTTATTTCCTAAATTCCTTAATTAAAACTTCATTCCAGGCTAAGGATTAAAGTCTAGCTTAGATGGAATATTGTTTCTTATATGTTAACAACATATGAGATTTAAGAAAATAAATTCATTTATCCTACTTGCACTCTGAGTTCTCGGGAGTAATCTTATTTAATCAAAATCAAATTAATGATTAAATTAAGATCTCTGCTCCTAGATGCATGATCTAATCCACACCTGGATTCTTATGTCTTGTATACATAATAAAGATTATACAGATTCATAAACCCTTTTGATTACTCATCGTCCTCGCAAAAGTAATCAAAAGTGTTCTAAAATCCTATTGTCATATTTCATTTACATGAAAAAAAGTATGACAATTAATCATCTTTATACATTTAATTTTTGTAGGTATGAAGATTTAATCATAATCAATTTCTTGAGTATGAGTAAACTCCTTCTACTACGCATGCATTAAATATGTGTACAAGTTTGTCCTTATGAGTCTTCTAGTTCAAGAAACTCATTTTAAACCTCACAGTCTAACTGATTTGGTAAGAGATCAATCAAGCTCCATGAGTGATTATCTTCAAAGGACTGCATCTTAACATTCATAGTTTTGAGTTATTCATCAGATTCAAGATCTGATAATGCATCTCTTTAGTTAGCAGGTTCACTGTGATCCTCCAACTTATGTCCCTTAACATTGATATAAAAAATATATCATTCAAGTGTTAGGGGTATCCTTGCGGATTTATGAATGAGAGATATCAATCTATGGTTTAACATATGCATATTCAACCTTAGTATGACATTAGCAAGTGTACTCAGAAGGTTGTGTATTTAGCTCTTGAATAACTTCAAGATCTAAAGGTGCTCCCACTTGCTTTTGTAAGTGGAGACTAATCTCCAAGTACTCAGCATCTTGATAACAATAAATTGTTTTCAAGTGGGGCATCCAAAATACATCGTTTGTTCTTGATTCTAGTTTGTTAATTACTTACTCTCAGGTATTTAACAAATTCAGAACTTCAATCAAGACATAATGGGATTCATCCCATTCCATAATACAATGGTGTCCTAAATTCCTTCTGGGTTGGAACCATATTGGGTGTACGCATGGCACATCCAATTTTCTAACCTTGATTGCTTTTGAGGTAAAAGAATTTAAGTCATCAAAGATCAAATGATATCCATGATGGACATACCATAAATTTGTGGTATTCCACGTGGATAGATGTTGTGAGACTATCACACAACTCATTAGATGAACTTATACTCTTTAGCTTACGTATCTGCCAACCAAGTCATACCAGATGGCATCAATAGTATTTTTAGCCTACTGCATACTTTATATTTAAAGTCTTTGACCAAGTCAATGACTTCATGTGTATGTTTTAACTAGAAAACATAAACATTAAATATTTTATTATACGTTGTAAGTGTACATGTCTTTAACAAGAAGACATAACAAATTAACATCTTTACTTTACGTTATATGTCTTTCAACAATTAACGGAATGGATGTTTATGTCTTTACAAGAGACCTAAACATATTCAACTAAAGTAATTATGAGTGCTGATAATTGGCCTCAATAGTAATTTCAAGTTAATTACATACTTCATGATTATGAATTTACAAGAAGACATAATCATATTTACTAAACAATTCAGCAAATATGTTGAAGTAGCTTTTCATGTTATCTTGACATTTTTCTAATTAGGGCAACATACATTTTATGTGTATAAGTCCTAGTAGAACCTTATTTTTCTTATCTTGCAGTCAAGAAAAACCATTAGTCATATTGTTATATGTTGTACCTTGCACACAATTAAGATTTCTCCCACTTGTGCATGGCACAACATTATGCAAGCAAATATGACAATGCCACAGATAACATATGATTTTAGTCAAAATCAAAATATAGATATGTAGAAATTTATCGCTTTTATAATGAATCATGCATAAGAATTTTATTAATAACATTTCAGGAAGCAACATCAGGAACGCAGCAAGTTATCTAATAAAATTCATGCAATGGTTCTCATAAAAACTATGATGCTTCATATGTGGAAAGTAATGTATTATTTCAAGACAATCTAGAAATAAGATGGGCAACTTGTAAGTTAATAGAGCTTACAACTCCCACTGGATTAGAGAACATTACATGTGTTTCGTCACTAGTAATACAATCATTTAGCTCCCACTGGATTAGACAACATTAAAAGTGCTACATCACCAGTGGAGAGTGAATGATGATTGGATACTTTCCTGCTTTCTTTGAATATCTACACATTATTGCTAATGGGAGTCACTATGACTAGTAACATGTACTTAGGTATTCAAGGAAGAGCATCAAGTTCTAATATATAGATGATGGGCTAGCCATCATTTTAAACTTGAAAATTAGGCATGCAGTTCCTCCATGTTTATCGGGGTTTTTTTTTTTCTTTTTTTTTTTTTTTTTTTTTTTTTTTTTGGGTAAAAGGGATTTTTCACCCTGGTAAACTGATGTTTATCGGGTTAAGACACATTGCTAGGTAATCATGCTAGTAATTGCCTTTACCACTTTTCGGTTTATTGATATTTCCGTTTTCTAATTATTTTAACTCATATTAGTTTGGTAGCTATAGAAAACATGTTCTATAGTTATCCAAATATCTTATATTTCTTGAAGGTTTCAAAACCGGAACTAGGGTTATAAAACGAACTTGAAAGAATAAGATGTGCAAACATACTTAACCGTTTTGACTTTACAAGACATCACGATTTCTAGAGTATGTGTGCTTTGAGTTTGATTAGAATTAGGATAATTCAAATATTCCTATTATGGCTTTTCCTCATAAGGAAAAGGATAGGAATAAGTCTTTTTCTTACAAGGAAAGGAAGACTTAGTTTGATCCTTTTAACAAGAAAAGAACAAACTTTTGTTTACGATTTGTGTTGCATTAATTCATTAATTGAATTCTCAAAGTTCATATTTAGTATTTTCGATAATTATCCTTTTATAAATTAATTACCCCATGTTTACAATTTTAAAACAATTAATTTACGTAAAAGGCTAAGATCCACATTGTGCTTCTACTATCACATCAGTTGATCTGCTAGCAATAGTAGATTCAATTGGTAGGCGACGATCACCAATTGCATTACAAGTGCAACTCTTAGATCCTTATGGGACTCATGGCATCTAATGTCAAACAACTAATGTCATGTAGGCATGTTTAGTCCCATCTTTGCCTCGGGTCAAGGTCTCACCGCTTAACTCGATTAAGTCATCCAATTTGAGAACGTGCGAGAATATATCTAGGTCCCACGCATAGATAATAGTCACCTTGGGTTACAATTCAACCTAGGTCTCATGCATAGGCAAAAAGTAATTGCAAGTGTTCTCAAAATTGGACGGCGTGACTTAAATTTTGACGGGTAAAATTTTTGATGTGAATCAAAAGGTGTACGAAAAGAGCATGCATTCACCCTTCGTAGCACAAGTTAAAAACATTTCTTAACTTAAGTCTAATCATTGTTTTAATTTATGTGTGTCAAGTTGTCTATTTTCATGACTAATATAAATCCTACGTGGATAATAAAGTTTGGACAATACATAAATAAAATAACATACATAACAAGTTTAGGTGTTATTTTAAGAAACAATGATTTTAAGTTTCAAAAACTTAGTAAAACTAAATCATAAGACTTAGTTTTGAAAATGGTTTGTGTTTTGTTTTAAGTTTTATAGAAAACTATTTGCAATTTTACATATGAAACAAGATATATAAAAAGCAAAACAAACACACAACCACAATATGCAAAGCCTCAACCGATGAAAAAACCTATGCTTGGTCTCGTGAGCCATCACGAGAACCAAGAGTCAACTAGGGACAACCACACAACCACACGGAGGACTCCCACTTGCTCCAAGACAATCAAGAGCAAGTTGGAAGCCCATGATGCACATGAAAAGTAGTTTATGTCCTTCCAGAATTTCTGTGTTAGAGGGCCCAAAAGTCCATGAAGGAGGCTTCCCCGGGCTTAGCTCAAAACTAGAAAGTTGTAGGCCCATGTCTTGGGTACCTGCACAAAAAATTTCAGCCAAAAAGACCTTACCAATCACCGGGAAACTCCGTTTTACCAACTGGTGTTCCAGCAGTCATTTTCGGCAAAAACATCTTTAACTCTTTCGCCATTCACCACCAAGCCACGATTACATTATATTGAAAGTAAAATACAATTAATCTACTTTTAATCTACTGTAAAAGTGCCCAAACAATGGCTACAACCAAAAGAATATAATTACATAAATGCCGAAACAATGGCAAAACCCCAAAACACGAAATTAAACAACATTCATAACCATCCAATGCACAAGTGGTCTAGGCTTTCATCGGCTTTGAATATAAACATAATAATACCATTAATATTATGAATGAAACATGGTGTTGGCTAACTCCATGGACAAACATGCATGTATTTTCCATGGAAAACAAAATAATAACAAGAATTAAATTGTTAGCCAACGAAAACGAAGAAATTAATTGACAATAATTAAAACCCCGTTAGGTACGTGTTTACTATGACTTAAGGGTCAACACCCACTGATATTAGGACCTTCCAAATACCATTTAACCACAGAAAATATGGCCTTAGGGCCTGAATTAAAACCGTTTCAAAAACTGATCAAAAACACGCGTTTTAGGCCATTTTTCACGTACCCGACAAGTAACCAATTAGCGTATGCATAACAAATGGCCATGGGACCAAAAAGTGCAGATCATAATACCCCTAAAGGGTCGTCCTACGAGAAAAAAAATTGGAGCCCTAGGGCTGTTTTAACCATGACTTCAAAAATCATCAAAAAAACACCCGTTTTAGCCATTTTTATGCATACCCGATAATCATATGGCACATATGATGGCTCGTGATACCACTATAGGGGATGTATGAATATAAAATATATATAAATCAAATAAACGCAGCGGAACAACATCACCCACATGGATCTCATATAGCCATATAATCAATCAATAAGATAAACAAAATAGTTATACCTTTGCAGCGTGCACCGGGAGTCACCAACAAAGTCACCACCAATATCACCACCCATGAATGGATCAAGAAACCAAGTGATCAATAAGGTTGATCACTTCTATGATGGAAACACACTACACGTCATCAATCACCACCCGATGCTAGTCTTAACCCCGTAACATACGATCTAGCCTTGAACTACAATAGAATAAGGTTAGATTGAGATCAAAACACAAAACCCTAATATGGGAGTGTTTTATTTCGTGGTTATTAGTGAGAGAAAGGAGGAGAGAAAGCTGGTAAGTGTTTATTGTGATTGATCCTTTCCTAATGACCAAATCATTAGTAGTTATCAACATGTAAGTAACACTTAGCCCCTTGTATTTTCTCATCTTGTCCCTTTCCTCCCTAGGCCATCCATAAGGGCTTACAAATGGGCTTACCCATTTGTTATGTCCAATCCAATACACTAAGTACAAGCTTAGTGATTAGTGGCCCGTTATTGATCCCAAGTTACGTAGTCATTTATATATTGTAAATACGATAAATACAATCTATAAAATGGTGTCTCTGTGTATAAGTGTGTGACCCCATAGGCTCACATATGTCTAGCCATATAATTATTTATTATGACACGAGCATACTCCAACAGATAGCTAGGCCTATGACCCGACTTCTTGAAAAAGAGACTCCATTTGTCTTTTCCGATGAGTGCATCGAAGCTTTTCAAAATATCAAGAAAAAGCTCACCGAAGCACCCATTTTAGTTGCCCCCGATTGGGACCTACCCTTCGAACTTATGTGTGATGCAAGTGACTTGCAATAGGTGCGGTCTTGGGGCAACGAAAAACCAAACATTTTCAACCGATTCATTATGCAAGCAAGACCTTGACCGAAGCTCAAGCTCATTACACCACAACGGAAAAAGAGTTACTAGCCGTGGTAAAGTTTCGGCCATATTTGATCTTGACTAAATGCATAGTGTACACGGACCACTCGGCTCTAAAATATCTCTTTGCCAAGCAAGACGCTAAGCCGAGATTGCTCCGTTGGGTTCTCCTCCTACAAGAATTTGATATCATCATTCGTGATAAAAAAAGAGCCGAGAACCTCGCTGCTGACCATCTTTCCCGATTGGAGAATCCTCATCAAGGAGTTCTCGAGAAAAAGGAAATAAACGAAACGTTTCCTCTCGAGACACTCAATGTGATTTCCTCTCGTGGTGATTCTAGTACCCCATGGTTTGCCGACTTTGCAAACTATCATGCGGGGAACTTCGTTGTCAAAGGGATGTCGTCCCACCAAAAGAGCAAGTTTTTCAAAGATGTTAATCACTACTTTTGGGACGATCCCTATCTGTTTAAAATTTGTGCGGATCAGGTTATTCAAAGGTGTGTTCATGGCCAAGAAGCCATGGAAATCCTAAAGGCTTATCATAATGGACCCACCGGGGGACATCATGGCCCGAACTACACCGCTCGAAAAGTATTTGAGTCCGGTTTTTATTGGCCCTCCATTTATAAAGACGCCCATGACCTAGTCAAATCTTGTGACTCGTGTCAACGTCAAGGAAAGATCACACAACGGGATGAAATGCCTCAAAACGTCATCCAAGTGTGTGAAATCTTTGATGTTTGGGGCATAGACTTTATGGGGCCGTTCCCGTCTTCACGAGGGAATAAGTACATACTCGTGGCCGTTGACTACTTGTCAAAATGGGTCGAAGCAAAAGCTCTCCCAACCAACGATGCCCGAGTAGTTGTAAAATTTTTGAAATCGTTATTCTCGAGGTTTGGAACTCCCCGCGCTATCATAAGCGATCGCGGTACTCACTTTTGCAACGAACAATTTGCAAAAGTCATGCTCAAGTATGGTGTCACTCACCGACTTGCTACCGCCTATCACCCACAAACGAGTGGGAAAGTGGAGGTTTCAAACCGAGGTTTGAAAAGAATTCTTGAAAGAACCGTAGGCGAAAACCGTGCCTCTTGGTCGGATAAGTTAGACAACGCTCTATGGGCTTTTCGCACGGCTTATAAAACACCCATCAGGTGTACTCCTTATAAGCTCGTGTATAGAAAAGCTTGTCATCTACCGATTGAGCTCGAGCACAAAGCTTATTGGGCTTTGAAGAATGCTAATTTTGATCTTAAGTCCGCGGGTGATCATAGGAAAGTTCAACTCAATGAACTCAATGAACTTCGTGATCAAGCTTACGAAAACTCTTTAATCTATAAAGAGAAAACCAAAAAGATCCACGACTCCAAAATTAAGAACCGCGTTTTCAACGTTGGTGACCGAGTCCTTCTTTTTAACTCTCGATTAAAGATCTTTTCGGGTAAGCTTAAAACCCGCTGGACTGGACCATTCACCGTTGCCAAAGTTTATCCTTATGGTACCGTCGAGTTATCTCAAGACGACGGTCCAAATTTCAAAGTAAATGGGCATCGGTTGAAACACTATTTTGGAGGGGACATACCACCTATTGTCCCAGACCTCCAAACTTTCCCCATGGACCAATGAATTCGGGGATTGAGTCAAGCTAGCGACTCGATAAACAAAAACAAGTAACAACAAACATGGGTTTTCACCCGTGTATCTGATTTCCTTCTATTTTCTAACACCCTAGTGTGGGGGAGTGGCCACCCCCCACAGCTACTTGAAATGTACATATCTTTCCAAAAAAAAAAAAAAAAAAAAAAAAAAAAAAAAAAAAAAAAAAAAAAAAATGTGTGTTTGAAGAAATAAAGTGAAAAATACAAATGACATTCCCACAGTTAGCTTTTAATATTCTCGTCTTTCATTCAAAATTTCGGCATAATAGCCGGGACTTTGAATATTGAGGACAATATTCAACTCTAAGTGTGGGGGAGGGGAAAATTCTAGCGAATTTTATCAAAATATACCGTCTAGTACCCCCGTTCTTGGCCAAAAATTTAAAAAAAAAATCACTTTATTTCAAAATTTTTTGTGGTTATCAATTCGCCTTGTCTAAACGACAAAAGGGATTGGCTAATCCAGGAGCAAACGGCTCTTGGTAAAGATAATTCAAAACCGTTGATGGCTTGCAATTTGCCAAAAATTGTATGGTTCCTCAACTCCCCATTATCCTCAAAAGCTAATGAGTTGGCTAGCCCGCAAGATTATGGCTTGTGGTAAAGGCTGTGGAAAAACCATAATTGGTAATCAACTCACCAAAATGTTGACTGTTCCATCAAGAGTTGGCTAGTCCAGGAGCAAACGGCTCCTGGTAAAGACAAATCAAATCCGTTGACAGCTGGTGGTTTGCTCAAAATCACACGGCTATCGGGTGTGCCACAGTTCTTACACCTGGCTACTCCAGAAGTGATGGCTTTTGGTAAAGAGACTTCAAATCCATTAATTTTTCTCAAAAAGATTGCTAGGGACTAGCAATAGTTTAGTGTGGGGGATTGATGAGTGTGTAAATACTCATCATTTTTAGTCAAATCTGAGCTGCAAAACGATCAAAGATACTCAAAAACGCACCAAAATGCGAAGAAAATCCCAAAGATCGTATTTTATATGTTTCTTATGCAAAACGAGTGAAAACAAACGAAAAACGAACAAAAGTTACATAAATGGCAGTTTCAGTCCCCCAACTTTCAAAGTTGTACAAAACTAGTCCCTGGTCAATCATTTTCAAAGAAAAGTCAACCCGTGCTCTTTAAAAGTCAAAATAAATCGCAAATGATCTTTGGGTAAAATGTTTTCAAAAGATTGCAAACCAAACCTTTGAAATTTCACAATTGGCATGTTTGGTCCCTGCACTTTGCAATTTTGGCAGTTTTGGTCCTTGGGCATTTTAAATGAAAAAAATTATAAATCAAGGTCCTTAAGGAATTATAAAATGGCAAGTGTGGTCCTTGGTTGAACTTCGGAAGATTGGCAAATTTGGTCCGTCAAATTCAGAAAATAACAAAATTGGTCCTTGTGTTTAGAACTAAATTATACGGATTAAACACTTACACCAAAACCCCTTGCCACCAAGCCCACGTTTTAATACACCCAAGCCCACCATGTAACTAAAAACTACCCAAGCCCAATACCCAAGCCACCCCCCTTTACGTTTAATAACCATCAACCAAACCCTAACCCTAAAAACATACGTATACCTTCTTCCCCACTCACTCAAACCCTCTGAATAAAAAAACACAGCCAAACCCACCCCGTGATCACTTCCAGCCAAACCCACCCATCTCTATCTCTCCCATCACCCTCAAAACCCTCTCCCAATCCCACTAATCCCTTCACACTCATACCTAACACCCATCAACCAGTCAAGAGATGACAAGCTGGAGATCCTCAACTTCTTTTGGGCGCCAAAGACACAATCAAGGGCTAGGATAAATGGAGCCTGAATCAAAGGTCATGATTGAGTGCAAAGAAACACAAAGGCTCCAACTCAGCTTCCACACCAGTGAAGAAACTCCAAGGATGAAGACAAGAGGAGCTTATTTTGGTACCTACCACTTCTAGATTTAGTATAAATAGAGGAGCTTTGTAAGCCTTAGGGCATCATCAACTTATCTTTTCATTTATAATCAGTTTAGTTTTAGTTTGTTTTAAAAAGTTATTTGTAATTCGAATCATTCCAAAGTTTAATGAAAATTGCTTTTTAAGTTCATTCCAGACTCTGTTTACTTTTAGTTACCTACTATTTTTATTACATTTTGTTTGTCAAAAACTTTATTTGATTCCTGAGAACAAAAAAATACGAGCTCAGAAAAAGAAAAAAAAAAGAAAGAAACAAAATTCAGAAAAGAAGAAAGTAAAAAAATATATGTGAAGAAGCTTGGATGGGAGCAATGGTTTAGAACCCATGGGGGTATTTAGGTTGTACTTGGTTTTTGTTCAGTTGCTTGCTTGGAAGTCAAGTAGGTGCTTAATCTTATTTTAATTATAATTTAGTGTTACTTGTTGTTTGATATTGTTGTTTACCTGAGTAAAACCATTTAGCTGATACGTTAATGACCATAGTCAATTGCAACTCTACTTTTGTGACGTTTGAAGCCTAAGTAAAAATTCTCTTGGAAAAGTCCACAACAGCTCGACTGTTGTGGTTTCATGAAAACACAGGGTCAAATGTATTATGAAACTAGTTTAGGTAGTCTTATTTAGGTGTTTCATAACTTAGATTAGTGTTGCAAATCCTTCAAAAACTATCAAAGTCAACTGTGGTTACATATTTCAAAAGTCAAAAAAGTTTTCATACTCAGTTTTTTAGTCAACTTCAAATCTGTTTCTAGCATTGGTGAATGAATGGAATTTGATGAAATTTATTGTTTTGAAATCTAGTGTGGGTGATCTTTCAAGATAAAAAAGTATTTTGAAAATTGAACAAGTTTTGCTAAATCAAAAGTGGGTGAGAAGTCGACTGTCTGATTGCAAATCCCCTGCATCTTCAGTTTTTTTTTTAAATTTAGAATGGGTCTAAGTTGTTCACAGGTTAGAGTTGGGATGAGTTCTCGACAGTTTATGAAAGCCCCTTAGGTGTAGTTTAGGAAACAGCTTTTGGTCCTTGCTAAACCGCGTATTTGCTGCTTGTTAAGGGGCCGTAAATTAACCCTTTGGCTGTGATTTGCTGCTGCAAAAAGGGCAGCATAGGCTGCTGCAAATTGTTCATAATTATTGTTGTTCTTGTTGATTTTTAATCTGTTCGATTGTCCTAATTGTTGGATCCTGTTGTTTGTGAATACTTGGACCAATTGTTGCTCAGTCCATATATAAACTTTGGTTCATAGCTTGCTTGTTCTAGTAATTAGTCTCAGCAGTAACGAAAAGAAAAAAAAAAGTGATTTTGAAATCTTGATTCTAAATCTGTGGAACTGAGATCCGTTTGAATTTGGTTGTGTATGGTTTGATAAAATAGCAAAGAAAAAAAAAAAAAAAAAAAAAAAAAAAAGATTTTGTGTAAAAAGTTAAGGCTGAGGGTCGAACCCCAGACCTCAACCCACCAACAGCCCACGACTCAACAAACACCCCTACACCAGCTGTGCTACTCTTTCTTTTTGTTATTTGTTTCTTTGGGTATTTATTAAATATAAAGTCATTTCTGAATTGCTTATTACTAGTTCCTTTCTGTTTAGCTTAATTTCCTGCTTATTCCAAACTGCTTTTTCTTCAAATTTATTTTTCTTAATTTCATTTTAGTTAGTTTCTATAAAAATTTCAGAATTTTCTTTTAAGTTTTAATATTTTCTGACAATTAATTTAGTTTAAATCATTTTTAATTCATAATAAATAGAGTTTTTGTTAATTTTTTTTTTTTTTTTTTTTTTTATTTTCTTTTGTCATTTAGTACGTTAGAAAATTATTCGCAAGCCCGTAGGACATTTAGAATTTAAAACTCGCGTTTTATTTTGCGCACTCGCGTAACTTTTTAATAAACGTCACGTTTCTAATTTAGTTTACATTTTAGGATTCCCGATACCTAAATATGTTTTCCCGTAGTGTTTTTGGATTTCATTAGTTCATTAGTTGCCTTAGGTTAATTTATTTTCACTTTAGTTCGTTAATTTCCAATTTCATTAATATTAACGTATCGCAACACCAAATAACCTTTCCAATCATACAAGATTTTAATCCCAATCTCATTCGAAGCTTTCCATTCACACCTCTTTGGGGTACGACCCGGGAAATCACTTCCCGGTCTCACAATTTGAATATCACTTTCACAAGTTTTGCAAGGTAATCGTTTTCCTAAACGGTTTACTCGTATTACTTCACGTTTATTTGTCTCACGACAAATTAAACTTCACGTTTGTTGATATTTTGATATATTGTTGTTTACACACCAAAACACAACGAATCATATTGCCTTAAATAGTTTCTTTTGTCATTTTAGATACTTTTGAGAGGAATTATGAAAAAGGAAGAATTTTGGACGTTTTTGGAGCATAAAAGTGAAGAATACGACAAAGTCTCAAATTATGCTAGAAACAGTACCTGAAGGCGTCACGCACCACTAAGTGACGACGTCACTTGTTGACAAAGAGGTGGATAATTATTTTACACTAGACGCGCCAGAAAGGAATTTGGAAGTTAAAGAGTGGCGGCGTCACGTTATAATTCACCAAGGCCATCACGTATTGAAGTAAAATCAGACGGCCCAGAAAACTTTACAAGGCGACGGCGTCAAGAGTGGATCTAGGCCATTAAAGAACCCTAAACACGGCGAGGTGATGGCGTTACGTCCAATAAGGTGACGCCGTCAAAGTTGTAAAATCTATATATATTCTTCTAATTTTCATTAATTATGTGTGGAACTTTGGAGAAACTTAGGGTACAAACCCTAGTCGACTTTTGCAGCTATTTTGAGGTTTTTAAACCTTTTTTCTTCCATGATTAATTGAAGATAAGTATTCTATCAATCATTCAATATGTCTATGTGTTGTTTGATTCTATCTTACGCTTATCCTTCTTTTAACATACTAGGCTAGGTTTGTTTGTGTTTGCTTAGATGTAATGAAACCTAACTATTGATTATTGATTGATGGTTTGTTATTAATTGTTATTGGATGAATGATATCAATGTTAGGCTTAAGAAAATTGGCTAATCTCTTATTGGTAACTTGCTTGATGTCTTAAGAAACATGAATCGGATGTGTATTACGATTAATTGGTTGTGTTTAATGCATAAGAGAATATTAATGAGGCCTTGATAGGATACTAAACGTGTCGTCATAGAAAGAGATAGGATCTTATAGAGTTGGGGAAGGACGTACACGCCCCCATGAATGGTATTAAGGAATACAACCCGTCATCCACACAATTGTAACAAATCTATCAATCAATGAAAGATAGGTAGGGAGTAGTGAAACCTAGTAAACACGTTTTTCTCCATATTAGTTTTTCACACATTTATTTCTTTTTATTTTATTTTTATTGCATTTGTAGTTAATTGGGTTAGTTGACTAGCAACTAATTTCGCCCACTCCTTCAAAAACCGAGAATTTTACTTGCTCTCCATTAAATATAAAAATACAAAAAGAATCATCCCTCATCTCTAGACCTAGTTTAGATCATTTTCAATCCTAACGAATACTATTCACTATGGAGAACGATCAATTCCCTGGTTCTTACCACTACACTATACTACATCGGTCAGGTACACTTACTTGGCGGGGATTGTAAGCTTCTTAAGATCCCTTGAGAAGTAAAACTTTTGTGTGATAATCCAAATCGCATCACCCACTATTTTCTAAAACGTCACTCTGACGAAATTTTTAGAAAATCTTGCAAAACTTTCTTAAGAGGTTTTCTTGCTAGACTTTCTTACTAGACTTTTGTTGAGAGATCATTCTTGTGAGACTTATCTTAAGAGACTTTTTCACCCGCTAATTTATGAATATCACTCTGCCAAAAAATTTCAAAAAATCTTAAGAGACTTTAATCGAGAGACTCACTTTAAGAAGACTTGGGTTGATTGAATTTTCTTAAGAAACTTGTGTTGAGAGACGTACTTTAAAAGACACTTTTAAAAGACTTATCTTAAGGGACTAAAATTTAAAGACATATCAAATTCCCAACACAATTACTCCAAGACTTAATTAACAAACAACATTAATCAAAACACGATTAAAACAACATTCAAAAACAAATATTCCACACTTCAATATCAATCCTTATCAAGATTCACATCAAATAAACAACGGCTAAATTTTGTACGATCAACGAAAAAGTGACTAAATGTTAATTTGTTATTACTTATTTGAGGTTGAAGTTTAATTTCACGGGTGCGTGTACTTAGTATCTCAAATGTCTCGGGGTTGGTTGAATGCACGACATTTGATGATCCTTGTTTGAGCTACTAATCATTAATAGTGATTAAGACTTGGACTATCTAATTATACCTTATGTAAGGAGTTACCTTGTTGTGCTCACAATGTATAGCTATCATCTACAAGAGTGACTTCGTCCTCGGTGTCACACGAAGTTGTGGATGGTTCAAGAGGTGGATCTACCATCAAAGAAGAATTGTTGGGTAATATTGTAAGTTTACGTTGTTGTGCTCAATATAGGTTCTTACGCTGGGCACAGTGGTGACCAATATTGCATCATCTTTCCGGCTACCACGTCAGCTTTCTCTCTCTAGCAATCAACACAACCAAAGTGCCACAGTGGTGACCCATATTGCATCATCTTTTTTTTAAACAAATAAGTTGGAATAAAACAAATAAATTGGAAGTTTGTGTTGTTTGAATCTCGGTCGTATATACAACCGATTGCCAAATATTTTGCTCCACAACCGATGTTCGACTTTTGGCTCACAGTGGACTCAACCGATGTTCATATCGGTTGTCCTACTCTTTCGACCGAGATTTTACGACCCACTGTGGGTAGCCTTAGTCACACATTAGTACAAGTTTAAGTCACAACACATTTGCCTAGGGAGTTATACCCAACACTCCATAACATCCCCTAACTCATGTTTTTGCCTCTGTGTGATCATGAATGCTGAATAGGTGTTAAGGGGCTGTTTGGGACTGCTGACGTAAACTGTTACGGGTTGTTTAGCGCTGCTAAATGACACTATTATGGGTTGTTTGGGATTGTCCTAAATTCCTTCGAAGGAATTTTTTTAAAACAATTGTCCCGGGACTTTATAAAACAGCATGTGTAAGAATTATCTTACATTGGTGAAGGCGATGATGATCAAATTCTGCTGCATTTGTGTTTTCCGGAACACAGTTTACTTACGCCCGTATCTTGGCGAGGCAGCCACATCACAAATGTGGTTGCAGCCATGCTGGGTACTACATGTTGTTCCTGTTATTGCAGATCTGAGCCTCATTTTTCGTTGTTCGAAATCACAAAGGACTTGAAGTTTTACATTGTTTTTTTATCGACTGTATCTGTATTGGTTCAAAGAAACAATGGAATCTGTTGCGTATGGATTTTGGTAATTTTGCAGATGTTATTCATGACGATGGACGATTGTTTTGGTTGGTTCTTTTGCTAACTGGTTCGGCTTCATTTACAGCTTAAGGCTGACAGCAGTAAGTTGATTGAGCTTTCTGACCCATCTGGAGATGAATTTTCAAGTGTAAGAACTGATTATTGTGTCCCAAATTGTCCTGCTTATTAATTTATTTGTTAAACTTTAGTGAATCAAATTGGATCCAACAACAAATAAGTTGAATTACAAATTTTATTAATCTTAAGATGTTTTTTACTAATCATTATTTTATGTTTATATGTTTGTGTTATGCAGGCCTGATGATACCAACTACCAAGAATGCAACAGTCCCACACCTTTTAGATTTCGTCCAGGTATATTTTGCATTTGATCTCAATGTTTCTTCAATTAGCACCCAAAAGTGTAAGCATCTAAAAGCCATAAAGTCTGTCCCACTTTGCTAACCATCATTTGCATCAGCTGTTTTTCTTGATAATTCGACCTTGAAATTGAAGAATTTAACTCATATCAGTTTTGCAAATTCAAGTCTTTGAAATTAAAGAATTTCACTCAAATCTATTTTTTAAGTTTACTAACCTGTTAACCAAAATTAGTTTCTCTTAAAATTCCTGCTAAAGGTTTCATTTAGATTATTGGTTTCAGAAATTATTGGATTCTCCTTGCTCCATGAATCCATGATTATATTTTGAGATGGTTTGTTATTGTAAAGAAGATGAGGAATTGTTATTTTGAGATGCTTTGTTATTGTATAGTCTTATCACACTAATCTGTAATATCATTTGTGGTATCAAAAAACTCTTGCGGAGAATTTTCATAACGTAGATTAAGGGGTGTTTGGGTTTGCATTGCTTAAAACAGGATATGCTTTTGCATAACCGCGTTTATAGAAAGCAGGTTTAGACTTTTACACACGTTTTCTCTATAGGAATATGTTTCTTAATGGTTTACCAAATACTATTTTCGGATATAAAAGTGCAGTTCCAAACACCCTCTAATATTTATGACTCATGTTGTTGGCTTTGAGAAATTTTAGTGATCTACTAATCACACCATTTACCTTAGCTCATAAGCCTGAAAATAAGCTGATACAAACAGCCCCGAAACACATATACGCGATGGAAAAATCAATGTAAATGGTGGAATTTTGAAGAATTAGGTTTGACCCTTGCAAGTCAAATTAAAGTATGAATAACAATGTAATAACAGCAAGTGTTTTATGCTTGGTTATGATAGGACCTCATGAGTTGAACTGCTAAACAAGGTCGATGCAATACCAAAGAAATGAATTTGTATGCAGTTTTGGAGTAGGAATGGTGTCCTTTGGATAGTAAGACCGCAAGCTTTTCTAGAAAAAGAACGAAAGCATTGCAAAGGGAGCTCCCCAGACCTCCTATCGGCTCTCTGGACCGGAATATGTTTGTATTTAAATTTGTTTTATTTGGTAATTTAGTTTAAAACTTTCTGGCATTTTGTTCTATTGTGTCGGTTACAACACTTTTGTAGACAAACATCCCGCCGCAAAGCGCGGGGCTAAAAACCTCGTTAAAGTCTAAAACTGGGGATAAAAGTTTTAACATGATTCAGTCAGTTTTGATCTGTACTAGAAATTAGACCATTTGAAAAGGGTGGGAGAGGGATACCATATAGCGTTAGTGCACTAAAAGACAACATTTCCACTACCACCGTCTCCACCACTCTGTAACAATGTTTCTACAAGAACACCATGGTCATGTCATACGAAACTTCAAAAGGCACAGGAGACATTTAAATGATTTTTGTTTTATACTTTTATGTTGCGAGCAAGAATGAAGAAGATACCATGTACAAATCTACATGAAATAATAATATATGGCATTACAAGCCTGTAACTTACAATGTCATGATATTTACAGACAAATTCCAGCTAAACCTTTGTATGCTTCAGTTATCTTTGCTTTAGTAACATGTAATTATTTTCTAGAAAACAAAACTTCTAGCAATAACTGTTTGCCTAAAATGTACAAGTCAACTACATATCCCCTGCTGATGAACAACACCTGCAAGAAGTACATAAAAAAATCAATGTAATAACACATGTGCACCTCAAAATATCAGGATTCAGATAAATATTCCAGTTAGTTGTAATTCGGTTTACATGGATGTTCTAAAAAAGGACTATAAGTCAAATAAAAAAATAAGCTAAAAAAAAGGAAAAGGGTGTGAACTGGACAAAAGTGAACCAAATATGAAATTTAGACATACAACCTCCCAAATGGTTTTATTACAGCTTAGCTTTTTACAACAACAACCAAGCCTTTAGTCCCAAACAAGTTATGCTAGGCCACAATTTAGTTTTTCATTGTAAGAATATAAAAAATCCTTAATATTAACTATCCTTGAAAGACTGACAAAAACACGCATGTGAATTAACCCAAACCCCCAACCGGAGACTGGAGTAAAAGATGACCCATTTAGACCCTTAAGGATACAGAAAAGGTCTCTCACCTGGTCTTTCGTTAGTAAGAACCATGGAAACGTCAAGATTGATTTGGAAGCTGAGCAAATGTCCCTGTATTAGGGCTGCAACCCCCGACCATCATTTTCTCATAAACCGCATAAGCATGAGCAGAGTTTCCTGAGAGACTATACCCTCTAATCAAAGCGTTATATGTGAACACGTTCGGCTCCAAACCCATAACTTGTAGTTCTTGATACATCCTTCCAGCTTCCTCTATCCTTCCAACAATCCCAAGTATAAGTATCAAAACATTATATGTATACAAATTTGGGGAAATCCCTCTGGCCCGCATCTCATCAAAAAGCTCCAAAGCATCTTCTATTCTCCTCACGGTTCCAAGCCCATTGATCATGAGATTGTATGAAATCACATCAGGATCAAGACCCGTTTCCTTCATTTGATCAAAATAGTACATAGCATCATCCACTCTCCCTACTAAACACAAACAGTCGACAAGAATCGTGTAGGATTTCAAATCCGGTCTAATTCCTTCTTTCACCATTCTATTGAATAACTCACAAGCGGTTTCAACATCACCGGTTTTTCCATACCCGTTCATTAGGATGTTATAAATGGCACAGTTCGGTTTGCAACCATACTCAACCATTTCATCAAAAAAACCCTTAGCTTCATCTAACTGTCCGTTCTTTAAAAGACCATCTATTAGAGGTCCACATGTGCATGGGGTCGGAGCAAAACCACCACTTATAAGATCATAATACAAATCCATAGCCTTTTTTAAACTATTTGACTTCACAAGACCAGTAAGCAGAATGTTTTGAGTTATGGTGTTTGCCTTGCATCCCCTGCAAAGCATCTCATCATACAAGTCAAACATCTCGTTGACTTTCCCAGACTTAGAAAGATCATTTAACAGCAAGTTATAGGTAAAAACATCCGGAACACACCCTGAACTTTTCATTTCCTTGAATAGATCCCACGCCTTTTCTTGAAGATGGTTGTCAAGAAGACCATCAATCATTGGATAGTATGCTTCTAGCGTCGGTTGAATCCCATATTCTTTTGTTACCTTTGAGAACAATGAATGGGCTTCAAGGATTTTCTTCTGCTTGCATAGAATCTTAATAAGAGGAATGATTACCGAATCATTAATGCAAGTTCCATTAGATATCAATCCTTCCACAAATTGGATAGAACTGTCTAATGTAGCATCATTTGTGATTCCTTCTATCAAATCTTTCCAAAAGATCTTGTCGGGTCTATTTCTGACCCGATGAATAAACTCTTCTGTAATTTTCAAAGCATCATCAACCTTTCCACACTTTACAATGCTTGGAAGTATTGTACATAAGGTTACACAGTCTGGATTGAGCGTTTTCTTCATTTGATGGAAGAACCAAAAGGCATCATGAACCCTATTTTCTTTTGTTAAACCAAAAATAATTGTATTATAAGTAAAAACATCAGGCAGACAGTTCAAGAAAGGCATTTGGTTCAGAAACTTGAGAGCCAAATTTACAGAATCATTCTTGCAAATGCAGTCAAGAAGGGTATTGAAAGTAATTGTGTTTGGAGGGGGCCCACGTGAACCCATGCTTTCAAATAAGATAATTGCGTCTTGAACCCGACCTTCTTTCCTCAATCCTGCCAACAATGTGTTATAAGTCACTACTGTTGGTGATAGATTCATTTCCTTCAATTTTTTAAACAAATCCCAAGCCTCATCAACCCGATCAGCCTTGTAAAGTGTATCAATCAGAGAATTGATCACAATCACATCAGGATCACAGCCCGTTTCCATCATCTCATTAAGTAACTTCATTGCTTCATCAATTTTTCCAGCTTTACTAAAACACTTCATCATCATATTATAAGTAATTGAATCAGGGGCAATCCCGCTCTTCTTAAGCTCATAAAACATCTTTTTAGCCTCCCCAATCCTACCAAGTTCTGCAAGACTGTACAAAGATGCATTGCAAGCAACAAGATTAGGTACAATCCCACGAACCTTCATCTTCTCAAAGGTTTCAACAGCTTTATCAGCCTGTCCCAATTTCCCATAATAGTCGATAAAAAGTATGTACGTGTAAGCGGTAGGTTCAATGTTTAAAGAGCCAAGACCTGCAAACAACTCTAACGCCTCATCTAATCTATTGACTCTTAAAAGCCCACGAATTAAGGTATTATAAGTTTGAAGATTAGGCGAAATCCCTTTACTGTTCATGGAGTTTAGGGTCACGAGCGCATCATCAACTTTTCCAACTTTGCATAGTGCATCGATGTAGATAGTGAAAGTGACAACATCTGCCACATAGCCATCCACCTCCATTTCCGTCCAAAATGCTTGAACCGAGTCCAAATCCCCACAATCACCAAATTTATCCATCAACGTAATGTAAGTTACACGGTCGGGTTTATGACTACTAGCTTTCATCTTTACAAACATTTCTTTGGCCCTTTCAAGTTTTCCCGCATTACAAAGGGCGTCAATAAAAACAGTGTAAGTAACAACATCCGGACCACAACCTTCCCCATCCATTCTCCTAAAAACTTCAAAAGCTTCATCTATCTTTCCCGCTCTACCAAGAACCCTAATGCATATAGTAAAAGTATACACATTTGGTTTAAGCCCCAGCACTTCCATATCTGTCAACAACCCCATAACATTTTGGGTATCTCTTCGTTTCCCCAACGCCACCATAAGCGCAGAATAAGTCTTAAGACTCGGTTTAATCCCTTCAAACAACATTCTTTTATAAACATCCAAAGCCTCTCTACAAAACCCCGATTTCAAAAGCAAATCAATCAACCCATTATACGAATACGCATTCAAAACAAAACCCGATTTCCTCATTAAACTAAGCCCAAACGGAGCTTGTCGTATCCCACCTTTGACACCAAGCCCTTTAAAGATAATCAAATAAGTTCCCAAATTCCTATAAATAATCTGCTTTTGCATAACATCAAACACAACAACCATATCTTGTACCCTCTGATTCACATTCAACAATTCAAGCATATAATTACAGGATTCGGTACCAAGAACAAGATTAGGCAGCTGAGAACATTTCTTGAAATAGTCAAAAGCCTGAATTGGGTCAGAAATAGACTTAAGAACCCTAGTAACATCATCATGGTTATCAGAGATGTTTATATAACCATCAAATGAACTTTTTAAGAGAAACCCAGAAAGCTTTTTCCTACGTTTCTTCCATTTAACAAGTGACCCATTTGGGGAATGACTCGAATTGTATGAAAGTGTGAAGCTTTTTGAGTTATGAAGTGATGAAGTGGGGTTATTAATGGTGGTGTGAGTATGGTTGAAAGTGGAAGAACAAAGAGCAATGACAGCCATAATTGAAGAAGAGACTGACTTACCAGAGAGAGTGAGAGGGGATGAATGGAGAAGAGATAGCAATCGATTGGATTGGCGGGTTTCTTTGTGGACTAAGTAAGATATTTCCTTCACTTCAAATCCTTATCCCTTTAGTTAAATTACCAATTGTATCAAATTTGAGATGGACAAAACATTTCTTACACACAAAGGGACGAATCCCAACCTTCCATTCATTTTGATCTAAAGGCTGAGATTAAATTCATTATTTACACTACAGGGGTATAATTGTCATCTATATAAACACAAAATTAAAAAACTCATATTCTATTCTCTCAAAAAAACACACACAAAACTGTGTTTCATACCTGATTTAACATACTTCCACCATCCAATCCACATATCAAATCCCTAAATCCAAATTCGGTGGAGAAGATAAAGGACATGCCACTCCACCCTAACACCTCTGCAATACCACCGCTACTCTACCGCAACACCACCGCAACACCTCCGCAACTCCATCACAGCAACCGCTACACACCGAGACACCACCGCAACTCCTCCGGTATTTACGTTTTTAATAGATTTGCTTTAATCTGATGCTTTAGTCATGATTTTAATTGATATATCTGCTATGATTTGATTTGATTGGGTTCGAAATTAGATTAAAGTTAGCAAATCATGAAATCGCTCATTTATGCAATTATTGATGAAAGGATTTTTGATATAATCAGCTTTAATAGCTATAATTTAGATTTTTTTGTTAGTGTTAGGATGTTTAAGAGTAAAGGAACAAATATAACACCTTTGGATTTGCAATAATTTTTAGGTGAAGAGTAAGTGTTTGATGAAATGCGAGCTGTGATTATTTGGTTATTTGCGTGATATTTTACTTGTTTAGGTTTTTTTTTAACGATATGTGTCGTCTATGATATGAATAGAAGCTTATGTGGTTTGAATTTTGAAATATTGAATTAAGCGGAAAATTTACGAGTATGAAGTTTAAGGTTAAATTGTAGTGTGGGTTGTTTGATTGTGTCGTTGCAGTCAAGCGTTTGAGCAAGCTGGTAAAGAGCAAGGGTTTGTGTTCCCCAAGCAAGGGGATATTAGTGTTGAGCGGATTAAGCAATCCAAGTATTTCAAAGCTCTTCTCCAACATTCTAAAGGAAGTTCTCGAATTGAGGTATGGCTTGGTGGCAGATGTTTATTAGATTGGTATAACTTTTGTAAACCATTTACGATGTTGTGGGCTAATTTGTCTATTGTTGTAACCACAAGTTTTGATATAGTATGATAGTATCCTTGTTAGAGCAATGCCGTAAGACACTCTTTTTAAAATCTAATGACTAATGAGCGACACCTTGTGTTAGGTTGATGAACGGGTAAAACAGGAAGATACGAGTGGCAATATGTCAAAGGTTCCTTTATATGGAAAACCAAGAGGCTTGTATGGAAGCCTCTCAGGGAAACATGGTAGTATGCATAATAATGGTGTTGAGGGTCGTGGTTTGTCTATATATATAGATGTTGATGAAGAAAGAACAAATGGAAGTAGCTTCAGATCGAAACGAGCTCACGTGGAAATCAGTAGTCCAAAGAATATTAATGTCGTGTCTCCATCAAGCAACGGGGATGCTGATGCTGGTGTTACTGGAAATAATTTTGTTACTGCTAGGACAAAATTGGTATTGATTCTTAATGTTAAAACACCTTCTTATAAGCTTGTAGTTGTGCTTGTAAAATAAAATCAGTTTATTCATTTATAACTATTACTGAGAATCAGTCTCTTGCATATTTGCGCCATTCTCTGACCAATGCTATGATGTATTTGTATCCCAGGAAATGGATGTCCGGCAAAGGAAAGGGCTGGCTTCATCACCAAATCTCTCGGTCTCACCTCAAAGTGATGGAGCTAACAGAGGCTTTGGTGTCAAATCCTATGGAGCACGTCGGGGAATGCGTGGTTTTGTACCTCCTATTAAGTCCAACGGGGGTAATACTGGTAATGTAGCATCACGTGCAACGAAGGGTGATGATGCATTAGAGGATTCAACAAAAAAATGGTAAGCTCGGCACTTGTTCATAACATAAGAAGCCAATATCGAGCATTATCTCTTCAAACTTGTTTATATTAACTTTTCGTAAATGATACCATAAACTTGTTCATAATAGATAATGCATACACGACTACCTAAGTTGTAAGGATGAGTTGATTTGAGTGAGTTGAAAAAGTAGTTAACTTGTATTAAATTCGAGTTCGGTTGTGACGCCTTTAGCAGTTGTTTTAGTGTAATATCACATATGATTAATAGGCTAACATATTGTTTGTTTTTGTAGAAGAAGCTGTTTTCGAGACATTTGGAATCCTACCAAAATTAAAGGGCAAAAAGATTTCAAGACAAAGAATATTGCAATCATGAAGAAGAATTGGATAATGAAGCTTAATTCAGTAGATTGCGGTGTCTTCTTAATGCTTCACTTGTAAATCACTCGAACGTGGGAGCAAATTGTCATAGGTTTGTGCATCTTAGTATGTTGTATAGTTGGTGTTATCCTATATAAGATAAGGAAATGATATCATGTATTTCTTTTGTTTCTTTTGATTAACCAAAACGTGAATCAAATGGTGAATCATCGAAGATGTTTTTACTATTTAAGATGTGTTTGTGCTTTGTTTTGTTTAATCAATGCATGATCACATGTGATATAAAAATTATAACTAGACATATTTTATATCATATGTGATTTTCAGAAAAATCACATGTGATTTTTTACTAGTTTTTGTTATAAGAAATAATCAATGCATGATCATATGTGATATAAAGAAAATTATAATATGTGATATATCATATATGATATTACATATCACATGTGATATTACACTAATATCACATGTGATATTACATATCAGATGTGATATTATCACATGTGATATGTAATATCATATATGATATATCACATTTGATATGTAATATCATATATGATATATCACATATGATTTTTTCGGCCATGAAAAAAAAGTAAAAATAACGAATTTTTTTTATCGAAAGTATATCAAAGTGCCCGTTTATAGAAAGATAATTAAATGCTCATTGCGATGGTGTAATTATACATATCACATGTGATATGCAATATCACATGTGATATGTAATATCATATATGATATATCACATATGATATTACATATCACATGTGATATTACACTAATGTCACATGTGATATGTAATATCATATATGATATATCGAAAGTGAAAAAAAATGATTTTTTTTATCGAAAGTATATCAAAGTGCCCGTTTATAGAAAGATAATTAAATGCTCATTGCGATGGTGTAATTATACATATCACATGTGATATGTAATATCACATAAGATATGCAATATCATATATGATATATCACATGTGATATGTAATATCATATATGATATATCACATATGATTTTTTTGGCCATGAAAAAAATGAAAAAAAAAAATTATCTAAAGTATATCAAAGTGCTCGTTTATAGAAAGATAATTAAATGCTCATTGCGATGGTGTAATTATTTTCGCTTAACGATTAACGGTTTAAGAGATATTTAAATTATAAAAAATGGATGAAATATTAAATACTTTTAATCTCAACCATTGATTTATTTTTAGATGGATGGTGGGGATGAGCCCCTTGGTATTTATGAAAAGTTTTATATTTAATATAACTCTACTCAAAAATAAAATGCCATAATTATGCCAGTTTTGCAGCTAAAATAAGTGGCTTATTTGGAGACACCAAAACCATGAAAAAAGAAGTACATAATTACATCTTTTGAAAGGTGTCATCTACTTAAGAGAATTCAGTTTTTTAACAAGCTCCTTGAATTTGACGATGCATTCTAAAGCACAATCAAAATCAGTATCTTTGATGGCTAAAGTGAAACGCCAGTAGCCTAGGATTCCGGTCCAAGAAGCTCCATTGATGCAAAGACCCGTGGCTTTGAGCATTGCTTCTCTGATGTTTGAGTCATTAAGATTGACTTTCCAAGTAGAACCATCTTTATTGACACATGTTATATCATTTGTGATTACTAGTTTTTGTTATGAGAAATAAAATGCATGATCACATATGATATAAAAAAATATAATCATACATATGTTATATCACATGTGATATTTACTAGCTAAGATATGTTTGTGTTTTGTTTTGTTTAATCACATGTGATATAAAAATTATTATCAAATGCATGTTATATCACATGTGATTTTCACAAAAATCACATGTGATCTTTTACTAGTTTTTGTAATAATTAATAATCAATGCATTATCATATGTGATATATAAAAAATATTACCAGACACATGTTATATTGATTTTCAAAAAAATATTACCATAATCAAGGATGCAACCCATTAAATGTCAAAATTTGTTGAACAGATTAAGCTAATAGTTCTACAGTTGTCGTAAGCTTTATAAGCAGATGACACATCGGCATCATCACAAATGAGTATGAAAATGATCATCTTCATCCTTGTATTTTAGACGAGGCCTTTTATCCTCTAAGTTCAACCATTGTGCTATCTCCTTTTCCAGATCCAACAATCCCAATGGAATAGGGAGTCAGAAGTTTATAGTAGATTGTCCAAAAGTTACCATGACAGGAACTGATGGTCCCAGATTAAAGTCTATTTTAAGCCTTTTTAATGGGCTGCTTGTCTCTTCATCATCAGTAAACATAGCAAAGCACCTTTTCCGCATACTCACATTGGTGGAGGACCTTTGGTCTGAAACATTCAGTTGACTCTGAATCTGAAAAAACAACATGAAAAGTGAAATTGCTAGCTATCTAATTTGAGGTTGTTTATATAGCTTTAGGTTCAGTGTTTACCAGACCAATCTACAGGTGACGTATCACCGAGTTCAAATCCAGAATCAACGTGGCCTATCTGTTTCAATGTTTCCACCACATATTGAACAAAAATACCATCTTTGGTGCCCAACGGTAGATGAAACTCTTAAAAATAGTCATCATTAGCTTCAACACTATGCAAGAAGATTGCCAAGCAGCTAGTTACCATGTAAATGCGTGCATAGTAAAAGAAAGGGTACTCTTCCTCATTGAGTTTGGTTACATCTTCCCAAAAACATGAACCACGGGATACTAATGCTCTCCAAACAAACCCTTTTGACATGTCTAGGTGTCGTACACTACATAAGAATCCCAAAAAAAAAAAAAAAAAAAAAAAAATAGAATAAATATTTGCCAAAATACTAAACCTGAGTGCTAGAATTTGTAGCATGATTATCTCATGTCAAATTCTGCGTCTGCAAGTTAACAATTTGGAAATGAACAGCAATCAAGGAAGTGTAAAATAGAATACAACAGAAAACATGATTCAATAAATTGTGGTAACACTAATATTTTTACTCCTTTATGTCGCACAGAATAAGCTTCAAAGGGAATAGTATTAAATCTGGTGCATCTTTAGTGTATAACCCCATGTGACCTAACAACCATTGTAGCCATAGAAAGCTGGTAAACGAATGTGGTTTACCTTGTTCAGTTACCTGGAAAGGGCGAGTCTTGAAATCAGATGTACATGGCCTAACTGAGGTATACGCGTGACCGTTTCCGACCCTTTATCAAGCCACCCCCAAATGTGTACCTAGTACGTGAAGTGAGGTTTGAGCCATTGACCTCTTAATTGCAGACAGTATATCACTTTGTCACTGGTCTTGTAGCGAAACAGAGTATGCAACTATGTATATTTTGCATTTATCAATATGCGCCACTTACAAAACTGATGCATATAAGCCACTTAACATACCAAATCTCCTAAACGAAATCCTCATGCAAATATGATTGGGTCCTAATCACTATCATTAGATATATGCAAACAAATCAGTAAAGTAACATTGCTTACTTCTCCCAGCATTGCTTGCCAATTCGACTAACCAAGTGCGTGGCAATAAGCGACCATTTCTTACACCTATGCTTTTCAACCAACTCCTTAATACGATCATCCTCCAGAAAAAATATATAGATTGAAATTAATAACCAACTTTTTAACAAAGTAATACACAATAATCAAATAGGAGTCCAATAGATACCTCTTTGGTCCAAGGTCCTTTAATAAGTTCGGAGCAAAGAACTTTTTGCCAGCGATGGAGGCACTGAACATTTGATCGTCCTGGAATTGATTCGGCTACAATTTGGTTTAAAATTTATGAATCTCACTTAAGTGCTGTGATACTTACCTATTATCATCAGGCCACCAAACTTTTATCCTCTTCCTAACCAAATTTTCACCATACTCAACAGAATGAGCCTGAATCCATTATATACAAACAACCAGATAACTATTAATACAATCAGATAACTGTACACTTGCCACTTTCCAAGTATACCTTAACAGGTATCACATGTGATACAAACAAAATCACAGGTGATACCTAATGATGTTGTCTTCACTGTACTAACCAATGTTTGACCTTATTAGATGGGTTTAGGAGCTTATTTGATAATCTCATAATCTCACTTTTAATTGCGTATGAGCTTATTATTAACTTGAGCTTATATAAACTCAAATGAAGCTACAAGCTCTACTTGATTACCTTCTAAGCCGTTAAAAATGAGATTATAATCTTATCAGTATTATTTTAATAAGCACTTTGGATAAGCTAAGACAAACACCCCCTACGGGGGTGTTTGTTTTACCTTATTTCATGGCTTATAACCTAAAATAAACTCGCTCTAGCTTCAATTACGCTAACCGAATCTAGAACACATGACAGAATCTCTTATCGATCTAAATAAACACCGAACTCGTCATCTCGTCTACGATCTTAGTTCAATCTCAGTTTACATCTAACACAAGCATCTCAAACAATTAAACCACATAATAAGCTAAGTTTTAAGCACATTTCTGTACTCTAAGATCACACAGTTCAAAATAACCTAAAATTACACAAATCAAAACCTCTATTTCAATAAGCAGGTAACTCGTCCTCTCGACTATTCAAAAATGAGCTTCCTACATCTTCTTCAATCAGAATCTCGAATACATCAAATCACAACATCTTATATAACCTAACCTACACAATTCAAATCAATGAAGATGTATCATTATACCTTTAACCACTTTTTTCGCCGGTTGTTTAAGAAATTTTTTGATCGGAAGTTCGTCGGAACCGTCGTTTGTGCCGTATTTTTTAGTATATCATCATTATTATTTACAGTTGTTGTGATTTTACGGTTGAATTAGTAGATTTAGTGTTTGTTTTGCGGTTGATATGACATATTTTGATCGGTTTTTGCTATGTGAGTACTGTGTGTTTTTAGTGTGTGTTTGGTGAGAGAGTGATAATGAATGGAAATGAGAGGGACGGGCTTTGTGTGAGATTGTTAGTTTACGAAATTGCCCTTCCGTTTATTATTTGATTTAATCTTGAGCGTTGATTATTTTGAGATGAAGGGTGGGGATGTGTCCCTTGGTATGTGAGCATTGTTTGGTTTGCAAAATAACTCCACTCATTGTATCTTTGTTTTATTTTTTTCTTAACTTTTTTTAGGGGTGGAAATGGCCGAGCCGCTCGTGAAAGGCTCGGAATCGGATTGATAGAAAGCTCGAACGAGCCGAGCCTAAACAAGCCGAGCTCAAGCTCGAACGAGACGAGCCTATATAACATGCCACGAGCCGAGCTCGAGCTTAAAATTTAAGGCTCGAAACGAGCCGAGCTCAAGCTCGAGCTTTTTAAAACTTAAACGAGCCAAGCTCGAGCTCTGGCAGGCTCGGGCTCGGCTCAGCTCGTTTCCACCCCTACTTTTTCTAGTCGATGTTGTCCATTTGTTCAATTTTTTTATTAAGTCCTGTTAAATTAAATGTCTGGCTTGATATATGTTGTTTGTTTGTGAACGAATAAATGATTGTTTGTTTTGTGTGCTGTACAAAATGTCTAAATTATAAAAATTATTGTTATACCCTTTCATTTAAAATAAGTGTTGAATTAAAAGTTAAGAAGTGGGAGGGTAAATATGTAAAAGTATAATAAAAGTGATGACTTAATATGAAGACCCTCACCCTTATAGTTTTTTTTTTCATTCATTTAAATTAAGCATCAAACAAACACTCAATTAATGACTTAATTAATTTACCTATTTATGAATTAAAACTCTTTAAGTCATTATCAAACACTACCTAAGAGCGCTATGTATCATTTGATGTCGTAGGTGGTACTATAAGAAAAAGTTGTGCCACCTCAATACTTTTTTTTCTATGACATCACTTTTTGCTATGACACCAAACCCCTCCTTAGCATAACATCAGTTTATGTTATATATATAACTAAAAATAAATCTTTATAAATAAAAATTACATAAAAAAAAGTTACTCCATTCGTCTCAAAATTATTGTTAGAAGACAAAAATTACATAGTTTAATAAAAGTTGGACATTTTAATTTTCAACCACTAAAATAAAATATACCTTACCAAATTCTTTATTTTTATCTAAAAAGGAAAATGGACTATTATTTTGAAACGAAACAAGGAAAAGATACAATCAAAATATATCAATAGCTCGGCCAGTTTTATCTCTTGAAAGTTGAAACTTAGCGTACTTCTAATTTTACTAGAAGGGTACCCGTGCGATGCGGCGACGGGTACCCTGTGACTATATTTTCTGACAATGTGATGTTATGCGACCATATTTTTTTTAACAAATAATTTACAAATAACAATTAATTTACAAACGTGTGCATTATTTCTTTATCGAGCCGGCACAACCTATAAAGCATGAAATGAATTGAATTTGTCAAATAATTTGACTTCGAGAAAGTTATGCGTATTTATATTCTTTTTTAGTGTAAAGATTATTTCGAGAACAATGGCGCAAGTTTCATAATTTTTCGAGTTCGTTTGGTACGTCAAATGGGTCTCGCGGCAAATATTTTAAAAGTTTTACTAACTTGTCACAATACCCCCTCCGCCCCTAAATGTTTTTTCTACCCTTGTAGTTTGCTTTGGCCAAGTTTGGTCCCTCCCTACCTAATAAAACCCCAACATCATTCTCTCTCCTCATTTCTTATACTAAAGCACACATGCAAAACACTTCTCCTTTCTCTCTTTATCACCTCACCGGAGCCACCATCTTTTCCGGCAACCACCGCTAGCCGCCACTTCCGTCGTTGCCGGAAAAATTTTTGGCGAAACCCTAAATCTTCCCAATCGATAGATCGGGATACCCCGTCCGTTCTGGAGTAGTTGATCTCTTGAAGAGCTTTCGTGATACCCGAAACCATTACCACAGTCTCCACCGCCACGACCACCCAAAACACAATCACCACCTGACGCCGCAACCAACCCTACGCCACGACCATAAAACCGATGGTTTCACCAACACCACCACAGAAGCCGACGGTTTTAAAGTTTTGATGTATTTTTTTAATTATTATTATGTGGTACAAAATTGATACATAATAATCAAGTGTTTATTTGATTATTAATGTAGATAATTAATGTACAATACATAGCAACTGATTGTGTATTTCAATTGTACCCGCCGTTGATTATTAATGTAAAATACATAGCAACTGTTTGTCAGAATATTTGATTATTAATGTAGAATTGGTTTTAATGGAAGGTTGTACATTGTGCTTAAATGGTTGTAATTTTAGGTGTAGGGGTGTTTTTAATAGCATTAATGTAGAATTCATAGAAAAGTGGTCTGAATTTTATTCCACGCTATTTTTTGTTGTACACCATGCTTTGTTTGTTGTAATTATGAAAATTGATATGGCTTGAAATTAATATGGATGGTAGGGTTGTACATTGTTCTTAACTACTTTTAATGTTGGTGTAGATGGTGTTTTTAATGCTATTAATGTAGAATTGATGAATTTTGGGCTGAATTTGAGTTCTTGTTATTTTTTGTTGTACACTATGCTTAAAGTGTTGTAAGTCTGAAAATTTTGTGCACTAAAGTGTTTTAAGTCTGAATTTTTTTGGAGAGAGAGTCCAAGATGCTTTATATGTATTATTATTATTATTATTATTATTATTATTATTATTATAAGAACTAAACTTAGCATACTTGTAGAAACTTACAAGACAAGAGATGTTGATTTACAACAATACTTTTACTAACTTATTTGGAAGTAACTTTACTATATATGTTCTCAAGTTATATCACAGACAGAGCATATTTTTGACAGTCTAAAATTAATTTTTCGTTTTTAATGCATATTTTTTTAAACAAGTTGACTATATTGAAAACGAGGCATGCAGAACTCGTGCTACGCACAGGCTTCGAATCTAATTGTTAATCGCGTATTCTTTCTGTGTATTGGCGAGTGTATGCTTAATTATTGTTTAGTATGTTGTACGAAACGTTTTGACTTTCTTGTATAAAAATTTTAAAATGTTTGATGTTGTTTTCGTTTTGTGGTGTTGTGTTTTATAAATGGGCTTTTAGTTATTAAGTTGTGATAGCTTTGTTTCTTTTCGCCTATTACTTATTTGCATGATTAAAAAAATGGTTTTGTTTCTTTTAATCTATTACTTAGCCCTATAATACTTGTCCATTAGATGGTTTTTGCATGGTAATATGAAGCACACAGGGTTTATCTAATTGGTCATAGTTTAATGTGAGTTAAATATTTTCTTTATTAAGTTTATAATTTAAAGTTTGTGTAATAATGTATATATAATAATGCCACATAAACTGTATAAAAATCGTTACAAACCTTTTTAGCTTCATCTCATTTTATTGTACAACTAATTTCATTGAAAATTAACATTGAATTCTAACTAATATTAATAAATTTTATCAATAAACTTAATTCTAAATAGCTAAACAAATAAATATTAATTAACACACTAATTAAAATTAATAAAACCTTTGGACTCCACTATTATGTCTTAAACTTAATTTTTTTAATTTACAAATGGGTTCGAGCAAAAATTATATACTTTTTTCTTTTATATTCATTATTCAAGTTGCATGCTTACATAAACTAATCACGCTAAAAAGTATTATTTAACCATTTAAATGTTGCTTTACATACATGCTCGTGCACATTTTCTTAAATCAATTCTCACATGTGAGCTACATCAATAAAAAACACACATAAATTACTTGTATATGAAAATGCATTAACATAATATATATATATATATATATATATATATATATATATATATATATATATATATATATATATATATATATATATATATATATATATATATAGTGTATCTTTATTTTCAGAACCCTGTTAAGTGCGGGAACTGCGAGAACTCCAATTTTTCATTAGAAAACATGCATGTTCATATAAAACATGTATGTTTTCTTACATACACCTTAATACACATACATGCATAACATACATGTTCATATAAAAACCTGTTAAGTGCAACAGATCAATGCAAAATGGTTTTATTTTTAGAACCCTGTTAAGTGCGGGAACTGCTAGAACTCCAATTTTGCATTAGAAAACATGCATGTTCATATAAAACATGTATGTTTTCTTACATACACCTTAATACGCAGGCATGTGTATTAAGGTGTATGTAAGAAAATGATTCGTGAAAAACACAATATCAATATTATAGTATAGATATAAGCTCAAGAGATCCTCAAAGAAATACGGATAATCCGAGGTCGTATTCCGTGTGAAGGGTGAATGGAATTCCGAATTTCCGATTCGGAAAACGTGTCGTGAAAAGTGGTAAAAAGTGATGTGAATGAGATTACACTAATGAAATAGTAAATGAAGCACAAATAATCAATTAAACACGTAAATCAAGTAAGGCAACTAGAAACGTAACGTAGAATCGAAAACGTAAGCTAAAACGGAAAATAAACGTTAACGAACGAAATAAAACGCGACTTTTAAGCTACGCTACTCCTACGGAGTTGGAAATAATTTTCAAAAATTAAAAATGATAAAAGAAAATTTTGAGAAAAAGAAAAATATTTTTTTGACTTTTTATTTATTTATTATGAATTAAAAACTAATTAACTAATTAAAAATTAAAAGAAAATGAAAATAAAGTGAGAAAAATAAAAATTAAATTTTAAAAATTATAAAATAACTAAAAAGAAATTTTAAAACTAAAAACTAATTTTTTTGGCTTTTTATGTAATTTCTAGGAATTAAAAACTATTTAATCTAATTAAAAATAAAAAAATAAATTCAAAATAAATGGGAAAAATACAAAATAAATTTCTAAAATTCTAAAATAACTAAAAATAATTTTCTAATATTTTTTTGGATTTTTCTGTGTTTTTCTGATTTTTTTGTATTTTTCAGTAATTAAAAAGTATTTAAAATTGATTAAAAATGAAAATAAAATAAGAAAAATAGTAAATGAACTCGGAAAAATTTGAAAAAATTACAGAAAATCTAGAATATCAAAATGAACTTAAGAAAAAATTTTGAAAGAAAAATAAGCTGGAAAAGTGCAGAAAAGCTATAAACTGCTTATTTGGAGTGCTTATTTATAAGCAAAGCTTTACCAATCTGACCCAAACTTTAACCAACTAGTTTTTGAACTTTCTTAAGCTTAATGAAACAATCTTGAGGCCAAAATATACAGAGAATCACAGATGTGGGCACAATAAGGTCAAATAAGCACTATGAAATAAGCCACAAGCTGATACAGATAAGCAGAAAGCCAATAACCAATTGAAACAGCAACTTGGGGTACTAATAAGCTCAAATGATCAATAATACCAAACTTATAGAGAACACAAACAATTAGCAGCCCTATAAAAAAAATTCAGATACTAGTTTCAAACACCCAACTTGATGAGATGAATAAGCTGAGAGGATAAGCTGACAAGAAGCAACTATTGGGTGCTATCTACTGTCTAGCCACCAGAGATCATTAATCAACCTTTAAAATAGACTTCCAATCCAATATACTAACCTAACAATGCCCAAGAAGAGAGGGCAAGAACTGTGGTGCAGGGCACTAGCAGGTTCAGACAATCAACTTCAAACAGCTTATTAGATAAGCAAATGAAACCAAAACCTCAAAATTCTTTTTGAAACTTGTTAACCTACTACTAGGCTACTAAAATAAGCAAACAATAGGTATTTCCAAACAATAATGAAGACTACAGAAGCTATCAAACCTTAGACCAAAAGCTGAGTACTCAGCTTTCCTTGACTTTTTAATTGCAAGTGTACTTTGACTAAAATGGATATTTATTCTAATTTATTAACTACTGATGTAACTAGAAGCTAATAAGTGATGCAATTAAGCTAATAGTAACTATACTACAACTAATTAAGAGCTTATCTCTCCTAAAACCACTAAATTCTAACTGTTATGAAGATTGAGAAGTGAATTTGACTTTTTATGAAAATAACCTACTGATTTTATGTAAAACTATCTCTAATTTCAACCTAAGTGACTACTACAACTAAAATCAATCTCTGAGTAAGACTTAATATTAGCAAACTATATAATGCCAAACACCCCTACTAGTGACAGTCACTACTAGAAACTACCACAGATTTGTACAAACTTAATCCAAACTTAAACTTATGCACTAACAATTATCAATGAAGATGATATAAGCCAAAAAACACAGATCTCAGCTATCATAAAACCTCATAACAAAAGATCCACAAATATGACAGATGTGTATAAATGAAACAGTTAAACACAAGAAGTTCAAATCACAACTCTATCAAATATTACTAAGCAACAAATATTACCCAATATTAAATCTAAACAAACAACAGTAAGCAAATCGGATAAGTATAACAGCTAAACTACTAATAAGCTATTAAAATAAGACAGAATTGGAATTGAAATGGACTTACAAAGCCAATACCCCCTCAGCTCAAACAGAGGGGGTTTCACTAAGCTAGCCTGTCTTTAAGACAGGCCTTTGGACACCTTAAGGCTGCCTTATACCCCAATAAGCTGAGCTTAATAAGCTCAACACAGTTGACTATTTGTTGACCTTTTTGATATTTGATAGATAATGTATTTGGTGCCAAAGTAAGCTTCACAAAAGCTATAAAAAGCTTATATGAAACTCAATAAACAACAATACAAACTTATTGAAGCTTGTTGAATTAAGAACTTTGATTTTTTTTTTTAAAGTATTTTTCTAATTTTTTTTTTCTTTTTATGTAAACTTTAAAATACAATAAGTAAATAAGCTGATAAGTAAAACTGAATTAAAAAAAAAAAAAAAAAAAAACAATAAGGAAATAAAAACAATAAGCTGAAAACAGATAATAAACAACAATAAGCAGTAAATAAGGTAAAGGAAATTGCAAGACAAGTAAATAAGAAAGCTTAAATTTCATTAAGTAAAAAAATTCGTTACAAGAAAAGAAATTAACAGCATAACAATAAGTAAAAAATGGCACACCAATACAATGAAATGGAGGGGGTATATATAGGAGAGGTGAGAGCTGCTAGGGTATGTCCAGGTCATCAATCCGCGTCACTTTGTGTTTCTTTGAGTCTTTCTCAACCCTTGATCACGCTTTAGATGCTTCCAATCATTTTGGACCCTAGGATTGATTGATGTGACAATCCTTAATCCTGCGTGTGTATCTCCATTGGACCACGTGCCCTCAAAACATTCCCTGACATGCCTGACACCTTCTAGAAGACCTTATGATTGGGTAATCATTACTTACGTGGGTAATTTTGGGTGTGGTAGTTTTAGGGTTCTAAGAATAGTGAAAACTGGGTTGAGGTTATTATTTGGGGGGCGGGAAATGAGTATTGGGGGTGTTTTATTTAAGAGTTGACCGGGTTTGGGTATTGGGTTTGACCGGGTATAAATGGTGGACTGGGTAGGATTAGGGTGGTGGGCTTAGTGGGATTTTGGGCTTGTGGGGTTTTAAGGGTAAAAGGATTGGATCCGGTTGTATTTTTTAGGATTAGTGGTAATGTTTAGCCAAGGACCATTGTTGTAAATCTTTAAACCGTGGGGACCAAATCTGTAATATATCAAAAATATCTTCAAAGGGCTAATGTTGTCATTCTTTGATTCACGAGGGACCAAGTTTGACTTTTCTCCGAATAATTCTTCAAGGGACCATTTGTGTAATTCTCTGAAACTGCGGGGACTAAAATTGCCAATCTCTCCGAACTTTGACCAGGGACCACATATGTAACTTTGACGAATCTCTGAGGACTTCTCATGACATTTTAAGCTTCCTTTGATCATTTTACTTCCCCGGCTCCGGCTTTTGACCTTTTTCCATTCTCGTGCTCGTTTTTGTCGGTTTTGCTTCGTTTTCGTTCATTTTTCTCATATCCGTACCTGCACATACACAAATACAAAAACATGCATTCTCTTGGCATTTTTGGTTAGTATTTGGTGTTTATGGTCTGAATTACGGTCTAAAAAGGATGAGTGAATAAGCACTCATCAGAAAACATACATGTTTTATATGAACATGCATGTTTTCTAATGCAAAATTGGAGTTCTCGCAGTTCCCGCACTTAACAGGGTTCTGAAAATAAAGCCCCCTATATATATATATATATATATATATATATATATATATATATATATATATATATATATATATATATATATATATATATAGTGTTAGGTTAAATCATCAATTATTCTTGCAACCTTTTCAACTTCATCTCAATCCATAACCGACTTTTAATTCTATACTAATTACTAAATATCATGTGATCAATTCCGGTAAGCCTTGCACTTCCATCTCGATGTTGTATATACTTCACATTAAATGCACCGGTTTTGTTTTTCGATAAAAGTTTGAACTTTTGCTTATGTTTAAAACTCAACTTTTTTATTTGATATTATAATTTACAAACGGCTTTAAGTCAAAATTATGTATTTTTTCCTTTCTATTCATTACTCAATGTTTTCTATTATGGCAAACTCATTTAATAGGCGTAAATATTGGTTTCTCACTAATGATTCTACATATAAAAAAAGAAAACACTTTGCGATGCGCAAACCTTCTTCTTTTCAATAACAATTTAATTGCACACGATAAATTCATTCTAATATTTCTCAAAGAGCATTCGAAAGCAACTACTTACATAAACTAATCACGCTAAAAAGTATCATTTAACTATTTAAATGTTGTTTACATACATGCTCGTGCACATTTTCTTAAATCAATTCGCACATGTGAGTTATATCAATAGAAAACGCACATAAATTATTTGTATATGAAAATGCATTAACATAATACATATATCTATATATATATGATTATCTATAACAATCACCTAAATATGTAAGAAACAAAGAAAATAGTTGGTATCCCAATCTTTGGTTCCATTTATCTGAGCATGCATGATCTTGTGTGATTTTCATGGTACATGCGTATGATAACTAATTAAGAAAAAAAGAAGACTACGTTAATTACAAACATCTAAAAGATGTGTGAATCATCTTCAAAATGTTGCAAAAGAGAATTTACATACCGCTACCAACAATCAAAGATTTAAAAGATGTGTGAATCATCTTCAAATGTACATACTAAATGTGATTTTGGGCGGTTTGTATAGGTATGAATTAGGTTAAATCATTAATTATTCTTGCAACCTTTCGCGGCTCTTGCACTTCATCTAACCGACTTTTAATTCTATAATAAATGTCATGTGATCAATTCGGGCAACTCTTGCACTTCATCTCCTTTCATAATTGTATAGTTATTATGAGGCTACATTGAATTCCGAGCATTAGCTATCTTGTACTCTATGCAATCCTGATACCTACACAATAAATTATAGGACTGAATCTTATAATATTATAGATAGATTTGGACCAACTTATATGTTCACAAGTTATTTCATTTCACAGTCAAATCATATTTTTAAGATTTTAAAATTATTATATTTTAAATGCATAATTAGAATCAACTTTTAAAATTTCTATTTTTACATCACATACTCTTCCATATAAGGCTGTCCCAGTAAAGGCAAGTGATCTATCGTTTCACTCAATCGCCCTTATGTGGCAATGTCGATCGCCCAACTTTTTTTCTATCTTGGTTGTTGCCACTATCGATTACTTTTCCTCGTGAAACTTGCGTATTTATTTGTTTTGTTTCATAGGCTGGACTAATAATAATAATAATAATAATAATAATAATAATAATAATAATAATAATAATAATAATAATAATAATAATAATAATAATAATAATAATAATAATAATAATAATAATAATAATAATAATAATAAGTTACCGTTGGGTTGGGATAAGCTCATAAGCAGCTTGTTCTTTTGAAGATGATGGATGTTTTGAGGATGATGATGGTGAGTGTTCATTTTTTTTTTTTTTTTTTTTTTTTTTTTTTTTGAGATGTACAAGTTTTTATGCATAGTCTATAAGCTGCTAGTTCTTGTTTCTTATTTTTAAAACAAAGTTGTTTTGACCAATTTTAATAGTTGTTTTGTACTATATTAAAAAAGTTGTAAAGGAAGAAACTTTAATTTTGTTGTTAAATGGATTAAAAAAAATTATTTAAAAAAAAGGAAAAAAAGAAAAAGAAAAAGAAGGTCGCCCTTACTGGAGCATTCAATCGTCTGAAGATCGCTGAAAAAAAACAGCTGACGTGACAGAGAAAATGAGTGGGAGTGATTGACCTTACTGGGGGAGCCTAAGATATCAACACTTTCACCACTATTATTCTTATTCTCATCATTATTCTAGTTATCTTAAAACTGCTACTGTATAATTTAGATTTTTTTTTTTCGTTATATATACATTAAACGAAGCACTGCTCCACAAACTATAAGTAAAACTATTCGTTGTTAAAAACCGCTACCAATATACAATATACACGGTTACTTAGTATATATAAATAGGGAAATAGCACCATGTTACTATTCACATATATAGTTATAGAAAAGTAAATGTACAATTTTGTAAATTACTTTATTTTGATATGTTACACCTATAAAATTAAACCAAACAAACATATAAAATTGATTCATGAAATCAGCCACGTTTTATTAGCAAATTTTAAAACACAAGTAATGTTGATCAATGTATCATTTAGTCAGTCAACAATAATGGCAAACACATTTATTGTTGCCATCACACATTCCGGTATGAGCATGATACTTTTCCACACAACCATACAACATGTGGGGCACCATTTTTTGCATACGCCAATTGGTACGTCACATTTGCCTTTATTTGCTTTAATCATGATCGAATCAATTTTATCAGCAACATGACGGTGATCCAATGCCCTTTTTGAGATACACACTTGTTCACCAAGACACCAACTACTATGCATTCAAAGCTGTTATTAGTTCCACGTTATAATCTTTGATGTCAAAGTCAAACACACAAAACTTAAATATCATTTAGAAAATGAAGAAAAAAATATGTGTTTACCTAGCAAACAAAAGATAACAAAAATCATTTGTGCATTCATGATGAGTGAGATTAGGGAGTAAACGAGCCGAGTACTGCCAAGCTTGAGCTCGACTAGAATACTATAACTCGAGCTCGAAACTCGACTCGAGCTCGGTCAAGCTTTATATTTCGAGCTCGAGCTCGACTCGTCATATAAAACTCTCGGCTCGAGCTCGTTTATTTCCACATTTCATGGTCGAACTCGATAAATACTTGACATATCAACCTCAGCTCGACTCGATTTGTATGAAAATTAAGTAAATGTACGTATATAAAAAGGTAAAAGTGTAATTTAATCGAAGCTTGTTAAGGCTCGCGAGCTTCACGAGCCAACTATTTTGGAGCTCAAGCTCGACTCGACAATATACTCGAGTAGCTCGACTCGTTTAAATTGAGTCAATTTCGAGTATTTTACGAGTCGATCTCTAGTAACTCGCGAGCTGTCTCGGCTCGTTTACACCCTTAAGTGAGATGATCTTCTTTTTTCTTGACAGAATTTAGAAGAACACACTTGACTATTGCTTAGGAATCTTTTTTATTTATAGCCTTTAAGTATTCTTTAATAGGCGCATGCAATTAATATCTTTAAGGTTTACCTTAATAATATTAAATAAATGCTTGCATTTCTAAAAAAAAAAGAATGATATATTTGCATTAAATAGTTTATTCTATTGATTATCATCATATTTGTATGTTTGATGAAACTAGCTATAAACTGATTATGATAAGCTGATTGATTGTAAATATAACTATAAATATATAGTGTAAAATGACATAAATGAACATACACTCATATTTAATTTCAATATCCCATGCGAGTTTAATTGTGAATTTGAGTGAAGGAACTTAACTGATTTCATGATTATCTATTTTAAACTATTAGCATCCCATGAATTTATAAGCCTAACACTTTATTGTAGTTAAGAATATATGTGGACAATAATTTTGAAGTTCAAGTCATATTCGTATTGTTAAATGGAACCATTTTTGTTTGTGAAAACTGAAATGACTTATAGGTACGTTGCTACTTGAAACCATTACTAAAAGTCATAAGCGTCCGGATATTGTTTGTGTTTCACAATGTTTCTATATTTTAATTTCATAGCGTTGTTTTATAATATGTTTTGACGTCACTAGATTGATAAAAGTATTATAGACCTTTTTTTACAAAAGATGAGCCTTTTGTTGTAAAGAGTGGAGTGGATGGAGTTACGGGTGTGAAGAAGGCAGAGGAGCTAGCAAAGACTGCCAAAGAGCATAGAAGAACATGAGAACGGGTATGAATTAAATTTCAGTCTAATGTATGATTGTGCAATGTTGTACATAAAATTAAAGTGACCAGCTAACCATCTAAGTATATTGTAATGACGTTGGATAGGGTGTTGTTGCCGATAAGAGCAGTGGTGATGAAGAGAATATCTTGAACATCAACTAGGTGATGCAAAAGTGGCGGCTAGAAAGGTAAAAAACAGATATGAAGCAATTGAAAACAAAGATAACCCAAAGTGGAAAGGAGCTAAAAGAGAATTTGTATATGCTATCGTCAAAACAGATATATGGCGGCTTTGTAGAAAAGGAGCTGGAAATTAAGCGTTTTCTTTTGAATGACAACTGCTTCATATAAAAAGATGTAGACAATGTATAAAAGGCTTTGAATTTTCTTATCATATCAAGAAAGACATATGAGAAGTCTACAAAAGATGCATTTTTCTTTTTCATATAGTGCAATCATGTTTAACACATGTATTTGGAAAGCTATGAAATGCAAAGTATATAGTTATACAATGTATGAGTTTTCGACTACTATAAACATTTTGACTCTTATAAATGCAACACATGAAACTAGCCCGCCCATCGGGCACAACAACAATCTTCAAGTTTTAAATGTTTGCTTTTTTTAAGTGTAAACCTCCCTGATATGTACATGACAGATATTCAAACGTGAAAATTATGAAACTAGCCCGCCAATCGGACGGGTCATGAAGCTAGTCACAGATATCAATGTATTTGGCAGGGTATTAAAAAAATGTATTTGGACCGTATTTCATATTTTGTCTCATTTGGCACGCGGCACGCAAGTTAGCGTGCCATTTTTTTCCATTATTTTATTGTTAATTCAGTCAGAATATTAAATTTTAGAAGCCACCTCATCATCCGGCACGCGCCACGTCATCAACAAGAGCGCCGATTAAATTAATTTTTGTCCATTTGGCTATTGACACGTGTATCTTGAGCTCGACATGTAAGATTTCGCGCTCGCTACCTCATGAAAGCGCGCTAGATTGGACAAAACCAGAAAGGGGATTGAATTGGGTAGAAAATGGTAAATCAAAGGTTTATAATGTCTGTATTTGTAATTTTTTTTCAACTATTTGGTTATGCACGCGCAAGTAGCTGTGTTACAAGGATCTCGAATACAATACTCAGAAGATAGTGCAAGCAACAAGTAGCATTGTAGTGCCATTGCATCTTAATGCGAGGACACAACTACTTCCTACTATGTGCAAGTGTCTTTAGTGTTCATCAAACCAACATGTTGCTCCTCCTTCAGCTCCTTTTTGGTTTCTTACAAAAAGTGGTCCTCAAATATTTACTTAGCAATGATTTTCACAAGGGATGTTGCAGGCAAGGACCTTAAGATCTCGTATAATTATGTTCAAATTGTTAAGAAAAGTGACACCGGACTGAAGCAAACCCGCAACTAAATTATGAAATGCTAATAAAAGATGACACACGGATATAACGTGGAAAACCCCAATAGGATAAAAACCACGGGAAAGGAAAGATACGTTTCACAATGTAAACTAGGAGTTACACCTTTTCTCTAGTTACAAGGATAATACAACTTTATATCTCTTGTACTAGGAAATATACTACTAACTCTCTAATTCACTCAAAGACTACTAGGAGAATACACTATGTGTTTTAGAAAGAAATAAGAACGGATGCCAACTTTTATAGTCCTCAAAAGGAGCTAAATGACATCATGTATGACATTCTCTTGAAGCAAGTTGTAGTCCTACTTGCAAGATTCTTCATCTAAGTATAGTGTATCTTCTCCAAGAAGCAAAAGCCACATATCTCAAAGGTCATTTGACCTTTCCACATCTGCCTAACAATCTCCCACTTGAAGATTTGATTGAAGCCCAATCAATCTTCACACCATTATCCTTCCTTGCACTTTCATGTTGCTTACGTTTCCGCTAGGCCGCATGAGGATCGGCACCATATGAACTTGTCACAGTTGATTGCTTTTGTCAGATAATCTGCCACGTTATCATCAGTATGAATTTTCTGAATATCCACGGTTCCCTCTTCCACTTTCTCACGAACAAAGTGATATTGAACTCGTATATGCTTTGTCTTGGAATGAAATGCTGGATTCCTTGCAAGATACAAGGCACTCTGGTTGTCACAAAATAGAATAATTTTCTCTTGTTCGTGCCCCAGCTCTTCCAACAACATCTTCAACCATACTGCTTCTTTGCTGGCTTGAGCAGCTGCAACATATTCTGCTTCTGTTGTTGACATAGCGACAACTGGCTGCAGTTTTGAAAGCCAGCTTACTGTTTCACCAGAAAGTGTAAATGCATACCCGGTGGTTGATTTACTTCCGTCAAGATCACCTGCGTAATCAAAATCAACATATCCCTTGACAGTTAAACCCGATTCCCCATAACATAATGCAACATCCGAGGTTCCTTTAAGATATCTAAAGATCCTCTTCACAGCTTCCCAATGCTCTCTACCAGGTTCTGCCATGTACCGACTCACTACTCCCACTGCATGTGCAATGTCTGGTCTTGTACAAATTATCGCGAACATTAAACTTCCCACTGCTGATGCATACGGTACTCAAGACATCTCCATCCTCTCTTCTTCATTGCTAGGGCTCATCTTGGAGGATAACTTGACATTAGTAAGAAACGGGGTTGATATTGGCTTACAATCTTGCATATTGAACTTTTGCAATATTTTCTTCACATAACTTTTCTGTGAAAGCCAAAATTTCCTACTAACTCTATCTCGGTGAATTTGCATCCCTAGAATCTTGTTTGCGGGTCCAAGGTCTTTCATCTCAAATTCCCTAGCGAGCTCTGCCTTCAGTTTACTGATACGATCTTTGTTGGGGCCTGCAACCAACATGTCGTCAACATATAACAGCAAGATGACAAAATCATTGTCTCCAAACCTCTTGTAATATGCACAAGGGTCTGCGTGTAGTCTGTTATATCCAAGGCCGATGATGAAAGAATCAAATCTCTTGTACCAACACCGCGGCGCCTGCTTTAAACCATACAGAGATTTGTTTAACCTGCAAACCAAGTTCTCTTTTCCTTTTTGTTTAAAACCTTCTGGTTGGAGCATGTAAATTTCTTCCTCAAGATTTCCATGAAGAAATGCAGTTTTCACATCTAGCTGCTCTAGATGTAAATCATACGTAGCACACATTGCCAGAACTACTCGAACAGTTGTCATTCGAACCACAGGGGAAAATATTTCATTGAAGTCGACTCCCTCTTTCTGAGCATATCCTTTAACTACCAATCTTGCACGATACCTCTCCACCTGGTCATCACCGTTCCTCTTGATCTTGTACACCCATTTATTTCCAATGGGTTTTCTACCTGCTGGTAGTGGCATCAGTTCCCACGTTTTATTCGTATGAAGCAAGGTTTTCAAGATCGGGATCTTACCCAGGATCGTTTTCGTCTTTGCAAGATCGTGATCGTAAGATCGGATCGGGATCTTAAGATCCTACTATAATATCATTTTCTTAATAGTTTTTGTAATATTATACAAATTTACAAATTATTATATATCATAAATACAAAATTATATGAATGTTCAATCGAAATGTTGTCCTAAATTATGATTATAAAATGTTTAATAAGATTAACATGTTGTTTTTTAAATTCTACAAAAAATAATCTAGAAATTTGCAGTTTTTTTGTTTATTATCCGAGAAAAGTAGGATCGGATCGGATTAGATCTTAAGATCCTATGATCAAGATCGGGGTCCTATAAGATCTTAAGCTTTCAAAGATCCTATGTAAGATCCGGATCGTTTTTGCTTTGCAGTATCGTAAAATCGTAAGATCCTAAGATCAGGATCGGGATCCTGACAACCATGGTATGAAGAGCTTCAATTTCTTCTTACATTGCTTCCCTCTAGAACGAAGCATCTGAATTATTCAGTGCTTCTTGAAGAGTTGACGGCTCTCCTTCCTCTATAAGAAGACAGTATGCAACATTACCCTCCATAACATAATCCGTGTGCCACACCAGACGTTTTATTTCACGATTAAGAGTACGAGTCGTTGGAGCTTGAGACTCAGTTGTCTCATTCACCTCGTGTTGTGGTACGGCTGTAGAAGAATCACTCGACTGAGACTACTGTTCCACCTGTATTGATGTAGTTTCACTTGTAGTGCTATCACCTTCTTCATTATCTTGAACTTTGTCTTCCATAAAGACAACATCTCTGATGACGACTACTTTGTGGGCAGTGGGGTCCCACAAGCGATACCCCTTTACTCCGTCAGCATACCCCAAGAACAAACATTTTCTAGATTTCGGATCCAGCTTTGTAGTTTCTCGAGAATTGTACATCACGTACACAGGACTTCCAAATATACGAAGGTCTGAATAGTTAACTGGTGTTAGGAATACAAATATTCCTGTAAAAGTCTCGGTCACCTGATTATTGTAATAGCATTAAGTTAGCTCGTAGTTAGCTTATATATTAGTTAGTTAGTATTAGTTTAAGTAACACCGTTGAAGAAGGACGGGTCTTTACCCACTGTATGCTTGATCCACAGCCCGGGTGTGGGCGTTTGTAGGAAACTATATATACCCCTCTCCACATGTGGAGAGGGTTGGACCTTCACTTAATCTCAATCTAATATTTCCTTTTTCTCTCAAGGTTCCTTTCTTTCTTCCCCTCCTCCTCACTTCACTAACGCCACATAAACACAAGATCATACATGTTTCCAACATAGTTAGTATTCTACAATTGGTATCAAGAGCCAAGGTTTCATCTTAGGGCCTTGTAGAATCGAATTTGATGATGTTTTGTGTGGTTTTGTGAGTTTGAAGTCACTTTCTTGGAAAACATCTTGGTTTAATCTTTCTAGTGTTGTTATACATGTTAGTGATGTACTTTTATGTTCATTAGTGTTTGTAGATCATTGTGGTTTAGTTTGTGTTACCATTTCCTTAATCTATTTGAAGTTTGGAGAAGATTTTGGGCGAATTTCTATATTGCGGTTAAGTCTACTGTTCCATTGCTACGTTGCGTTTAGTTTCTAAAATCTGTGGTTAGTTTGACTGCGATTACTATTTTAGGAATACAAACAAAACGCAAGGATAGTGACAGTTTTGGACCATTGTCACTGCGATTAGTTGTCTGCGGTTAGTCATTTGCGGTTAACTATTATGCGGTTGGGAGTTTCCTGCGGTTTGGTACTTTCTACGGTTTGTGTCCTGCGGTTAGTATCCTTGGTTTGCGGTTTACTTAGGTTGCGATTAGATCATTCTGCGGTTGGGATTTTTCTGCGGTTTGGTACTTTCTGCGGTTTGTGTCCTGCGGTTAGTATCCTTGGTTTGCGGTTTACTTAGGTTGCGATTAGATCATTCTGCGGTTGGGATTTTTTTGCGGTTTGGAGCAGTTGTCTATTCAGGGGAATTGAGATATCAACATCTTCATTTCATCAAATGCTTTCCGGTTATCTTACACATACCAACTCAATCCATATTGTACGCATGTATCCAACACAAGAAGAAACGATGACACCAAAGTAACAGGTTGAAGCACTGGTCATCTCTGCAGATATCACCTCCGGAATATATGATTAAGCCCGATCATGTGAACCTGTTGCGCGTCCTTGATGTACACAAATCTCTCCCCTGATGGTTGCGATCTCATCGGAATCAGCATAACATTGTGTACATGAAGCATTAACTAGAAGCATTTTACCATAAATCGTATCAACTCATATGAAGATGTCGATAAGCAATATCATCTCACTCTCCAGTTGTTCTTCTCATATTTCTTCCCACTGAAAGCTGAAGTAATACATACCACAAGTATCAGAAGACCACTTCCCCCACCTAGTTGGAATAATACACCAAACGCTGCGAGTTAAGACACTGAGTTTCTCTACGGTTATGACATATGTCTTCCCGGGATAACTTCAATTAAGAAGAAGTATTATGTTCATCACGTTTACTCATTATGCATTCGGATGTATGTCTCCTTCCCCCTTGCTGGTTTTGATACATCAGAATCAGCAACAACTTTTACGCACATCTACTTGAAATATTGAGAAGAACCAAATAAGCTAAAATGTATCTAGTGAGAATCAACTGCTATAGAAACGCTCACTAATTGGGCATCGATAACATTTACGGCATGTCTTCTGGCATCGATAACATTTACGGTCCTAGAAATGTCATTTAATAATGACACGGGTCTTTAAATGAAGTTCGAACAGAAGTTCAAAAGGTTTTTCAAAACATGCCTAAATGGCTTGCAGTCATTTCAGGCTGCAACCCGAACTTAAAATTATGGCTTACAGTCATTTCAGTCTGTAACCCGGTCATCAAAACTATGGCTTGTAGTCATTTCAGGCTACAACCCGGACTTCAAAAATATGGCTTGCTATTACTTCAGATAGCAACCCGGTTTTCAAAAATGAGGAAAACACGTCGCCAAAAAGACGGTTGTTCCTAGTAAAGGGTGTCGTTCATCCGAGCGTGAATTACTTTCTATTCATGCACCCTCGATCTAATGTACGCTTCAGTGCATTATTTCTTGATAGAGAAGAGAAATCTTCTTTTTATCGCCAAATACTTTCCCTTCTATGATTTTTCCGGAAAGTGTTTGTGCAAAACTTGGTGGTACCATGAAATTTTGAATGAAAATCAAATTGAACTCCAAAGTTTGATAAAAAATTTCACTCAATCAATGACGTTAATAGTTTATGAAAATATTTCAGTTTTAACATCCGTCATTGATTGAGGGGGAGAGTGATTTCTCAAAATTTTATGTATCATCAAAACTCCCCACACTTTGTACAAAACCAAAGCAACAATACGATTTGTGATGGTTATGTGTCAGAATGAGTAAATTTTCAAAGAGTTTTTCGTTAAAACTTCGAATCTTTTGCAAACTCTTCAAATCTGACACATAACAACCTCCCTCACTATTTGAGGGGGAGCATGAAAAAGTTCCTCTTATCAGAAAATATTAAAAATTAACCGCATTTCTCTCCCAAAACGTTCTTCTAACTTATTTAAATCAATTGGGATCCAAAATCTCAAAAGATTTGAAATTTTTGATCGGGGGAGAGAATGTGATTTAAATATGGAATCTGATAATCAAATGTGATCTTTTGGACTCAATAAATGTGCTCCCACATATGTGCTAAACTCTTTCGAATATCGAAGCACATATTGAGGGGGAGCAAAAGGCATTTGTGGAAGTTATACCAAAGACCGACCATTTATCTTTATGCATGGAGTTATAAGGATGGTTAAGGTTAGGTATGAGTTCCCATGATCCTCCAGAACCGGAAGGATCTTCCCAGGGACAATCCATAGATAGATTAGAAGTCCTTAGGAATGATTGAAAAAAAAGGAGTAAAGTGAGAAAGGGAAGAGTGCGGACTGAGATAGAGCTAGGACTGGAACAAACCCAACAAGGTTCTAGTGGTGAAGTCTCGGTAAGCACTGAAGGGGTTGATGAATGAAAAAGAAATGAAATGAGAAAGGGTGAAAAGAAATAGCCCTCCAAATATTCAACCTTAGGGCAGAAACCGGGTTCAATTCATAATCTACTGGTGGTTACTAAGGTAACACCGGTATTGAAGACAAGATGTCATGGACCCAGTGACGCACTGCACTAAACTTCCTAACCACTCAAGTTCTCTTAAAAGAACTTGTTTCATTCTCACGGGGAACCCTGTGTAATGTATCGACCGCTCTTTGCTAGCTATGTTGATACCTAAAACAGGAGACTCCTCCCAGTCTCCAGGAGCGGATCAAAACGCACTATTGAGTCTAGAGCCAAAGAGATCATCCATAAATCTCGTTAGGACACACATTCCAAATATGCTTATTGTTTCCATAATGTGGAAAATAAGATAAGATATTTAGAGTCCTACGCATTATCCTTGTGGTATTGCCAGAACATCTGAGTGACATGAAAATATTCACAATGACGATGGAAATCCTTCTAGAGCAAACATCTTTCAAGCTCTTGGTAGGTGACATGTGAGATCCATCTTGGATCAATGATCAAGTGACAACTGGAAAGCAACAATGGTGCGATTCAATATTGAATCAAACTTGTTCCAGGATATGGATTGACGGATACTTTTGCAAAAACCTTTCAGTGTGCTCACAAACTAATTTTCGAGCACATTGATTGTGTACAATATCTCAAACAAAAGTATTTTTGATGGAAATATGATTCAAAGCTTAAAACTCTCGTCGTGTCTCAAAATGTTTATCATATGACACGCGAGTGATTTCTATAAATCAATTTCTCATCAATCCGTGAATATTTATTCACCGATTCACTCTATCGTGCTGTCTGCTTTGAGACGTTCCGGTATGAGAACATGCTAAGTATGAAGATTCCAAAGTGGATTCTTTGGAAAATTCACTACTACAAGCTGGAAATTCCTGTCAAGGAGAGTCTTCTTTAAAAGAGACTCTACCTGATCACAGGTCGGTTTTCACAAAACCGGAGGGCAGTCTTTCCTCGCAAAACGAATGACAAAGCCATATTCGTTCTCTATCTTTATTGCTAACTGTTTTATTTCAGGGACACATATAAAGATGGCGTTGATGGCTCCTATTTCCAGCTGAATCGAGTCAATCCATACCTCATGCTCACATATCCTACTCACCATCAATGACGATGAGAGACTTGCTACAACAAATGTTGAGAGACTACCAACAACGTTTCCGTAACTCTGATGAAAAAGTCTCCTGATCCACAACTTTAATGTAAAGTCTCCTGATCCAAAAGGGTGTGAGCTTGATGGTCCTAAAGTCACTACATCACATGAAGGTGATACTACTGAGGATAAGCTTGGAGATTTACTATGGCTGATGATCTCAAAGAAGCTCAAAGATCACACAACTCAAAGGAATCCAAATCACAAGTTCGTTTGCTTGAAGTACAAAGTGTGCAGAAAAGTGAAGAATCAGAACCTACGAGCTACAAAGATGAAAGAATGCTTAAAGACCAAAGAGCTTAATTTCAAAGGTGACCTCGCTTAGGGGGAGATTTTTAGGAATACAAATATTCCTGTAAAAGTCTCGGTCACCTGATTATTGTAATAGCATTAAGGTAACTCGTAGTTAGCTTATATATTAGTTAGTTAGTATTAGTTTAAGTAACACCGTGGAAGAAGGACGGGTCTTTACCCACTGTATGCCTGATCCACAGCCCGGGTGTGGGCGTTTGTAGGAAACTATATATACCCCTCTCCACATGTGGAGAGGGTTTGACCTTCACTTAATCTCAATCTAATATTTCCTTTTTCTCTCAAGGTTCCTTTCTTTCTTCCCCTCCTCCTCACTTCACTAACGCCACATAAACACAAGATCATACATGTTTCCAACATAGTTAGTATTCTACAATTGGCTTTCCCGTCCACATCTCCATCGGTGTCTTCAACTCAAGTGCAATTGAAGGTGACCGATTTATAACATAACAAGCAGTATTGACTGCTTCTGCCCAGAACGATTTTTCCAAGCCTGCAGTTGCCAACATTGCTCTTGATCTTTCTAACAAGGTTCTGTTCATCCGCTCTGCCACTCCGTTCTGTTGAGGAGTGTATGTCGTCGTGAACTGCCTTTTGATTCCTTCTTGCCTGCAAAAGGTATCAAATTCATCACCAGTGTATTCACCTCCATTATCTGTCCTCAAACACTTGATCTTCTTCCCAGAATCAAGTTCAACCCGCGCTTTGTAAACCTTGAAAACTTCAAACACATCCGACTTCTTCTTGATTGGGTACACCCAACATCTCCTGGAATAATCATCAATGAAGGATACAAAATACCTTGCTCCTCCTAGGGATTTAACCGGTGCTTGACACACATCAGAATGAACCAATTCTAGAACATATGCACTTCTAGAATTTGATGTCTTGAATTTTAGGCGATGCTGCTTGCTGATAACACAATGCTCACAGAAAGGTAAAGAAACCTTTGTGAGGCCAGGAATTAACTTCCTTTCAACAAGAATCTTCATTCCTTGTTATGACTTATGTCCAAGCTTCTGATGCCATGTTACTGCAACTCTATGACTTGGACTATGTGAAGCAACAGATGCTTCCGCCTCCTTAACTATCTCTCCCTTCAGTTGGTATAAGTTCGCAGCCACCATTTCACCTTTCATAAGTACAAGCGCGCCTTTTATAACTTTCAAAATCTTGTTTTTTATTTCAACCTTACAACCAAGATTATCAAATTGTCCTAGAGATAATAATTTCTTTTTCAAGCCCTCTACGTGTCGCACATCCCGAATAGTACGAACTGTACCATCATGCACCTTCACCATGATACTTCCAATTCCAATGATCTTTAGTTTTTCATCATTGCAACTATACACAGATCCGCCTCCAGAGATAGGTTTATATTGATGAAACCATTCTCTTCTTGTGGTCATATGAAAAGTTGCTCCCGTATCGAACAGCCATACATCTGCAAATCTCGTCCTGCCTTCATTTGCAACCGCTGCTTCACAACACAGAGCATTACCATCTTCTGAAGTGCTGGCGACATTTCCTTGAGGATTAGAGTTTCTTAAACTCTTACAATCTTTCTTCATGTGACCCTGCTTGCCACAGTGAAGCATTTAAAATTCTTCTTCTTTCCTGTTTTAGATTTACCATGATTGTGGCTCCCACTGGAGCCAGGTTCCATTGACCTCCCTCTCGTTACCACCAACGCCTCCACCTGTCTTGAACTGGCCTGTCTGTCCTCCCTATTATTACGCCTATTTTCTTCTTCTAGAATAGCGGCTGCAACATCTTCGAAGACTAGATAGTCCGAAAGAACATTACTGGTTAAGTTGATTATGAGTTGGTCATATGAGTCAGGTAAACTTTGAAGTAGAATTTCAGCACGTTCATGTGGCTCTATTTTACAGCTCAAAGATGTGAGCTAAGAAAATAGAGTATTCAGGTTATTAACGTGCTTAGTCACTGAAGTAGATTCCGTCATGCGAAGAGCATAAAGTTTCCTCTTGAGAAATATTTTATTGTGGAGCGATCTTGCCTCATACAATCGAGCAAGATGATCCCAAATCTCCTTTTCAATATTCTTCTCCTCTATGATTGACAAAACTCCATCTGCTAGCGCCAGATGAAGATTTGCAATAGCATTTCCGTCCATCTCGTCCCATTTACTGTCATCCGTGACCTCAGCTGGCCTTTCGTCAATGGCCGCTAAACATTTATCCTTTCTAAGGATAGCCCTCATCTTTAATTTCCACAACGAGAAATTATTCCCATTGAATTTTTCAATTTCAAATTTCGCCGCCATTGGTACAATCACAATCTACTTTTCGACAAAACTATTATTAGTTAATAATAGTAACGAACACCTTTTGAGTGAATATAATCTTATTTATCTTTTGATGTGGAGGGTCCACTAATTAGTGGCAACCACAGAGCATATGATAAATAATTATACACACACCCAACCTTAGCTCTTGATACCACTTGTTGAGAAAAGTGACACCGGACTGAAGCAAACCCGCAACTAAATTATGAAATGCTAATAAAAGATGACACACGGATATAACGTGGAAAACCCCAATAGGGTAAAAACCACGGGCAAGGAAAGATACGTTTCACAATGTAAACTAGGAGTTACACCTTTTCTCTAGTTACAAGGATAATACAACTTTATATCTCTTGTACTAGGAAATATACTACTAACTCTATAATTCACTCAAAGACTACTAGGAGAATACACTATGTGTTTTAGAAAGAAATGAGAAGGGATGCCAACTGATGCTAAGCTCGTTCCTTTTTATAGTCCTCAAAAGGAGCTAAATGACATCATGTATGACATTTTCTTGAAGCAAGTTGTAGTCCTACTTGCAAGATTCTTCATCTAAGTACAGTGTATCTTATCCAAGAAGCAAAAGCCACATATCTCAAAGGTCATTTGACCTTTCCACATCTGCCTAACACAAATCACTAAGAAACTAAACAAGATATGTGACACGAGTACTATTAAATGAATATCATAAATGGAAATGTTTAAGATTTCGTATTTTTAAATGATTAATAACCAAGATTTTTATAATAAGAATTGTCTCGTATGTAAACGTCTAATTGCCCTTTTAACTTTATAGCTCTTACCTTGATCTTAAGAAGAATAAAATATATGGTAAACTGCAAAAATGGTCACTAACGTTTCGCGAAAATGCAAAAAAGACACCGAGTCATAAATGCGTGCAAAAAAGCCACTAACGTTACGTAAAAGTGCAAAAAAGCCACCGAGAGCCAATTCCCGTTAGTTTCCTCGTTAAGTGCCAAGTCATTGAGGGTGGTATCATCTTTTTACTCCCTTTCCCGCCATTCACCTCAGTTGCCCGTGTTTGTTTTTCAAATTTAGTCCTTTAAAGCAATAGTTTATATATGTGTCTCAATTTCTTCCATGAACATTAATTTAATAAGTAAAGATCTTGAGAATGGTTAAGCTTTGGCAAAATCACGCACGCAGTACCCCGATCCCTGGTTTAGGAATCCTTTATAGTAAGAATACTCTGTTCCATTTTAATGTTTTCCATTTAAACTTGTTATTGTTGTTGGAAGTTATTGATGTTTTATGTATTGCACAGATTTGAATGAAAAAGTGTTGTCTTTGCAAATCCATCACAATGGTGAATTTACCACAAAACCAAGAAGAAGGTATCTCTTTGGACATAAAGATTGGTTTGACGGAATTCACTCTGACGTTTTCTCCATGGACTTATTGGGCGAAATGTTAGAGGATTTATGTTACTCGGATAGTACCCTTATGTTTACTCACTTTAGGATACCTGGGGAGTCACTGGATGATGGTTTGGTACAACTAAAGTCCGACGAAGATGTGAGGAGACTTGTGGAGTATGTTCCTATATTTACAGAATTAGAGTTGTATATTGAAACCGGTGTTTCATTGGTAGAGTGTGTGGATGATGATGTGAATGATGTTGTTGGAAAGGATGTTGATGGTGAGACTGGAAACAGTGGGAAATTACTATTGTTAGAGTGACATAAAGCGTGGCATAAGATAAGCCAACCTGAGAAGGCTGGACCTGTTTATGATGTTGATTCTGACAATGACTTCCCACCAACATTTTGTACTGAAAAAATGATTGCAAATCATACAAACAGGCTGAGTGATGAGTTTCAATTCAGGAGGCTATTGGAAGAGATTGACCAAGAGTTTATGGTGAAGGATTCAAGTGAGGATTCCCAAGAGTCTACAAATATGCTTGATTTTGATGATCTCGATTTTGATGATGCGTATTATGATGACACAAGTGATGGTGTTACTATTAGTGGAGCGGAAGGAGATCTTCACACTTGGATTAGTGATGAAGAGGTGGATCAAGGAATAGATGCTGAATGGACTGATGATCCGTACCATTTAGTTAATGTTCCTAAACCTGAAGAGCCTGAGGAGCCTCAAGAACCTCCTGAACCTGAAGAGCCTCAGGTGTCACACCTTGCCAAGGCGGAAAAGCGAGGGTGTAACTTCATAGATATCATCACAACACCTGGTGTCTATATAGAGAACAACTACATGCACAAAAATAGAGCAAAGTACAAACACAAAGTGTTGTAACAATACCCCAAAATAAAATAACCAAAACAAAATCTAAACAATACATAAAATCCAAACAAAGATGATAAACCACTTCCAATGCAACTAGGGTCTCGTCTAATCACATCCTTCTATCTTATCCTTAGAATGCTCACCAGAAAATGATGCTTAAAACGTCAACATAATGTTGGTGAGATTCATAGGTTTAAGACACACATACACTCTCAAGGCAACCAGTTAACTGTGATTATAAAACATAGCTGGACAAATAATTTATAGTTATCATATAAGCTACATGTATTTGCAAGTTAATAATCACACACAAAGGCAACATCTGGACGGCTCGTGTCCTCCGATCCCAATAATCACACACAAAAAGGCAACAACTAGACGGCTCATGTCCTCCGATCCCAACAATGACAGCATCAGGACGGCTCGTGTCCTCCGATCCCAACAATGACAACATCAGGACAGCTTGTGTCCTCCGATCCCAACAATGACAACATCAGGACGGCTCGTATCCCCCGACCCCAATAGACATCAATTAGGTCGCATGCGGGAGCAACAGGATAAGCATCATCCTAATCGAATCACACATATATATATATATAACCACACAAGCAAATAATCACACATAGCATACATACGATAACATTATAAGTCCAAGCTCTTTTGACACACACATAATCACAGTAACTTAAACATTTAAGACAAGCATCATTCCCATCCCAAGTTTAAAACAATGTAAAAATGTAGGATTATGAACTCACCTCAAACCTTGCAGCTTCCACAACATAAATCACAATCTATAACACACAAAAATAAATCCACATTACACAAGTCAAGCTAAAAGCTACAACCCATGTAATACACATATGATGGATGTCTAAGACTCATATGACCCACCATGGATCTCCTAGACACCATACTAACCATTACCATAACCTAACACTCACTAAATCCTTTGCACTTTTAAAATCAGAAAACGCAGAATTTTAGGGTACATTCGCCCACATGAAATCATGTCAATTAAAGCTCAACAACTCACACTAAAAATTCACCATGGTCTCTCATAAGCATAAAAGCTCATCCCAGAAGGCCATGGACCAATAACTCACACAAGTACTCAAAAGAAAATCAAACTTGTCAACTATCCAAATTCGGATCTGAACGCACACCAAAAAGTTTTAATTAAAATAAAATACTTCTACAACTTTTTATCGCGAATCCTTTTCGTGGTAGTATAAGATAACCTAAAACTCAAATATTCCAGAAGGGCTAACCTTAATACCACTTTTTCACCCACAATTCACTATCAAACTTTTACCCAAATTCTGTCCCGGTTTAACAGCTTTGACACCTTATCAAAGAAAAATCAAAAGACTAACTTCCCGACCTTGAAAGCATTCGTGGCCGGACTTTTTGGAAAGATCTTTCATAAAACTTCAATTTAGAATTAAATTTAGTGATCTAACTCATCACCATCTGTTAAATATATTCGAATCTTTACAGCACTACTTTTCTGTCCAAACCCTAACTCAATAACTAGCATATTCTACGCTCAATTCTCTTCACCAATTATCATAATACAATCATTAATTGATCCCAACATGTTTTAATTAATTTACAGAAACTTACAAACCCTAGATCCATCATACTTAATATTACATGAATTAACGCAATAACTAATTAATTAAACATAGAGTTTTAGGGATTTTACCTTGATTCTTGATTTTAGCTTCAAAACTATAAACCCTGATTTTTTCTCCTTCTTTTCTCCTTGTGGTAGACTCAAATTTGTAGGAAAATACTTTTGGGAGCTTTGGTTTTGTATTTATATTAATTATGGATAACCCTTGGGCTTAAGAGTCATATTTGGACTCAAATTGGATTTTCTTTTTCCCCCTTATCCCCTTCTAGCCGAATTTCATATACATATATATATGTTTTATTTTTTTTATTAAATTAATTTATTACACTCAAAACCTCATACTTTTCATATTTTATAAACTCCCAAAACAAAACCTAACATCTTTCGCGATAAACCTTAACTTTTACGACAACCGAAAAAATTATCATTTTCAAAACAAAGTTTCCAAAAATAGATTTGCACTCCTTTACGAAATTTAACCCACAAAAACAAACACACACATAACTCGCTTACGCTCATTAACTTGAACGAAGACTCGTTATGCAAAATCACAAAAATACCAAAACTACACAAGTCATTTCTACACCACAAAGGTGATCAAAATGAACTTTCCCAAATTGCAAACTTCCCAAATCATAATAAAACCACTTACGCAAAGGGATTTAGTGCTAAAACTCACCTATATCACTTCAAACACCTAGGACTCACCAAACAACCGTCAACCGAGTCAATACTATCAGTTAAACTTACCAGCTAAAACCACGATTGTTACATCAGGATCCTCAAGAGCCTCAAGAGATTAGTGACATGTTTGCTGAAATTGATCATGCATTGGATGAACTTGATGATGTAGTTGCAGCTGAAGAAGGAACACAGATGTATGCTATTTTTGCTCAACTAATTAGTTTCAGTTTGCTTCCACTTGTGGTAGTTGGTGAAGAAATGTTTGCAATTTTGAAAGTTGCTGATTTTGATGGTGATGATGGTGAACAAGTAGTTTCTGATGGTGTTGATGGTGAACAAAGAGTTTGTGATGGGGCTGTGATTCCAGATGATCAGTGTGCTGAAGTAGTTGGAGATGGTGAACAAAGAGTTTGTGATGGGGCTGTGATACCAGATGATCAGTGTGCTGTAGTAGTTGGAGATGAGGGATGTATATCAGTTGTTGATGGAGATGTGATTAAGGCTAAAGTGGTTGCTAAACAAGGAGATAAGCCAAATGGGGCTATGATACCAGATGAAGTGCTTGAAAAAAATAGAATTGGGCAAGATGGAGTGCTTGCAGAGGAAAAGTTTGAAGATCAAGAGGAGAAGACTCATGGCTGACAAGACACCCAAGGATGATGCTAAATAATGGTTATGCTTTTATGTTTAGGTCAATAATCTGTTATACTTCTGCTATGGTGTTGTAGTGGAAGATTATAACAATATGTACTTGTTCTAAAGTTTATCTACCGGTTATGTAATAATTTACTAGGGTCAATGGTTGCATAACCTTTTATCTAATCTAATGGAAGCCAAAAAACTAAGCAAATTTGGGATGTGTATGTTGGTAACTCAACCGTTTAGCATTTATTACCCAAACACGCCTAAAACACATTTCCATATGTAATTACCCCGCCTATTTATATGATATAACCCAAGTAACTTCCTCATTCATCCATTAAAAAACACACAAACAGAAGTTGTAGCAAAAGATATAAGAAAGTCTCTTTTTGTGCTTCTTGAGGAACTAGCGGCGGCTGCTAACTCAACTGAGTTACCATTCGAAATGACTGTTTATTTTGATAGGGAGACACGGCGGGATATGAAGTATGCGAAAGATCTGACAAAGGCATATGAAGAGTTGCTTGATATTGTTAATCAAAGGAATAAGTACATACATGAAATGGAACTTGTGAGTCCCTCGGTACGGATGTTCAAGTGTTTGGAGTATTTTAAGAAGCTTCAAAAGTCTGACGTTATCGAGCTTTTGGAATTGAAGAAGAAGATTGCCGAAGCGAAGCTGAAGGTATTTAACAAGCACGACTTTGTTAAAGGACTTTAGGACTATGTGATTGGGGCATTGGGATATGGTAACCATGATGTATTTGGTTCCTTTTGAATTATAATGTTTTTGCGAAAGGATCAAGGAAAAATTATGTTATGTTGCTTTGTTAATCAAGTTATCTTTTGCTTTGTTAATCAAATTATCTTTTTGTTGATTAATTATGTTATGTTGCTTTGTTAATTATGTTATGTTGCTTTGTTAAAAGTTAAACAAAGATTGTCAAAATGGGTAATTTTGTGCATGTACATTCATTTGCAAAAGTCAAACTTGATTGTCAATTTTGGTAATTTTGGGTAGTTTTGTGCATGTACATTCATTTGCAAAGGTCAAATATGATAGTCAATTTGTGCCATTTTAGGTAATTACTGCCAAAAGATATCGAGTAGCCAAAAGATCAAGATCAGTTAAATTTACAACCAAACACTTAACCATTCACAAAAAGGATCAAGGAAGAATTATGTTATGTTGGTTTGTTGCTTTGTTAATTATGTTATGTTGCTTTGTTAATTATGTTATCTTGCTTTGTTAAAAGTCAAACAAAGATTGTCAAAATGGGCAATTCTGGGTAATTTGGTGCATGTGCAAAAGTCAAACAAAGATTGTCAAAATGGGCAATTCTGGGTAATTTGGTGCATGTACAATCATGTGCAAAAGTAAAAAATGATTAGTCATTTTGGGCAATTCTGAGTCCTATACTATTAGCCAAAAGATCAGTTAAATTTACAAAACCATAGAGTTAACCATTATCCCAAAAGATTGTTTACAAAAACAACTACAAACAAAAGAAAACCATTCAACAAACAAACTATATTAATTACCGCCACAAAATAGCCAAACACCATCCTCAAAATAAACATCCTCCAACAGTGACGACACAAACACATTGCCTTCATCCGGAACCGTCACATTTCCGGCATCATCCACTGGTGGAGGCGGCAGCAGGCTCTGGTACTCCTGGTACTCTTGGTACTTCGGCGGAGCAATAGTGGTATCACAATAACCCGAAGTGGTGGTGGGGTTCATGGGTTTTTTTTCTTTTATTGTTTTTTCGAGTGCCACCTCCAACAGGGATGTTCCGAAGAACGCCACCATGAGTCCAGTGTCTACGGCAGCTAAGACAAAAGTGTTGTAGTTGTTGTAGTAACAGAATTTTGTGTCTTCTGAGAAACAACGTGGACATGGGCGTGGTTGTGGGGGTTGTGTCAAAGTTGTTGTGGTCACCAACGTTGAAGTTTCTTGGTGTGTGTTGGTGGTGGTGGTTGTGGTTATGGTAGTGGTTATTACAGCGGTGTTTGGCGACTGTGTTGATGATTGCATTTTCGAAACCGTGTTTTTTTTACTGAACTCGAGTCGTGGTGGAGAAGCTATGGGTTGTAGGGGGTTTATGGGTGTAAAACTTTGAAGTTACTTTGCAAATTTAGCCATTGAGGCCATGTCGCATTGATACCCAAGCACAGAGGTGATTATGGCGGCAAATTTAATAAGTATGAACAGTAAAAAAACAATACTACCCTCAATGACTTGACACTTAATGAGGAAACTAACGGGATTTAGCTCTCGGTGGCTTTTTCGCACTTTTACGTACGTTAGTGGCTTTTTTGTACGCCTTTATGACTCAGTGTCTTTTTTGCATTTTCGCGATACGTTAGTGACCATTTTTGCAGTTTACCCTAAAATATAAGAGAAAACAAAGTAATATTTTAGCTCCAGCCATATTCATCCACAATAAACCTAGGTTATGTCTCGGTGAAAAGAGAAAGGGTTTGGAGCACAAATGTATAGAGAAAAGTCAATACACTCCGATCCATTCATCATATATGCTTTCCAACAGTTAGGATTAAATGAGAATTAATCTTAAAATAAGAATGAAGAAAAGTAACTATAACTGCACATCCAAATGCACCAACCTAAATTAGACGCATCCCTATTATCTTAGATGCATCATAATGTGTTTTCTAGCTTTTAGTTAAATGCATATATACATTTCATAATCTCTTTGCACCATTTTCACTTCAAAATAACTTTCGAAACCAAAAGAGGTGCATCTAAATGAACAAAAAAAAATATCTAATTCAAGTCGTTGCATCTCAAATGTGTGATTAGGGCAAAGGGTGTGGTCACATGCATTTCTCATGCTGTTGTGCCAAATCAGCGTCACATCAGTATTTCACATTTCACATTCACACTTTCAAAATACCCCTCCCTCATTTCAAATGATGTTAGCGTGTCGTTTCTCACTTTTTAGGCCTCACCATACCCAATTAAAATACAAATCCAACAAAACTTGAAAAAAAAAATAGCGCAATGCAAGTTGTCACATTTCAAATGGCACAGGAGGAGTGGTGCGGTAACATACAAAACGACATGCCATTTCCCTTGCCTTGTAGGAATGTCATGCAAATGGCACGAGAAAAGTGACCACACCCCTTTGCTCTTATAGTCACTTCTCAGTTCTCACCACTTCTAATTTTAATTTACTTCTCCCCAAATATCTTCCCCAATATATGCTTGTTCAGTGAATTATAAAAAAATCAAACAAAAGTAGAAACACAATAACTCAACTTCAAGATCATCAAAAATTACATAACTAAGTAACAACAAATTGGAATAATACTGAATGAGCACAAACTCAATATAGAATAATACAACTATCTATAAGCTGGGTTTTTACAACGGTACAAGTCATTACTAAAGAAAGGCCCCCCACAATGTCAACTGTCAGATGACTGATTCAAGAGTGCAGATACCACTTGCTACAGCCAAAAGGGAGCATAAATACAAAGGTAATCCACAAATGATTTTGAAAGCCAGGAAATCCCAGAAAAAGAAGATCTGGAATCTAGAGAAAACACACGAGCTGACAGAAGCCTTGTGTTGTTCTTAACTTTATATAGCAGAATACTGCCTCTGTTTAAACCTGCAACAATTGTAGTTAAATGCATTGCCTTGTTACATCACACTATAAACTCCTGTAGTCAATGACGGTCACTTCATCCTCGGGAGCATCAAGATCTTGATAGCTGCAAATGACAAGAAAAGAGGAAAAAGGATTACGTTGATGCCTTGGCGAAATTTTATAACTGATTTAACAAAAAAAAAGTTGTTCTTGACATATAAAAACAGAGGCAAAACACGACCCTTCAAAGTTCAAAGAAAATTGAAGCTACACAACAGTTGGAATCAGCAAGTTCTTAGAGACATGCCATGTCCATATAAAAAATTTCAGTTGCACCAATAATTCCAATTTTCAAGGTAAGAAAACCGGTGTTGTTATATAACAGCACAAACAACATCTGATACAAGAATGTAAAGTTAACCATTACTTAATCTAATCACCATATGATTGTACAAGCATAAACAGAACATGGGAAACAAGTATTGCCATAACTATTCGGGTATGGTTTATCTTAGGGGTGGCAATTCTCGACACGACACGATAAACGACACGAATCCGACACGAAGTTAAATAGGTTTGGGTTGAGGATAAACAGGTTTGGGTAAAAAACAGGTCAACCCGTTTAATAAATGGGTCGTGCTTGGGTTGAGTAAATGTTAAACAGGTCAGCACGTGAACCCGTTTAAGTATATAAGCCTTTAAAAATAAAATGTATAACTTGTTTTTAATGTTGGATATGGGTTAAATGTATCTTGTTGTGTACTTAATATGAATGAATTACGATTATAACTCAGATATTATTGAAATTGACCCTTATAACTATGATATCATATTGTCTGTATAGTTATTTGTATGTTATTTTTATCATATTTTATATCATTATATCATTTGTGTATTTAAACTACCTAAATCAACAAACCACCAACTTTATTCATTGTTTGACATATTTACTTAAACGGGTCATAAATGGGTTACGTGTGTTATGCAGGTGTGGGTTAGGGTTGAGCTTCTTGACACGATTAATAAATGGGTCGTGTTTGGGTAGATGTTATTTCAACCCGCCAACCTGCGAACCCGAATAGATCAACACGAACACGACTCGATTGCCACCCCACTTTATCTCGATGGTCTTTTTTTTTTATTTTTTCTTTTTTTTTATTATTTTTTAAATAAAAAAAGTAGAAAGAGAAACCACGGGTAAATGAGGTAAACGGTGTCAAATGTCGCCCATACGTATGTCAAATGTAAACAGCCTCCCAATTTTTTTAATTTAATACCTTATTATTATTAAACTAATAATAACAGTTTTTGCAATTATAATCAACTACTTTACTATTTATTAAAGAGCTATACGGTGTATATAATAAGTGTTTAAGGTCAACCCAATCCAACCCGGCACACACCAAAAGTTACCCAACTTGTTAACAAACCCGCCCAGCACACTCACTTTGCACCTCTAGGTAGCTCCACCAAATATCCTTAACCAAATAAAAATATGTGTAGACGTATCATAAACAATCTCATCATCAAACATAAACTTGCCTGCGTAAACGCCGAGGATCCTGTCTAAATGACGGAGGTAAAGCAATTATTGGAGCAGGGCCACCCAACTGGGGACCAGACCGGCCATTTCTGCCACCACCTTCAAATGGGGAAGGCCCACCCTGATCTCGTAGCATCCGCATTGCAACTTCAGGAGGAGCAGGGACAAAGGGACCCAAAGGACTGCAAATAATGACAGCATACATTGTGTTACAAGACAACCAACAAAAGTGAACTGGAATAAATAGCTCATACACATATCTGAAGACCAAGATGTAAATTGGGCTCACCCAGCACCAGGAACCGGCATCAACACTGGAGGAGGTATTTCTGAAGAGAACTGTCCAGCATGTAGACCCTGTCCACCAAAATTATCAAACATTGGGTCATCAGGGTTTCCTGCACCGCCATCTTTCAAATCCATTGAATCTTCGTTCTCATCTCTATCGAATCTTTCACCGCCATTTGCTCTGTTGTCATTTTCTCTACGGTAACCACGTTCATCTCTCATGCGGTTATCACCACCAGGCCTACGCCTCTGAGGCCTATCCTTCTGAAAACCGACCCAATTATCACTCACTTATGTAACTAAACAAATCAAAGTAAGCATTATACTTGTATATTTAACACTCACATTAGTGTACCAGTTAATAAAAGGTGAAGCCTAAAGGAGTGTTTGATTAGTCAAAATCATCAAACCAGTTTCATAAATGGCTGATTATGCTTATTTATGGGACAAATAGATGAAATGACCAAAAATGACCATTTTTTTGAAAAGAAGAAACTCTTTGTGAAATGAAAATGAACGTCTATCAAAATAGGTTAAAGCAAGTGTGTATATCTGTTTTGTTTTAACCTTGTATATTCAGTTATGTTGCAGCTGCTATGCAACTGATTATTTAACGCTTAGATATCAGTCTATCAAAAGCAGAATAGTTTATCCAACCAATTAAAAACCGATTATTACTATTTAAGTTGTGATAAGCAGATAACCAATTGTAAAAACAAATCCTAACACCCCCCTTAAAAATCATAACAAAAAATGATATAATCATACCGGAAAAGAAGGTTGCATTACAGGTTTCCCACCAGGCGCGTCTTCATCACTACACATAACAAAATATCTTCATTAACAAAATCTCCAGATGGGAAAAAAAAAGGCCTTTAAAAGTTGCACTTACTTCATATAATTTTGGAAATACAGATCTTCACGCAGTTTAGCAGTTAGCTCCATCACAAGTTCAGGGTGTTTCAGCTTCAAATGTTTTTGAACAAACTCAGAAGCATGGAACAGTTTTGTGCAACCCTTTGCTCCACAACCATATTTCCAGCCATACTTCTCATCCCGTATTTTACGAACATAAGGATCCAACGACTCAGATGCAGTAGCATCAATCTTTTCCTTTGCAGTCATTATTTCCAATGGATCTTGGCCGTTTAATCGTTCCTGCCATCTTGAATCGAATTTCTTTTCCCACTCGGATGAATCATCTGAGGATTTTCCATCCACCCTCACATGCCGATAACCCTTAGCTTCACTTCTTTCAACCAATCCATAATAATCAAGGCCATGAATCCGCCAGAGATACGTAATAAGTGTATCAAGTAACTCAACACCCTCCAGACCTTTGACTGAAGTCAAACCACGTATAATCACAACAGGGTTGCTTGAACCACCATGGGATTTATCCCTATTTGTTCTCTCATTATCAGCCCGCGATAATATATTATCCTCTACTCCTTTTTCTTGGTCAAGTTTCTTTACAAGTGCCTGTGCTTGTTCTATGTCAATTTGGATTCTCCTAGATTCAGAACAGACTGGGTGAGCCTTTGGAGCTGCTGGGAATGGATCGGAATCTTTTGTTGGGCCTCGGCCGTGATATCTTCTTTTGCCACCTGCATCTACTTCATCTTCAGAATTGGGATTACTTGCGTGCTCTAATTTGTTTGACAATGAAGCAGTGACACCTGGACCTCTGTTTCACGTAAAGATATGTTAAAGGTGTAATACTCGGGGAACATTAAAAATACTTGGAAACAGTGGAAGCATATCTTACAAATCTAAAGATCCACTCTGCAAATCTAGTAAAAATTCCTTAGCCAACTTCCGGGCGAGATCATTTCTCCTGATGAGAATATCGAGAAAGATTAGTATCTCACAAGCAACAAGGACCAGATCATTAAAAGAAAAATAAATAAAAAATAAATAAAAATAATAAGGGGTAAAGATAATTTATACAACACACACCTTTCAATAACAGCAAGCAAATTTGTGGGATGATATTTATCTTTCAACCTACATCATAAAAAAAAATTATTAGAGAAGACTCGGTACCAACAAAAAAAAAAAAAAAATGTATGTGTGTTAAAAAGTACCAATCTTCGCCTTTATGGGCATCAAAATAAGCTCGTTTCTGAGTTGATATATATTCTGACTTGTATTCTTGATATCTGTGGAAAGTTCAACTTATTGAGTTAATAACTTACAGCCCAAGAAGGTGCAATATCTAAATCCCACATCCATATACCTGCGTTCAGCTTCAGATGGCAGAACATCATCCTCAAGCTCCTGAATGAACTGCTTATAAGACATCAAGCCTTCCCTAAAAACAAATTAGTAGGTTACATTCACATCTCAAGCGTAATACATTGGCGTAATCCAGATAGATATTTAAATAACTATTGCAGTTATATAAATCGATATCACTAGAAATGTGAAATGTCATATATCATCATGTTGACGCAATTAACATGCCCTTGGTAAACATGATACATTCAAAATTGGACTTGTTTATTTTTCAGCATTAACATAATAAATGAAGGGAAACCGGAAGCGTAAGGAAAGCTATTAGTTTTACAAACTTGGAAGAACATTGAGGTTCCAGTTTAGACAACTCCAGTGCTAGAAGTAGAAACATTATACAGTGTAGTTACAAAATAGTTCGAGGATGCTCACTTATGCGTGACTGTAGCATCATTGTAACCTCCACGAGCTAAATCCCAGTCTGTAGAAGATCAATTATATATACAAGTGAGTAAAACTCCAAAAAGAATTTGAAAACACAGCCAATGTTACTAGCATTTTGCATTTAATACCCTTATAACTGGACGAGGTACTATATTCCTTCAAACTAGTTTATAGAACATTTCGGGAAAACATACAGCTAACAATTTCAACTGCAACAAAAATAATAATAATGAAAAAAATTGCAAAATTGATGCTTACCAGGTGGACCACCTTGGTACCCACCAGCTGAGCGACCACCACGACCACCAAATCGGCCACCAAACCGACCACGTGGCCTATCTTCAGGATAACCACCCCTGCCACCATGATAATGATAGTTATCAGGGTCATCATTCCCAAACCTGTGAAAAATAATTAGTAAAAGATTAGTCCCAGGTGCTAATAGTGACACTAAATGTTAAAATAGTAAGCCTGCACCAAGCAAGCAGAATACTAACCCTAATGAGTTCAACCTTAGAATTATTTTCAAAAAATCCAAGGACAAGAGCAGATGTTTGCAACAGAATTAGAGGGAATGGTAAGGGTGGACAACAATAACTTAGCTTAACAGATACTATGATGATGTAAAATTTGCCATTGTGCTTTTACGCTAATATTGTGATGAGCTGTAAAATATGATGAGCTATATTGTACGTGAGTAGTAAAGATGTTTACTTTTTTTTTCAAAATGATTGCTCATGACCTCATGTGCGCAACCAATATGATTTATCATATTTCTTCCACTGTCTGGTACTGAAGATGAGATGACAAATTAACAAGGTTGATTACATTTCTACTAAATGCTATGCTTGCAACTGAAAGTTATATCTTAGTAACATTCGAAAACTGTCAATTATGATTTCTGAAAAAGAATTCATGTTTCGGATATGAATCAAAACTAAGTCCTTTTTAAAAAACCAAGTTATAACATAATACACCATCACTATGATTGTATCATTTTTATGACAATGTTTTAAAACTATAAGATAAATTTTGCATACAAATTGCCAAATTAGAGAACATAAGGATTTCGATAATCTTAAAAATATAAGGTTTATGTCTGCAATTAATTTTTCATATAACAGCATAAAACAGTCAATATTTTAAGCTTGTACACAAATAGAGTGCCCCTTTTTCTTCAGCAGATATATGCACAAGATTTCTCTAGATTTTTTAGAAGGCCTCAGTTGAAGAGGGCAGCAATGATTTTAAAGGCTTGAAAAAACATATTATAACAAGTTTAACATAAAGTTGGGTTAAACATGAGAGAAGCTAACTTATAGAAGGGGGACAGAAAGTAAAGCTGCAAAGCTAAATCCTATAAACATGAAGCTCACAGCAAGAGAAAGATTGTAACAACTAGTATCATTCAACTATCACATCTATCTGGATACAAGCAGCGTAAGCTATAAACATATAAACAAAGCAGTGACTACTAATAAAGATGGTACACCTATGCTTCTTGAGATATGGTTCCAAAAAAAGGTATACTTTTGATACTCTCGTTGCCTCCTAACCTTGAAAACCTGACTTTATCCCTAATAATTGCATGTAGTTAATACATACATAGAGTGAACAATATTATACATCCTTTAAAACAGAGTTGAGAAAAAAGAGGGGAGCTGAAAAGTTAAAATATAATAGAGTTTGTACTCGCGACTCGACTCGTGACTCGACTCGTGATAGTCATAATATAAAAAGAAGACATTATTAATTTAAAATATATCTTATAGATCCTCGTTTTTCAAAGTAGATTATATGGTTTATAGAATTTAAAAATCCCATGTAAAGTTATAAGATTTAAGTAAATTGAACATAACAAACTAATACGAAAATATTGTATTTGTTATGTATAAAAAAGTTGGAATTTGGGGTTAGACGTGGGTATGTGCGTGAGTGATATTGCTGTAAAAATCTAACTCGGAAATCCTCCAAGAACCATCCAAACATTTCTTATATACCACAGCCTCTCATGGTCTCTATTGTTTCTTTAGGATAGCAGTCAATGTGGATCCATAATATATGTTTTTGTACTCAAGAGTAACAGAGTAGGGGTGCGAGTCGACACTCAATAATAAATGTAATTGCTTAATTAAAAAGGAATTTAGTCATTTATTATTCTATCTTCGTTCATTTTTTTAGAAATAATACCAAAAGTTCTAATTTTGTGAGTCATAAAAGCCATGAGTTAACTCGACTCATAAGAGTTGGTAAATGACTCGTAAAAGTCAAATAAGAATTGAGGTCTGAGTCACCTCCTTTTAGTGGTAAACTGACTCGACTCGTAAGAGTTTGATAACTTAATAGTGAACAAGAAAACGTTCATCACAATATATTAGTAAATATGTAGATCTGGATTTTGTTGTTGTTCTTAGTTTTGTTACTCACTTTTTGGCTTGACAACATGTTGGAATGGCTTCTGTTCTTGTTCTTCTTTTGGTATGGAAATCTTTTATAAAAAGGTGACTCTTGAAAAGAATGCATATGAATTATTAAGGGTAATTCTGTCATTTATCATTATTAGGGTATTTCAAGTTCTATAAATCTTTGACAATCAAACACGCGACAGTAGTTTAAATTTCAGGATTTATATTCCTTCAAAATTTAAAATTTCTCATAATTTGAAATTCCATGAATTAAAAGTCCACGAACCAAACACCCCCTTAGAGAATTTTAAAGATAACCAATTTGAACATGTTTCCTAGAACACGTTAGCTTATATTTGGTTGTTGAGTCAAATGTAATCTAGTGGCTAGTCGTTTGTTTCTTATTTTAAGAGTAGAAGTGTCTTGTTATGTTACCTTTACTGCCTATGTAACGGGCTGAGATGTGGGACTACACTCACATCCTCTGTACTTAAACGCTTTTTTGGAGTAATACATTTGCCGGGAAAACCCTTTATCCAAAAAAAACATGTTTCCTTGAATTTTTGTGTGGAAAACATGGGTGTTCTGTTTAAGCTAAACACACCCTTAGATTTCAATTTTTCATAGTTTAGCAAACTATTGAACCTTGTTATCAGTTAGTGTGTATATTCAACATTTTGGTCTTTAAGCATACTCAATTAGACTAACAACTCAACATTTAACCACTCAAGGGTGGCCTAGTGGCAAAGGGGCTTGTGACTATGACTCTAAAATGTGTGAGGTCTCAAGTTCAATTCCTGCTAGGTGCAAACAACCTTGAAGTGGTCAAGCCAACCTCCTCAAAAGGAAAGACTTTACCTGGTTTGAGCCTATGTGGCGGTGGGTTCAAACCCTGTGGATTAGTCGGCCAAAAGGTCGGAAACCACGGTTACCAAAAAAAAAAAAACTCAACATTGGAACCTTTAGTTTTGAGCTTCACAATCCTAATTACCTAAACCTAATTAGCTTAGACCCTCACCACCCATCTAACCACATTAAACATCATAAAATGTAAATTGATAATATGCAACAAGTAAAACCTAATAGGTAGGGTTTAATAACACGCCCAAAGCCTACAAAGGGTGTGTTTGTTAAAAGTAGCAGTGAGCGGTAGTTGTGAGCTATGAGCAGCTCACCGCTTCTTAAAGAAGCATTGGAAAATGAGCCTTCCCAAAAATTAGCCAAAGTCCACCGCTCTTTTGCCAAACGACTACTAAAATTCAAAATGCTCACTGCTCACAGCCCTAAAAAGCTCCACACTGCTCCGCGCCAAACATATAAGGGGCTCAAACATATGATAATCTATCAATGTAGGACACAATGTTTGATACTAGGTTCTAAAGACAAGAAACATTTTACAAATTGTAAAGAAACGAGTGAAGAAAAAGAGGAACCAACCTTCTATCATTATGTCCAAAACCACCACCACCGCGACGCCCTTCGTAACCACCGTCATCTCTGCGATACCTTTTAAACGGAGGAGGAGATCTCCTATGATGATAAGGAGGAGGACTATAACCACCACCACCACCACGATGTCGGTCACGATAAGGGGGAGAGCTAGGACTAGCAGCACGCTTCCTATAATTCCTATTATTATTCTCATTATAATCATTACGACGAGTGTTGTTGTTATAAGGGCGGTGGTCATAGTCACGGTCACGGTCATCGTTACGTCTCTCTCTTGAATCACGGTCACGTCGTCGTTCCAGTGGCTGTCGTGGCGGTGGTGATTGGTTTTCGTTTTCGTTTTCGGGTTCGGGTAACTTGTTGGCATTGTCTTCGTCTTCGTTGTTGGTGTTGTTGTCGTTGGGTTCTGGAGTATTTTCGTGGTCAACGGTGTCGATGGGGATGTTCATGGCTTCAGCTTCGGTTTCGATTTCAGTTTCAGCCATTTTTTGGGAAGAAATGAAATGAAATGAAACCCTAGAAGAAGATGGGGGATAAACTAAAGTCGAAACTGGATCAGAAGAGTTTAGACAAGATATGTTTGGAAGTACCAAATGGTCCTTTAACACTACTTACTTTCTTTTTTAAGTACACTCACCTGTTTTTTTTTCTTTTTTAGGTTTACAATGCTTTCATTTATAGTTTTCAAAAAAATAATAATAAATAAATAAAAATTAACTGTTGGTTCAACCATTTAATTTTATTCTTTTAACTTTCTTTTTACAGTTTATTAGTGTACGAGGCAAGCAGAATTCGTGCTACGCACAGGCTGATAATCTAATTGTTAATCGTGTATTTTTTCTACATATTGGCGAATGTATACTTAAGTATTGTTTAGTATGTTGTATGAAATATTTTAACTTTCTTGTATAAAAATTTAAAAATGTTTGATGTTATTTTGGTTTTGTAGTGTTGTATTTTATAAATGAGTTTTTGATTATTAAGTTGTTATGACTTTGTTTCTTTTGCATATTACTTATTTGCATCATAAAAAAATGATTTTGTTTCTTTTTGTCTATTACTTAGTCATACAATACTTGTCCATTATATGGTTTTTGCAGGGTAATATGAAGCCCACGGGGTTATCTAATTGGTCATAGTTTAATGCGCGTTAAATATTTTTTTTATTAAGTTTGTAAGTTAAAGTTTGTATAATAATGTATATATAATAGTGTCACATAAACTGTATAAAAATCGTTACAAACCTTTTTAGCTTCATCTCATTTTATTGTATAACTAATTTCATTGAAAATTAACATTAAAGTCTAACTATTAATCAATTTTATCAATAAACTCAATTCTAAATAGCTAACCAAATGAATATTAATTAACACACTATTAATAATTCCTAAAACCTTTGGACTGCACTATTATGTCTTAAACTTAATTTTTTTAATTTACAAATGGATTCGTGCAAAATTATATACTTTTTCTTTTATATTCATTATTCAAGTTGCATGCTTACATAAACTAATCACGCTAAAAAGTATCATTTAACCATTTAAATGTTGCTTTACATACATGCTCGTGCATATTTTCTTGAATCAATTCGCACATGTGAGCTACATCAATAGAGAACACACATAGATTACTTGTATATGAAAATACATTAACATAATACATATATCTATATATATTACATTAGGTTAAATCATCAATTATTCTTGCAACCTTTTCAACTCCATCTCAATCCATAACCGACTTTTAATTCTATACTAATTATTAAATATCATGTGATCAATTATGGCAAGCATTGCACTTCCATCTCGATGTTGTATATACTTCACATTAAATGCACCGGTTTTGTTATTCGATAAAAGTTTGAACTTTTGCTTATGTTTAAAACTCAAATTATGTATTTTTTCCTTTCTATTCATTACTCAATGTGATATTTTTAGTATGTCGTATTTTGCTATTATGACAAACTCATTTAATGGGCGTAAATATTGGTTTCCACTAATGATTCTACATATAGAAAAAGAAAACATTTTGCGATGCGCGGACCTTCTTCTTTTCAATAATAATTCAATTGCACACGATAAATTCATTATAATATTTCTCAAAGAGCATTCGAAAGCAACTACTTACATAAACTAATCATTCTAAAAAGTATCATTTAACCATTTAAATGTTGCTTTACATACATGCTCGTCCACATTTTCTTGAATCAATTCGCACATGTGAGCTACATCAATTGAAAACGCAAATAATTTACTTGTATATGAAAATGCATTAACATAATATATATATATATATATATATATATATATATATATATATATATATATATATATATATATATATATATATATATATATATATATATATATATGTTTATCTATAACAATCACCTAAATATGTAAGAAATAAAGAAAATAGTTGGTATCCGAGTCTTTGGTTCCATTTATTTGAGCATGCATTATCTTGTGTGATTTTCATTGTACCTGCGTATGATAACTAAATTAAGAAAAAAAAAAGACCGAGTTAATTACGAATATCTAAAAGATGTGTGAATCATCTCCAAAATGTTGCAAAAGAGAATTTGCATACCGCTACCAACAATTAAAGATCTAAAAGATGTGTGAATCGTCTTCAAATGTATATATTAAATGTGATTTTGGCCGGTTTATATAGGAATGAATTAGGTTAAATCATTAATTATTCTTGCAACCTTTCGCAACTCTTGCACTTCATCTAACCTACTTTTAATTCTATACTAAACACCATGTGATTAATTCGGGCAACCCTTGCACTTCATCTCCTTTCATGATTGTATAGTTATTATGAGGCTGCATTGAATTCCGATCATTAGCTAGTTTGTACCCTATGCAATCATGACGTCTCCACATTAAGGTGTTGGCAACCGTGGCGTCTTCTCGGAGTCATGGGAGGGAGGACGCCGGTGAACACCGCCGCCAACCCCCAGGACGCTAGAATCGTGGAATTCGGAAGCAAGAATAAGACGCAGAATCATGGGTGAAACAATTCAAAATTCGACCGTTAGGTATTTAAATTTTTTGCCCGTTTGGGGTTTTTTTTTTTTTTTAAACACAAAACCACTATATATATATATATATATATATATATATATATATATATATATATATATATATATATATATATATATATATATATATATATATATATATATATATATATATATACTCACAACTAATACTGATGCAACAAGTTGTAGTCTTCCAGCATAAGAGAGCATCTTGTTTTTCCAGTTGTTTACTTTCATTTTTACTTTGTCAATCAGCCCTTTGCAATCAAGATATCCAATTTGTTTAGTAATTAATGGAACTCCAAGGTATGACACAGGCAAACTTCCAACTTTGAAGGGTAGAATTTCAAGAATACTCTGTTTAACATGCTCTTTCACATTACCAAAAAAAACAGTGCTCTTACCAATGTTTGGATTGAGACCAGATATAGCACTGAACACATTCATAGCTTTCTTGACCACCATCACAGATTTTAAATCTCCTTGGCAAAGAACAAGGAGATCATCAGCAAAACATAGGTGTGAGATTTCCATTTGCTTGCATCCCCAATGATATCTGAATTTGTTATCATCCTTAATCTGCTTATGCATTATTAATGTAAAAACCTCCATGACCAATGTGAAGATATAAGGAGACATTGGGTCCCCTTGCCTCATCCCTCTTCCTCCTTTGAAGTAACCATGTCTGTTGCCATTAATGCATAATGTAAAACCAGCAGATCTCATACATGTCATAATCCATTTAATCATCATTGTGGAAATTCAAAATAACCAAGAGTCTTTTCAAGAAAATCCCAATTCACAGAATCATAAGCTTTCTGGATATCAATTTTAAGTGCCACCCTTTGTGCTCCATTCTTCCATTATACCCCCTTAGAAGCTCTTGAGTCAATAATATGTTGTCAGTAATCTGCCTACCAGGAATGCAAGCGCTCTGCACAGGACTTACAACTTTACATAATGCTTCTTTGATCCTTGTAGTGATTATTTTACTAATGATTTTGTAGATTATGTTGCAACAAGCTATAGGTCTAAAGCCTGATACTTTATTAGGAGTGTTAGTTTTAGGCACCAGTGTAACTAATGTTGCATTAATCTCCCCCAACATCCTGCCTTTCATAAAGAACTCTTTAACAACATCAGTAACATCATTCCCAACTTTGCTCCAAGCTTTCTTAAAGAATCTTGCAGTGTAGCCATCAGGACCTGGTGCTTTGTTGTCAAAGATATCATGCAGAGCATCTTTTATTTCATTATCACTCACAGGCATTATCATTTTCTCAACATCTTCAGGAGAAACTTTAATAGCATTTTGAAAGATACTTTGGTCAAGAGGTTCCACGTCAACTGCTTTGCCCAAGAAATTTTGAAAGCGTTTAACAAATTGTGCTGGCACTTGGTCACCTTTAAACCTCTCACCTTCTTCATTACAAACAGCTTCAATTCTACTCTTGTGTCTCTTCTCTTTAAGAACAGAATGAAAAAATTTGGTGTTTTTATCTCCATCACTGAGCCACTCAATTTTAGCTTGTTGAAGCAAAAATTTTTCTTCATCAATCACAGCATTGTTATACTCTCTAAGGGTTTCAGCTTCCTCCTTTTTCAATTCAGTATTATGAGGCTGCTTATCAACTTGAGACTGAATAACCTTGAGCTTTCTCTCCATTTAACAACATTTTCAAAAACATTCCCAATCTTTCAGTTAAAACCATTCATATGATATTTTAGAGCTTTTAGTTTTTTAACCAGAGTAAACATGCTACACCCCTTTACTTTTATATCCCATTCTTTTTCAACAATATTCATCAATTCTTCTTTATAAGCAAGGTAATTAGAAAATCTAAATGCTTTTTTCTTTTTGTATAACATCATAGGCATCATCAAAATGGTAGGACTATGATCAGAAGTTAAGTGAGGAAGAAATAAAGCATATGAGTTAGTGAACTTACTCATAAAGCTCTCATTTCCCATTATTCTGTCAATCTTCTTCAGGATTCCACTACTTGGATTGAGTCTACTTTGAGTCCAAGTAAAATGCACCCCGGTACAATTAATGTCCCCCACTTCAATATTCTCAATGCATTCCTGGAAATCAACCATATCACTTGTTTTACATACTCCACCTTCAGAATGATCCTCTTATTAAGGCTAACATTCCAGTCACCCATTAAGATCCATGGATTATTATTCACTATTTCCTTATACACAGCTAAAGTTTTCCACAATTCTCTTCTATGCTTCCCTAGATTGTCTGCATAAATGAAACAACAGAAAAATCTTCTTGCACTAGCAATTGTTTCAACAACACAGAGCATAGCTTGTCGACTAGAATGAACCATCTGAATATCCACATCTTCATTATTCCATCCCACTATGATTCTACAACCTCTCAGGCTTTCTTTCATGTTTGAGATCCAACTCCATCTTCCATACACAAAATCACATATCTTGTTGATTTGCTTTTGCTTAATATGAGTTTCTAAAACTGCACAAATGCTAAGCTTTTCTTCATTGATTAACTTCTTGACCTCTTTTTGTGTGATACCATTACACATTCCTCTAACATTCCATACTGCCACTATTAACTCTGCATTATTAGCATTCATTGAGAACTATTCAATACAGTACTCCCCTTATCCAACATTCCACTAGCCACTACTTCCACTTCATTAGCTACCATACACTTAGCAGTTCCATTAATAACCTCATACACATCCTCTACCTTATTAGATTCATTATTACTTCTTAATTCCCATTCCTCTTTAAAATATGATGAGTGTCTAAATACTCATCATTTTATACTAATTTGAGCTGCCAAAACATAAAAAAAAACACTCAAATATGCATCATAATACTGAAAATATCTTAGAAGTGTGTTTTATATGTTTCAAATGCAAAATAATCAAAAACAGATGAAAAACGTACAAAGTTTGCATAATTGGCAGTTTCAGTCCCTCAAGTTTTATAAATTGGCAAAACTAGTCCCTGAAGGTTTAAAATGAATAAAAAGTCAACTTTAGGCCATGGGAAATCAAATTTATTCACAAATAGTCCTGGATAAAAGTTTACACATATTGGCAACTTTTACCCCTCAAGTATCAAAATTGGCAAAAATAGTCCCTGGGTATTCAAAAAGTGAAATTTAACAGATATTACCCTTGTACTATTCATAACTTTTAATTTGGAACATTTTGATAACTTTTGGAAAAATTACAATTTCACCCCCTAAACTTTAGAAAATTACATAAATGGTCCCCGGGGTGTTTAAAATTGTAATAAATGCAAAATTACATTTAAGGTCCTTTGGTTTATCATACTTGGCAAATATGGTCCTAATGAATACTTTGGGAAAATTCCAAATCAGGCCCCTCAACTTTTGGATATTTGCAATTTTAGTCCTTGTGTTTACTAAACCATAAAAACCAAACCGGACCCTATTATCCCACACAATAAATAAACCCACCCAATAAATAAACCCAATCCAAATCACCAAGCCCTTTACCCTTTCCCAGGCCCAACTCCCTACCAGCCCACTCCTTTTTAAATAAACCGGGCAAACCATGGTTACTGTTCATCTCCCTCACCCCCAGCCTCTTACCCAAAACCATGGTGGTATTCACCACCTGTCCTCCACCTTTCCAGCTGTATAACCACTATCTCCACCATCTCCTTCCACCTCCTGAGTAGCCCACACCCCATTAATGCATTCCCACTCATTTTCACCACAAAACCACACCACTTCCCCTGTTTTGCACAAAACCACCCCAACTTGCTACAAGCCCTTTCCCACCTTGTCCCCTATACCTTCACAAGCAACCAAAGAGCTTTAATTAGCTTAAAACAGCTCATAGCCACATGGAGGAATTTTGGCGCCAAAAGCAGTTTAAACGGCTAGGATGAGTTGCAGAGTACCAATGGCCAAGATTTGTGATGGGATTGACTTAGAAACTCAAGTGGGACTCAAAAGATTATAAAAGAAAGAAGATGGAGCAAGGAATCAACACTTTGGGCTAGCCTTAGTCGTAGCTTAATTAAACTTTATTGCTTTCTTAGATTAAATGTATTTCAATACTTTAAATCTTGTATTAGTTCTCAAAAGGGCAAATGATATTAAAAGGTAATATACTTGCCACAAATTCATCGAATGGGTAGTAAACTATTTTTTTTCATTTTGAGGGTAATTTTCTTTCAAATTCATCATCTTTAGGGTATTTTGCAAAATTTTTGGACAATTTTGCCCTTCGGGAAAAAAAATTTGTATTAGCTATGAGGGGCAAAATTGTCCAAATTTTTTACAAAATACCCTAAAGATGATGATTTTGAAAGAAAATTACCCTCAAAATAAAAAAAAAAATAGTTCACTACCCATTCGATGAAATTGTGGCAAGTATATTACCTTTTTTTATTATTTGCTCTTCTCAAAATAGTGTAATGAAACTCATTTACAGCTTTAATTGCAAGTTACCTTTAAAATTCATGTCTTTCATATTCGAATCCTTTAATTTCAAGTCATTTAAATTCTTGTTGATCTTAGTTGTTTATTGGACTTGTAAAGCTCACATAAGCTCCTGACACAAGCTTGTTAAGCTTTAGAAACCTTTAAAACAGCTTTAGTCTTTACAATCAAAAAGCACAAAAAGAAATTAAGAAAATCAATGAAAAATAAAAAGTTAGTAGAAATCATAAATCAAGCATGGAGCAGAGTGAATTATGGATTGCTCTTGGTTGTTGAGCTTATTGGGAAGCTATAAGGTGTGCCATTGGCTCTTGATTCTCATTTCTCAGCTTGACACACTTGTAAGCCTTTTTACTCAATTTTGCATTTTATTATTCTAATATTTATTCTGCTTTGATTCTCATATTTTCATGTTTATTTGATGTTTGATATTAATATTCTAGCATAATCTTAGATTGTTATGTTTTGAATTTGATTGATGCTTGAAAATCCATTTTTGACTATCATAAGCTCAATTTTTGGTAATCCTAGGTATAGACTTGTGTGACTACTTGTGTATGCTGAAAAAGTTCTAATTTAACAAATGAAAACCTCTGGATTTGATGAAATTGGTTTATGCAGTGATATGCTTTGAAATCTCAAAATTAAGTTCAATATAGGGGTGTTTGGGATTAGTGTATAACTGTGGTATACTAGGTGTTTTGTTTGTGGTTCTTGACTGCTTTATTGTATACTGAGTTCCTTAAGGTCAGACAAACCTTCAAGTCTATTGTGTATTTATAAAAAAATCAAAATTGTTTACAATCCCATCTTAGTTGTTCACTGTTATGCTACTTGGTTCCATACTCATCATACTAGTATAAAACTTGTTTATATAGCTTATTTTCTTGTTCTCATAACTTATTATTAGTATTTCAGTCCATAGTTTAGATTATAATCTCAATTTAGTCAAACTTTTATGTTCTTGTGAAAAAATCAAATTGTAGTTTTTCAGGTTTTTGAATAATTAGATAATTTTATTGTAGCTTGGTTATTTAGTTTTAGGATTTGTATTTTTAACATGTTTTAGTTTTGTTGCTAATCTTGTTTGGTATATTTTTGTTAATTTTTATTAACCATGTTTAAGCGCTTATTTCTTAGCTTTTTCTAGGCTAATTTTGCCCTGTATCACAGCCACAAGACCAATTTCACAAGCTTGCAGCTTGTTGAATATTGGACTTGTGACTGTGATTGTTGTTGTTATTTGAAGCCTTTATGGCCTTTTTGTTATAGGAATACTTATTTTCCCATTTATAGCTTATTTAGATAGCTTTTACTACCCACCTTTTTGTTCCACCAAACTCTCTTCACTGAAGCAAACAGTGAAGGTGAGTTGTTTTCATAAGCTTGCCACAAGCTCTTCACTGAGACTTGAGAGTGTGAGCTTGGCTTTTCATAAAGCCAAGCAAGTCAGCTCAATGTCTCAGTGCTTGATGAGCTTGTTAGAGTTTATTTGATAAGTTAGATTAGAGCTTGTTGTTTGCCCACTCACAAAAATTTCCTGAGTAATCAGGAAATTTACACCATTTCCACAAGCTTCTATTAAGCTCATTAGTAGTCTAGAGCTTATGTGGTTTAGCTTCATGTGAAGTTTATCTACCCCACTCTTAGACCCAGTGCTTAATTTACCCCTTGCAGCTCATTTAATAGGGCTACAAGTAGCTATAGCTTATCACAATTTGAAAAGGGTATGCTGATCACTCAGTATATTTATCCTTACTCACCTTACTTCATAAGCTCTCAAAAAGCTACCTAGTGGGACCCAGCTGGTGAAATTTAGTTCCAAGCGGAGCTTATCTACTAGCTTATAAGATCCAACTCTAAAATCCCATCTTGCAGCTTATTCAATAGGGCTGCAAGCCTGCAAGTGGCTTTTTGTTTGTCCCACACTTGTATTACACTGAGTAATTCAGTGTAATCAAGGACTTTTCATAAGGTCCTCAAAAGCTATCCTGTGGACCCCACAGGATGAGCTTGGGCTTTTTGGAAAGCCAACCACCTCAGCTTGCTACTCAAACTCTTACTTTGGTCTTGTGAGCTTATTTAATAGGCTTATCTTGACCTTAAAGTTGACTGCAGGGGTGTTTGGGACTGCAGTGTATTGGGATTAGCTTATTGGCTTATTTGAGCTTATTGGCCTATCCAGTACAATTGCTTGTTCATAATTGCTTATAAAACTTGTACATATTATATTTTCATTTTAGTTTCTAGTGTGGAGCTTATACCAAGCTCATTTGAGCTTTCACTCAATCCAAGTTAAGCCAATAAGCTTAACTGACTAAACCTTAAGCTCACACTTTGTGACTTATTCCAGTGCATTTTCTTGTTTATACATGTCACATGGGCTAATTTACATATTCCTTATACCTTTCTTTTCCTGTGTAAAGCCTTTTCAAGCTTGTTTATAGCTTATGACTCAACTGTGAGCCTTCAAGCTTATCTGATGTGGTCATAAGCTTCTAAACAGCTTATTCCTTGGTGTAAAGTTCTAATTTCCTTGAATATGTATAATATCTGTATATATACTAGTTCCATAAAAAGAAAAAGCTAAATAGAAGCTTTAACACTAAGTGATAGCTTCTATTTAGAAGCTTTATGGCTTATAAGCCATCTGTGTTGGAAATAAGCTGTTACACAGCTTATTTCTAAGTTTTGAAAAAGTTGTTTTTATTAAAGTTGCTTATAATTAGCTGTGTTTAAGTTTTGTAAAATAAAAAATGAAAAAATAAAATAAATGAAAAAAATGGGTGTGTGTGGATTCGAACCTGGGACCTCTAGGAAGCATACATGCATAAGTACACACACCCCTTCCACTTGCTCTGGGGCACCAGTTCCGTAAGTCTATGCAACAATAATATACTTAAGGTAGTTTTGGTATAATAAGCTTATATGGACTATTTAGCTTATTCCAGCTTATTGGAATAAGCTGATGGCCCAACTTATTTTTCCTAGCTTCCTCATCAGTAAATATACTTTAAGTAATTTTTTCACAATTTTTACTGTTAATTAGATAGTTTTTAGATTTAATTTTAATTTAATTAGTTTAAATGAAAAAGCCTAAAATAAATTAGTTCTAGTATTTAAAGTTTATCCTAGATAATTTTTCAAACTCTTATAAGTTATTTAGCATATGTAAAAATTACTTTTGCAATTTTCACTTTTAGTTTTCTAATTTTTAGATTTAAAATTAGTATATTTAGTTTTTAATTAATAATTAAGTTTTAAATAGCATAATTAGTTTTTATAAAGTAACACCTAGTTTTTATATTTTTCCTAGCCTTTATATAACATAATATAATTTTAGAAAATTTTCCATAATTTTTACTATTCATCTTATAGTTTTTACAATTTAATTAGTTATTAATTAATAATTAGAATAATAATTAGTAAAATAAATTAAAAATACATAAAACTAACTTTTTATAATTTTTTAGGATTCCTGTGATGGTTAATAAGATTTATAAAAATCTCCTTAATTATCTAAGTCTTTTTAGTATGTGTAATATTTTAAATCAGTTTAATTAGTTAATTAATAAATAAATAGTTTTTAATTAATATTAATTACATAAATACTTGTAAAAATCATTTTAATTCATAATTAATTTTCTTATATTATTAGGATCACAAAAATAAAATTTCACATTTGTGGGGTTTGTATTGATCAATTTTCAGTTTTATTTTGGTACGTAGACGTTTAATTTAATTTAAACGTATAATTTTATTACTTTTCATATTTTTAGGTTTTGTTAAATAAGTTTGTAATTAATAAATAAATATTTCAAGTTTATTTAATTTGCATTTAAGCCGCTAAGGCATGCAAATCCATCTTTTGTTATAATTCCTCATTTGTTTTTATACGTTTACGTTTATTTTTATTTAAACGTACGTTTGTATATCCTTTTACATTTTAGGGTTTCTGATTGTACGTTTTTACTGAAATAGCTGTGACAAGAGCTATTTACTATTCACATTCTTAGTGTTAGTTAGTCAGATTCCTGTTTTTTATATTTAACTTCACCTAGACACACATTCGTTGTATTACAGATTTCACACCTCGTTGGGACATAACGACCTAGGAATATTCTATACTCCTCGTTCATAATTGCTTTTCTTCCCGGGCTGTCTGGCTTTTAGTACTGACTATTCACAAGTGGTTGAGAAATAAAGTTGGTTGGTTTGGGAGGAATCAAAATACAAATACATCTTAGGTGTCCACCTAGCCTCCTCCTCCAATCCAGGTTGTCTATGATTCTTCACATATTTGTCAACAATATCTTTGTCACTCAAAACTTGTTCTTCTAAAACCTCTGTGTCCCCTATATCACAAAAGACAACATACTTATTTGCACTTCTCCTCAATTCCTCCACTGTTTCTTTGCTAGTTTTCCACATTTTGCTTGGACTTTTTGTGTTATTATCAGAAGTTTTACCTTTATCAGCCATTCTATCATCTTGCTGCCCTGCTTTCTTTCGCCATACATGCTCTTTACCTCTATTATGTACAAATTCTTTTATCCTAAAGTTATAGTATAACTTTAGGACCATAGAGTACATACCGAACCATTGTATCATTTGCAAATTCCATTCATGTTATTGCCTCTTTTGTTTTCATGTTTTCAAGTACCTTAGTCGACGTCACAATCAACTCACGTTGGTGGTTTAATTAACCGAACCGTGTACCTTTTGTATTCAAATACACCATACAACAATGAAGAATCTCTTTGGTAATATATAAAACTAGTAAAGATTTTTATTAAAGTGGTCTGATTAAACGACCCTACTCGCTTTGTATCTAGCCAACGCCAAAATTCTAGTAGAAAAGTTCAATACCTGCATATCCCTACGAATAGATCGTAGCAGTAAAAGAAAAGATTTCTATAGTACATGCATGATTCAAGAACACATAGCTAGTCATACAAGCAAGAAAAACTTATATCAAGAAAAATATGAAGGGAAAAATGTATTAATTGATTCTGTTACGCTTTTGGATGAAATAGATGTGTGATTCGGATATTCTGGAATTTTTAAGTTGCTAAAAGTAGCAAGTGGTTTTTAGGTTAAGTGTTGCGGCGATGTAGAAAATTCGGTAGGAAAAAAGTTGTTGATTAGACTTTGTTTTGTTATTCTGAGATTCGGATGGATATCCTGTAATTATAAAGTGCTAAAAGTAGCAAATGGCTTTGTGTGGCGACCGGATTCCGTAAATAAAGTTTCGTATTATTCTGTGTTGATGTTGTTGACGTGTGAGTGAGTGATATTTAACTGATTTGTAAGTTGAAATAGTAAAAGTTTGGTTGATAACGCTGTGATGGTTTTTAATTGTGTAGATCGTCTATAACTATAGCTCTGATACCAATTTGTAACACCCCCAAATTTGGGATACGCAGCGGAATTAAAGCTGGGTGTTACTCGACGGTACAACAGTTATAATAATAGAAAAACAATCTACAATTGGATTGTTAAAATGATTTTATTATTCAAATATCAGAGTTTACAAAATGAGATCCTAGTAGTATTACAATTTATCCAATAATTTATTAAAGAATAATAAAATCTTAGCCTTCCTTCCGTATCCATGCCATCCTTGCTTGTTATGGACCTGAGATAAACATGCTAAAAGCGTCAACACAAAGGTTGAGTGAATTCATAGCGTTTGTAAATAAGTAATAGTTTAAACACAAGTCATATAGTTATAAAACAATGTATTGCAGCGTAGCATATTGCACTAAGTCTCATGACACGCAAACCTTAACAACGTGTGGACATTATAGTAATGAGCTATAATGTAAAGTTACCGACATTATAATAATAATGTAGGTAATAATGCCCTCGAGCAGGAGCTTGCCAACTTTCCGGTTGTACTTCAAATATAGTACATTTGGTTACCTATCCGGCTAACACAAATGGGGACGTCAATTCCAATAGATCTATTCACTATATTCGCGTTCACTCGCAAGTGATTAATGGCTCATGATATGAGGGTCTTTTAGTGGCAACACAGCTAACTTAGGCAATACCAGATCAAGATAGCATACAGAAAAATACTTGTGTTCGGTTTTGTAGCATGTATCTCCCCACAAGTTTGAAAAACAGTATAAAAGTGGGACTATGAACTCACCTGAGCAGTCTGGATGAAAAACAAAGTTAAATGAAGTTGATAAACGTCTCCGGCTTGAAACCTGAGTTATTAGATTAAGTTCTCAGTAATTGTTGCTGATTATATTAGTTTTTAAATGTTCGTTTCGTTTTAGTTTAATGGTTAAATATTTTATTGAACCAATATGTAGTTTCAAAAGTATTATTTTATTATATTTTATTATCTGTAAGATTTGGTTCCGTCCGTTCGTTAAATGGATACTTCGTTTGTTAGTTATAGTACAAAACGTATATTAAGTTTAAATAAAACTTAATAATAATAATAATAATAATAATAATAATAATAATAATAATAATAATAATAATAATAATAATAATAATAATAATAATAATAATAATAATATTAAATAATAATTAGGGTTTATATATATTTTCATTTTAAACCCTCAAGTTTCTAAAGTTGGCAACTTTTACCCTTGAACTTTGGTCAAATGACACTTTCTACCCTTAACCTCAAGTTTATTTTATTTCTAGTCCAAAATATAAAATTATTTATAGTTTTGGCAATATATACCCTTCATGCAAATATAACTTACACCCGATGTCCTTTTTCAATAAAAACGCGTTTTTAGCCACGAAAATAAATCCAACTTTCTACGACTCATTTATATAAGTTTAAAACAGGTTTATAAATACTTTTCATCAGCTTATCTACTTATAATGTTAGCTTATTTGTTCTAAATAATCAAAAGAAAAGTTTATAAAACAGATTTTTCGACCAAAAGAAAGCTTAATTATACACGTGACATGAAGAGGTTTCTACTACGTTATTGTTCCTTTTAGTAGTCTACTAGGAGGTCTTCTTATAGGTTCAAACTAGAGGTTCTAACGTATTACGGTTTGCTCACAACGAGTCATCAAAGTAGAGCGTCTAGAATAGTTTTTATGAAATAAAAACTAAGTATAAAAGGTTGGTTTTTCATGCTTGCGACTCCCTACTTGGTACTAAATAAAAACGAGGCTACTCCATCTTATTCCTATGTTTTTGATTCTTGTAAAATGTTATGGCCTGAATCGAACCCACGACTTCAAAATAAATAACAGAAACTTGCGATCCAATATATACTCGACACAGAAAAACACCAATTTTAAACGCCCCGTTCTCCCTCGTTTCTCAATGAAAATGGCTGATTCTTTTTCCTATGTTTAGACCTTCTAGTGTACTTTAACCATGTCGAAAACTAGAGTTTTACAAGCTCGTTTACTATTCGAAATTAAGCACACAAAACTGAGGTCTGCTGTTGTCTTTTCTAAAAATCAGTTCTGAATTTAAATAAAAACATCGTTCGTTATACGTTTTTATGACTCGAGGTCTAAAGAGTTTTTGAAGAAAACGTCGTTCCGGAGAACTTTCATGTTTTAAGTTTTTGACGAAACGGACCAGAAATGCCTCATTTTGCGTGATTCACGTTGCTGTAACAGAAACTTTGTTGACAGCTTTTCGGCAAGTTTTTGGTAATTTCATTTGGCCGTATCTTTTGACTCGTGTACTCGTTTTGGGTGATTCAAAAGCCTAGATTCTCGTTTTTATTTCTCCTAACTGATTGTTAAGTTTATATATGCTCACAAAATTATCTATCATCAATATTAGGATCCTAGTTTAATATATATGTCGAAAATATTTTATTTAAGGGTTTTGCTTGGTCTAATGACTCGCGAGAATAAAAACATTACATGTACATCTTATGGCCAGGTCTTGGGGGCAAATTGAAGTGTGCTAGGTGGTGTTTAAAAGAGCTTATTGGCTTGGCTTATAAGTACTAGCTTATGGTATAAAAATGAGGCACAATATGGGTGTTTGGGCGACAAGAGTGAAAATGAGCAGAAACTTGTTCAGTCTTACAAAACCCTATAACCCGTTTTTATAACATATTAAATGTTTACCTAGCTTGTTCAAAAGTCTCATAATGTAGCTTTAAGGTCTAGTGAAAACTATATTATAAAAGAGTATGTTTGTTTTGTTTACTGTTATCATCAGAAAGAAATGGAAACATGGTTGTTGACCTAGGGTTTTATTTAGGGTTTGTTTATTGATATGCATGAGTGTCAAATAAGAGTGTTAACGAGGTTTAGAAAGTTTGAAAGACTTACCAGTAGTTAGTGCTTGATTAAGACAGATTTGAGGACAAAATGAATCCTAGGTGGAACATGGCTCCTACCTTCCTTCTAGGTTCTTGACTAATCTTCCTTTACTTCTATTTTGGACTTCAAGATCAGTAAGCAAGTGTGAAATAGAGTGTAGTATATCTGCATGAGTGATGAGTGGAAATGGGGTTGTAGAGGTCGATTTATATAGAAGTTAAGGTTGGCTACATTTAAGAAGTGGTGTTCACCAAATGTCCATGCATTAGGTGGTTGATCCAAATGGTTGCAAGGAAACCACGTGAAGAGGGATGCTAAGGGAAGGACAAGGTGATGTGTCCCCTTAAAGTTCATAAGTTTATGTCTTAGTATTCCTAAGTTCGAATGGTGTAGCTTTATACACATTTTCTAAACCTAATTACATGGAAAGAGCTTGACATATTGGATCCAAGTTTGAAGTTCTAGATGATGAGATGGTATGGCTTAATATGAACCTAGGGTATGTTCGTCTATATGAGCTCAAGAAGGAAAAAAAATATATATATTTTGATTACACGTCCTAGTAGGAAAAAGGAAGTATATAATGTTGTTTCAAATGTTCTATCGTGTGTATATATATAGCCTTATATAAATTTAAAGTTGCATGCAGCCACGTAAAGAACTAGTGAATTTTACATATTTTACTACTATGGATAAAATTTAGAACTCGTGTATATATACATAGTCACATGCATGATACTAAATGAATACATATGACATTTTAAAATTGATGTGTTGCTTGATCATGGAACACATATATTTTGTATTTGTAACCTTTAATTGATGTGGCTTATTAGGAGGTGGATAGAAATATTGTGACATTCATTAGTTTAATGTTTGGATAGTATGATTCCTAGCGTTAAATCCTTAAGATTAAAACCGGGTGACGTAAAAATGGAAAGTTTATAAAAATGTTAAAACTTATCAATATACTAAAATTTTATATTTAAAATCAGCCGTGGGTTTATCGGAGTGCTTAAACGTTATTTAAACTAAAAATTTATAGTGATAATAAATAGAAGTTAATAGTTAATTTATTAACCTGAAAAGTTTCATTAAAACTCTAATAAATGGCTAACGTTTGGTTTGAACGTTAGGTATAAAATAACGTAAGGTGGTAAATAAGAAATTTCAAACTTTGGTACTTGACATATAAAAATATTTATTCAAAACAAAACTAAGTGAACTAGTTTATTTAGAATGTGAGTTAAATCATATTAGTTGGTTGTTGTGATTAGTTAAACTGATAATGTTTAAAAAAATTTAGACGTGGAAAAATGGATAAGTATAAGTTTAATTTAAGTGGAATTTTACCGGTGGTTACAGTCTCACCCCCTTAACGGAATCTCGTCCCGAGATTCAGTCTATGTTAGGTTTTAAATTGATGAGGACGAATTGTCTAATTTATGAAAACTTATAATTTAGAACTACACATGTAAATATTATTTCGAAGGTCATATAAACTTAAGAAATTTTATTTTTAATTGTTATTTATAAAATTTATCATGTTTCAGTAGTTATCTTTGAAAATATCCTGATTTCAAATTTCTCGTTTTGTAAAAATCAATTTTTTTTTTTTTTTTTTTTTTTTTTTTTTGACATCGAAAAACTGTCTTTTAAATAAGAAAATTTCTGATGAAAACTTTAGGATGAAAACTTTGATGAATGTAAAGAAAAATTTTAAACTTTTGTAGATGATGAATCCGTTTGTTCCTTAGTAAAAATTTTTAAATTTTCAAACGTTCATGAACAGTGATCCCAACGGTCATGAACAGTGATTTCCAACGGCTAGTTTTTGATTTTATAAATACCCCATTTCAATCCTCATTCTTTCCTACTAACCTTTCCATCTATAATTCTTACAAAATGCCGCACCCCATTACCATTATCGCGATTATCTACATCGTTGCTGCTGCGATTTATTTCGCCTATGTTCCGGAGGAAGACTATGAGTTCTTGGCTATAGTCTTAGCAGTTCTCGTTCCTCTAGTGGTCCTAGCTATCGGTGTGGACAAGATATGGGGGTAGGATTGTCGAAACAATTTTTATTTCATTTGTATTTTCTTGTAATCGTTTATGAATGTGAAATAAGACTCATTTGTTTCCGCGTTTATTTTACGTTACAGAGTTTTCAAGATTTTACATCCAGTCGTGATTCTTGCTCTAGTAGGCGTAGTGTTGTTCTTCATTAGCATAGCGGATCAACCTATTGGCGATTCTATCGTTTACTTAGTGATATTTGTAACATTAGCACTACCGATGCTAATCATTTCGTTATGTATTAATATTTATGGATTTTAATGTTATTTTACGTTATTTGTGTTTTATGAATTTTAGTAATTCTCGGATTTAAAATTTTCATTTTTATAATTTATGAAAAGGCGTTCTAAATAATATGAATAGAGAAATAATAGCTTATGGGTTAACGATTTATAATAAAATGATGTAAGTACTTAGGAGACGTAGACGTTAGAAACGTTTGCTAAGAGTTTATCTTGATACAAGGTTTTGATTTTAAATAAAGTTTGTTTTGGAAACATACAAAGATAACTGTTTCCCCCATGACATAATCTTTCCTGAATTAGACATAGGTGATCAGGCTATGTATAATTAAGGACAGATGATGTAATGCGTGATTCAGTCAATCTTTGATATTAGATTTCACAAGTTTTAGATGGTGTTCAACGTTTTATTTTTATAAAATAGCATCCTGAATACTTTTTAGAGTAATAAGGAATCGATTCGGATAATGATAGCATATAATTGGTAGTATGGCAGGATATCAACCTTTGGGGTGATAGGAAAATAGTTTGAAGAAATTCTTATGAATATATTCGCAGAAAAACCTAATAGATATAATCAGGTATAAAATGGTGGTATATTATTACGAAGTGGCTATGAATAATATAAGAGGAAAGTGAAATGGACGATGGTTATAGTAGTAGTGAGATTATTAAAAGACATTAGATGGGAAAGTACTAGTTATAATCATCGTACCCAAGGTAAAGTACAAAGGGAAAATTGCAAGCCTAAAGAGCTGAACTATGGTTTATTGTTATAACAGAAATTTCTTATTTTTATTTAAACGTTGTTGTTGTCTTCTGAAGATTGTTGGGATCCTGCTGATTTTCTAGGGTAATCTTTGGTATGAATTGTGTAGTGATGGGAAGACGTTATTCAAGATTTATGAGTTAATTATCCTACTTGGGAATTTCTAATTTAATATTAGTAATTAGTTAATGAATTAGGTATTCTGGGAGTACGGAGAGAGTATTTATACCCATTTTTGGATATGAGAGTAAGGTAATCAAGGTGAGTTGACATAGTTTTTAAAATAGTGGAGAGTATATTTTTAACGTAAATAGGATAAGAATTGTGGAAACTACAATGTCTTAGGAAAGTTTTGTAAATTTATGGAGATATTGAAGTAGATACATGCTTAGGGAAATAGGATTAAAACGTAATGCCTTAGAATAGGCATCTGCAGACATGTTTATTTGTATAAAGTGTTCAGAAGTATATCATAAATGCATATACCAGTTTACTAAAGTTTTTGTGTAACATAATTACCTGAAAGTCACATAATCATCTGGAGGATGGAAGGCTCGGACAACGAAAGGCTATAAAACATTTTTATGAAAAAAATGGTTATAGTTCGGACCTCAAATAGACCCGTTTCTCTATAACTATAGTTCTGATACCAATCTGTAACACCCCCAAATTTGGGATACGCAGCGGAATTAAAGCTGGGTGTTACTCGACGGTACAACAATTATAATAATAGAAAAACAATCTACAATTGGATTGTTAAAATGATTTTATTATTCAAATATCAGAGTTTACAAAATGAGATCCCAGTAGTATTACAATTTATCCAATAATTTATTAAAGAATAATAAAATCTTAGCCTTCCTTCCGTATCCATGCCATCCTTGCTTGTTATGGACCTGAGATAAACATGCTAAAAGCGTCAACACAAAGGTTGAGTGAATTCATAGCGTTTGTAAATAAGTAATAGTTTAAACACAAGTCATATAGTTATAAAACAATGTATTGCAGCGTAGCATATTGCACTAAGTCTCATGACACGCAAACCTTAACAACGTGTGGACATTATAGTAATGAGCTATAATGTAAAGTTACCGACATTATAATAATAATGTAGGTAATAATGCCCTCGAGCAGGAGCTTGCCAACTTTCCGGTTGTACTTCAAATATAGTACATTTGGTTACCTATCCGGCTAACACAAATGGGGACGTCAATTCCAATAGATCTATTCACTATATTCGCGTTCACTCGCAAGTGATTAATGGCTCATGATATGAGGGTCTTTTAGTGGCAACACAGCTAACTTAGGCAATACCAGATCAAGATAGCATACAGAAAAATACTTGTGTTCGGTTTTGTAGCATGTATCTCCCCACAAGTTTGAAAAACAGTATAAAAGTGGGACTATGAACTCACCTGAGCAGTCTGGATGGAAAACAAAGTTAAATGAAGTTGATAAACGTCTCCTGCTTGAAACCTGAGTTATTAGATTAAGTTCTCAGTAATTGTTGCTGATTATATTAATTTTTAAATGTTCGTTTCGTTTTAGTTTAATGGTTAAATATTTTATTGAACCAATATGTAGTTTTAAAAGTATTATTTTATTATATTTTCTTATCTGTAAGATTTGGTTCCGTCCGTTCGTTAAATGGATACTTCGTTTGTTAGTTATAGTACAAAACGTATATTAAGTTTAAATAAAACTTAATAATAATAATAATAATAATAATAATAATAATAATAATATTAAATAATAATTAGGGTTTATATATATTTTCATTTTAAACCCTCAAGTTTCTAAAGTTGGCAACTTTTACCCTTGAACTTTGGTCAAACGACACTTTCTACCCTTAACCTCAAGTTTATTTTATTTCTAGTCCAAAATATAAAATTATTTATAGTTTTGGCAATATATACCCTTCATGCAAATATAACTTACACCCGATGTCCTTTTTCAATAAAAACGCGTTTTTAGCCACGAAAATAAATCCAACTTTCTACGACTCATTTATATAAGTTTAAAACAGGTTTATAAATACTTTTCATCAGCTTATCTACTTATAATGTTAGCTTATTTGTTCTAAATAATCTAAAGAAAAGTTTATAAAACAGATTTTTCGACCAAAAGTGAGCTTAATTATACACGAGACATGAAGAGGTTTCTACTACGTTATTGTTCCTTTTAGTAGTCTACTAGGAGGTCTTCTTATAGGTTCAAACTAGAGGTTCTAACGTATTACGGTTTGCTCACAACGAGTCATCAAAGTAGAGCGTCTAGAATAGTTTTTATGAAATAAAAACTAAGTATAAAAGGTTGGTTTTTCATGCTTGCGACTCCCTACTTGGTAATAAATAAAAACGAGGCTACTCCATCTTATTCCTATGTTTTTGATTCTTGTAAAATGTTATGGCCTGAATCGAACCCACGACTTCAAAATAAATAACAGAAACTTGCGATCCAATATATACTCGACACAGAAAAACACCAATTTTAAACGCCCCGTTCTCCCTCGTTTCTCAATGAAAATGGCTGATTCTTTTTCCTATGTTTAGACCTTCTAGTGTACTTTAACCATGTCGAAAACTAGAGTTTTACAAGCTCGTTTACTATTCGAAATTAAGCACACAAAACTGAGGTCTGCTGTTGTCTTTTCTAAAAATCAGTTCTGAATTTAAATAAAAACATCGTTCGTTATACGTTTTTATGACTCGAGGTCTAAAGAGTTTTTGAAGAAAACGTCGTTCCGGAGAACTTTCATGTTTTAAGTTTTTGACGAAACGGACCAGAAATGCCTCATTTTGCGTGATTCACGTTGCTGTAACAGAAACTTTGTTGACAGCTTTTCGGCAAGTTTTTGGTAATTTCATTTGGCCGTATCTTTTGACTCGTGTACTCGTTTTGGGTGATTCAAAAGCCTAGATTCTCGTTTTTATTTCTCCTAACTGATTGTTAAGTTTATATATGCTCACAAAATTATCTATCATCAATATTAGGATCCTAGTTTAATATATATGTCGAAAATATTTTATTTAAGGGTTTTGCTTGGTCTAATGACTCGCGAGAATAAAAACATTACATGTACATCTTATGGCCAGGTCTTGGGGGCAAATTGAAGTGTGCTAGGTGGTGTTTAAAAGAGCTTATTGGCTTGGCTTATAAGTACTAGCTTATGGTATAAAAATGAGGCACAATATGGGTGTTTGGGCGACAAGAGTGAAAATGAGCAGAAACTTGTTCAGTCTTACAAAACCCTATAACCCGTTTTTATAACATATTAAATGTTTACCTAGCTTGTTCAAAAGTCTCATAATGTAGCTTTAAGGTCTAGTGAAAACTATATTATAAAAGAGTATGTTTGTTTTGTTTACTGTTATCATCAGAAAGAAATGGAAACATGGTTGTTGACCTAGGGTTTTATTTAGGGTTTGTTTATTGATATGCATGAGTGTCAAATAAGAGTGTTAACGAGGTTTAGAAAGTTTGAAAGACTTACCAGTAGTTAGTGCTTGATTAAGACAGATTTGAGGACAAAATGAATCCTAGGTGGAACATGGCTCCTACCTTCCTTCTAGGTTCTTGACTAATCTTCCTTTACTTCTATTTTGGACTTCAAGATCAGTAAGCAAGTGTGAAATAGAGTGTAGTATATCTGCATGAGTGATGAGTGGAAATGGGGTTGTAGAGGTCGATTTATATAGAAGTTAAGGTTGGCTACATTTAAGAAGTGGTGTTCACCAAATGTCCATGCATTAGGTGGTTGATCCAAATGGTTGCAAGGAAACCACGTGAAGAGGGATGCTAAGGGAAGGACAAGGTGATGTGTCCCCTTAAAGTTCATAAGTTTATGTCTTAGTATTCCTAAGTTCGAATGGTGTAGCTTTATACACATTTTCTAAACCTAATTACATGGAAAGAGCTTGACATATTGGATCCAAGTTTGAAGTTCTAGATGATGAGATGGTATGGCTTAATATGAACCTAGGGTATGTTCGTCTATATGAGCTCAAGAAGGAAAAAAAATATATATTTTGATTACACGTCCTAGTAGGAAAAAGGAAGTATGTAATGTTGTTTCAAATGTTCTATCGTGTGTATATATATAGCCTTATATAAATTTAAAGTTGCATGCAGCCACGTAAAGAACTAGTGAATTTTACATATTTTACTACTATGGATAAAATTTAGAACTCGTGTATATATACATAGTCACATGCATGATACTAAATGAATACATATGACATTTTAAAATTGATGTGTTGCTTGATCATGGAACACATATATTTTGTATTTGTAACCTTTAATTGATGTGGCTTATTAGGAGGTGGATAGAAATATTGTGACATTCATTAGTTTAATGTTTGGATAGTATGATTCCTAGCGTTAAATCCTTAAGATTAAAACCGGGTGACGTAAAAATGGAAAGTTTATAAAAATGTTAAAACTTATCAATATACTAAAATTTTATATTTAAAATCAGCCGTGGGTTTATCGGAGTGCTTAAACGTTATTTAAACTAAAAATTTATAGTGATAATAAATAGAAGTTAATAGTTAATTTATTAACCTGAAAAGTTTCATTAAAACTCTAATAAATGGCTAACGTTTGGTTTGAACGTTAGGTATAAAATAACGTAAGGTGGTAAATAAGAAATTTCAAACTTTGGTACTTGACATATAAAAATATTTATTCAAAACAAAACTAAGTGAACTAGTTTATTTAGAATGTGAGTTAAATCATATTAGTTGGTTGTTGTGATTAGTTAAACTGATAATGTTTAAAAAAATTTAGACGTGGAAAAATGGATAAGTATAAGTTTAATTTAAGTGGAATTTTACCGGTGGTTACAGTCTCACCCCCTTAACGGAATCTCGTCCCGAGATTCAGTCTATGTTAGGTTTTAAATTGATGAGGACGAATTGTCTAATTTATGAAAACTTATAATTTAGAACTACACATGTAAATATTATTTCGAAGGTCATATAAACTTAAGAAATTTTATTTTTAATTGTTATTTATAAAATTTATCATGTTTCAGTAGTTATCTTTGAAAATATCCTGATTTCAAATTTCTCGTTTTGTAAAAATCAATTTTTTTTTTTTTTTTTTTTTTTTTTTTTTTTGACATCGAAAAACTGTCTTTTAAATAAGAAAATTTCTGATGAAAACTTTAGGATGAAAACTTTGATGAATGTAAAGAAAAATTTTAAACTTTTGTAGATGATGAATCCGTTTGTTCCTTAGTAAAAATTTTTAAATTTTCAAACGTTCATGAACAGTGATCCCAACGGTCATGAACAGTGATTTCCAACGGCTAGTTTTTGATTTTATAAATACCCCATTTCAATCCTCATTCTTTCCTACTAACCTTTCCATCTATAATTCTTACAAAATGCCGCACCCCATTACCATTATCGCGATTATCTACATCGTTGCTGCTGCGATTTATTTCGCCTATGTTCCGGAGGAAGACTATGAGTTCTTGGCTATAGTCTTAGCAGTTCTCGTTCCTCTAGTGGTCCTAGCTATCGGTGTGGACAAGATATGGGGGTAGGATTGTCGAAACAATTTTTATTTCATTTGTATTTTCTTGTAATCGTTTATGAATGTGAAATAAGACTCATTTGTTTCCGCGTTTATTTTACGTTACAGAGTTTTCAAGATTTTACATCCAGTCGTGATTCTTGCTCTAGTAGGCGTAGTGTTGTTCTTCATTAGCATAGCGGATCAACCTATTGGCGATTCTATCGTTTACTTAGTGATATTTGTAACATTAGCACTACCGATGCTAATCATTTCGTTATGTATTAATATTTATGGATTTTAATGTTATTTTACGTTATTTGTGTTTTATGAATTTTAGTAATTCTCGGATTTAAAATTTTCATTTTTATAATTTATGAAAAGGCGTTCTAAATAATATGAATAGAGAAATAATAGCTTATGGGTTAACGATTTATAATAAAATGATGTAAGTACTTAGGAGACGTAGACGTTAGAAACGTTTGCTAAGAGTTTATCTTGATACAAGGTTTTGATTTTAAATAAAGTTTGTTTTGGAAACATACAAAGATAACTGTTTCCCCCATGACATAATCTTTCCTGAATTAGACATAGGTGATCAGGCTATGTATAATTAAGGACAGATGATGTAATGCGTGATTCAGTCAATCTTTGATATTAGATTTCACAAGTTTTAGATGGTGTTCAACGTTTTATTTTTATAAAATAGCATCCTGAATACTTTTTAGAGTAATAAGGAATCGATTCGGATAATGATAGCATATAATTGGTAGTATGGCAGGATATCAACCTTTGGGGTGATAGGAAAATAGTTTGAAGAAATTCTTATGAATATATTCGCAGAAAAACCTAATAGATATAATCAGGTATAAAATGGTGGTATATTATTACGAAGTGGCTATGAATAATATAAGAGGAAAGTGAAATGGACGATGGTTATAGTAGTAGTGAGATTATTAAAAGACATTAGATGGGAAAGTACTAGTTATAATCATCGTACCCAAGGTAAAGTACAAAGGGAAAATTGCAAGCCTAAAGAGCTGAACTATGGTTTATTGTTATAACAGAAATTTCTTATTTTTATTTAAACGTTGTTGTTGTCTTCTGAAGATTGTTGGGATCCTGCTGATTTTCTAGGGTAATCTTTGGTATGAATTGTGTAGTGATGGGAAGACGTTATTCAAGATTTATGAGTTAATTATCCTACTTGGGAATTTCTAATTTAATATTAGTAATTAGTTAATGAATTAGGTATTCTGGGAGTACGGAGAGAGTATTTATACCCATTTTTGGATATGAGAGTAAGGTAATCAAGGTGAGTTGACATAGTTTTTAAAATAGTGGAGAGTATATTTTTAACGTAAATAGGATAAGAATTGTGGAAACTACAATGTCTTAGGAAAGTTTTGTAAATTTATGGAGATATTGAAGTAGATACATGCTTAGGGAAATAGGATTAAAACGTAATGCCTTAGAATAGGCATCTGCAGACATGTTTATTTGTATAAAGTGTTCAGAAGTATATCATAAATGCATATACCAGTTTACTAAAGTTTTTGTGTAACATAATTACCTGAAAGTCACATAATCATCTGGAGGATGGAAGGCTCGGACAACGAAAGGCTATAAAACATTTTTATGAAAAAAATGGTTATAGTTCGGACCTCAAATAGACCCGTTTCTCTATAACTATAGTTCTGATACCAATCTGTAACACCCCCAAATTTGGGATACGCAGCGGAATTAAAGTTGGGTGTTACTCGACGGTACAACAATTATAATAATAGAAAAACAATCTACAATTGGATTGTTAAAATGATTTTATTATTCAAATATCAGAGTTTACAAAATGAGATCCCAGTAGTATTACAATTTATCCAATAATTTATTAAAGAATAATAAAATCTTAGCCTTCCTTCCGTATCCATGCCATCCTTGCTTGTTATGGACCTGAGATAAACATGCTAAAAGCGTCAACACAAAGGTTGAGTGAATTCATAGCGTTTGTAAATAAGTAATAGTTTAAACACAAGTCATATAGTTATAAAACAATGTATTGCAGCGTAGCATATTGCACTAAGTCTCATGACACGCAAACCTTAACAACGTGTGGACATTATAGTAATGAGCTATAATGTAAAGTTACCGACATTATAATAATAATGTAGGTAATAATGCCCTCGAGCAGGAGCTTGCCAACTTTCCGGTTGTACTTCAAATATAGTACATTTGGTTACCTATCCGGCTAACACAAATGGGGACGTCAATTCCAATAGATCTATTCACTATATTCGCGTTCACTCGCAAGTGATTAATGGCTCATGATATGAGGGTCTTTTAGTGGCAACACAGCTAACTTAGGCAATACCAGATCAAGATAGCATACAGAAAAATACTTGTGTTCGGTTTTGTAGCATGTATCTCCCCACAAGTTTGAAAAACAGTATAAAAGTGGGACTATGAACTCACCTGAGCAGTCTGGATGGAAAACAAAGTTAAATGAAGTTGATAAACGTCTCCTGCTTGAAACCTGAGTTATTAGATTAAGTTCTCAGTAATTGTTGCTGATTATATTAATTTTTAAATGTTCGTTTCGTTTTAGTTTAATGGTTAAATATTTTATTGAACCAATATGTAGTTTTAAAAGTATTATTTTATTATATTTTCTTATCTGTAAGATTTGGTTCCGTCCGTTCGTTAAATGGATACTTCGTTTGTTAGTTATAGTACAAAACGTATATTAAGTTTAAATAAAACTTAATAATAATAATAATAATAATAATAATAATAATAATATTAAATAATAATTAGGGTTTATATATATTTTCATTTTAAACCCTCAAGTTTCTAAAGTTGGCAACTTTTACCCTTGAACTTTGGTCAAACGACACTTTCTACCCTTAACCTCAAGTTTATTTTATTTCTAGTCCAAAATATAAAATTATTTATAGTTTTGGCAATATATACCCTTCATGCAAATATAACTTACACCCGATGTCCTTTTTCAATAAAAACGCGTTTTTAGCCACGAAAATAAATCCAACTTTCTACGACTCATTTATATAAGTTTAAAACAGGTTTATAAATACTTTTCATCAGCTTATCTACTTATAATGTTAGCTTATTTGTTCTAAATAATCTAAAGAAAAGTTTATAAAACAGATTTTTCGACCAAAAGTGAGCTTAATTATACACGAGACATGAAGAGGTTTCTACTACGTTATTGTTCCTTTTAGTAGTCTACTAGGAGGTCTTCTTATAGGTTCAAACTAGAGGTTCTAACGTATTACGGTTTGCTCACAACGAGTCATCAAAGTAGAGCGTCTAGAATAGTTTTTATGAAATAAAAACTAAGTATAAAAGGTTGGTTTTTCATGCTTGCGACTCCCTACTTGGTAATAAATAAAAACGAGGCTACTCCATCTTATTCCTATGTTTTTGATTCTTGTAAAATGTTATGGCCTGAATCGAACCCACGACTTCAAAATAAATAACAGAAACTTGCGATCCAATATATACTCGACACAGAAAAACACCAATTTTAAACGCCCCGTTCTCCCTCGTTTCTCAATGAAAATGGCTGATTCTTTTTCCTATGTTTAGACCTTCTAGTGTACTTTAACCATGTCGAAAACTAGAGTTTTACAAGCTCGTTTACTATTCGAAATTAAGCACACAAAACTGAGGTCTGCTGTTGTCTTTTCTAAAAATCAGTTCTGAATTTAAATAAAAACATCGTTCGTTATACGTTTTTATGACTCGAGGTCTAAAGAGTTTTTGAAGAAAACGTCGTTCCGGAGAACTTTCATGTTTTAAGTTTTTGACGAAACGGACCAGAAATGCCTCATTTTGCGTGATTCACGTTGCTGTAACAGAAACTTTGTTGACAGCTTTTCGGCAAGTTTTTGGTAATTTCATTTGGCCGTATCTTTTGACTCGTGTACTCGTTTTGGGTGATTCAAAAGCCTAGATTCTCGTTTTTATTTCTCCTAACTGATTGTTAAGTTTATATATGCTCACAAAATTATCTATCATCAATATTAGGATCCTAGTTTAATATATATGTCGAAAATATTTTATTTAAGGGTTTTGCTTGGTCTAATGACTCGCGAGAATAAAAACATTACATGTACATCTTATGGCCAGGTCTTGGGGGCAAATTGAAGTGTGCTAGGTGGTGTTTAAAAGAGCTTATTGGCTTGGCTTATAAGTACTAGCTTATGGTATAAAAATGAGGCACAATATGGGTGTTTGGGCGACAAGAGTGAAAATGAGCAGAAACTTGTTCAGTCTTACAAAACCCTATAACCCGTTTTTATAACATATTAAATGTTTACCTAGCTTGTTCAAAAGTCTCATAATGTAGCTTTAAGGTCTAGTGAAAACTATATTATAAAAGAGTATGTTTGTTTTGTTTACTGTTATCATCAGAAAGAAATGGAAACATGGTTGTTGACCTAGGGTTTTATTTAGGGTTTGTTTATTGATATGCATGAGTGTCAAATAAGAGTGTTAACGAGGTTTAGAAAGTTTGAAAGACTTACCAGTAGTTAGTGCTTGATTAAGACAGATTTGAGGACAAAATGAATCCTAGGTGGAACATGGCTCCTACCTTCCTTCTAGGTTCTTGACTAATCTTCCTTTACTTCTATTTTGGACTTCAAGATCAGTAAGCAAGTGTGAAATAGAGTGTAGTATATCTGCATGAGTGATGAGTGGAAATGGGGTTGTAGAGGTCGATTTATATAGAAGTTAAGGTTGGCTACATTTAAGAAGTGGTGTTCACCAAATGTCCATGCATTAGGTGGTTGATCCAAATGGTTGCAAGGAAACCACGTGAAGAGGGATGCTAAGGGAAGGACAAGGTGATGTGTCCCCTTAAAGTTCATAAGTTTATGTCTTAGTATTCCTAAGTTCGAATGGTGTAGCTTTATACACATTTTCTAAACCTAATTACATGGAAAGAGCTTGACATATTGGATCCAAGTTTGAAGTTCTAGATGATGAGATGGTATGGCTTAATATGAACCTAGGGTATGTTCGTCTATATGAGCTCAAGAAGGAAAAAAAATATATATTTTGATTACACGTCCTAGTAGGAAAAAGGAAGTATGTAATGTTGTTTCAAATGTTCTATCGTGTGTATATATATAGCCTTATATAAATTTAAAGTTGCATGCAGCCACGTAAAGAACTAGTGAATTTTACATATTTTACTACTATGGATAAAATTTAGAACTCGTGTATATATACATAGTCACATGCATGATACTAAATGAATACATATGACATTTTAAAATTGATGTGTTGCTTGATCATGGAACACATATATTTTGTATTTGTAACCTTTAATTGATGTGGCTTATTAGGAGGTGGATAGAAATATTGTGACATTCATTAGTTTAATGTTTGGATAGTATGATTCCTAGCGTTAAATCCTTAAGATTAAAACCGGGTGACGTAAAAATGGAAAGTTTATAAAAATGTTAAAACTTATCAATATACTAAAATTTTATATTTAAAATCAGCCGTGGGTTTATCGGAGTGCTTAAATGTTATTTAAACTAAAAATTTATAGTGATAATAAATAGAAGTTAATAGTTAATTTATTAACCTGAAAAGTTTCATTAAAACTCTAATAAATGGCTAACGTTTGGTTTGAACATTAGGTATAAAATAACGTAAGGTGGTAAATAAGAAATTTCAAACTTTGGTACTTGACATATAAAAATATTTATTCAAAACAAAACTAAGTGAACTAGTTTATTTAGAATGTGAGTTAAATCATATTAGTTAGTTGTTGTGATTAGTTAAACTGATAATGTTTAAAAAAATTTAGACGTGGAAAAATGGATAAGTATAAGTTTAATTTAAGTGGAATTTTACCGGTGGTTACACGTGGCGTCTTCTCGGAGTCATGGGAGGGAGGACGCCGGTGAACACCGCCGCCAACCCCCAGGACGCTAGAATCGTGGGATTCGGAAGCAAGAATAAGACGCAGAATCATGGGTGAAACAATTCAAAATTCGACCGTTAGGTATTTAAATTTTTTGCCCGTTTGGGCTTTTTTTTTAAACACAAAACCACTATATATATATATATATATATATATATATATATATATATATATATATATATACTCACAACTAATACTGATGCAACAAGTTGTAGTCTTCCAGCATAAGAGAGCATCTTGTTTTTCCAGTTGTTTACTTTCATTTTTACTTTGTCAATCAGCCCTTTGCAATCAAGATATCCAATTTGTTTAGTAATTAATGGAACTCCAAGGTATGACACAGGCAAACTTCCAACTTTGAAGGGTAGAATTGCAAGAATACTCTGTTTAACATGCTCTTTCACATTACCAAAAAAAACAGTGCTCTTACCAATGTTTGGATTGAGACCAGATATAGCACTGAACATATTCATAGCTTTCTTGACCACCATCACAGATTTTAAATCTCCTTGGCAAAGAACAAGGAGATCATCAGCAAAACATAGGTGTGAGATTTCCATTTGCTTGCATCCCCAATGATATCTGAATTTGTTATCATCCTTAATCTGCTTATGCATTATTAATGTAAAAACCTCCATGACCAATGTGAAGATATAAGGAGACATTGGGTCCCCTTGCCTCATCCCTCTTCCTCCTTTGAAGTAACCATGTCTGTTGCAATTAATGCATAATGTAAAACCAACAGATCTCATACATGTCATAATCCATTTAATCATCATTGTGGAAATTCAAAATAACCAAGAGTCTTTTCAAGAAAATCCCAATTCACAGAATCATAAGCTTTCTGGATATCAATTTTAAGTGCCACCCTTTGTGCTCCATTCTTCCATTATACCTCCTTAGAAGCTCTTGAGTCAATAATATGTTGTCAGTAATCTGCCTACCAGGAATGCAAGCGCTCTGCACAGGACTTACAACTTACATAATGCTTCTTTGATCCTTGTAGTGATTATTTTACTAATGATTTTGTAGATTATGTTGCAACAAGCTATAGGTCTAAAGCCTGATACTTTGTTAGGAGTGTTAGTTTTAGGCACCAGTGTAACTAATGTTGCATTAATCTCCCCCAACATCCTGCCTTTCATAAAGAACTCTTTAACAACATCAGTAACATCATTCCCAACTTTGCTCCAAGCTTTCTTAAAGAATCTTGCAGTGTAGCCATCAGGACCTGGTGCTTTGTTGTCAAAGATATCATGCAGAGCATCTTTTATTTCATTATCACTGACAGGCATTATCATTTTCTCAACATCTTCAGGAGAAACTTTAATAGCATTTTGAAAGATACTTTGGTCAAGAGGTTCCACGTCAACTGCTTTGCCCAAGAAATTTTGAAAGTGTTTAACAAATTGTGCTGGCACTTGGTCACCTTTAAACCTCTCACCTTCTTCATTACAAACAGCTTCAATTCTACTCCTGTGTCTCTTCTCTTTAAGAACCGAATGAAAAAATTTGGTGTTTTATCTCCATCACTGAGCCACTCAATTTTAGCTTGTTGAAGCAAAAAATTTTCTTCATCAATCACAGCATTGTTATACTCTCTAAGGGTTTCAGCTTCCTCCTTTTTCAATTAAGTATTATGAGGCTGCTTATCAACTTGAGACTGAATAACCTTGAGCTTTCTCTCCATTTAGCAACATTTTCAAAAACATTCCCAATCTTTCAGTTAAAACCATTCATATGATATTTTAGAGCTTTTAGTTTTTTAACCAGAGTAAACATGCTACACCCCTTTACTTTTATATCCCATTCTTTTTCAACAATATTCATCAATTCTTCTTTATAAGCAAGGTAATTAGAAAATCTAAATGCTTTTTTCTTTTTGTATAACATCATAGGCATCATCAAAATGGTAGGACTATGATCAGAAGTTAAGTGAGGAAGAAATAAAGCATATGAGTTAGTGAACTTACTCATAAAGCTCTCATTTCCCATTATTCTGTCAATCTTCTTCAGGATTCCACTACTTGGATTGAGTCTACTTTGAGTCCAAGTAAAATGCACCCCAGTACAATTAATGTCCCCCACTTCAATATTCTCAATGCATTCCTGGAAATCAACCATATCACTTGTTTTACATACTCCACCTTCAGAATGATCCTCTTATTAAGGCTAACATTCCAGTCACCCATTAAGATCCATGGATTATTATTCACTATTTCCTTATACACAGCTAAAGTTTTCCACAATTATCTTCTATGCTTCCCCAGATTGTCTGCATAAATGAAACAACAGAAAAATCTTCTTGCACTAGCAATTGTTTCAACAACACAGAGCATAGCTTGTCGACTAGAATGAACCATCTGAATATCCACATCTTCATTATTCCATCCCACTATGATTCTACAACCTCTCAGGCTTTCTTTCATATTTGAGATCCAACTCCATCTTCCATACACAAAATCACATATCTTGTTGATTTGCTTTTGCTTAATATGAGTTTCTAAAACTGCACAAATGCTAAGCTTTTCTTCATTGATTAACTTCTTGACCTCTTTTTGTGTGATACCATTACACATTCCTCTAACATTCCATGCTGCCACTATTAACTCTGCATTATTAGCATTCATTGAGAACTATTCAATACAGTACTCCCCTTATCCAACATTCCACTAGCCACTACTTCCACTTCATTAGCTACCATACACTTAGCAGTTCCATTAATTACCTCATACACATCCTCTACCTTATTAGATTCATTATTACTTCTTAATTCCCATTCCTCTTTAAAATATGATGAGTGTCTAAATACTCATCCTTTTATACTAATTTGAGCTGCCAAAACATCCAAAAACACTCAAATATGCATCATAATACTGAAAATATCTTAGAAGTGTGTTTTATATGTTTCAAATGTAAAATAATAAAAAACAGATGAAAAACGTATAAAGTTTGCATAATTGGCAGTTTCAGTCCCTTAAGTTTTATAAATTGGCAAAACTAGTCCCTGAAGGTTTAAAATGAATAAAAAGTCAACTTTAGGCCATGGGAAATCAAATTTATTCACAAATAGTCCCTGGATAAAAGTTTACACATATTGGCAACTTTTACCCCTCAAGTATCAAAATTGGCAAAAATAGTCCCTGGGTATTCAAAAAGTGAAATTTAACAGATATTACCCTTGTACTATTCATAACTTTTAATTTGGAACATTTTGATAACTTTTGGAAAAATTACAATTTCACCTCCTAAACTTTAGAAAATTACATAAATGGTCCCCGGGGTGTTTAAAATTGTAATAAATGTAAAATTACATTTAAGGTCCTTTGGTTTATCATACTTGGCAAATATGGTCTTAATGAATACTTTGGGAAAATTCCAAATCAGGCCCCTCAACTTTCGGATATTTGCAATTTTAGTCCTTGTGTTTACTAAACCATAAAAACCAAACCGGACCCTATTATCCCACACAATAAATAAACCCACCCAATAAATAAACCCAATCCAAATCACCAAGCCCTTTACCCTTTCCCAGGCCCAACTCCCTACCAGCCCACTCCTTTTTAAAATAAAACCGGATGGTTACTGTTCATCTCCCTCACCCCCAGCCTCCTACCCAAAACCATGGTGGTATTCACCACCTGTCCACCACCTTTCCAGCTGTATAACCACTATCTCCACCATCTCCTTCCACCTCCTGAGTAGCCCACACTCCATTAATGCATTCCCACTCATTTTCACCACAAAACCACACCACTTCCCCTGTTTTGCACAAAACCACCCCAACTTGCTACAAGCCCTTTCCCACCTTGTCCCCTATACCTTCACAAGCAACCAAAGAGCTTTAATTAGCTTAAAACAGCTCATAGCCACGTGGAGGAATTTTGGCGCCAAAAGCAGTTTAAACGGCTAGGATGAGTTGCAGAGTACCAATGGCCAAGATTTGTGATGGGATTGACTCAGAAACTCAAGTAGGACTCAAAAAATTATAAAAGAAAGAAGATGGAGCAAGGAATCAACACTTTGGGCTAGCCTTAGTCGTAGCTTAATTAAACTTTATTGCTTTCTTAGATTAAATGTATTTCAATACTTTAAATCTTGTATTAGTTCTCAAAATAGTGTAATGAAACTCATTTACAGCTTTAATTGCAAGTTACCTTTAAAATTCATGTCTTTCATATTCGAATCCTTTAATTTCAAGTCATTTAAATTCTTGTTGATCTTAGTTGTTTATTGGACTTGTAAAGCTCACATAAGCTCCTGACACAAGCTTGTTAAGCTTTAGAAACCTTTAAAACAGCTTTAGTCTTTACAATCAAAAAGCACAAAAAGAAATTAAGAAAATCAATGAAAAATAAAAAGTTAGTAGAAATCATAAATCAAGCATGGAACAGAGTGAATTATGGATTGCTCTTGGTTGTTGAGCTTATTGGGAAGCTATAAGGTGTGACATTGGCTCTTGATTCTCATTTCTCAGCTTGACACACTTGTAAGCCTTTTTACTCAATTTTGCATTTTATTATTCTAATATTTATTCTGCTTTGATTCTCATATTTTCATGTTTATTTGATGTTTGATATTAATATTCCTGCATAATCTTAGATTGTTATGTTTTGAATTTGATTGATGCTTGAAAATCCATTTTTTACTGTCATAAGCTCAATTTTTGGTAATCCTAGGTATAGACTTGTGTGACTACTTGTGTATGCTGAAAAAGTTCTAATTTAACAAATGAAAACCTCTGGATTTGATGAAATTGGTTTATGCAGTGATATGCTTTGAAATCTCAAAATTAAGTTCAATATAGGGGTGTTTGGGATTAGTGTATAACTGTGGTATACTAGGTGTTTTGTTTGTGGTTCTTGACTGCTTTATTGTATACTGAGTTCCTTAAGGTCAGACAAACCTTCAAGTCTATTATGTATTTATAAAAAAGTCAAAATTGTTTACAATCCCATCTTAGTTGTTCACTGTTATGCTACTTGGTTCCATACTCATCATACTAGTATAAAACTTGTTTATATAGCTTATTTTCTTGTTCTCATAACTTATTATTATTATTTCAGTCCATAGTTTAGATTATAATCTCAATTTAGTCAAACTTTTATGTTCTTGTGAAAAAGTCAAATTGTAGTTTTTCAGGTTTTTGAATAAATAGATAATTTTATTGTAGCTTGGTTATTTAGTTTTAGGATTTGTATTTTTAACATGTTTTAGTTTTGTTGCTAATCTTGTTTGGTATATTTTTGTTAATTTTTATTAACCATGTTTAAGTGCTTATTTCTTAGCTTTTTCTAGGCTAATTTTGCCCTGTATCACAGCCACAAGACCAATTTCACAAGCTTGCAGCTTGTTGAATATTGGACTTGTGACTGTGATTGTTGTTGTTATTTGAATCCTTTATGGCCTTTTTGTTATAGGAATACTTATTTTCCCATTTATAGCTTATTTAGATAGCTTTTACTACCCACCTTTTTGTTCCACCAAACTCCCTTCACTGAAGCAAACAGTGAAGGTGAGTTGTTTTCATAAGCTTGCCACAAGCTCTTCACTGAGACTTGAGAGTGTGAGCTTGGCTTTTCACAAAGCCAAGCAAGTCAGCTCAATGTGTCAGTGCTTGATGAGCTTGTTAGAGTTTATTTGATAAGTTAGATTAGAGCTTGTTGTTTGCCCACTCACAACAATTTCTTGAGTAATCAGGAAATTTACACCATTTCCACAAGCTTCTATTAAGCTCATTAGTAGTCTAGAGCTTATGTGGTTTAGCTTCATGTGAAGCTTATCTACCCCACTCTTAGACCCAGTGCTTAATTTACCCCTTGCAACTCATTTAATAGGGCTGCAAGTAGCTATAGCTTATCACAATCTGAAAAGGGTATGCTGATCACTCAATATATTTATCCTTACTCACCTTACTTCATAAGCTCTCAAAAAGCTACCTAGTAGGACCCAGCTGGTGAAATTTAGTTCCAAGTGGAGCTTATCTACTAGCTTATAAGATCCAACTCTAAAATCCCATCTTGCAGCTTATTCAATAGGGCTGCAAGTGGCTTTTTGTTTGTCCCACACTTGTATTACACTGAGCAATTCAGTGTAATCAAGGACTTTTCATAAGGTCCTCAAAAGCTATCCTGTGGACCCCACAGGATGAGCTTGGGCTTTTTGGAAAGCCAACCACCTCAGCTTGCTACTCAAACTCTTACTTTGGTCTTGTGAGCTTATTTAATAGGCTTATCTTGACCTTAAAGTTGACCGCAGGGGTGTTTGGGACTGCAGTGTATTGGGATTAGCTTATTGGCTTATTTGAGCTTATTGGCCTATCCCAGTACAATTGCTTGTTCATAATTGCTTATAAAACTTGTACATATTATATTTTCATTTTAGTTTCTAGTGTGGAGCTTATACCAAGCTCATTTGAGCTTTCACTCAATCCAAGTTAAGCCAATAAGCTTAACTGACTAATCCTTAAGCTCACACTTTGTGACTTATTCCAGTGCATTTTCTTGTTTATACATGTCACATGGGCTAATTTACATGTTCCTTATACCTTTCTTTTCCTGTGTAAAGCCTTTTCAAGCTTGTTTATAGCTTATGACTCAACTGTGAGCCTTCAAGCTCATCTGATGTGGTCATAAGCTTCTAAACAGCTTATTCCTTGGTGTAAAGTTCTAATTTCCTTGAATATGTATAATATCTGTATATATACTAGTTCCATAAAAAGAAAAAGCTAAATAGAAGCTTTAACACTAAGTGATAGCTTCTATTTAGAAGCTTTATGGCTTATAAGCCATCTGTGTTGGAAATAAGCTGTTACACAGCTTATTTTTAAGTTTTGAAAAAGTTGTTTTTATTAAAGTTGCTTATAATTAGCTGTGTTTAAGTTTTGTAAAATAAAAAATGAAAAAATAAAATAAATGAAAAAAATGGGTGTTTGTGGATTCGAACCTAGGACCTCTAGAAAGCATACATGCATAAGTACACACACCCCTTCCACTTGCTCTGGGGCACCAGTTCCGTAAGTCTATGCAACAACAATATACTTAAGGTAGTTTTGGTATAATAAGCTTATATGGACTGTTTAGCTTATTCCAGCTTATTGGAATAAGCTGATGGCCCAACTTATTTTTCCTAGCTTCCTCATCAGTAAATATACTTTAAGTAATTTTTTCACAATTTTTACTGTTCATTAGATAGTTTTTAGATTTAATTTTAATTTAATTAGTTTAAATGAAAAAGCCTAAAATAAATTAGTTCTAGTATTTAAAGTTTATCCTAGATAATTTTTCAAACTTTTATAAGTTATTTAGCATATGTAAAAATTACTTTTGCAATTTTCACTTTTAGTTTTCTAATTTTTAGATTTAAAATTAATATATTTAGTTTTTAATTAATAATTAAGTTTTAAATAGCATAATTAGTTTTTATAAAGTAACACCTAGTTTTTATATTTTTCCTAGCCTTTATATAACATAATATAATTTTAGAAAATTTTCCATAATTTTTACTATTCATATTATAGTTTTTACAATTTAATTAGTTTAATTAGTTATTAATTAATAATTAGAATAATAATTAGTAAAATAAATTAAAAATACATAAAACTAACTTTTTATAATTTTTTAGGATTCCTGTGATGGTTAATAAGATTTATAAAAATCTTCTTAATTATCTAAGTCTTTTTAGTATGTGTAATATTTTAAATCAGTTTAATTAGTTAATTAATAAATAAATAGTTTTCAATTAATAGTAATTACATAAATACTTGTAAAAATCATTTTAATTCATAATTAATTTTCTTATATTATTGGGATCACAAAAATAAAATTTCACATTTGTGGGGTTTGTATTGATCAGTTTTCAGTTTTATTTTGGTACGTAGACGTTTAATTTAATTTAAACGTATAATTTTATTACTTTTCATATTTTTAGGTTTTGTTAAATAAGTTTGTAATTAATAAATAAATATTTTAAGTTTATTTAATTTGCATTTAAGCCGCTAAGGCATGCAAATCCATCTTTTGTTATAATTCCTCATTTGTTTTTATACGTTTACGTTTATTTTTATTTAAACGTACGTTTGTATATCCTTTTACATTTTAGGGTTTTTGATTGTACGTTTTTACTGAAATAGTTGTGACAAGAGCTATTTACTATTCACATTCTTAGTGTTAGTCAGTCAGATTCCTGTTTTTTATATTTAACTTCACCTAGACACACATTCGTTGTATTACAGATTTCACACCTCGTTGGGACATAACGACCTAGGAATATTCTATACTCCTCGTTCATAATTGCTTTTCTTCCCGGGCTGTCTGGCTTTTAGTACTGACCATTCACAAGTGGTTGAGAAATAAAGTTGGTTGGTTTGGGAGGAATCAAAATACAAATACATCTTAGGTGTCCACCTAGCCTCCTCCTCCAATCCAGGTTGTCTATGATTCTTCACATATTTGTCAACAATATCTTTGTCACTCAAAACTTGTTCTTCTAAAACCTCTGTGTCCCCTATATCACAAAAGACAACATACTTATTTGCACTTCTCCTCAATTCCTCCACTGTTTCTTTGCTAGTTTTCCACATTTTGCCTAGACTTTTGTGTTATTATCAGAAGTTTTACCTTTATCAGCCATTCTATCATCTTGCTGCCCTGCTTTCTTTCGCCATACATGCTCTTTACCTCTATTATGTACAAATTCTTTTATCCTAAAGTTATAGTATAACTTTAGGACCATAGAGTACATACTGAACCATTGTATCATTTGCAAATTCCATTCATGTTATTGCCTCTTTTGTTTTCATGTTTTCAAGTACCTTAGTCGACCTCACAATCAACTCACGTTGGTGGTGATTAGCTGATCGTTCCTTTCATCAACGTCTGCCAAAAATTTTCAGACCAAATATTTAGAAAACACAAAAAAAGTAAGAATTCACTACCTTGTATCTACAAATTCGGCAATATATAAGTACCTAAAAAACAATAACAATAGATAGACCTGAAAAAAATGTAACCGCCGTTCGCGTCATCCTCATCCTCTCCTTCAGCTTCTAACCTGAAAGCGTATATGTCATATCAGACAACCTGCGCTGTGGAAGAGTAACACAAAACGTATCTGTCATATCACACAACCCGTCCGTCATGATATCACCTCCAGGGTTAACTATAAGGTCCGAAATCATGATTACCCACGCTTATTTGACTCATCCCAAGATCCAGTGGCTTTCTCAACAGTGGACTATTTGAAGTCCAAGCTATTATCCGTAAGCTTCTTTGTCAATCTTTTGACATCATAAGAACCTAAAACATTTAAGCATAATTGTTTCAACAGACTGAATATGATGTTAGTTGTTACTAAAATCTTTTAAAATGTACCAATATACCTTTCCTTTTCTTCTGTGCGACCATCATAGCAGCTATGAAAAGAGCCACAGAACTAACAACCGAAACTACAATATCAATTATCTTCCATACATATCCAATAACACTTGAGTTAGCAACATGGAAAACAAATACTGAATGAAAATAAAACATTTCTGTTACCTAAAGATGCTTACGCCAATAGGCCTACCTTAAGTCCACCGTTTGACAACAATAATGAAAGTTCTAGGACGTGTGGTCGAGCCAAAAGTTACTAACGTTTTCTCGAGCCAACCATAAGTCCCTTGAACCAACAAGACACCCTTCGTCACTGGTAAAAAAAAAGTTAAGATTTAAGAAACCTTCAAATCATAATCCGTAAACATACCTTTGAATCTTTGATTGATACAAACTTGGAAATTTAACATATAATAAAAATGAAATTCTTTCCCCAAACCAACGAAAACACTCACAAATAATAAACAAACCATCGTACGACTTAAAGCATACTTAACCCATATACAATCATCAAGCTAGTTACTTGTGTCATTAACACAAAGGTTTTTGAGATTCTTTAACACAGGTTCAGAGCAGGGGCAGACCTACGTGTATGATAGGGGGGGGGGGGGGGGCGTTGTCCCCCACCAAATTTTTGTGAACATACAACTTATATAGAAAAAAGATATCGATTGGTAGAAAAAAGGTTCAGTGCCCATATGAAAATTATAAAAATGCCCTCCACGCTCTTTGAGATTACTATTAATGTAAGTGTTTTCAATTCTTTTGCTCGTTGGAATAAATAGAAAAGAAGAAATAAAGAAGAAGAATTACTGAGAAATGAAGAAGAATAAGAATTTGATAGGTTTACTTTATATATAAGCATTTTAATTTTATAGTCAAAATAATTATATTTACTTTCTTAAATATAACTACAGAGTACTTGTAAAATGTCATCCACTTAATAAATTTTCAATATGTTTAGTATTCTTTAGTATTTATATCTTTTAATGTATCCATGTGAGTATGTGACTAATAACGTACTAATAATATTTCAAAAAAAACAACGTATTAATAAACAACTCAAGTAAAGTGCTTTCATTGCATTTAATCATCGAAGTAGAGCAACTTTGATGTCTTTATTCACACCCGATTCAACCGACCCGACTTGTTTCAAGTTATACTAAAAACTTTTATTGCTCTATGCCCCTCGTTTTCAAATTTCCTGGTTCCGCCACCAGTTCAGAGTCGGTGTAGATGCATCTGGAAAACTGAAGGATATGAATGAGATGAAATTTTGATATAACGATTAAAATTATTATCGGTGTGGTTTAAGGGTGTTCATCGGTTCGGTTCTCGGTTAATCGGTTTATTCGGTTAAAAATTTTTTTTGGGTCATAACCGAAAACCGAACCGAACCGAAAATATCTATAACCGAACCGAACCGAGAACCGAACCGAAGTTTGGTTCGGTTATGGGTCAAAACCGAAAACCGAATTTTATAATTGAATAACACTATTTATATATATATTTTAATTTAATTATATATATTTTTGGCAAAAAAATTTTTTCAAGCAAAAAAATGTTTTTTATATTAGTATAAAATTTTAATGGATATTTTTTATATATAAAATAATATAAATATATAAAAAATATATATATTTATATAAATTCGGTTTTCGGTTCAGATAGCTAAACCCATATCCAAACCGAAAACCGAATTTTTAATTTGGTTCGGTTCGGTTTTGACAAATTCGATTCGGTTATAAGTTCGGTTCGGTTTTTTTTCGGTTCAGTTCGGTTCGGTTTTCGGTTTGTTCGGTTTATTACCCGAACCATGAACACCCTGCGGTTAACAAACGGACGCAAAAAAGACGGGCTAGACTGTTGGGCCAAATAGTAGAGTAAATTGGGCTACAACTTTAATAATATTTTATTGCGTACAGCAGGGAGGGAGGATTACTTGACAGCCTCCTCGCCCCATGTTAAACTGTTTACAATCAGTAGTAATGAAGATGATGAAGAGCAGCAGTAGCATGGAAGGAGTGGTCACAAAGCTTCCATCTTTTTCACAACTCATCATAAACCCTAATCATAATTATTATCATTTATCCAACCCAAAACCCTTTTTAAACTTTCGTTTCAAATCTTCTTCTTCTTTTACAACAGCTGCTTCTTTATCTGTTCCAACCCTTTCTCTCGGTCACTCCACCCGACCCGATTTCCAAATTCTTCACCAGGTGTTTTTTATTTTTTATATATAAAAAAAAAGAAAAAAGTCAAAATTGGAGTGTATTTCATAATTTACTTGTTGTATTAGGGGGTATTTGTTTAACCTTATGTGGCTTACAAGCTTATTTCTGTTTCGCCTTATATTCCAATTTTCCCTCTTACTTTGAGACTTGCGGGCTTATATAAGTTTATTACTGATATGATAAGCTTATTATGATATGATAAACTTATATAAGCCCATAAATCTCAAAATAAGCCGGAAAATATGAAATATAAGCCGAAATCAAATAAGCTCATAAGCCCACATATGAAAAAGACTAGATATATGTGTTGCAAATTAGAGCCTATGAAAATATTTGTGGTAAATTTGCTTTTTTGATATGTGTCGGATAAAAATATTAAGAAATTAAGATGAGTAGAAGAGAAAATATTTGTTGGAATGGCCCAGTCATTTTGTTTGCTTGCCCGACTATAAAGTTATTATTCTAAGACCATCATTTATCTAATCTTACAGAAGGTGAACAACGGATCAAAACTAGTTTACTTGGACAATGCAGCAACTTCACAGAAGCCTTCAGTTGTCATAGATGCTCTAAACGAGTATTATAGATCATACAATTCAAATGTGCACCGTGGAATTCATTTTTTGAGGTAATCATTTTCACATGCCCTTGAATTCTTCCTACTCCTTGATGATATCATTCTTTTATACTTTGCTTGAATTTAGTGCAAGGGCCACCGATGAATACGAAATGGCAAGGAAAAAGGTAGCAGCTTTTGTAAACGCACCCGAGTCTAGTGAGATCATCTTCACTAGAAATGCTACCGAAGCTATCAACCTTGTAGCTTATTCATGGGGCATTTCTAATTTGAAACCCGGCGATGAGGTGTGTATTAACCACGTTTCTTTACAAGTATTTATCATGTAGTTTGAGACGGCTAATGTTCCTAAAAGTTATAAGTTGTGCTCTCTTATGCCTTTTATTAACTCATTTGTAGCATTTGTCTTTCAATTAACTCATCTTGTATAACAAAAAAGGGTGGGAAAATTAGGTCCTTGGACCATAAATCTAGGAGCTTTTTATACCAGTTTTATAATCAAGAATAATACTAAAATTTACGTTCCTCTCTCCACGGAAAGTTAATTAAAAGTGCAAACCAGTGTCAAGTTTTCTACTAGGCTTGGGCTAGTGTGACTGTAGTAGCCTTTATATATTAATGTTGCTTTTGTTTGAGTCATTGAGTGAGAGATCGGTCATGGCTAATATTCCAGCATACATAGAATTGCATGAAATAAAATCCTTCCTTGTATCCCTATGATGAACAAGCATTTTTTCATGCATAGCATTTCTACATCCAAAATAAGTTGAGTGGTATTAAAAGATTATGAGGGACATCCTATCTATCGACATATAAAATAATCCCAACACAAGAAGGTTCATCATCACCTGATTTTTCATAATCCCTATTTCATAATAATCACTTAAATCATTTTGGATGTCTGGCTGTGGATTTTGTACCGCAACTAGATTAAATCTTATTGTCTAGATCAAAGATGAGAGTATGTATTTTTCTTTTGAATGAGAAGCCCAGACTATAGATAGATAGATAGATAGATATAGGCTGACACGAAATCGTTGGATATGAAGAGAGCACAAAATCCGGCCTCCACCTCTCCCTGAACTCCAATATGACCCTACATCACTAAATTAAATAAAATGTACCAATCATATATTATAATATACACCGTTGGTCCCTAAACTTGCCAAAAATATCGCCGGGGCCCAAAACTTGGGATTTTCGTCGCCGTGAGTCCTTTTTTCAAGTTTTTGAGGCCAAAGAGGTCCCTTATCCCGTTTTATTTTGGACCAAACTCATTTTATGTTTTCCAAGAGGGCATAATAGACTTTTCCACTTTTATTAATTATTTTGGTGGTACATTTTCACCTCACTCACCCACACTACCATCACTACCACCACCATCATCTCAGTCACCTCTATCGCCATCACCACCGACCACCATAATTATTAAATTTTCTTTAGGCAACACCAGCTTCTGTTGTAGTATCGTCATTCTTCTGTTGTTGATTTGCAAGCCAAACCCTTGAGGCCTTGATAACATGCCGGCACTGAAACCTGTGACGGAGGCAAGGAATTCCATTAGTTGTGGCAAGATGTGCGGGTTAGTTAACAAGTCAGGATGTGTTCAGGCTAAGGAAGGTTCATTTTACTATTTTAGTACAGGTCAAAACGGATTGGTTGGCCCGCTTGGTCCTACTTCTTTACAATAATTGATGGATTGCCCAATTGAAATAAAACACAGACCATATCAAACTATTTTTCATCGGATAAAATCGTTCAAAAAGAGGATCTAAAAGATGATGGAAGTAATAAGGAAGCCCTAATGCCTTTGAACGACCAGCATAAGTTTACAAGGTCTGAGAAAAGCATCAATTTCACAAAATTATTACCATATGTAATCATTTGAGCTAGAATCCGACATATTGTTAGGGTCTGCAGGTTGATGATCACCCTTTTGAGCATGAGTCCCTAGGCCTTGGTTTCTACACTTGATCCGTAATCTCATAGGCACTATCTGCAAATACATAACAAGTTGAATTCAGCGTATGTATCTTTCATGATTTGAACCACACATTAAACAAAATAACAATGTACAAATAGAGCAGCATAATCACAGCAATGATGATGCACCAGTTCACTAATAGTAGTTAGTACAGAAAGCTTTGCCTAATTTATAAAGTATTTCAATTTATTAATCTATCAGTCAGCAAAATTGTAACTTGGAACTCTAGATACAGAGGAAAAAAGATGAAAAAACATTAACTTTGAAAGTCCAAATCAGTTTTAGATCGAAGATATTCCTGAGAAGATCTGCAATAGTACAATATTTATGAAGCAGTAGTCATTGGGGAGTGAAAAGGTGCGTTGACCGGTGCAACAGTTAATATTTATAGATGATCAGTGAAGTTTATTATACTCGTAAGAGGCAGCATCATTAAAGGATATTGAAAACAATATGATTTTTGATAAAGCGACATGGTCATAATAACAGTACTTGATTAAATGAAGATCTATTCAAGATGATAATGTTATCAATACCTGCAGATAGTTGTCACGATTGCAGAACATCATAGTGCCATTGTTCCATGGCAACTTCTATCTGAGAAGACTGGTGCAGTATTGAAGTTTGTCAGCCTAACAGAAGATGAAGTCCCAGATACCAAGATGCTACAAGAATTGCTTTCTAAGAAGACAAAACTAGTAGTGGTTCATCATGTCTCAAACGTGCTCGGTACCTATTATAACGAGTCTCTTTCTGGGGGATACTTGTTTTCAGTTTATTTATAAAGATAACAACCATGTATTGCTGATATTGTTACATATACATGTATGTAGCTTCTGTTCTTCCAATTAGGGATATTGCCAAATGGGCACATGATGTTGGGGCAAAAATACTGGTAGATGCTTGTCAAAGTGTACCACATATGATCGTTGACGTCCAGGATCTTGGTGTTGATTTTCTTGTCGCTTCTTCTCACAAGGTGAGTTAGTTTCTGTTTATAAGATATTTTAAGCTTGTGGCGAGTGTATGAAATTAAGAAATGAACGTGCTTCAGATGTGTGGGCCTACAGGCGTCGGTTTCTTGTATGGAAAAAGTGAGCTCTTGGAGTCTATGCCTCCGTTCTTAGGTAAGCCTGGTTCCTAAAATCATCGGCCACTATTAGATTGCATTTCCCTAAATACATAAATCTTATGGGTGTTTGGATGTGCATTATAAATATAATTATCCAAAGCTGCAATAGTCGGTTTTATTATGATTGGACATCGTGGATCTGATTATGTGATATAAATTTATGTACGCAACTTGTTGTCCAAAATATCATTGAAACCACCACCTTCTCATAAGCTTGTGAAGCATCTTATGTCAACAAACGAAGTGAACAAGTTTGTGGAAAAATTAAGATTTGTCATTAATTATCAGCCACTAATTGCCTATCTCCCCCCTCTCAATCTGTTAAGGATTTTAGTTATGAAATTAAATTGCTATATATTGACATCACAAAAGGCTACATTTTGGTAACTTGATCACTAGTTACTCAAATGATCAGAATGTGTCAAATGCTAAAAGAAATAAGCAATTATCTTTTCATAACTTTACACATCAGAAGCATACCCGATGTTCCGAACACTATCTTGTAATAAAACATTATTTTATCTGATATTATCTTATTCTAGTCAATTAAATTCACAAAATCATATCGGCCACGCTGATATAATAAGAGCTGCAAGTTTTTTAGGTTTTCTGGTTGATATTGCAGGTGGTGGTGAAATGATTAAAGATGTTTTTCTGGATCATTCTACCTATGCTGACCCTCCATTCAGGTTAGTTAATTTGATTTATTGTAACATCTTTACGTACTTGGCCATAGCAAATACCTTTTACTTTAGAATTGTTAGCTTCTTAAGATCACCTAAACTTGTAACCAGCAATTTCTTAAGTTTTAAAGACATCCTTTTAGTTTAAAGCAGAAGGTTAGTAGGTAGTATATAGCACCAAAAAGGACCCACTTGATCTTTGATCCTTGAATACTGCATCTTAGATTGATAGCTCCCGTGTTTTAGATTTGAAGCTGGAACACCTGCAATTGGGGAAGCTATTGGTTTAGGAGCAGCAATTGATTATCTCTCTGAAATTGGCATGCAAAAGATTCATGATTATGAGGTAAATATCATCTACTATGCCTTTCCTATTTTATAATTGCTACGAATTTCTTCATTTTTTTTTTCTTCATACATTCAAGTAGCTGAAGATTTAAATTTATTTACATATCTTTACGACTTTACACATGGCATGCTAATGTTCGATGGGTCTCTGAATCCACAATTATATTGATAAAGTTTTGTGCGTTCTTTGGAGCATACATACTCCATTGATCTTCTTGATGCATGTATATTAATCATATGTTCGAATTGGATATATCAGGTAGAACTGGCTAATTATCTCTATGAGAAGCTTCATACAATTCCTGGTGTTCGTATCTATGGACCAGCACCTTCACAAACTGTTCATCGTGCTGCTCTATGTTCCTTTAATGTTGAGGGTCTTCATCCTACAGATTTAGCAACTTTTCTTGATCAGCAGGTATCAAATCAAATACCAACTTCTTCACTTTTCTGGATTCTCTATGCATCTTAGTTTGTATTTTCTCCTTAAAACTATCCAGTGTAGAGGTGCCAAAATGGGTTGGTAGGGTAGCAGTTACAACAGTTTTTGTACATATTAAAGCAGGTTGGGTCGGGTTGGTAAAACCCAGAAACGCTTTTTTGTTCTAAAATTATGTGTTTTTCTGCGTCTAATATGATTACACAACTACTCCGTATATAATTGCTTTTTTTAGACAGATTACACAACTCTATTGTTTTAAACCTAAATGATAAACTTTCCTGTCAGAGATAAAAGCTAACCCTAACCAACCCATTCTTAAGTAAATGGGTCGTAATTGCTACCTCTGTCAATTACCATAATACAAAGTAATCATATTTGCTAAGATTTTCAGCGCACGTGCTTTAGACAAGATTAGGTAGCGCAATTCCATGAATACTGCATATCTGATTGGTAAATCAGAAATAACTTTATCAATCCCCCATCATAAACAATAGAATGAAAAAGAAAAACGTTAAAGAAAAGTTGATAATGGTGATTTACCAATTTATGATCTTTTGGTACAGCATGGAGTAGCCATTAGGTCTGGGCACCACTGTGCACAGCCTCTTCATCGGTACTTGGGAATAAACGCAAGTGCGAGAGCCAGCCTTTATTTCTACAATACAAAAGAAGATGTTGACGACTTCATTCGGGGACTTGTTGACACAGTTGGTTTCTTCAGCTCATTCAAGTAGATCGTCTTTGTGTGCACTTTGTTCGGCACTAAACTTTTAGGAAAGTTATAAATATCCTACGTTCAAGCCAATGTGTTCGTGTCCATAACCAATACCTGATTTTTTTCGTTAAGTTATGGATTATTTACAAATATATTTGTAAACACTCTATATAACTTGATCGATATCTAATCACATTGTCCCAAGTCATGCAATTCTGGGATCATTGAAGTTTTTAACGCGAATTGGATCACAATTGGTATAAATTGTAACAAGAAATCACATTATTGTCAATATATATGGGCCTGCACATATGTGTAGATGTATGTCTTGGTTATCTTGATTGCTCAAAAATGCGGATACTTTACTGATTGTATTGTATCTTAAGATGATATGAAGATCATGATTACCACCATGACACATATCTTATTTGCCTTCTTTTATAGTTTTGTTTTGTGTAGCCATAAAATCTTATACTTTTACATTTTTGCATTTTCATGTATCCGGTGACCTTAGAAGGTTACCTTTGGTTGTAGATAAATCAAACCTTTTGAGAGGTAGATTCTTGAAATCAAGATCCAAAGAAAATATTATAGTTGTGGCAATCCTTCGTTAAGATAGATTTGCTCTCTTTTCTGCGTTAGAAACCAGTGAACATGTCTCGTTTGATTCAACAACAGATAAATCAGCATGACAACCAAACTATATCAACGGATTCAACCAAACTATCGCACAAGCTGATCTCTTTTGGTTTGTACTTCCAAAAAAACAAAGATCGATAAGACCGAGAGGGTAAGTGATATATCTGTCTCAAAATGAAATGGAACATTTTTCAGAAATCGTCGAAAGTGTCTAATTGAAAAGTTTCATTATTCACGTACAATATTCTCAACTAGTTGCATCAAAACAATATATAAACGTTTCTTCCACTAGTTTTACCTATACAATTTTGATACATGACCACGATGAAGCTTACTATGTAAAACGCAATGCCATGTAAAATTGTTCTTTTATATTGCTTTCTTTTAACAAAAATGTGAAAAGTACATTCAACACGTAATGGATTTTTAAAAAAGTGCCTTCTGCTAATGTATATTTCTCAGACTGCTATGAGAAACATTGTTTATCGTTTGGTGTTGCCGTAAACTATAGTAGAAGATACCAAACATGAGTACAGTCTTCGTCTATCAATCAACAAGATAACATATCATCATACATATAATGATATAAAAGAGTATTTGAGTTATTGATCAGCATGATTGGTTTTAGTGGGGTCCATGATCAGGGGTGGAGCCAGAAAATAATTTGAGATGGGGCATTTTTTTTTTGCATCAAGCTGAAAAAGAGAAAACAACATATATGAAAACAATGCTAGACCTTATATACCTTATTTTAGTGTCAACTTTTGTGGGTATTAGACTTATTATGATATATCATTTTTATAACACTAATTTAAAAGAAATTAAAAAAAAAAAAAAAAAAAGTTCTGACAAAAAAAAAAATTAAAGTAATAAAAAAAATAGAAATAGAAGACCTCATCCTTTTTTATCGTAACAATAGTACTAAAACACTTACAAAACTAATCAAGTGATAAAATTAATGTATATAAATGGGTCGGGCATGGGTGACTGAAAATAAAGTTATAAGTTATTAACTTTACAACAACAACAGCTGGCCAAGTAAATTAAAATAATAAAACCTATGTTTTGATCGTCTTCTTCTTCCCGCAACCAACAACAAGAAAAAGATGCAACAAGAAAAAGTTTTTATTTTATTTTATTTTATTTTTCTTATTCATTTTACTCCCTCCGTCCCATATTAAATGTTCATGTTTGACTTTTTAAGTCTTTCTTTACCAACTTTGACTTTAAATATTTTTGCTTGTGTTATATAGTATTTGATAAAAATTATACGCAATGAAATACATTTAAAACTTAATCCATTCATATATTTTGTATCAGGTATTATATAGTACAATATACCAAATATGAAGTCTTCGTCTATCAATCAACAAGATAACATGTATATAGAGTACAAGTGATTCATCTACACAAGTACATGTATATAGGTAATTATTAGGAATGTTTTTCAGCTCAGCAATTATCAAATACAAGATTTTGATTTCCAGAAATGTGAGCGACAAAAAAATGCACGATCCAGAAAATCAATCCCATTAAGTGACAATAAACCAAATATCAATCATTGTTCTTTACTCGACCACAAGATCAGGGTTTTCACTTCTATGAGCATGAGTTTATATAAACATAAAGTTTCAAGCGATATTTTCAAAAATTTCTGTTATTTTATCCTTTAATTTGCTCATAACAGATCAAAATTGTCAAAATTCAACTCGTGGCAGCCATGAAGTTCTCTTGCAAGTCCAGTTTGGTCTAAAAAACAAAGCACCCACAAGAGGTCATTAGAGGTGAAGGAGGGTGGTGACTAGCGGCGCGTTGAGGGAAGCAAGCAATCATACATCCGTTCCATACGTGAAGTGACCATGAGCTTATGTGAAATCTGAAGGTTTGGTTTCCCCAAATCGCTGATATCCTGTCTCAAACTATTCACAATACACCGATAATTAGCCACGTAGTATAGCTAGCTACCTCATGTGTGTTTGAGTGTGTCTATAGATATGTATCTATTTATCTAACTGTCAAGGTGTCTTTGTCTTGTATATATAAAGGGGTTCTTTGGATGTGTGTTTTGAAAATGAATGTAATTTTGACTGGAAAAGTTGCAAGATTATCAATATAATCTTTTTTAGCTCGAGTAAGAATATATATATATATATATATATATATATATATATATTAAAAATAATAATAATAAAAATAAAAAAAATAAATAAAAAAAATTGAATGTAGAAAATAGCACCCTGAATCCAGTTTTGTTGTTTGAAGTTAAAGGCTGACATTTTGATGAAGGTTTAGTTATAATATCAACAGGTAAATGACCACAAATGACATTTTTGCAAAAAGGAGATGATGGTTATGAGATGGAAATAAAGTCTTATGCCATTTATTAGGATAACCGACGAGGGAATAAGCATCTAGTTAAGCATTTACCATAATAAAGATTAAAGAAAAGAAAAAAAAAAAGTAACTAACCATTGCCATTCACCAGTCGCCTTTGCATGCCTCTCCACCGCTCTGTAAAGCCGGTCTAAAGCGTACAGAACCAAACCATACATACATTGAGCATCTTTATCCTGCAAAAAGAAAGGCAAGACCAAGTTAAATAATATGCATTTTAAGCTATGAGATAATCAGCAAAGTTTCTCAGAATAGAACTGCTGATAGATCCTATAAACTTTGTAACTTTTGGTCTTTTGCCTCAAAACATTGTGATATAGTTTTGTTTTCAAAGTTCAAGAGTTTCTGAAAAATAATCGCAAAGACTGAAACCTGTGTCAGCTATATACTGGTAATAAAAAAGGAAGAAAATGGACAACTTGAATCGTCATATACTCATATGTATTCCAAGAAAATTACTGGAGTTCCCATCCAAGTCTGTAATGTTTCCAAACTAGTTTACCACTGACTTGATTCTCTATATCTACTTCACATGAACAGCTCAACCCTATATATGTTCTGTGCAGCATTTTAACGTGACACTTTCAAGTAGAGTTCAGGGCTAAACATCCAACGGTTATAATAACAAGGTACTGTCAAGCATCTCAACTATAAATTAAAAAAATATCATTGTTCACATCTAAAAGGGTAACAGAAAAGCAAATATACCAGGCCCTGATCAATGCAATTCTGGAACTGCATAATTCTCTTTTCAACTTCCACTATTAATAGTCTTCTTTGCACTCGAGCAATTCTCCCTTTACCTTCTGCCCTTGTGTCCTGAAACAGAAAGAACATGAGATAACTGGCAAACATACCAGATAAACTCGTACCATTTATAACCTCAATTACAAACTAACTGATACCAAAAAGTAAAGTTTTAAGTATGATTATAAACAATACCCAAAACTGGAAAGCAGGGCACTCACTGAAAGAGAACACACAATAGATAATAGTTACTTAATAGAAATGAAATATAGAATACATCTTGTATGGCATACCTGTTTGACCCATGCACGCAATAACATGAGCACACCGAGGGAGAGAAAGAATGCTGGTAGAGCAGCAAGAATGGCAAAGTTTATCTCGTTGGCCCTTAATATCTGGTTCAGCTCAAGCATTGCCCTGTTCAGATTACAACCATTAAAAACAGATAGTTTAAACATCATATAAAAAAATGTTTGCCTAGACTCACGTTTCAATGTCAAGTTTTAGCTTCTGAATCTGTCATCAGAAAAAGATAACATGTTATGCAACAATACTTAAAAGCACTGGGTAGCAAAAGAGAAAGAAGGTGGTGGTATGTTTACTTGAATAAGCATTGCTCGAGCAAGCTCTCCCCCAAGAAGATTCTGGATTGGATGCATAAGCTCCTTCTCATATCTACAAAAAAGTTTCAAATACGCACATAGCTTTAATGGAAAGTATGCCTATCAGTTGAGTAGCCATACTACCCCAATTGTGTGACAAAACAAAAAATCCAAAAAGACAAAACTTATTACAAATACTATGCGACAAAGAGGGCGTACAGCTGTACACATCCTTCTATACAAATTTCACTTCAAAAACATACTGTGAGCTGATAAAATGAGTGTTATTTGGTTCATCAAAATTCAAACATATTCGATAAGTTCTAATGTATCTCTTCACGTTTTTCTGAAAGAATTGGTGACAGAAAGTATTTTGATTCGTATCTCTTCACGTTTTTCTGAAATAATTGGTGACATAAAGTATTTTGATTCTCTTCCATCATTGTCTCATAAACAAATAAGCATACTCATACCTGCCCATCACTATTTCAAGCATTTCCTGGTCCGATATATTTTCTGGGAACTTTTGACCTTTAGTTTGCTCACTGAATGCCAACAACATTCTGCAAAAAACAAAAAACAAAAAAAAAAAAATGTATATAAAAACAGCATATTAAGTTTCAAATGCATTTTGCAAATTATTCTAGAAACTACAAAATATATGAGTACAAGTGAGCTTTAGTCATATTAAGTTTGAAGGTTTTGGGTAAAGGGATAGGATATCAACTGTGTATTGGGAATGGGTTTTTAATAACCCAAGAAATGAGGGTTTATGGAAATCTGACTAGATAGGTGGGTTTTAAAAACAGCCACATGAGGATCGTAAAAAACCACTTGCATTTCTCTTCTCCCAAATAGAAAAATTATCATTGGCTTCTTTCATCTTCGTCACCATCACTTTCCCATTCCTGTTTCTGGATTTGCATCCTCTCTTCTTCCCGTATCTCATCACCATGTATACTTCCTCTTGGATTAAATGATATTAATTTTTATCATTTAGTACTTATAATATAACTAGCATTAAATGAAATTAATTTATATCTTACAAAGGGGGGAAGCTTGCAGATTTGAATTTCATATAACGTGCTTTATGCTGTGGATTTTGACGGTATAAAATTGTTACACGTTAGATGAAGATAGTTGCGTATTTGATGCAACTAGAATTATGGTTTTGTTAATTTTATTTTTTCTATCAAGTTAAGATGTGATACTCATACCACAATCATCCAACCAAACAAAACCGGTGAATTACTCATAACTAACCTCGTACCATAATTTTATTAGACCCATACAGCCATACCCAAAGTGATTCCTTGTAACAGAGCAAACGCAACCTGAATAATTTCTTTATATCCTATAAGAATAGTATTAATTTGACTACAAGTACTTTGATAAATACGGAGTAGCTCATTAAGAAAATACCAAAACACTGTGTGTGTAACTTTAGTTAAAGAAGGGTGAGTCTAAACTAACCTATGCAGCGAATTGGAAGTTAATTGCACTTCTTCGAGTTCCATCACTCCCTTGTGCCTCTTTCTGAATGTCTCAAAAAGTTCATCTCTTATAGCTATAAGCTGAGATAGATTAATATTTCGTTAACAGTGATGTGATATTAATTGCATGATAACTGAAAGCAGCATCACAAGTCTTACCGGTTGCTCTACATGGTCAGTCATAAAGCCAGTTACCGAGTCTTTTGCCTCAACAATCCAATTATCAATATCAGAACTTCCTGCCAATCTACTATGTCGTAGAAGCCAAACCGACAATAATGAAATTCCCACTGCTCCAAAAGTGTAACGCATCCAATGTCGGGTTATATTACTTGGTTTCTGGTGTTTGGCAACCTAACAAAATAATAATACAATTTAAAAAAAGAACAATACATTGTTTAATTGCACAAAATCATGATCTACCTTAAGTTGTTTGAGCAAGGTGTAATGATTATATACCACATCCAACAATCAAAATTCGGACATGAGAAAATAGATTTAAAAAAAGAAGTAAGCATTTATAAAAGGGGTGGACAAAACCTTACCAAGAGAGATAAGTACGCGTCAAGCTTGTCTAAATTTATATAGATCAAGTTGATGGCATCTCTAGTCTCACAATCCGTCCACTGAGACTCTTCCTGGTTTATATCTGGAAGTTTCTCAAACAATAACGGAGATGAATAGCTCCCATCAACAGAAGAACCAACCTGCAGATTAAGTGCAAGTTAAATAATTGCTTATCATGTAATCAATCATCCTCAGGTTTATGAAAATGGATGCAAATTCTACAGCTTGAAAATCCAACTGATTTGAAATCAGGGTGTGTCTGGATGCGCGTTTAAAGTGATTATGTGATTTGAATAATCAGAATATGATAATCAGCGTTCGTTTGTAGTTTAAAGTGGTAATAATTGTATAATCATTTGTTTGAGAGTAAAAATTGTGATTATTGAAGAAATTAATACATCTGATAATTAGAGAGGACATTCTTGTTAAATAAACAAGATATGTCTAGAATGATGGGCGTAAAAGTCTCTCACATTAAGGGATAACTGGGTAGTTTTATTTTACCCTCCTATAATAAATTTTGTTGCAGCTAATATGAGACTAGTTATACGACCCCCTAATATTCATATCATAAAGCAATAAACGTTTATTCAAACATCAATCTGACCATTGCCACGTTTGTTAACGCAATATCAGTTTCAATGCACATATCCAGACACTCCTAACTTCTCTTCATTTATGTTTAAGTATCTTGTTTGTTGGGTATGATATGTAGGGTACTTACCTGACGTTTTGCACTGAGATGACCAATTGATGCTTCCAAAGTTAGAAATAAATCATTTATAGTGCCTAGTAATGAGGCCAATGACTTCTCAGGCTCTTTAACGATCTGCTCACCAAATTTGTCAACTTCCATATACACCTAATGAGTAAATAAAAAACAATAATTCAACTTCAGTTTGACTTTAAAGTAGCAAAAGAGTGGAGAATCACGTTTAACATTATCAATTATGTTTTTTAGTATACAATAAGCATATCACATTTGATATTTATCAGTAGTTATGTTTTAAAAGTAACAAAAACATGATTACTTCCGTTCAAAAGTAGCTATATTCTTTGTTGTTTAAAAAATTTGGTATAAACAACAAAACATTACAGATATAATATCAAATATTTGGCAGGAAAGAAGATATCTCCTGGTACTTTTAAATGCGCATAAACGTCAAACTTTATATTCAAATCAACCAAGTCAACTAGATGCGCAAAATAATAGAAGTGCTCAACACAAGAAATGAAGAAAGCAGACCTGTGCTAAAAACGTAGCGAGTGAGTATCTTAAGCTAGTCAAGACACTTATCCTCTCGGATATATGCGCAGCTGCTGCAGAGGAAAGATTTTGCATGCCAGTACCCTCAAACACATAGTCACGTATCAACTTTCCCGAACCATCAAAGAACGCTAGCGGCCCTCTCTCGAATACCATGAAGTAGACTTTCTGAGAAGTTGATCCCTAAACAAAAAAAACCCGATACTCAGATAAACAAAGGGTGGCGAAGTTATGCAAAAAAGATAAGTATTAACACACCTCTGCTCTAGCTTGCCAAAAGTCCAAATTCTTCTGCACATTATGCATATTGAAGAATAGGTTGTCCAATATGTCCCCTAGAACCTCGTATACTCTAGACGCCTCAGGTGTTAGCCTGAATCACAAACAAAATATTCAGCAAATGGCACAAACAAGTACATTCATACAAACAAGAATTATATGTGAGAATCAGCGCAAAACTAGCAATACATTTATTCACTTAAAAGGGGCCACATTTTGATTAGTTTTGCATATAAATACGAATAATATTAAACATATATGAGTCATATAATTCAAGTTCATATACAATTTCTCTTTAGTTTACAGGCACCAAAAACCACGGAACTTAAAAGGGTTTAACCAAAATTGAACAAGAGAGAAAACCTTACTTGAAGGGTTCAAGAGATGAAGAAGGGATGGGAAGAGGGAGACACGTGGCACTACGTCTTCTTGAGCTTGTTTTGTAAAGAGATGAAATCTTTTGAAGAAAAAAAGGGATGTTTTGTGGTAATTTTATATTTGAAAAAGATGGGATGATTCCAGTTAAACGTTGGCGTATCATTTTGGAGTATGATGATGACTCGTCCATTGCTAGTCGGAATGTTTTGCCGGACGTCACGTTCACCTTCACTCTTTTATTAGGGTTTTAGATTTCAGAAGAAATTTTAAATTGCTATTGATTTGTTTTCCAAAATAAACTTCATAAAAGTCAAAATTGGTCGGATTTTGATTAAGGGGCGTTTGTTTCGGCTTATGTCTTATTTGGTTTTAGACTTGCACTTTTTGTGGCTTATTTTGAATTTTTTCGGCTTATATAAATTTATTATGTCATTTTAAATTTATATATGCCGAAATATTTCAAAATAAGCTACAAAAAGTAAGTTTAATGAAACATAAGCTAAAACCAAATAAGCCATAAGCAAAAACAAATACCTCCTAAATCATTGAAAAAACGTGTGTCAAAAAAAAAAAAAAGGAAAAAAAAAAAAGTTTAGAAGACCATATTGCAAAAAATTATCAGCGCGACATACCTAAAAACAAATTTGAATGTAACACGAACTCTAATTCCGTCTTACAAGTACCCCACATTCGGCATCTACACAAGCTTGCAAAATATCCTCATTCGATGATTTGTTTAAAAAAAATCGGTCTTCAAAACATCATTTTCACTTTGTTATCGTTTTTTTTATAAGCATTACAAGTTATAAAGCTATGTTTACAACTATTTAATACAAAAATACATCAATTCAACACATATACTTAATGATATAATTGAAATACCCTCCATGTTTAAATGTTATATAATATCACACTTCCAAAACAACTAGCAATAGTGGTGACCATCATTTTCATCGTCATTGCATCGTGATGCACGGGTTCACTGCCATGTTTTTTATGAAATAGTGTGCGGTAAAGTTGTTCCCTAAAGTTATCACCATGCGTAAAGTTAGCATCCTGAAAAACATATAATCGCTCAACAAAAATTTTGATTACAGGGTGTCTGCAATCGTAACGCGCGGGTACCGTACTAAATGCATAAGTAAGAAAACAAGATAATTTTCGATTAATAACCTCTATTGTATTTTTTTTTTCTTTTATAAAAGCAACCTATCGAAAAGACTTACTATTGCCGAAAAATATAATCACATGAGTACCCGATATCTCAACCCGCATGTACCCGGCTATGTATTATGAATACTATAGCTAATAGTTTATGATTTGATAGTCTGTTGCACAAAGATGATTATCATGTGATATTAAACTTCAATATTAAGAAGAATGCAGACAACATTAAACTAACCTCGGATGAATGTAAAATCTATTTTTTTTTAAAAATAATAATAAAATAATAATAAAAAATAAAAATAATGTACATCGAACTTCTGCTTTTGAACGCATACAATAGCATATGAATTTTTGTGTTCAAAAGTTTCTGGAGAACAAAACTGATTCAAAGTATACATTTGGCACGATTGCTACAAACAATTCATACATTATATAGTTGTATACACATTCGTTATATGATAAATAAACTTTGTATTTTTTTTTTTTTTTAAATGTTATTGGTTAGTTGGTTCAAACAATGATATCACGATTATGGAATCAGAGATCAAACCTAAGTATTGTTTAGAGTTCAAACTACAATATCTAAGATAAGGCATTAACAATATAATATTTCTAATGTTGATAATATTAATTTTGTTATATCAATTTGTACAGCGGTGTCACGATCCCATGCATACTCTGAAATGAGCTAACTCTTAAGCTACATGTTTTTGTCAAGAAACATGCAAGATCAAAAGATCTCATAATTGTGCTTATTATCATAGCAAGATAAAACACATTAAACTGTAAGCATTTATATTATTTAACTGTATTCATTAAATAACATGTTGCTAGGGTGTTAAAACTAACTAAAAGTTTGTATTACATGCAGATGTGACACAAGTTTCAAACTGCTTTGCTAGAACAAGGTTGATTAAATGAAGAAGATGATACACACATCACATATTTCAAAAAGAAATAAAATTATACATGAAAATACAAATATTCATATGATTTAAATTTTGGAGAATAAATCCATTGTTTATAATATTTAATTCTTATAGATTTACATGCTCAAATCTTGCAACGTCTGTGGATACAATGATTTTATTGGAAGATGATTGCCATAATAAAAGTCCATGACAAAAAAGGTGCACCGTGCAAACAAAATAAATATTTGAGATAAATGATAATGGTGTGGAACAGATATTGAAGAAGAAGAGTGTTTGAATTAGGGTATTTTTTGTTTGAATTCGAGCATTGAACGTTCAGTGACCAAATGTGTTATAAGTTGTTTGGACAAGAAATGTCGAAAAGACGAAAAAACCCTTGCAACTAACGAGAAAACCAACGAGCGTAAGGGTTTTGGGACCCAAGCGAAGCAAAATATGGTAACTACCGGTGCAATTTCGCCAAAAATAGAACCAAACCTAATAAATTTATTGATTTCAGGGACCAACGGTGTAGTTTACTCTATTTTATATCTATCTTAAATTTGTATATGGTTTCAAGTAAATAATATTGGAAATTGGTGCTTTTAAAAATCAAGATAAGAGTTATATTAAATACTAAACACTTTTCTTACATAGCAAGAGACTCATTCTCACCATTCATCTAAAAAATGATTGAAATTAAAAGCATTTTAATATTTCATACATTTTTTATAATTTAAATATCTCTTAAATAAAAAATCAATAGTATTGAGTTAATGAAATTAGCGTGGATATGTACCAAATTTAAAATCCAGGCTAGTAATTGCTGCTAATCCACGATTTAAATAAAAAAGATAAACTAGAAGATAACGTGTACCGACGTAAAAGAAGATACCCACTACCACTAAGGAACAATAATTGAATACGTACGTTTACGATTCTCACTGACTTTATTATAAATAAAATCCATCATCGCAGTGCTTTCAAAACACGCTGAGTTATATTTGCTTTTTGAAAAACCAGTAATGGCAACTGTTGGAGGAGTTAGCGAGCCCAAAGGAGTTGAAAACAGCCTTGAGATCGACAGCCTTGCTCAGTTTGCTGTCGATGAGCATAACAAGAAACAGGTTGTTTACCTTTTGAGTTTTTGTTAGTGATTTGTATATATAACTTTCCTTCTGAGGATCGGAATTTTGTGTTGTTTTATGTTTAAACCATGTAGTTTTTGGATGATCTTTTGCTTTATATCTTTTACTTGTAAGTTTGTTTGCCCAGTTACATGTATATGTTAACAACTTAACACACACACAAAAAAAGGGATAGTTTTAAAGTGGGTGGACATTGTCATGAGCGGGTCACATATTGTGAATAGGGCATGTGGGTTGGTTATCAACATTTTGCTAGAAAAGGACAACATGGTTTTAACTTGACTTGATGGGTTAGGCTTTGGGTGTTACAAAATACAAGATGACAATTTGAAACAAAACAATCAACAACTTTGTCCTGTTTGTGTCATTGTGAAACCCGGAGTATAACTTTTAGATAGATATAATATTGGTAAACATAAAGTTAATTAGCAAAAAGGGTAGGGAAGATTCAAGAAACGGCATGGGGAATACCGTGTACATCCGAGCAAAATAGGTTGCCTGAATTGGGATCTTCTTCCGCTCTTCGTATACCCGTTTATTGGTAAACATAAATTTAACGATATTTTTAAAACAAGTGTCTTTACTTACAAAATGACTTAAATGGGAAACATCCATTTTTTATTAACTATGTACACACCTAAGTATAATGACTAAAAGTCTAAAATGGGACAAATAAAAAAGTAAGTTGTTTCTTTTATCCTGATTAAACATAAAGTTTTGTATTAAATTCATAGTGTGTGTTCGCCATGCTTATATTAACAAAGGGTCTCCCATGAAGAACTTCATGAGAGTTTTTAGTTCGGGTTTCCTAGGTATATGGTAAAGTTATTAATCATTTAAAGGAATGTGCATTAGAGCAATTCTTAGATAACTGAAGAAGGATATTTGGATTCATTGTTTTCATCACTTTGCCCTGCGACTTGTCTAAATAAAGTGTCAACGGGACATGTTGTCCGCTCTCACTGTCCATGTCCACCTACAAGACAAGTATGGAAAGAATTCACTGGGATGAACTCACACATGAATCGTGCGTGTTCGATAAAGGGTGTGGCCTTAGTTTAAAAGTATTGTGTTGAACGAGTATTTTACAGATATAATAGCTTAGAAGTAGCTTGCTACAGATAAACTAAATCTAAATCATTTTCTTGATCAATTTTTTTGGGTAAAGGGTTACCCCGGTAAATATATTAAAACCGAAAAAGTTAAGTACAAATGGAATATGGCTGAAGTACCATATTAACCTCAAGCTAAGAAGCTTGATAAACACCTAAATCTAGTGCTTATGGCATGTCATAAGCACTTACAACTCTAGAGACAAAGGATGCACCTAGAATAAATAAACTGAAACCAGCTAACGAGCAGGAACCGTGAGAGATGAACATCATTTTCTTGATCTACAGATATTGAAAATAGGTTGTTTTAATTTTCCATTGCCGATTGTGCTCATTTCTTTTAACATTCAGGAGTTGACCAATCCAACGTTTACTAACCTTTTTTTGGGTTCAGAATTCACTTTTGGAGTTCAAGAGGGTAATAAGCAGAAAGGAACAAGTGGTAGCAGGGACTCTGCACTTTATCACACTGGAAGCACATCATGGGGGTGAGAAGAAAACTTATGAAGCGAAGGTGTGGGTTAAGCCATGGATGAACTTTAAGGAACTGCAAGCTTTTGAGCTTGTTGATGCTGCAACTTCAGCTTAACTTTCCTCTGGTAAATTTCATACAATGATCTAAAAGACCTTAGCGATGCAGTCGACTGACCTCTTAAACTTTGTTTCTTAAAAGCTTTAATTCAATTATTAATTACCCGTTGTACAACGGGTCAAAATGGGTTTGGCTTGAAACGAGTCAGTTTCTATTGAAGGTTGAAATAGCGGCTCAGGCTTGAGCTGCTGTATGAGGACTGTTTTGTCCATTTTTTTGTTTATAAACAATTTGATGGATCCATTACAATAACAATATTTTAGCTATAATAATGAATCCAAATATGTGAATAGAACGATTTATGAGGCCGTGTGTAATTATAAATTATGCGCCTCGAACAACTTTTGACCCATCTAATATATCTCACCCTTTATACCCAATTGAGATAAAGCACAACCAAATTAAGTTCCTTTATGAGGGAGTTTTTGGAAAAAAATTGTTCTTAAAAACAATGTTATATGCTTGTCTACTGTTATACTACGTATGAAGCAATGTATGACTTTACACATGGTTTTAGTAAAAGGTTCGACTATTTCTCAATAACACACCATTTCTGTAGAGATAATTAACACAAATGTGTTTTAGTACCGTCTAATGAAAAAATAAATTATTTGAATTTATAAAAACATCTACAAGCTCCTTGTAGAAATTGCTCTAATTAATATATCTTTCACCAAATGCAGGTGAGAGTGCTGATGGGTTTAAAGCTTGAATTTATGCATCTTTTTATTTAAGTGACTTCCAAGTGTTTCTATGAATATTGTGCAACTTGGTATTAGGTTCCTAAAAAGCCAGGAACAAGGCTGTAAGACGTTCTGTTATCTAATATATGATGTGTCTTTTAAAAATATACTAGTCATGTTTATGGTGAAATGTTGCTTGTTTATGTTCGTATGTTTGCACAGATATTACTTATTGTGTAAAGCAGGTGAAATATTAAGAATTTAGTTTTAAAAAGGTTAATATTGCCATAGGAAGTGGGTTGGGTGGATATGTCTATATTTGTATGTGATTCATCTGAGTCGGGCATGCGCATGTATATACTTAAAAAGTTTGCAGTTTCTAAGGTATTCGTTACTGTCGGGGACATTGTTTACGACATACTCTATATCCCTTCTTGATCCACTTGTTCCTCGTATAGACATCTGTGGTTTCAGCTTTCAGTTTAGGTTCATGATTTTGATGTTTTGTGCTTAACCTTAATATGTCAGACTGTTTTGATTATGTTAATATTATTATTATTATTTTTATTTCATTCACATCTTTTTTCAAGATTACATACTGGTTTTTGAAAGTAAGTATATCAAGATTACATAAATTACCTCACTATTTTCGATGGCCTTGAGACAAGTTTCTTAGCCACTTTCATCTCCAATATCCTTTCATAGAACCACCACCTATTGTTTTTAATTTTTTGGAGTGTTTAACAAGACCGAATTACACCCTCTCCTTGATTCTCCAAGGGTTGAGCTATGTTCACTTTAAATGAATTATCCACGAAGAATATGCGTCACTTAGAGATACAGCTCTGCCTAATTTTAACATGATGAAGGTTTCTCACAAGACCACTCGATAGTACAGCTTTAACTGAAAGTCTGAAGCTAAACTTGAGCTTCTTGTTTCTCGCCTTCTTGCTTAATTATCTCTTCTTTGTTATATAGAATTATGATCACAAAGGATGTGACATAGACACAATCTATCTTGATAATTCATGGAAACTGTGGTGTTCTTCACAATCGACCGTGAAGCACTAAAGCCCGCAAGCATGCTTGTATTTTGACTCTTTGAAAATAGACGTTGGTAAGCTTTACAAACGTGACTCTTATAAATGTCCAAAATTTATATAGTATAGCTGATCCAAATGAGATCACTGATTCACTTCATCAACAGCAATAGTATTAAGTTTGAATGTCTTGCAAGTTATCATTATTTATTGTACAATTGAATCTTATTTTATTTGGTAATTTTTTATATAGAACTTATATACAAGGATAGTAACTGAGTTGCCTCATAGTAACTGGATCAATAGAGTCAAATGTAAGTCTTTTATCACCTTACAAGTCTACCATTGAAAGATATCTTAAGCTTAAGGCTATGTTTGGCACACAAGATTGTTAGGAGATTGTGCTTATTTTTAAAAAAAATAAGCTACTTAAAAAATAATCTTTGTTTAACAGACATAACTTATAAGAGATTCTAAAAAAAAATAATCTTTCATAATCTCTTAAAACCAAAGGTTACTTCATGTAGCTTATAAAAATAATTTCTTTTTATAATCTCCAGCACCAGCATCATCTCCGATTACTTTCGCCAAACATACCCTAAATCGTTAAGTTGGTACAAAGCCAAACATCTTTCATTGGTAAACTTGAAAGACCCTAAAGTGATAATTTTCTCAAGACTACATTTGACTCTATTGATCCAGTTACTATGAGGCAACTCAGCTAAAACGAATTAGGCAAGTAGTTCTTTTCTAGGATTTAAGGTAACTTAAATCTTATAAGGAATTGATATGTGACACAAATAATATAGTTTTAAGTTAGTTTGGGATCTGGATTTAAAACCTTTGCAAAGTTCATATATGATTTTACTTACGGATAACCTTATGAAATTCATTACATTTCTAGTGTTATAGTATATCTAGAAATACATTGCATCCTTATTGGGACACTTTGATGACACTAGAAGATTAGTTCTGAAAATAAATCATCAATAGCCTTTAAAACTTACAATTTAATGAAATTTCTTTATCGTCAATAAAAAAAAGTTTTTAAAGCAGTTATCCTAGCTTGTTCAATATTCCCATTCGATTATACGAAGATGAGCTTTACTCTCATTTTACACTTGGTTGACACCTTCATGGCTTCACGAGCACACAAAACTTGAAATCGTTGTACATCCTGTAAGAGAAAGACTGCATGCTTGCAGTTTTATCGAAACAGATAAACAAATTCTAGATATATATTTCTATAAACAGTATCACCAACTTCAAATGTGTGATCAAAATAAAGTTAAAAAATGTGTTCCACGTATAGCTTGAGGATACACAACATAAGTGTTGTATCATGTGTCTTATTTGTTACTACAAATAGGAGTATGTTGGTTATTTTAAGTTGCTATGTACAGTTAGAGATTAAGTGACAAAGAGGCGAAAGATTAAAATTAGAAGGATTGTTCGTTTCTTAATAGAAGTTACCAAACACCAAATCTTCTTTATTTAGGCCTATGGAACCAACTACCGGTTACTTATCATGCTTTTATTTTAGGCCAATGTTCTTTAAAGTTCAATCGTTTTTCATGCTGTTATTTGGTGACAAAATGAATTTAAGACAATGTTACCTTATAACCTTATGATTGTTCCACAACAAATATAATAATGCTGTATTAATTATCGGATCACGGGTGGATATTCTACACCCTCTTTTTCTTCCTCTCTCCATGCATATCCCACCAATTTTACTAATACGTATCGAGTATCGACCGTCAAATATTATGGTGTACAGTATTAAATAAGAAGTTCTTACTCTATATCCACAAGAATTATGTGAGGCATTCTAGTAGATTATTCATTATTAGATTAGGGGGAAAAAATACTTATATACTTACAAGTATTATTTAGTGACTATTACAGCAAATAAAACTTATGAAATCACATTGCTAAGAAGAATATGATCTTAGATTTAAAAAATTTAAGGGCCCGTTTGGTAAGGGGTTATAGAATAAAAGAATGGAATTAATGTAGGCTCCACATTTAAATAACATATTTCGTTTATAGTTTGGCTACAAAAAAGGGTGTCAATCTATCAAAACTCATTCCCCTCTAATATGGTAGGATTCACTTTATTTTTAGTGCGCCCTACACTTTATACTCTATCTCTATTTTCATAATTATTACTAAAATCATATTTTTTAGTAATACATCGTTGGTCCCTAAACTTTTCACAAAACATCACATGGCACCTTAACTTTTAAAAATCGTCGCCTTGCGTCCAAACCTTGTGTTTTTTAGGCCGATTGCGTCCCTTGACCATTTTTGGCTCGGTCAACGCACGTTTTTTGTATTAATATGAGGGGTATAATAGTCCAATCATGTTATAACCAGTCCTAGAAACCTGAGTTAACCCAACAGTTAACATTAGGGACGCTTCATGAAGTTTATTTTGCAACTTGAGCTTACCTTCTCTGATACGCTAGCTCATTTTGCGCGCGAATCAATAAACCCACCCACCAAAACCCCTATCCCCGCCATAATTACATAGACCTATTGAAAAACCAAATCCAAACAGAAAAAACCTCATTTACTGAAAATCCAAGACGAAATCCAAGCCTTCATTTTTCATAACTCACCATGTCTTTTGAACGGAATGTTATGAATGACATGCCAGATTATATTAGAAACATGCCGGATAATGTTATCACCAATATTTTAAACCGTTTGCCACTCAAAGAGGCGGTGACGACATCCAGTTTAGCGACAAACTGGAGGTATAAGTGGACGTTGCTCACTGATGTCATACTTGATGAGGATTTCTTATATTTTTTGACAAATAAGTTTGAAGGGATGCATGTTACTAGATTGCTGCTTCAGCTCAAAGGTCCCATAAGAAGGTTTGTCTTCTCTGTAGAGCTTAAACCCTTGTTTGGACAAGATTACTTCAATTATGAAGAGATTCATGCTTGGCTGTTGTTGTTGGGTTAGCGAGGAATTGAGGAGCTCCTTATACATAACTGGTTCGTCAAACCAATTATCTTGCCAACCCAAATGTACACTCGTTTGGAGTTGAAACATCTGGAACTTCATTGGTGTACGTTACCTAGATTGGTATCCTTTGAAGGTTTCCCAAATCTATTGACCTTAGAATTGTTATCCGTCAAATTTCTGACCGGTACAATTTGGGATTTTGTTGCTGGTTGTCCCTTACTTGAGTCTCTTAAAATCAATCGTACTGATACAAAAGAGATGAGACTATTGGATATTGCACAACTTGGGAATCTGAAGAAGTTGTATTTGTCATTCGGCCTTTTGAACCAGGTCACCACAATCACAACTTACAATGTATATCAGCTTAAAAGTCTTCCCAAACTTGAGTCCCTTACATTGGATTTTCAGGAGTGCAAGGTAAGACCAATTTGAGTTTCATACTTCAAATTCAATCTTTAAAAATTCTAAAAATTCTACATGTTGTAGTTATTGGCAGAAGGCAGCTCATGGATGAATGTACCTGTGGCATTTGTATCCCTCAAGAATCTAAATCTATCCAGAGTCGATTTTGGGAACAATGCAATGGTAGCATTCATCATTCAAATGATTCGTGGAGCTCCAAGATTGCAAATGCTAGAAGCCAGAGTAAGTCGAATGAAATATGTATTATGCTTCACATCAACCTAAATTTCCATGGTTATGCATCTCAATACTATCTCAATTTGCAGGCTTCATTCGAAAGTGATCTAGCTTTGGAAAGTTATTCATTACATTTAGGAAGCAACAGAATGGGGTCGGGCCAACTCGAGAGTGTGGTGTTTCGATCTTTTCCTATATCAGTTAATGAATTAACAATAATAAAGTTTGTACTTGCTTGTTCCCCCTTGCTGAAGAAACTTTATATCAAGCTTTGCACTTTGAATCATGATCACGCTAAAAATGTGGTGATGAATTGGGAGTTGGCTAGGGAGCTGTTAAAACTCCATCGAGCTTCCCCCACAGCCGTTGTGGAATTCTTCTAGTTTTTGTATATTTATGAATGGGTTGTGTACCTTATGACAATTAACCACGTATTTTGTTGTTTCAGTTTCATTCTATGGTTTGTTTAATGTTTAGCTTGTACCCTATGACAATTAACGAAGTATTTTGCTGTTCGTGTTTCATTCTATGGTTAGTTTAATGTTTAGCTTGTAATTACCCTAAATGGCGTTGTTTGATATATTGTGGGTAGGTTGTGGATATGGAAATTTGACTTTTGAAAGTCAAAGTTACATATAGCACTTTAACTTGGTATTATGATCCATAGAAAGCAACATTTCCATCAATGAGTCAATTGGTAAATGACAATTTCTATTTGAAGTTTGACTATCGAAAGTCATAATTAAAATTCTATGAGTCAAATAACCCATTTTGACTAATAAAGTCAACACATACAACACGAAGTGTTACTAAGTATCCGTTATAAAACCTAAAGTTAAGCATACATATATTGCATCATACTTCCAAAATTGTGCATGGACAAACCCATATCATTTATCCTACACATATAGTTTACAAAACAATTGTCTAAGCATTGTCAAGTTGATTTGTGCCCACAAATCCACCATACATACGAACTACATAATTTGTTTACACAATATCATTCATCCAACTTTAAAGCTCCATCAGCACACATCAAAATGTAGAATTCTTTGTGGCCTGTTAGTTTCATCACTTAGAAAGAAGCGGACCATTGAACATTGACCAAAATGTGCTTCTGCCCTCAATTGCCTGAAACTAGATAATGAAACAATAGCCACTTGCCTCCTGACCTTCCCTTGACCAACTTGAAGTGTCCTCTCACGAACTTCAAACTATTTCTCTATGCTTTTATGCTTCACAACCGCTCTAGAGAACCCATACAAGTTGTACTTCTTAACAATTCTTGATGGAATGGACTAATAAAAAATCTACAAAACTTATCATTAGTTTGTCATGGGATGCTTCTAATACACATTATGATCCATCAATCTTTATATCAGAAACACAATATATGATACAAATGACATTCATATATCTTATTAAGCAACTCTGTCACTAGACTTACAAGTCGGCCGTCTCTCCAGAAGGCTGCAGTCATCTTCGTGTAGAATGCCCTTTCTTCTTGGTCATGGGCTGTGTGGTGTTCCCAATTACACATCCAATTCATCCGAGGGGCTTCAAAATCTAAATTTAATATTACATATAATCAAATAACTTACACTGCTGTGAGATACTTGGTGTAGTTAAAGTTAAAAAACTAAAACATACCATAGTCAGTTGGTTGGTGACATAGGGCATTCATGGCTATGTTGGTGTTGTATGTCTCCACTGTTGTGATGGCCCCTCCATCATGGTCAAATAACATAACATTATACTCCTCCCTCGGGACAACCTGAGTAAACACCATTTTTTTGACCAGGTGAGATATTCAAGTCTTGGGTGAGTTTCTCCCAACCAGATCCCCACAGGGCCGTGTGGACATATCAATAATACCAATCTTGTATAACCTCCAGCTCTACTTGGTAATTAGTGGTGTTACTAGTAACCATGACCGACTCTGTAGCTACTAGACCATGCAGATATCCTAGAAAATCTTCTGGCATTGGCTGGTTAAAACGAGATGTGTTTGTCACATCAACCATACATCTCCAAAACTGATCATCGACTGGTTCATAATTATGCAACTCCTCCCCATACTCATTGTAGATAGCTACATAAAACACATCCTCACCCTCTTCTATAAAATGTAAGTAAGCAACATCCGAACAGGTGATGTTGTGCATCGCAAAATCATTCCACCTTGCTCCCTCAACAACACACACTAATTGTGATACTCTTCTTACACTAACTCTCCATCTAGTCCCCTCATAGTTAACTAAGTAAATATACCAATTCCCATGATAGGATCCTCCTAACACTAAATCATGATGCAGTTCCTGTATATCAATATTAAGTTTTAAGCATTTTCAATTTTTTACAACTACTTTCTTAGAGATATAACAGTTAATTCTTATATGGTGTTAACTTACAAACTCATCCAAAACCTCTTCAGGATCGTCCAAAGCGCAAATAAATTGATTCCCATACATACCTTCTGCATTAACAATTAACATTATCACAAATAACGTTTTAATTAAACAAAAATCATTAAATATTGTTACCTCGTATGCGTGTTGTTTTATTTTGCAAGGCTTGCAAGTTCCGATTGTTTGTGGGTGTGTGATTAGATGAGATTCGATAAGATAGAATATGGGTATTTTGTTGAGGGTTGTGTTGGGTTGAGGTTGTATGTGACAATGTGTGTGGTAGATGATCGGGTTTTACTCAACTGTCAATAATTGGGTGTGGGTTTATTGATTCCCGCGAAAACATTAATATGTATAAATGGGTTATTTTCAGCAAAATTTTGGCCTGAGAAGGTCTGGATTATTTAATGGGATTATAGAAATAAGTTCAAGGTACATGTGGCGAATTGGATGGTTTTGTATCGATTCCGGATGAGGGAGATATGTCCATTTTACGGTAATGGACCAATTCTGGACCACCTGTTGGAAAACCAATATAACTTAAGGTTGGTGCACCATAAGGGTATGTTTCTAAAACTTGGATCATAAATATACATCTTAGGCTAATATCTCCAAGTGGTTTCAACTTCATAGCTATTATGAATTAGGATTTAAAGCCGAAACCGTAAATGGTAAACTTTCAATAAGCATTATGTTTTGAGTTACTGTTAATAAAAGTCACTTTCCCATGGATTGGTAAGTGCTTAGACTATGTGGCTTAAGGTTCTGGAAAATAGACTCAAGGACCTTTCTAAGGGTGAAAACCTCATGTTCATAGCTATTATGGATTAGGAGATATAGCGTCATCAAATCAGGTCAAAATCAGAAACTAAGTTTTTACGTCTTTTCTTGAGAAATAAAAGTGTGACCACATAGTAATGAGATAAGAATCATTAAGCGAGACTTAGTAGACACTTACTTGAGTATAAGTTCAGGTTGTATACCAATTTGGAGATAAAAATACTTTAGTTAAGTCTTAGTGCAATGCCATGCTTATCTCGGAAACTATCTCGTGATTATTTGATTTACTTTTCCATATCGCTCTTCTTTATCATTCTAAGTCGTGTCACGTCTTTTAGGTTGTGCTTAGACGCTTCGCACTCGTTCGAAGATCCATTCTACTTCTGATCTCGTTGCTCTTAAGGTGAGTTCATAGCCTCGCTTTTACTTACTTCAATTGTTTTATAAACCTCGCGAGGGGGATACATGCTAGTTTTACAAACCGAATACAAGTAGTTTTTGGTATGTTGGACCCGATTACATGATTTATAGACATATGACATTGAGTATTTCTTGCCAATTAAGTCCAACCACTAATCTTGATGTATTTCCCAAACCGCGATAGCTATTAAAGTGAATCCACTTTAGGAAGTTAGATTAAGATGTATACTACTGAGATTAGCATTCCAATCCTAGATTTTATAGTATTGGCCTGGAGTTTATCTCGTTTTCCAAACAATGTTCCAGATTTGACTAGCAATCGTAAAACGGCCATAACTTGGTCATCCGGAGGAGATAAAAATTCCTCCAACTCGCCACATGAAGCTTAGACCTATATCTATCTAAAAATGTAATTTAATAATAGGCTCCAGGCCAAAACTTAATGGGAAAACCCACGTTTTTCTACTGATGTAAAAACAGTCCCATCAAATCCAACTAAACCTATTCTAAACTCATCCAAAACATCATCAATCATCATGCAATGCCACACTAATCATCACAAACAACTCAATAACACTAAAATTCATCAAAATCAGAAAATCTATTGCATGTGAAGAAATCCAAAGGAAATGATAAGATTGACTTACAAGAAGTGAAAAATCACCAACAACCTTTTTAGGGCTTGATTAAAAACGACCAAGAGACACCACCACAAGCTTGGACCTTCTCTTCTACTCTTCAAATCAAGATTGAGGGCTGTGGAGATGGCTCTAAAATAATCTTGAGGACGACTTCAATAAAACCAAAGATTTGATGAGTTTTGATGATGATTTGAGTGAAATAAACCAAGGAACAAAACTAGAACTACAAGATCATCAATCTATGATCAAGAATCTAATGAAATTTAGATGAAATGAGTGTTTATGTACTATTTTGGGTCGTTGGTATTAAGAAAGGATAGAACAAAATAAGTGAATTATGTTTTGGTGATACAAACTAGGTGAAATATGAGTTTTATTTCATGAAAATGAAAAGATATTAAAGATGGGAGGGGGTGATCCGGTTTTATGGTCCCAAGGCAAGCCAAAGATAAGATTTTATTCATATTTGATTAATATTGGGTGTATTAGTGTGTTTGTGGGGTTTAACTTAAGTGTACGGTCTTAAAAACGCGAATTACGTAGAAAACGCTAGTATTATGAATATGCATATTTGGCCTGGCGGGCCTGGCCGGGTGAGTAGCGCTCATACATCAACGGTCACATAATATTGAGAGATTACGTGGTAAATGGCAAATCTTACCTTTTCGGGGCATTATAAATCTAGGTCAAGGTTCGGTTTCATGAGCTCAATACTATAAATCTTATTTCCCGACTTGTATTTGTTACATGTCAACTTAATTATGGGCGTATAACAACATAGCCCATCGTATTTAAACTGAATTATGGGCGTATAACAAGGTTTGGATGCCAGGCGACGATTTTTAAAAGTTATAAAAGTTAGGGTGCCATGCGATGTTTTGTGGAAAGTTTAGGGACCAACGATGTATTTTTGTCTAAAATCTTTTACATAAAATACACTTATAACATTTTATTTTTTTATCTCTCTATCATTAATTTTAATCCAAAACCAAATTTGAATCCGAATCCAAATCCGAATCCAAATCCTAAACCCTCAACAAACCAAGCGCACCCTAATATGTTATTGGATTTAAAAAATATACGATTTTCATAGGCGTGTGTCTTTTAATTAAAGCGTTTTTCACATGTAATTTCTCAAACGATTTTGATAAACTAGAAAATTGTAAGATGCATTCATATAAAATATTTATTAGACGCTTAGGGGGTGTTTCTTTTTTTTCTTAGCTAAGGGTGTATGTGGGTCCTACTACTTAATGGGGAGGGTTGATAAATTAAGCCTTTTGGATTTAGATGGAGCAAGGGAATTTTATGGGCCCCATCAAAAAATTAATAATATTAAATTGCATCCCTTAGTTAAGGGGGAAAAAGAAACACCCCCTTAGTCTTTGGGTATTGGCCCGTATATAGTTAGGCCCGTCATATTGTATCCTATATATATATTCTAATATGTACAGAACTTTGGAATTCAATACAATCGATTATCTTCAACTTACATGGTATCGAGCCTAACCTTAACACTAATCGATCCTTATAAAAAAAATCGTTTCTCTTATCCTTTTTCTAATTAATCGTATGTTGTTGATTCATATTTGTGGACCATTGGTTCATCAGGATAACCAATACTTATTGTTGCTTTCGTATTTGTTGTCGATCCTTGGTTCATAAGGATAACCAATCGACGTGTTTTATTTGTTGCTGATTACATAAGTGTTACTTGTTCTAGTTATTGCTTGGTTGTTGTTTGCATCGTGTTCTTTGCTATTACTTGCTCAGTTGTGTTACTTTCCAGCGTACACCGTAACCCTAGCATTTATTATGATCTACTCAATTTAATATTATAACCCTACTACTGTTCATCTAAATTGTGCCCTAACCCTAATCACAAACCCTAAACCTATCATTTTTTTTTCTCTTTTGTTTTTCGTTTAATAGATTATTGTTTGTTTGTCGACCTTGTGTGTTGTTGACGGGTGTTCTCTTGTTTGTCGACCTTGTGTGTTGTCGACCTAGTTATTTGTTTAACATCACTAAACTATTCTCACTCCACAAACCCTAAGCCATCACCATGACTACTGATACGACTCCCCCCGCACCAGTTCTCACCTTATCGGATAAACTTATGGCCATGAATCACTTAACCACTTTTGTTCCCATCAAACTTGATTTTGATGAGATGAATTACTCCTCATGGGTGTATTATTTTTCACATATTTGTCATGGCTATGGCATATTGGACCATCTTGTTGATCCACCCGAGTCCTCCTCTACTACACCTTCTTCACCACAAACTAGGGTCCGGAATGGCTAAAGGTTGATTTCATTATTCGGTCTTGGATATTTTCCATACTTGCATTGAATCTTCAAAAGTAGTTTGTTGTTCTGAATCCCCAAACTGCCAAAGAGGCGTGGGTGTCCCTTGCAACGATTTTTCAAGACAATAAACGCCCAAGGGCTATGGCTTTGAAGGCAGAGCTACGGAATTTGAAGCTTGGGGACTTAACAATTGATGCTTACTTTCAGAAAATTGAATCAATTGCTTCAGTGTTAAATTGTCTTGGTTCTCCTCTTAGCAATGACGATATTCTTACGTTTGCACTTGAAGTCTTGCCAAACACGTATGATGTGATTTCTACAATTATTACTAGTAGGGAACCCTTTCCCGATCTCAAGACGGTTCGTTCTTTATTGATCACGCAAGAGATCCGCATGAAATTTAAGGTTCAAGACCCGCTTGTGGATGCTACATCCGCTTCTCCTATGGTCCTATTGGCAAATAATAACGCTCGGCGTTCGTTTAATCCTTTGGAAAAAGTGAACAAACATTGTTTTCTTTTTGCTAAAGGTCATTGTCGTTTTGGTGAGCCGTGTCGGTATCTTCACAATGGTGTTCATAGTAAGTCTACTTTACTTCCTCGTACTTCCGGTTCATCATCTCCTATGTCGGATATGGATACCTTGTGACAATTGTTGGCTAAGTTGGGTTTTATCTCTACGCCTAGCCAGACTACTCCTCTTGTTGCTTATACTACCAATACATCTCATGTTGCTTATACTATAAATAACCATCCTTATGGACCGGCTCAACTACAATACCAATCTCAGCCTCTCTATTCGGCCCAAATGTTTCCACAGGGGGTTCAAGGTTTACCACAGGGGGCATGTCATAATGTTGCTCAAGGGGTTCACGGTCTACCACACGGGGTTCAGTTTAGGGTGACAGGTTTGTTTCCACAGGGGGTTCACGTTGCGCAGGGGGTTCCTGTAACACCCCAACCCTATAAGGGTCAAAATGTCACATTATGGTGCCAAATCAGAACATACAAACACAAGCGGAAGACTTATAAACACAAAGTTACAAAGGTACACTAAGGGTACAAAAAGAAATGCTAAATCTATACAAAAGAATTACAAGTCCAAACAAATCTAGCTGGATCAAAATCTAAGTCCAATGCAAATGGGCTTCTTATCACCGGGTAGTCCACTAATGCTCCTATGCACTCTTCACCCAAACCCAGCTTCCAATCTAAAACCTGCCGCAGGAAAAGAAATGCGGCTGAGCTTAAAAAGCCCAGTGAACATATATATATAACAAATGGATAATTGAAACATATATAAGTAATAGAAAAAGAAATCATAAGCTCCTGCTGAAAAGAATATCATCTGTCAAATGAATAAGAGATCAACGTACAACTAAACGAATATCATAAGTCAGAAGAATATGAAGAGTCGGATGGTAATAATCAAACAAAGTGAGAAGTATTATAAGGATGGCATAATGTATCACAAGTCAAACGAAATGAAGCATCATAGATATATCAAGCATGATCAAATCATAAAGGAATCAAAGATCACGTATCAACAAATGATTGTCTAAACAAGGTACTTGAATAGACACATAGAAACATAAGAAAGCCACGAGCCGACCTACCGAAGTACTCGATAGATCTCGAATCACATAACCACATATCCATCAAATCATAAGTTGTACAAGGAGCTACAGACTCCATTGTACAAGAAGTGAAACGGGTACAAGGCACGTGCAACCAGTCACTAAACCAAATCATATCATATCATATCAGAACAAAACCTAGGATGCATCCATACGCTCCCTGAAACAGAATACATATACAAGTGCAAGACTATGCATATATATAACAGAATGGCCATAAGTCCGCATAATCATATAATCATAACAGAAGGGAACGCCCGGGACTAATCACACCGCCCCAGATAGTGTCATGCCATCGGTGCCTCGATGACATGGCCATGGTACCTCCATGACTAGAATAAAAACTCGGTCATCACAACATAACATATCAGAACAAATAAGCAAAGCTATCCATAATCATAATAAAGCTCTCAGAGCATAACAGAACAGAATCTCATATCAAAGAGATAATAATCAGATCATCATAACAGAATGGATAGCAAATAGGATCCTATAAAAGGATAGTGTCAAACGGATCATCACCATATATCAAACAAAAGGGATCATAGCAAAGGCTCATATCAAATGAATCATATCATAGCAAATGAATCAAAGTCACGGATCGAAAAGTCATGAGATCAGAACCCTTACTGAGAAAAGGTAGAATATCTGTACCTTAAACCGCAAGTGCAAACACATCAGAAAACATAAAGATCGGAAGTTACTCCTTCTTCAATGAATCTACATGAATTAATGATCTTCTTATTACTTAATGCTCATTTTAAAATCAGATTAATCATTTTGGTTTTTTCTATTTTTAGTAACTTTCCATTTTTAGCAAGTTTCCTGAATCAGCAAGTTTCCATATTTAGTTAGCTTCCCGAAATAAAAATTTAATACTTTTAAGGTTCTAATCGACAATTAATAGTTTTTAAAGGTTTAAAATGACAATTATAATAATTTAGAGTTAATTATGCCAGTTTAGTAAAGTTTAGGGTCAAAAATTAAATTATCAAAATTAAATATTAAAAATGTCAAATAAATTTATTTTAAGGTTTATACTATAATTTAATATTAAGATGAAAATTTTAGACCCCGTCTTTTATAATTTTTTAACGTATCTTTGACCGCGACGACCAAAATATGTTATTATCATATGTATAATCACACGACTCGCGTACATTCTTTTTACACATACCCATCATTTCCCATTCGACTTACCCTCGCTACACACACATTACATAACGTATAACCAAGGTTTTTAATGTGGCAAAATGTGTGTTTCAACAAGACCAAACGAGTCTCAATACGTAACCATTTTTAGATATAAATTATACATGTTTTCATATATTATGTTAGCCCAAAATTTACACATGTTAACGGCCTTAATAGTCGACACATTTATACAATGCAAAACTCCTTTAAATCAGATGAGCATCTGTAAGGAATTATTGAAGTTAGAATTAATACTGCTGACAGGTTCCTGCGGAAGCTTATAGTTGTTTCTACTGATGACTGGTTCCTGCTGACGCATAGTGATACTGCGGATGTAGTTAATCCATAGATAAACGTTAGTTATTTATAGATAAGATCTTTAGTATATCTTCTAGACTTTTATGAATATACGTTTCTTGTAGAAGAGATTAGGGTTTCTACTAGTATATAAGGAACCCTAGGTCATTGTATTATGTATGAGTTTTCAAAAACATTATTAGTGAATAATATCGATCCATAGAGGATCAAAGTTTAGTATATAGTTTGTTTTTATATTCCGCAATAACTACAAGCTCACAGAGATTATCTATTTAGTCTTACTAGTGATTACATTAGTAGGCTAATGATCTATTGGCTCGAGATTTATCAAGGTTTAGATCCTACAAGTGGTATCAGAGCCACGAGATACTCTCTGTAACCTAACCACTCTCACATAACTTTTCACTTAACACCTATGGGAGACAAACCATCCAATGATGTCACTCTCACAGAAACCAGCTCTCTCACTCAGCAACTACAACAGGTTGCTTTCTCAAAAAGCAATGCCAAGCTACCCTTTCTCTGGAAGGACGAGTATGAGATCTGGGCTATGAAGATGCAAAACTGGATTACAAGTGTTGACTATAACCTCTGGAATATGATTCTCAATGGCTGCCATCCTAAAAACCAAACAAAAGATGCTGATGGCAATATTAAGACTATGGAACCTGTTTCTGTTGAAGAGATCCTTGCTGTACAAAGGGAGAACAAAGCAAGAACTATTTTGCTTCAAGTAATCCCTGATGACCACATGGGAGATTTTCATTCCATGACTGATCCTAGAGAAATCTAGTGGGCTATAAAAACTAGATTCTGGGGGAATGAAGAATCTAAAAGGATGAGAAAGAGTATGTTGAAACAAGAATTCCAAGAATTCAGAATAACTGAAGAAGAGGGTCTCCACAAAGGCTATGATAGCTTTCAGAAGATACTGAGTCACTTGAATCAGCTTCTAGCCAGACCTGACAATGAGGAGGTGAATTCCAGGTTTCTAAGAGCCTTACCTCCCTCATGGTCTCAGGTTAGTATATCCTTGAAAACCAAAGGAGGCCTGGACTATCTCACATTTGATGATTTGTAAAACAAACTCAGAGCTTTGGAAGGCGACATCAAGGGACACTCTCCATATGCAGCATCTCCTTTACAATCTGCATTTATCAGCTCTAACTCAAACTACATGCCACATACTTACTCAAGTTCATCCACTCCCAGTCAAAGTCTTCCCATTACCACATTGTCTTTTTCAAATGCTAATCCAATAACTCATCCAAAGATTAGCAATGTGATGGAAGATGTACTCCATTCATTTGTTGCTGAAGTTGATAAGCAGTAACAATTAGCTTATGAAGATTTTGAGCAGATTGATGAACTTGCTTTAGAAGAATTAGACTTAAAGTGGCAAATGGCAATGATTTCACTCAAGGTCAGAAGATTTGAGCAAAAGGTTGGTAGAAAGCTCAATGTTAATGGTAAAGATGCAGCTCGTTTTGATAGAAGAAAAGTGAAGTGCTATGCTTGTGGAGAAATTGGCCATTTTGCAAGAGAGTGCATGACCAAGAAGGGTGAAGCTAATACCAGATATTCAGCATACAAGAAGAAAGAGGTGGAGGCTGGAGAATCAAAAGCCTTGGTAATTGCTATAGATGCTGGTGTTGACTGGAATGAGCATGAATCTGAAGATGCAACAAGCAGTTCTCCTCAAGTCTCCTGCATGGCTAGTTGTGATGCTGACTTCGCCTTCATGGGAATATCTCCTCAGGTATCTACTTGTGTTTGTGATTGTGATTCTAAATATAAAATTCTTAAAGAAGCTTATGATGAGATGAAACCAAAATATAATACTTGTCTTGTTGAAGCTCAAACATACAAAGAAGCTCTTAAAACTTTAGAACAACAGAAGGAGTGGTTTCAACATAATCAATTGGCTTATGAGGAAAAGATTAGAGTTTTAAATAGAGATTTAGAGAATACTAGAAATGAATTAAAGTTTACTGAAAAAGAAAAAGCTAGAATTGAGTCTGAGAAAGATGTTTTGCAAGAGAAATTGGATAAAGAAGTAGCTAGGCATAAAGAGTGGCTAGTTTCAGGTGATAAATTATCTAGGTTGCTCTATAGTAGTAAGTCTGTAACATCTGAGATAAGTCTAGGGTTTAAGAAATATGTTGGTCCAGAGTCAAACCACTATTTAGATAAAACAAAGTAATAATTACTCTGTTCCTGTAAAATATTTCAAGGAAGGTGAGATGCATGCAGTACCAGGACCTATTAGAGGTGTATTTATGCCTACCACCAAAACCTCTGACTTTGAAGGTTCACACCATCTGTTTGGCAAAAATTCTGAAGACTTGCCAAACCTTACTTGTAAATCTAACTCTGACTCTCCCGCAACCATAGGAACCCCAAAGCCTACATCCCATAAGTTGGACTTACCAGAATCAAAGGAACACCCTGGCATTAGGATCAATGACTCCCCTGACTCTAGAAGTATATCTAGTAATGATTCTAATACATATGTCTCTTGTTCTTTCAGGGACAAGCTCTCAGAGACCTCTAGTTATGCCAGCTGTGATTCCAAGACCAAGTCAGACTCACCCAAGTCCTCAATAAAGAATTCTGTCAAGTCATCTTACAAGTCTGTGGACTCTGAAGTTGCTGCTGATGAAGTTCCTTCTAAGACAGCCTCTTCTGAAGACTTGTTATTTACTACTTTTGAAAACAATTCTTTACAATATTTGCAAAACAATTCTATTTCTGATGTTTCTTTGAATAATTCTGTGTTTAATAAGACATCTTTTGGATTTAATAAATCTTCTAAGAAGAAGAAGTGTTTTGTTTGTGGTAGCAAATTGCATTTGATTAAGGATTGTGATTTTCATGATAAGAGGATGGGTGTTTCTGTTGCCAATAATAGACCTAGACCACAGTGGACCAATGCTTATTCCAAACCATCATTAGTTCCACAGGCACATTACACCATCAACAGAATGAACTCTATTCCTGCTGATTGGTCTGTTCCTTCTGATAGGTCTATTTCTGCTAATAGATATGTGAATACCAATAGGAATAGATATGTGTCAAGACCATTTTCTGGATTTAATCATTGGTATGGATATAATGACCCAATGTTTTTGGGAAAGGCTAATTGGGATTCTGCTGAAAAGTCCTCTGCAGATTGTTCTTGGACATTTAAAAAGCCATATAACTACAGGGATTCCAGGAACAATTGTGGATTTAACTCATCTTCTTGGCTACATAATAATGATCCACAGGGCAGGCTCAAGTCTTTCCTGACTTAAGTCTCTTCATATATTCATGTTGTTGTATATTAACTTTTTTTGTGTAGGAACATCCTCTTCTTAATAAAGACTTAGGTATTGTTGATAGTGGTTGTTCAAGAAGCATGTCTGGGAATCAGGAGAAGCTACATGATTTTGTGCCTTTTGATGGAGGGATAGTGAGATTTGGAAGTGGGGTAGGAAGAATCACTGGTATAGGAACCATTAGAACTCCAAAGGTGGATTTTGAGAATGTCTACTATGTGAAGGAACTTCAAGGATTCAATTTGTTCTCAGTTTCACAAATATGTGACAAAAAGCTTCCTGTGCTTTTCACTGAGGAGGGTTGTCTCATTCTTTCACCTGACTTCAAAATACCTGATGACAGTCATGTATTACTAAAGGTTCCAAGAAATCATAATCTTTACACATTCGACTTGAATGATGTCAAGCCAGAAGGTGATCTAGCATGCTTGGTGGCTAAAGCATCCTTGGATGAATCTACTAAATGGGACAGAAGGATGACACATGTTAATTTCAAAGTTATCAACAAGCTTGCTAAAGATGGACTTGTTCATGGACTTCCTTCCAAGATATTCACTAATGAACACAATTGTGTTGCTTGTAACAAGGGTAAGCAGCACAAAGCTTCCTATGGACTTACTGCTGTGAGCACAATCTCAGAACCATTGCAGCTACTTCATATGGATCTTTTTGGTCCAACATCCATCAGGAGTATTGACCATAAGTACTTCTGTTTGGTAATCACTGATGCTTTCAGTAGATTTAGTTGGACATTCTTTTTGGTGACTAAAGATCAAACCTTTCAGACACTTAAATAATTTATGGCTCTCATTGAAAACCAACTAAACAAGAAGATTAAAGGTATAAGGTGTGACAATGGGACAGAGTTCAAAAATGCTAATCTTATTGAACTCTGTGGGTTAAAGGGTATTAAAAGAGACTACAGCACTCCTAGACTCCACAACAGAATGGAGTTGCAGAAAGAAAGAATAGAACCCTTATAGAGGCTGCAAGATCTATGCTTGCTGACTCTAAACTTCCCGCCATGTTTTGGACTGAAGCAGTTGGCATTGCTTGTTATGTGTTGAATAGGGTGTTGATTACTAAACCTCATAATAAGACACCCTATGAGCTTTTGACAGGGAAGAAACGTACCATTGAATACTTGAAACCTTTTGGATGTCAAGTGACTATTCTGAACACAAGTGATCACTTAGGCAAATTTGAAGCAAAAGCTACTGAAGGGTATATTGTTGGTTACTCAGCTCATAGCAAGGCCTACAGGGTATATAACTTGGCTGCAAAGAAGATAGAAGAGACTCTTAACCTGAAATTTCTGGAGGATAATGAAAATGTTCAGGGAAAAGGTCATGAATGGTATTTTGACCTTGATTACTTAACAAATTATTTAGGGTATGCAAGACATAAAACTAACCCCTCTGCAGGTATACAAGTGTCACCTACTAACAGTGCAGGTACCCTAGAAGATGAATCAGACAGTGATTCAAAATGTGATGAACCCCCTATTGTTGTATCTTCTCTACCTATTCATATTGCAGGTCCTCCTAACAAAGAAGCCTCTGATACCAAAACTGCGGATGATGTGGAAAACTCAACCTATGCAGAAGATCTTGCTAGAATCAAAAAGCAAGAGCATGCAGCTACTGAAGAAGCTGAAAGGCTTGGTCTTGAATTTGCTCAAGACACTGAAGCACTCTTGAAACAAGCTGCTGTTGAAGAGAGCAGAAATCTATTTCTCCTGATGCATCTGCTGATGCAACTGCTGATTCTGCTGAAGGCCATTCTACTGAAGGCAATTCTGCTGCAGTACCTGTTTCCACTGACACATCCACCAACTTAGATGAACCTTATGGCAGGTTTCCCATTCCCTCAAATCTTGCTAATGTTGAACAAAGTGATGGCATTTTTCAATCAGCTTCTTATGATGAAAACTTTGCTCCTACACTAACCAATCTTGATACCTCCATTGATGTTAATCCTGTTACCACTAAAAGGATCAACACCATTCATCCACAATATAATATACTTGGTGATCCAAATGCTATGGTTCTCACCAGGAGTGCCATTAAGAATACCAAGTTTGGGCAATGTGCATTTCTAACATATGTATCTACTCAGAAGAGAGACAATCACACAGATCAAAAGCATTGTCTGTTTGCTTGTTTCTTGTCCCAAGTTGAACCAACAAGCATTAAACAGGCTTTGAGTGAACCTAGTTGGGTTGAAGCTATGCAGGAAGAGATGCAACAATTCAAGAATCAAGATGTATGGATCCTTGTTGATCTTCCTGCATGGAAAATTGCTATTGGGACCAAGTGGATATTAAAATGCAAGAGGGATGCAAGAGGTATTGTGGTCAGAAATAAAGCAAGATTGGTGGCTCAAGGTTTCAGACAAGAAGAAGGGATTGACTATACTGAAGTCTTTGCACCTGTTGCTAGGGTTGAGGCAATTAGGTTATTTTTAGCATTTGCCTCATACATGGGGTTTAAGGTATATCAGATGGATGTCAAGAGTGCCTTCCTCTATGGCAAAATTGAAGAGGAGGTCTATGTCACTCAACCACAAGGCTTTGAAGACCCCCAGTAACCTAAGAAGGTGTACAAAGTTGTAAAGGCACTTTATGGACTTCATCAAGCACCAAGAGCATGGTATGCTAGATTGTCTACATTTCTTTTGGAGCATGGCTACAGAAGAGGAGCAATTGACAAGACCCTCTTTATTAAGAAAAACTCCAGGGACATCATTCTAGTACAGGTCTATGTGGATGATATTATTTTTGGATCCACAAAGGAAGCATGGTGCAGGGAATTTGAAGACTTGATGAAAGGTGAATTTCAGATGAGTGCAATGGGGGAATTAACCTTTTTCTTAGGGCTACAAGTCAAACAACAACCTGAAGGGATCTTTATCCATCAGGAAAAATATGTTAAGGACATCTTGAAGAAGTTTGACTTTAAACTTTTGAGGACTGCCACTACTCTATATGAACCACCCAAGCTTAAAAATCCAAATGAACAAGATGAGGCTGTGAATGTTCATCTCTATAGATCCATGATTGGATCACTCATGTATCTCATAGCTTCTAGGCCTGACATTACCTTTGCTGTCAGTGATTGCTCAAGACATCAAGTCACTCCATTGACTTCACACCTAAATGCAGTGAAGAAGATTTTCAAGTACATCAAAGGTCAACCCAAGTTAGGCCTTTGGTACCCAAGGGAATCACCATTTGTGTTGGAAGCATACAGTGATAGTGATTATGCAGGAGCTAATTTGGATAGGAAATACACAACAGGAGGTTCTCAATTTCTTGGTAGAAGACTCATCTCTTGGCAGTGCAAGAAACAAACCATTGTGGCTACTTCTACTACTGAAGCAGAATATGTTGCTACTGCCAACTGTTGTGGTCAGGTACTTTGGATTCAGAATCAAATGTTGGATTATGGGTTTAACTTCATGAACACTAAAATCTACATTGATAATCAAAGTACTATTTCTATTGTTAAAAATCCAGTTTTTCATCAAAGAACTAAACATATTGAAATTAGGCACCATTTTATAAGAGATGCAAATGAGAAGCATCTAATTCAAGTGCTTAAAATTCATACTGATGATAATGTGGTTGATTTATTAACAAAGACTTTTGATGGACCTAGGTTTAATCACCTAGTTGTCAACATCGGGATGGTCAACCCTTGAATGCTATGTTTGAGGGGAGGCATATGCCTCGAGGGAGGATTGTACATGTTGTATATTATGTATATTATTATGTTTACTAACTTTGTTTTGCAGGTTTCTTACTAACTCTGTATATTATTATGGTTGTCTTTTGTGTTCTGTTTGTATGGTTGGTGTGCAGGTTGTGTTCATGTTGATGCAACAAGATGTACTTAACAACATCTTTCAGTGGAACAAGATGTAAAAGATCTACTAAAGAGTTTATTTATTATGAGATTAAAGGAGTACATCAACCCAACCATCTTACATCAAGTCAAGATTACAAAAGCAACATTCATACAACCTAACAACAAACCACCTTCTAAATCAAAACACCACCACCTCCCACAGCCCAAACCTCTACCCCATCTTTCTCTTCCCTTTTCCCATGTCCTTGGGGTCTGGCATTGTTTTGTGAACCCCTCTGGATTGCATGTCTTTGTTCCAGAGCTTGGGAGCAGCTAGTCCAAGGACAACCTTCAGTGGACCCCTGTTCTTCTGAGAGGACTGTGGCTCTTCAGGGATAGAGATCTTCCTCATATCAGCACAAACCCTTTCCATCTCACTAGTAAGGAATGATGTGACAGGAGTAAAATCAGGGACAACAACAGCAAGAGGAGTTGGAGCTTCCTCTGTTTCCTCTGATGAGGAAGGAGATGGACAGAACTCAGATGGTCCCTCCCCAAGATAGTATTATGCTCTTTGTATTTGGGGAATATCAAAGGTGGAATCAGAAGAAGAATCAGAGGAAATATCAATAACTTTGGGGTTTGATTTCATGATTGGTGTGTTTAGGAAGACTTTGGTGTGTTGGTATTAGTGTATTATTGAGTTGTGAGTAGCTTATGCATTGAAGACATCTTTATATAAACTTGGCTTGGGAAAAAGTTGTTAAATGGGAACTTGTTGATTCTTCACTTGGTCAAGGACAAGTAAATGTCATTCATAGACAAGATGGTTCTACCAAAACATTTACTTTTCTTAGCCAAATCTTACATATGGTGGATAGACAAGATATTCTTTCTCTCTATGGCTGGGTTGTTTCTTATTATCAAACTCATCAACCTGAAGGGATTGGAATGTTTTTGCTGGGAGATTTACAAATTCTTTGTGATTCTCATCTTGGTGATACTGGTGTTAAGTTTCAAGTGTGGAAAAGACAGAAGACATGGGTGGTTGATTATTGGAAATTCTTTCCTCTTCCTAATGTTCATATGATTATCACTACCACTGGCAAGACCTTATATTGCTGGGCAGATGTCACATATCCAATTACCATTGATGTGATGAATCTAATGCTGGAGGCAAAACTCACTGTTCCTCTGGATATGACTGAGAATGATATGCATCTTGCTGAACAATTGATTAGGTTTATCAGGAGAAGTATCTTGGTTAAGCACAAACTGAAAACTAAGCATGGTATTCAAATGGACACATATCTGCAATGATCTGGTATTGGTATGGTATCTTGTTGTATATTTTCTTTCTTTTCTTTAAGTAAAAAAAAAAAAAAAAAAAAAAAAAAAAAAAAAAAAAAAAAAAAACTAACAGATTTGTATAGTTTTGTGTATGTTGTTTGCAGGTTTGGTGTTGATTCTTATCACACCTTCTCTGGTTATCAACTTACTTGATGTTGACTATTCCATCAAAAAGTTGGCTAGTCCAAAGGGAACAGCTTTGGTAAAGACACATCAAATCTGTTGATAGCTGTAATAGTTTGCTAAAATGTAACACCCCAACCCGACAAGGGTAAAGATATCACAACAATGGTTTCACATCAGATCATAATAAAGCATACAATTACAGTAATACAAAAGTTTCAAATAAGATTTGGGATCTACCAGGTTATCAAGTCCAGATTTGCTATCAAGTCTTCTAATCCAAGGGTACACTCTTTCCATAACCCAGCTTCCTACTAAAACCTGCCGCAGGAAAAGGAAATGCGGCTGAGCTTAAAAAGCCCAGTGAACAGATACATATACAAAGCAATGATAATGAAACAGAACTGAAATATAGTGCATTGGGGAAATAGAATAAGGAATAGATAAAAGAGTAATAGAATAGAAAGAAGAAAGGATAGTCATCTACCACGAGCCCAAAACTCAAAGTCATAACTCAACATCATAATCTCAAAGTCATAAGCCGTCAATTCATAATCTCACAATCAGAGGGGATACCTCTCAGGCAACCAGATAATATGAGGGGTGTCCTCATGTATCAAGAGGGTGGAGTAGCTAGCTCCCAGAAATTTGTGAAAGGCGTGTATTGCACACAGCACCAGTCACCTCAAAGTCAACTCAAAGTCATAGTTAAATCCACTAAACAGATCAGATCTAGGATTGCAATCCATACGCCCCTTACTCAAAGTCAATCTCAAAGTCATATACTCAAAGTCATAATGGCCATAATAGTAATCATAAAAAGGGACGGCGTGAGAAATCACTCACCCACACATGAGTCATGCCAGCGGTGCATCACAGACATGCCTATGGTACCTCCATAGGTAGGGAAATAGAAATGGCTCGGGTATCAAACTAAGAGTCAGGTCTCATATCATACAAAAGGTCATATAGCAAAGGTGTATCTCAGAATCATATCAAAGGTTCATAATAGCAGTTCATAACAAAGGGTTCATATCAGAAATAGTATTCAAGGTCCAATCAGAGTTTATCAGGTCAAGGTTCATATTCAAAAATCAATTAATGGTTCAGTTCAAAAGTCCGTTTCAAAAGTTTCTATTAAAAGTTCAATTTAAATAATCTTTTAAAACAGTTTTCATAAAAATGGTCTTTCAAAATATAGGGTTCATGAAAGTTAAATAACCTTTCTTTTAAAAAAGAAATTTAGCAGCATTTATAAACATCTTTTCAAATCGGTTCTTCTCAAAACATTTCCATGGTATCATTAAGAAGGTTTTCATAGCATAGGTTCATAACGGAGTTCCTATCAAATGGGATCAACAGAGAAAGTTCAAGAAAGGGGATCATAGCAATGGCATCAATTCGGGAACTAACGGATCAGAATATGAAAGAGATCATGAGAAACCTTTTGAGAAAGGTCAGAATATCTGTACCTTAAACCGCAAGTGCAAACATGACAGAAAACATAAAGGTCGGAAGCAAAACTCCTTCTTCAGCGAATCTACACGAATTAATGATCGGCTTATTATTAATAACTTATTCAATTCAGATTTCTCATTTTAGTCGGCTTTCCAGTTTTAGTAACTTTCCATTTAAAGTGACTTTCCCCTTTTAGCAGGTTTCCATAAATAGTAAGTTTCCACTTTTAGAAAGTTTCCATAATTAGAAAGTTGAGTCATTATTAATGGAATCAAAGTATCTTTTAACATATTTACACATTTGGTCCTTAGGGTTTCATAACTTTACCTTTTACACCATTATATTTCCAAAATTACACTTTAAACCTTTTAGTATTCAAAGTTACACTCTAAACCCTTAACTTATCCATTTTACATAATGATCCCTTATTTTATCATGATATACGAATATACCTTCAAGTATTCACAATTTACACTTTAAGTCCCTCAAGTTATTAAAGTTACATATTTAACCCTTTAATTTATAATTTCAACTTTTAATTATTACTAATTACATATTAGGCCATTAAATTATCAAAATGACACATAACCCCCTGAATATATTAATTTACTCAAAACAGCTCCAAGTTTCTGAAAATTACATGTTTAGTCCCTCTCTTTTATTTATTTTCAAAACAAACCCTAACTAGGTTACATTTTAATCCATTTAAATGCAAAACTTACACTTAGCACCCTCATTATATATTTTATTCGAATAGTATACAGCCCAGAATAAGTTTCAAAAATAACCCTTTAGTTTTAAAAGTTACAAAACTCACCCAAAACCTTTATACCAAATCGTATAAACCAAAAACAAAAGAATTAGAAATCCTAATCCTTCTAATCAATTCTCAATCATCATCTCATCATTAATATCATTAATTAACACCATTTCCAGCCCTAAACACAAACCCTAGATCCCACGATTTATTTTTCCTTTTTCTCTTTATACGATTTATACAAAATTCAATAAATCAAAATAATTTCGAAACACATGATTTAGGCCATGACAATTCTTTCCAACATTTTTCCAGATCATATTACATCATAATAAGTGTATAATAATTTTATTAATAATTATTCTGGATCGGAGCATATATTTCATGATTAAACACATTTTTAGGGTTTTAAATCACGAAAACGATGTAGAGCATGCATGGATCAATTAGAGCATTTTAGATGATGTTCATAGGGTGTAAGGGACCTGAGAAAAATACCAAACCAATATTCAAACGTGTGGAAAAGGCTGCACGATTTGTTGTATACGCGTATGGGCAAAAACAAACCAAAAATCCACGCGACTCCAAAAGCTTCTCCACGACCTTTCTATCATTTTTCCCAGAGTATACATGATATGAGGATTATGAGAAAAATCATAAAAGAATTTTAGGGAGGTCGAACAGATCATAAACGAATTACCTTGTTTATAGGGCTCGACAAAAGAAAACCAAAGCCACGATCGATCCAAGCTTCAATAATTCAAAAGGGTATTTTTCTAGGACTTCTTGGATGTTGTTTGATCACAGAAAAATGCCTAGGAATGATGGGGTTGTCGAATGGAGGCCAAAGAAATTTTGTGTGTGTTTGTTTTTGGATCGGCAATTAGGGTTAGGGAATAAAAGATATGGGTTGACCTTTAAAATAGGAAAACCGTGTGAGGAGGGGGAGGGAGGACCAGAATTTCGGATTTTGGTTAATAGAAATATTCTTGTGATTATCTTCCTTATTTATCAACATTTAAACCATTTAAATCAATATTAAAAATACTTATTATTAATTCGGTCCATAGAGGGGTAATTTGGTAATTTTACCACTTGTATAAATGTTAAATGTAATTGTTAAAATTACTTTGGATCATAACTTGTTCATTGTTAGAAGTTTGGAATTATTTGGTACTTTAATAAGATTTTAATTAAATTTCAAATTGGTAAGGGCAATTTGGTCTTTTCACATGTTCTCAGATTTTAGGTGTTACATAAAAACTATTAGGTACTCAACTCACCTATGCTCCACAACTGAGAGTTGAATGGTTGTCAATTGACCATGAATTTTTCCTTTCTGGATTCCCAATAATTGGCTAGCCCACAAGAATATGGCTTGTGGTAAAGGCAGTGGAAAATCATATTTGGTATTCAGTTGACCAAGATGATTTTTCATCAAATAATTGACTAGTCCTGAGCAAACGGCTACAGGTAAAGACATCTCAAATCCATTTATAGCTGATGATTTGCTAAAAATCATATTATATGATCATCAGTGTACCATAGTTAGTTAACTGAAAACACTTGGCTACTCCAGTAGTGATGGCTATTGGTAAAGAGACATCAAATCCATTATTTTCAATGATTCAGCTCTCACAGGAGTTAACACACCTAGATGTGATGAGAATAGTATGAAACTAATATGTTTTGATGTACATTTGGTCATGTGTTGCTGCAAAGAATGGTGTTTTTCAAGTTTTTGCTGATCATAGAGATTCTACTTATGAAGATTCTTTGCTACTGAAGTTCATCCTCAATCCTCTTATTTGTGTTATTGAAGATCTATCAAGGAATCTTGGAGTTAACTGTGTCAACTTCAAGATTAGGGGAGGATTGTAAGGAATTATTGAAGTCAGAATTAATACTGCTGACGGATACTACTGACAGGTTCCTGCGGAAGCTTATAGTTGTTTCTGCTGATGACTGGTTCCTGCTGACGCATAGTGATACTGCGGATGTAGTTAATCCATGGATAAACATTAGTTATTTATAGATAAGATCTTTAGTATATCTTCTATATTTTTATGAATATACGTTTCTTGTAGAAGAGATTAGGGTTTCTACTAGTATATAAGGAACCCTAGGTCATTGTATTATGTACGAGTTTTCAAAAACATTATTAGTGAATAATATCGATCCATAGAGGATCAAAGTTTAGTATACAGTTTGTTTTTATATTCCGAAATAACTACAAGCTCACAGAGATTATCTATTTGGTCTTACTAGTGATTACATTAGTAGGCTAACGATCTATTGGCTCGAGATCTATCAAGGTTTAGATCCTACAGCATCCCAACACACATGCATGCACATACAAACTCAAGATCTTAGTGTTCCAATTCAAACATACGTACCACATGTACATCAGACCTATAACCTCAAATTCCTATGTATACTCACACGTTTCCATTGTTCATTAAACGCCCCACGGTGGTGGATCTATTGCAAAGTGAGGAAAATTTAAAAAGTGTAAAAAGCCATTCATAGATTGATACTTGTCTCCCACCCTAAATTATACAATAATTTCGTCAGGGTATAATGGTCTTTTGACATATTTTTTGCTTTTCCACCTTGTGGAGATCAGGGGGGGTGAATACGACCCCCTTTTAAAATCTTAAAATGTTTTGTATTAAATTATCTAATAAGTTAAACTCAATATGAGAAGTGTGAATAATAATCTATTAGACCATATCACATAATTATACACACAATCACAATATTAACTTCTAACTATAACACAAACAATCATCATGACAATATAAGCAACAATCAACACATATTTTCAAGCATAGATATTAAGCGATAAATGCAAGAATAAATGAACAGAGATAAGAGAAATGAAATGCAAACCAGACACGATGATTTATAGTGGTTCGGCTACAAGGACACCTTCCTTGCCCTACTCCACTCCCCGAGTCACTTACTCGAGAGTTCACAACACTACTCAACAAGCTCCCATTTGGCGGATAAAACCGTACATACTTTCGCTTACACCAATTTAATCGACACAAAGCTAAATGTCGAGTTCTAATCGTAGCTAGAACCAATCTCACGACTTCTTCACGACTTCTTCACCTTCACGGCTATACATACCACTACTGATGCGTGGTTTTGAAACCTTGCAAAAGGTTTTACCTCTCAAGGGATCTTGAGAAGCTTGCAATCCCCACCAGGCAGTGTACCTGACCGTTGTAGTATAGTATAGTGGCAAGTACCAGGGGATTGATCGTTCAACTCAAATAATAGTGTTCGCTAGGGTTAAAACTCAATTAAACTAGGTCTAGAGGTGAGTGATGATTCTTTTTGTATTTTTGTATTTTATGGAAAGCAAGTAAAAATCTCGGGTTTTGGAAGAATTGGCGGAATTAGTTGCTAGTCAACTAACATAAATAACTACAAATGCAAATAAAATAAAATAACACTAAAGTAAATGTGGAGAAAAACAATAATAAGAAAAAATGTGTTTACTTAGATTTCACTACTCTATTGCTATCTTTTACTGGTTGATTAGTTTGTTACAATTGCATGGATGACGGGTTATATTCCTTAATACCATTCGTAGGGCCGTGTACGATTTTCCCTAACTCTATAAGATTCTACCTCTTCCTATGTCGAGCCGACTACTAGCTCCTAACATGGTCTCCTTAGTAGTTACTTATGCATTAAATATAACCAATTTATCGTAGTAAACATCCGATCATATTTCTTAAGACGTTCAAGCATGTTACCAATTGGAAGTCTGCCAGTTTTCTTAAGCCTAACATCAAAATCATTTATCCACAACAATTATAAATAAACAACCAACCAATAATCAATAACTAAGTTTCATTACATCTAAGCAAACACAAAGAAAAGCTAGCCTAGCATGTTAAAGTAAAGACAAGCATAAGATGGAATCAAACAACACATAGACATATTGAATGATTATTAGAAAACTTATCTTTAATTATACATGGATGAAACAAGGGTTTGGAACCCTTAAAAATAAGGTAAAATTCTTCTAGGGTTTCTCCAAAATTCTCCTCTCAAAGTTGCACACTAATGAATGAAAAATCAAAAACTATATATAGAGTTTTAATTCTAACGGCGTCAAGAGTAAATTATGACGCCGTCAACTCGCCTCCATAAGAACTCTCGTATTGCCCAGATCCAATTCTGACGCCGTCATGTGTAATTAATTTCTTGGCCGTCTCTTGTGTTTTGTACGTGACGGCCTTGGTGACGCCGTCACGTGTAAATCCTCTAAAAATATTCTGGCGCGTCACGTGTAACTTGATTATCCACCTCTTTTTCAATGAGTGACGGCGTCATAAGCAAATCATGACGCCTTCAGGTACTGTTTTCAGCATGAATTGGAGACTTTGTCGTTTTCTTCACTTTTTCGCTCCAAAAACGTCCAAAATGCTTCCTTTTCCAGATTTCTTCTCAAAACTACCTAAAATGACAAAAGGATTGATTTAGGGCAATATTTGATCAAATAATCTCGACTTTGGGCTTAAATAACCCCCTAAAAGCGGTACACTTTTCGTCTCATCAACTACTAATCCACACAATCATCCATGGACTTACACATTGTCTGGATCTTCCCTAGTACAATTTATATTCTAGACTTACATTGTCCTAGTCTAATTACATGATGAAATAATCTATATGTGTATTTTTTATGCTTGCAAATCGTGCCCAAGAAATGGAGAAGTGCCTTCTATTTATAGACTCATGAGATCTTGGAATATGCCAAAGAATATTCCAAAGCATAAGGAATATGCCAAAGAATATTCCAGAGCATAAGAAATATGCCAAAGAATATTCCAAAGTATAAGGAATATGCCAAAGAATATTCTAAAATATAAGGAATATGCCAAAGAATATTCCAAAGCATAAGGAATATGCCAAAAAATATTCCATCCATTCCCTCCTAAATTCAAATTTTGAATTTTGAATTTTCCATTTTCCCTCCATGTTCTAGAGGCTTCTAGAAACATTGTTGGGTCTTGATGGCCCTTGTTGGGCTGGTTACTATTGGGCCCCGAATGGGCTGGTTTGTTTGCTTGGCCCGTTCTATTTAGCTAAGGCCATATGCATGCTTGGCCTGATCCAATTAACTAAATCCATATGTAGAAGTCTTGTATGCTTTGCCCATCCAATTATCCAAGTCCATAAGAGTCTTGAGATGATGATTCGTAGTTACGAGTGACTTGTGCATTTTACGCTTTGTACTTAAGTGACTGTTGAAGCATACTTGAGATGTTGAGATGTCGAGAGATGTTGACGTATGAATGAATAGATGATTTGTGATCACAAGTAACTTAAGCACTTTACGTTATGTGTTGTAGCTTACATCTTTGTTATCATTAAAACATGAAGAGGATGTTTAGATTAAATATCATAATATTTATGCCAACAATCTCACCCTTTTTGATGATGACAAACTATGTAAACTATAACTCATAGTAAAATGTATAAGTTACTTGTTTACACTTCTTCTCTCCCTTTTGTCGAAGCAAAAAGGTGGACTCCTAGACGAGACTTCTACGACACTTCAACCCTTGAGATAGAATGTATAAGGCGAGCTTGCATCATCGTAAGTGAAGCCTTGATCTTGTTAACCTCTAGTGGATCCATGGATCAAATAAATAGCAAGCTTTTATCCAGCATCAAGAGTTAGTTTCCTGCAACAAAAAATATATATATATACATATATATATATATATATATATATATATATATATATATATAGGGATGTAATACACATCGCTAATGCTCCCCATTGGTTTATGCTCAAAACTAGTTTTGGCTACCAAAGAATCGAGCGATGAAATAATCCTACAAAACAAAGTTAGTAGACAAGTGCACATATATATAATGATATATATATATATATATATATATATATATATATATATATATATATATATATATATATATATATATATATATATATATATATATATATATATATAGGACATTATCTGAGATTAATACATGCATGACTCAAATTGGGGAACAAGATATGGATGTCTAAGGTATATGGACTAAAAATATGACACATGCAATTATTGTTCTAAAAATAACCACCTAAATCCACAAAAAATAACAAGACCAATGCTTAAGACATGACAATGATAAGGACCTAATGCAAAAATTCGACCGACATATTTTGGCGAAAGATGCCAAAATATATACTCTAAAAGAGTTGAAGCAAAATGAAGATGAGAATGATACGTTCTTTTAAGAATGTAGAAAAAAATGAAGAAGGATGAGCGGGAATAGAAAGGGAAGGTGATGACAAAAGGTTGACAAATATGGTTTAGATTAATATATTGTTTTGACAAAGGTGGATGATTGGGAATCATGGAATTTTTAGGCGTTTTGTTGGTTGACGACCGAAGGTGGATATGTGAAATGAGGTGGTGATGACTCGACAACACTTGAAGCTTGGATATCTTCTTTGTGTTATTCACTTGCTAGAAAGTGGAAAAGACGCATTTCATAATGAAATTCACTTGGATATGTGAAAGGAGGTGGGGATGACTTGACAACACTTGAAGCTTGGATATCTTCTTTGTGTTCTTCACTTGCTAGTAAGTGGAAAAGACGCATTTCATAATGAAATTCACTTGAATCTTGATGACATTGACAAATATGTTAATGATTGTATGGATATGACGATTCCCCTTTGATGCAAAGAGCGACACAAGGATGAACATAGGTTTATGTATCATGAAATATGGTTTGACATTAATGGGTTAGGTTGTAGTGGTGATGACACACTTGTTTGGTTACACGGTGGAATCTTCTTGTGAAGATGACTAGGTGGAGTTATTGGTGAAGATGGGTGAGAGCGAAAGAGTGATGTTTATGGAATGGATTTCTTGGGTAGGAGGTGGTGGTAGTTTTTGTTCTATCTTGTGTTAAATCAATGAGGAGTGGTTTAGGAGGTATGATATTGACTCTTGGTTTGTTTGAGGGCATGGAAATGCTGGATGACTCGATATTAGTAGAACAAAGGATGACTCGGTTTTTCATTTCACATTGGTGGTTTGAGGTTTGAGTGATGAAAGTTTATGAGGTTTGAGTGTAAGGTAGAAGGATATATGTGAGTGAGGGGGCGTTTATTTTTTTTTTCTGAATGGGCCTTTAGCTAAGAGAATTGGTCCCACCTTGATATTTCATTTTCACACTTTTCCTTTAATGCGTCTGGATAGAGAGAGGCAAATTATTTCACTCATCCCCATTCAGACCAAACAAGGGAAAGGGCCCACTCCACTTTATCTACAAAAAAAAGAAACAGGGCCTGAGTGTGTTTTACCTTCCCATTAAATTCGTGCTCATCCGAACATAGAGTGTGACACAAATAAAGACAAACCAACACGAAAACTATGAGCTTGACAAAGACACGAAGGATGAAGGATGATGGATGAGTGGCATTTTAATTTGCATTACGCTAATTAAAAATACTTAAACATTTCGGACGAAATATTTAAGTTGCCACATCTACTTAGAGAGGTATTAGAATACTATCTAACTATCTCTTGACAAAGGAGTGGATTGTTTGGAAGGGAACAAGATGATGAATAAGGAAGTGAGTGAAGACTCTAGGACACTTAATACAATTTTAGGACTATTATGAGCTATCAGATTGTGACACTAAGGTTCTCATGAAATAAGGGTGTAATATCTAAAGGCAAGAAATATATACCTAGAAGAATGTGACATATAGAGATAAGCTTGTAAATAAATACGAAAAAAATATCATATCGAAATACTTAGAAAAACAAAAACTATTATAATAAACATGCATTCAATAACTAAGCAAATAATTATGAAGGCATATAATCAAATCACATAGGAGCAAATAAACATCTAGAAATATCATATATGGGGGATGCCATAAATCTAGGAATGTAAAACTCTAATGAGAAGCAAAGTTTATAAAGGTAAAATAGCGTTAGGTATATTTAGGAAGAACCATCTAATCAAGTTGGAGAATGAGTATGAGACTATTACTAATGGTACTCAATTCAGGCTAAACACGACCATTTTTACGGGTTACACACACCCAACTTCTCACGTAGAAGCAATTCAACCGTTAGGTTAAATTAAATTTCTAGTCAATAGATTCTCCAGTAGTCATTCTATTTTTAGAAGAAACTGAGTTTCTAAATTTACAAATCGAAGAGTATCAAATATGAAGTTTGCTTGGTTCACTAATATTTGGATTAATGTGACTCAAACATCATGTTTTTATGAAGGTAAATCTAGATGATATATTTTACTCACGATCCCAATAGAGACGTGTTGAATGTTTAGATAAGAGTAAACAAAATGTTTTAATCTTTTTTTCATGATTTACCGGTTGTTTGGTTTTGATGACATATTCCTTGATTTAATAAGTGTGCTTGATTTAAGAATGCTCCTTAGCATATCTTGTGAAATGAGTCTCATTAAGATTATTTATCTTAAATGAGTTTGTAATTCTCAAATGATATTAAAACTAGACATTTATATATTCTTAAACAAATATTATTTTCTATAATTTTTGCAAATGTTATATACCATAATTTAACTAGTATTTGAAAAAAATGAATTTTACTTGTTTATGTATTGTGACAAGTTATTTTTCAATTCTAATAACTTATATTATTTCAAAAAAGAATATGTAGTGCATTATCTTGTAACACAACTATTCATGCTACCAAGAAAATGAAATACAAAGAATATATATGTTTATTATTCTTAAATATGTATTTTATCTTGAAGTGATGATTTTAAGTAGTGTGAGCAAAGTTTACATATGTTGTTAGTTTGCTCATGTTTGGTTTTTCGGATATGACACATTTATTCATTGCATTGTAGATTGCTTGAATATTTCGGACGAAACATTCAAGTCGTCAATCCTACTTCATTTTATATTTTATGCATGTATTAAACATGTTATTCTAATATTTGGAACACAACCATTTGACAAGTAGACTCAGTATAACATAATCAACACAAGTGTGAGTTATGATCCGATGCATATTCTTATCGTCTTGAAAAAGGATTTTGTTATTTTCATATCAATCGAGTGTGATTGCGTATGTAGATTCAAGACCATAACTTTTGTTGTAATTTGATACAATCCTGAAACTAAACAAATAACAATCCAATTTCTTGTCCACACTCAAAAACATGTCAATTAGATTTGATAAATATATCAACCATAATTTGAATAATGAATTGATATCATATCAATATCTTTCTTGACCATCCCAGACACTCATTTAAAATAAATAGGCATTTTGATAGTGTGTTCCATTAATCTTAAGACTATTTATAGGTGAGGTTAGTAAATGATTGAAATTTGACTTATTACTTCATGATTGTTATATGTTTTGTTGATGTGAAAGATTCTTCATTGTTACGTATAATGAACACACTTAGATTTTAAAAATACTTTTTCTTTTATATAACTATTAATGTTTTAAAATGATTCAATTTCTCTTTTTAAACAACTTAAGGTAAAACAAGGTAATTTGTTGAAAATATATAAGTGTGTTGTTGAGAATAGATTAAATTGTTTGAAATATTTAGGTGACTAGATTTAACTCATTTATAAGATGTTTGAATAAAATTAAGCTATCTATACCTATATGCAATGCAAGCATAATATTGCAATCCTAATGCAAGAAATCTAGCATAATATCTAGTAAAGTATAAACCGGAAAACAAGCTATAAACTAATAAGACACATATGCTTAGAGATATACAATTAGCTAAAATCCAAATAGCAACAATCATATAATATATTCAATTAACAAAATTAAGACACAGAGAAGTTCACATAATCATGTAGCGTAACACATAAAAGCACTTGTCGATGTTTTGTTTATTATATACAATAACTAGCTAAAAGACCCGTGAAATTCACGGGTATTTTTAAGAAACGTCAAAAAGTAGTGAATGACGTTGCATATTATAAAGTTATAACTAAGAAAGAATCACATCTTGGAAAACAAACGTAAAGTATGCAGTTGGTAATAATGAAACATACGCTATATGAAACAAATAGTCAAATAATCTAAAAAAAAGAAAATAAACATTTTCAATTCTTTATTTCTACTAACCCGAGATACTTGTACATGTAGATGTGATCGCAAATTATGTAGCACTTCTTTGTAGACCACGTTGGTGGTGATATTAGTGAGTTTTCCATCTTCAGTCATGAATAACCATCTCCAACCCTTTTTTTCTCCTAATGCGAGGGACAGAAACATATAGCTGGCAATGTTCAAGAACAGGTCGTGGAAAATACAAACCGATTGCCAGAGAGATTGTCCCACATATTTAACTCACTAGATAATATATTCAGGGGTTTAAGAGAGATTCGTTTATATGAATTTCGAAAAAGATTTAAATAGTTCAGCCCACACCATGTATAGATTAGTTTCCAACAGAATATTATCTAAGCTTTGGTTTTTAATGGCGCAAAATCATATTGTGTTTGTTAGATCGCCAAGAAAGTTCATGAAACTACCACTTGGTTTAACAGAGGCTACATATTTTCAAAATAAATTAATGGACTTACTCAAGCTTGATAAGCTTGAGAGTTTTCCTTTTCTCTGGTTTACCGTTTCATCGTGAATAACCAATTTTACAGACTCAATTACTTGCCCTATGACATCTAAGAAAAAATGTTCCCTTTTAAGCATCATCCTACAAAAATTTAAAGTTTCATATTTAATAAATTGGCCTAAGGCTTTAGTTTCACATTACAAAATCTCTTTAAAGGGATTGAAGTCAAAGCCGTGAACGGATCCTTGGAAATAACCACACTCAGTGAAGTGGGTCTTTCTATTAAAGTTTAGTCTTATTGGGTTAGACACAATTCAATGCGAAGATTGGATTTGACCCAAATTGTATATCCGCAACACAACCGCATCACCTTTCTTCGATTGTTGTTTGAACACATGGCAGACCCATCCTAACTGTAGCTTCCATCTTGGCGCCCTAACAAAATTAAGAAATACACATACTCAGAAAAATATTTGACAACTAATAATCAAATAGGTGGATAAATTTAGATAAAATTATATAATTTTTGGATTAGAAACGGATGATGAGTTATTTATGTGATACCTATCGTCCATTATGATTATTTTGGGTCTACTGTGCAACGGTTGCATCCAAGTCCTAACAAAACGACCATGTAATATAATATTGTCACTTACAACACTGAGATCCAAGATGAAACCATTATCAAACCTATAGCCATTTGGCTTTTGATAGGAAGGAAGCAAAGTATCGATAGACATGTCATATGCATATGAATGGTGATATTACATTTCATGAATAAGGTTTTTATAGGTGTCCCGTTGACAAATCAGTATAATATATGCATAGAATTGATTGTAATTGTCAATCAGAAAATCATTTTTCCCTTGTGACAACACTCGAACCAATTATAAAAAGACTTTAACAATCAAGTGAATCTATGATGCTACCATCTAGAACATAAAGAATTAAAAATAATCAAGTGAACAAAACTAAAATAAAAAATATATATAAACTTTAACAATCGAGCTGAATAATTTTTCCTTAAATTCTCTATGTAAATGATTTTTAAGGTACAATCAAACAATGTATTTCTTTTATATACACAACAATGAAATACTATCAAAATTTGAATGATTTTTGTAGTTAATATAAAGTTTGAGTGACTAAATAAGAACAGTGGTAAAACTTTTTTACTATTAGGCCATATTTTTCCTTAAATTCTCTACATAAATGATTCTAAAATTTAAAACACAATTGCCAATTGCAAATGACTTTCTAACTAGTTGGTTGACCTGATATCAGTTTGAACCAATACTATCAATTCTCTTAACAAATTACTATGTTCAAAACACGCGTAACTTTAATCTAGCAAAATTGAATAGAATGAGACTAAAAAATACGGATTATTATTTTTGTACAACTTCCATCTATATGAAATACATTAATCGATGGGAAGTAATTTTTTTGTTGGTAACCATGGTTTTTGATCTTTTGGCCGCTTAATTCACGGGGTTTGAACTCACTGTCACACAGAGTCAATCCAGGTAAAGCCCTCTTTTTTCAAAATTTTAACATGACCACTTCAAAGTTATTTGCACCTAGAAGGAATTGGACTTGAAAAGTAAATTTGATTGAGACACTTCAAGGTTGTACAAATCACCTTCTTTAATAGATCAATAGACATCATCTATTTTATATAAAGTTGTATTGTAATCTTTGTTGATACGTGTATTTATATATAGCTTTGTTCATACCTGTGTATTTATATGCATTATTCAAATAGTTAGAATGGAAAGGAAATATTTATTTTTAATAAGTAATTAAATAATTTATTAGTATTAAAAAGCAGTAAATGGGGATATATTCAATTCTCTCTAAATATTAAAACGTTTTATTCAATTATCTCTAAATATTAAAACACTTTATTATGCGGATATAACAAACATTTTAATTTACAAATATTTTTCAACACTTTTAGCGGTCCTCCAAAAGTATAACAATATGATTATACAATTGAACAAAAAAATGATAAAAATGGAACAAAAAAGAAAAATAGAACACCTACTATCAAATATTGAATTTGAATCAAACTTAGTTACTTCACAAACTTACAATCTATCAAATATTTGCCTATCTAAATTTTTTGTTGGTAGCATCTTTCATTATAAAGTTTAGGGTTTTGCTAACCACAACCCAATGGGCTGTGATTAAGCTTACCATAAATGAAAATTCAACATTTAATTAACTTCAAGCATTCTACATATAACAACACTTTCTATAATTATAATCATTAAATATTTATAAGTGTGAAAATAATTAGTTTATTAAATGTAATTTTCACACAAATTATGATGCTTAACCACGACCCTATGGGTTGTGGTTCGAGAAGATTGTCTTGGTTTAATAAAAATGTTGACTTCGTATTTGTGCTCACACTATTGTAACAATTAATTGTTAAATTTGAATATAAGTATAGCAGATTTCATTTATTTATCTTTTTGAACAAATAACAGTTTTCATTTGAATATGTATAAAAAGTTTTAATATCAAGTTTATAAATGGAAGATATTGAATGAAAAGATGCTTTGCATGCCTAGTATACTCAAAATACGATTTTAAATGAATAACTCATTAAACCTTTCCTAATTTAACGATTTTAAATAGTAACTGCTTCCTTATCTGAATTAACGTGTAGTCAAAGACTTGCACAATACATGCACTTAGCAAGGCCACAATTTCAAAAGGGCTCTTATGCAATGGCTCTTGTACACGTGTCACCACCAGCTTTGAAGATATTTTAGGAAAACATTGATGAAGAGTGAGGCTCAAAACTGTGTTTTATTAGATAAAATAGATGTTTACTAGGCTCGATTTTATTTGAAAAGAAAATAGTTTCCTCCCCATTTTAAAGATCAATATTTTAAAAATATGAATATTTAATTTTTCAAAGATATACCAACTAGGAATTCTCGACTCGAAGGAAAAGATAAAATACAAGTTTTATGTTAAAACAAAACACAAAATTTTGACTACCGTGTAGTATTTTGACTTTTTGACTTATTTAAGTTTGTAATGATTATGTGTTAGTATTTTTAAATGAAAATAGACTCAATTACCTTTAAAACGCCGGGTTGCATGACTTCTACGGAGTTACGGTTAATTTTATATGATTTTTCAAAGTTTCAGAAAAACTGCGAGCAGATAGGCGGACCCCTTAAATAATTAAGGGGACCGCCTAGTATTTAAGGGGGACGCCCATCTCGTACTCAAAATTTCATTTTTTGTAAAAAAATGTTTTCTGACTTTGCTAATAGTTGTGAAACTTTCTGAATTTGATACCGAACATATAATACTTATTTAAAGCATAATCTTATCTCGAGCTAGTACAATTAGTGTATATAACATCAAAACTAATACATGTTAACCAACAAAACACTTTTCATATTTAATCATCCTTAATGGGTAATTTGATGCATGGATCGTACTCAATTTTTAAAACCATTTGTTTTGAAAATTTGATCGACGTGGCTCTGGTACCAATTGTCGAGATCATAGAGGGGGGGGGGGGTGAATACAATCCCCTTTTAAAATCTTAAAATGTTTTGTATTAAATTATCTATTAAGTTAAACTCAATACGAGAAGTGTTAATAATAATCTATTAGACCATATCATATAATTATACACACAATCACAATATTAACTTCTAACTATAACACAAACAATCATCATGGCAATATAAGGAACAATCAACACATATTTGCAAGTATAGATATTGTTAGGAATACGAATATTCATATGAAAGACTCAGTCACCCCGAGTATCTAATAGCATTAAGTTATCTCGTAGTCATCACTATCATTAGTTAGTATTAGTTTAGTTTAAGTAACATCGTAGAGGAAAGACGGGTCTTTACCCACTGTATACCCGATCCACAGCCCGAGAGCAGGGCGTTTTGTAATAACTATAAATACCCCTCTCCCATCAAGGGAGAGGGTTGGAGCTTCATTTGGAAATAAACATTTCTCTAGTTTCTCTCAAGGCTTCCAACTCTCTACACTTTCTCTCTCTAACTTCTCTCTGAAATACATATACTATTTGATCCATAATTCATAAAACTAACCTTGTTATGATATTTAGTAACCTACAATTGGTATCAAGAGCCATGGTTACATCTTAGGGACAGTGTATTCTCGGATTTATGGTTGGTTTTGTAGTTTTAGTTTTGGTTCGAATAGTGTTTGTAGAAAACTCTCTAGTTTGATCTTATTTGTGGTTTTATGTTGTGTTTTTGTTGTACTTTTGGGTTTAGACGTGTTTAAGATGATTAATTCTTCAATTGGTGAGGGTGAATCAATCATTTGTTGGGTGTTTCTTGAAGTTATTGCTCTGTTTCATAGTAGCGAGTTGGTTCTCGTTAGTAATTTCTTAGTAGCGAGTTGGCATTGTTGACCAGCGAGTTGTTTATACTGCTTAGCGAGTTACCACTTTACTATTTTGGGAAAAATAGACAAATCACTGGAAAGCGACTTGTTTGTCTCTTGTGACAGCGAGTTGTCAAGTGTGTCATTTTCTGTTTTAGCTAGTTGTTAGCAGTGACTTGGCACTTCAGCGAGTTGTCATTAGCGAGTTGTGATCTCTAGCGAGTTACCTTTTTCAGTGAGTTGGAGTTTAGCGAGTTAACAGTTTAACGAGTTGTGATTTTAGCAAATTGAGACTTAGCGAGTTGTGTTTCAGCGAGTTACCAGTTCAACGAGTTGTGACCTTAGCAAGTTAAGGTTCAACGAGTTGGTTATCCAATGACTTGGGAATTCTAGCGAGTTGCTCTAGAATTCTAATTTCATTGACTTGTCTGATCAGTGAGTTGTTGACTAGTGTTAGAGATTTGGTATGTTGTCAATCTAGTGATTTGTGATATGTTGTGACTTAAGTTGTTATAACTAATTCAATTGTAATTTGACGTTGTGAGATAATTCTTACGACTTGACTCATTACACGTTGATCGGTTATAATTTGACTTGTTGCAACTAAACACGTATTACATTTTTATCAAAACCTTATACTAAGACTTAATCACTAACTACAACTTGGCAAGTACTTCTTCTAACGACATCCAGGCGGCAGGGTCTGACACTCGTCCTCCTATGCTGGATAGAACCGATTATGAATCATGGGCACAAAGAATTCGACTCTATTGTTCGGGGAAAGAGAATAGTGTCAACATTCTGAAATCCATCGATGAAGGACCCTTTCAAATGCGCACCACTAGAGACACCGTCGCAACTATTGAGAATCAAGCTGCTGTTCTTGGACCTGATAGACCACGCACCTACAGTGATCTATCTGATGAAGAAAAGAAACGTTATGATGCTGACATTAAAGCATCAAACATTGTTATTTAAGGGCTTCCTAAAGATGTCTACAAGCTCATAAATTACAACACAGAAGCCAAAGTGGTTTGGGACAATGTCAAAATGCTTCTTGCTGGGTCTGAGTTAACCAAAGAAGATCGTGAGTCTCAGTTGTATGATAAATTTGAGCACTTCAAGATGAATCCGGGTGAAAGAATCACTGACTACTATGTCAGGTTTCACAAGTTGGTGAATGATATGAGGATCATTAATATGACAATGCCTAACATTCAGCCTAACTCCAAATTTGTGAATAACATGGCACCTGAATGGGATAGGTTTGTCACGTCTGTTAAACTCAACAAAGGTCTTAGAGATACTAATCATGAACAATTGTATGCTTATCTCCAACAACATGAAAAGCACGCTGCTTATGATCGTTTAATGCGGGAAAAACTCAATCCTACGGCAACAAATGACTCTCTCGCATTTGTTTCAAATGTTCAGCAGCTCAGTCAATCCTCTAATGATCAAGTTCCACAGCATCATCCTTCATCCTTGTCACTTACAACACTTAGTCAATCATCAACACCCTCACCATCTACTATAAACACTCATTTGAATTTTGGATACTCCCACACTGACATGATGATTGATAATCTCTCTAATCAAGTTTCTTTGCTCGTCCAACAATTTAGAGCAACACTTCCTCAAACTAACAACCAACTACGGACTTCATCTAACCCACGCAATCAAGCAATCGTAGAAGATGGAAGGGTTGTAGTTCAGAATGTGCAAGGTAGACAGAACTTGAATCAAAGGAATGATACTCGTGGGAATGTGACAAATAGAATGGGGAATGCAATTCAGGGACAAGCTAGACAACCTAAGTGTTACAACTGTGGAGGAATGGGACACATAGCAAGAAACTGTACTCAACCTAAGCATCCATAAAACTCCGATTACTTCAAAGATAAAATGCTACTGATGCATGCACAGGACAATGGAGCTACTTTGGATGAAGAGGCACCACTATTTCTTGCTGGAGATGAAGGAAATACGTTTGATGCAGATGTTGATGATCAACTAGTTCATGATATGGCTCTTAATGACCCCAACATATTCCAAGCTGATGAATGTGATGCCTTTGACTCAGATGTTGATGACGAACCTACTGCTTAGACCATGTTTATGACACATCTCTCCTCTGCAGCACCTTCATCACAACCATCCGGTTCTTCCACCACACCAGCCATCTCTGAGGTATCAATTCCACTTAGCATGTGTAACATGGTTGATGCACCGGAGGTACATAATGAGGTACAACTCACTGATATTGGTGCTTCAAATACTGCTAATATGGGGAATAGTAATGTTATCCCATATATACAGGATGTGAGCCACATATCATGTCTGTTGTACCAAATCATGCACCTTCTATTGCTGACAATGATTGTGATTTGCATGAACACACCGTTTATATTCCTGATGACACCCTGACCACTAGACTTAACATCCTTAAGGATCAGGTGACCTTATATGAACAACGTGCAAAATTTGAACTAAGTGAATGTGAGCAAAAGCTGGATATGCAAATACGTGTACTGATAACAGAACATAACAAAAAGGAAGAAACATTTAAAATGGAGTTAGATTCCTTGAAAAAGCAACTTGATCAGTCTGTTAAACAAAAATAGGAGATACAAAAAGGTATGATCATGCAAAAACTTGATTTTCAGAAAAAGGAAACAAAACTCTTAAATGATTTTTCTTGCCTTAAAACGTTAAAGAATAAGCTCGAAGACAAATTGTACACGCAAGGACAAACCATTCAAACTGCTCAAATGATGTAGAAACATAGGGAGTTAAGTGATGAACATGTGCAAATGACATAGAAAACACTAAGATCAATTTCCTTAGAAGTGGTATAGGTGCACAACCTGCATTATATGATGCAAACATTATGTTTGAGCCTAATCATTCCCCTCCTGATGATAGATCCAATGATGAAACTTATGAGATAGAAGATAGAACTAGAAAACTATTAGCTCATAAATTAGAGGATCCAGTGTGCATAGCTAATAAAATACTGTACAGTTATGACTACTCTATAGAAAATAGATTAACGTTTGTGCCTCAAAAGAAGTTAACCCTAGAGCAAATTTTTTGGAATATTGACTTAGAAAAAATGAAAGCCGAAAGACTTGAGGGCAATACTCGCACAGTTTTTAAGATAGCTGATCCAACTCTATATCCTCAACACACACCCATGCATCTTTTTTGTTGGATCGTGAACACCTTGAACTTGTGTTAATATTGATACTTTGAGTGATACCACTAAGTATCCGGAATCTACTTAATGATACTTAGAAGATTGATTGTGAATGAAACAGTTGTATGTATGTAAGAACAATGTATGCAACAAACAAATAGCTCCAATATTATTAATGATAATAATACGAGTGATCTATGATATCACTAGGGTTACACCTTGAAGCTCTAAGAAAACGTATTAGAAAGATATATTCTAACTATGACCTAGGATCTCCTTTTATACAACAAGGAGTCCTCTTCTACAAGATAAGTATAATACTAATAGAATAAGATATACACAAGATCTTTTCTATGTTTATCTAAGCGCGTTTCTCTAACAGTTATCAAGTAAGCAGTGGTAATATTTGTTCTTTCAGTGGTAATGAAGTTTCCACTGCAAGTACAATCTTCTGCAGTTGTAACATCTTCACTAGCCGTGGTAACTGGTAGTATAATTCCCAACAATCCTCCCCTAAACTTATGATTTATATGTAAATCAACAAGTTTCTTCAAGTATACAATAAACCTGAGGATATGGGAATTCTTCCAAACACTTATCTTGTTTTTCTCAATACATTATCAGCTCTTGCATATTGATCTTGAATCTTCTGAATCAAAGCTCTAATCTTTTCATTATCTGCATAAACTCTTAACTTTGATTTCAACATTGCAGAAAGAGTTGTAGCTCTAAGTGGATATTCCTTTTCAGCAAACATAAACACATCCACTTTATCTGTTGTAGAAACATGATGAACCTCACATTGATCATAATATGTCCATGTAATATTCAATTCTGATGAATTAAACTTCCAATACTTATCATTAAGATCTGGTTCATATAATCTTCTTAAATCAACCCAGAGCTGCATTTCTTTCATATCCTTGAGAGTATCATCCTTGAATCTTTCATTAACAAGCTTCCAAAGAGTATCAAGATCATCTCTGTCACATGCTTTAAGAAGATCTTCAAACTGAATGAATGATGAAGATTCTCCTCCCAGTCTTATAATTTTCCAAGTAGAAGCAAAATTCTTTGCTGTGTACACTTCCCAATCAATAATTTGATGTTTTGTTTGCAAAGGATCAGGATAGAAATCTTCTTCTTCAACAATAATAATAGCACTTTGTAGATCTTCTGCACAATTCTCAGATTGAGATTCTTTCTCTTGAGGAACTTTCACTCTTTTTGTGACACGATTTTCAACAGTTGAAGCTTTCCTTTTACTTTGTTTAAATCTCTCAACTTCTTCAAAATCAATAGGTCTGAAGCTACTATCTTGCCTTTTAATTCTGTAGTAGATGCCTTCAATTCTTTCATGAGACATACCTTTGAAATCAGCCATCTTCCAAGTACCAACATGACAGCAAAATACTTTCATCTCATGAATGATCTGTGCTTTTGTAGGTTGTCTTTGTTTCTTTTGACCTTGTCTGACTTTTCCAATAACCTCATCCAGTGCTTGTTGATTTTTCATTTGAATGAAATCAGCCAATTGAGCTGTTCTTTGTTCTTCTGTCAAAGTCTTGTTAGCAACAAGCTCAATAGCTTTCTTCTTTACAACTGGATCATGTTTAATCATATGTTCAATCTCTTCATTTGTTGGCACATATGAGAACATAGGAGGTTTCTCATGTAATATAGTTGGTGGAATCACTGAGAGTGGTTGTGCCATTACTGCTTCAAGTTTACCTAACCTCTGTGCTTCCATAAAACTAGCAACATCATCCTCCTTTTGCTTTTTCATATTTTCTCTCTCTGCAGCTTTAAGTTGTTCTGCCAATCTTGCATCAAAATCAATTTGAGCTTGATCTTTCTTGGAAATCATTCTTGTATGCTCTTGTTCTGCACCAAACACAATTGCTTTACCTTTGACTGACCTTTTTCTGGCAGCTTCTTCCTCTGCAGTGGTAACTAATGGAACATCAGTGGTAACATTTTCACTTGCAGTGGAAATTATTTGATCAGTGGTAACATGTTCTGCTTCAGTGGAAAGTTGTTGAGTAGTTCCAAGAACATCTTCAGAGTTAAAACCAGTATCAACAACCATATCCTCAAGATCCAATTTCCTCCCCTCAATCTCAGCTACATCATCTTTTGCTTGAGCATTATCAGAATCATTGAGCTCAGCAAACATATCATCAAAATTAGTACTCCTCCCCTTAATCTCTGCATCTGTTTTCCTCCCCTGTTTGGAAGAAGTTCCCAAACCATAACCAGAACCTGCATAAAGATCATCATGTGATGATGATGGAGAAGAAACTACAACTTGAACATGTCTTTTCTTCTTGAGATTCACAACTTCATCCTGCAACTTTTGAATCTCAGCCTTCAATAGATTCAACTCTGTGGCATGTTGTTCTTTGGTCTGTGCCAGATCTTTCTCCAGAGTTTGAACCTGTTTGACTAATTTGGTACATATTTCCATCAATTCAGTTAGTGTCACACTGCCTTCAACACTTCCAACTGTGTTACCTGTTGGGAGAGGTGAATCATAAGGCATTGATCCAGGCTCTTCTCTAGTTGGACTAGACTGAAGCCTTGAACCACCACTGCTTGTTCCTAAACCATAAGAGTCAGCAACATGCAATGTTGTCATGGGAAGGAGTTGGCTGTTTTTGCCTCCTTTCATATGTGTGAGTTACAGCAGGGATATGTTGAATTTGTGGAACAGAAATAGTAGGTGTGTGATGGGATACAACTGGGATTGTTGCATCTTCACCCTGTACTTGTGAAATCTTTGCAAGCATGTTTGGTAAAAGAGGATGAACCACTCCATTCCAAAAGTCTGAAGCCTTACACATATTTTGAAATACTTTTGACTTAAGACATGGAGTTTCATAAATCCTATTATGATTTTGCAGTTGAAATTCATTTAACACTGCTTGCACAAACCTTGGATACATCAAAAATTTGTATGAACTTGTTACATTGCCTTTCATGTTATTAAATATAAACCTTGAAAAATTGAAAGTCCTATCAGAAACCAAGCAAACTAAAGGGTAAGCCATGGTTGATCCAAATTGTTCATAAGAAGTTTTCTTAGGACTAAGGCAATGCAACAGAGTGTGTATCAAAAATCTCCAATGGGGACAAAAACATCCTTTCTTAAAAGTTACTTTTTGGTCAGATGTATCATACCCCATCAAAGCAATGTAGTTGAATATGTCTGAATTAGGTAATGTGATGATACCATTGAGATCATCTAATTGGAGAATTCTCCTTAAAGATGACTCGGTAACATCAATAGTTACCCCATCCACTGTGGCTCTAAGAGCTTCCACAGATTCATGTGTGTCCCCCTGTTCAAGTGTTATGGACCCCACAAACTGTTTGATTTGAGAAACAAAGATTGTGGGATTCATAGTTAAGGCATACCTTATATGAGTTTTGTTTAAGAAATCCACAATCTGATGAAAAACGGGTCCACTCTTGTCGTTGGACTTTTGTAGATAAGCCACTTGGTTGTGTTCATCTACAAACTTGAGAATCACCATGATTTTGTGATTTGAGAGATAAAAGTGTTAGTAATCGAGAATAAAAAGCAAGCCGTATAATGATCAATTTATACTAATAGGGTTTTGAGAAAAACGCGTATGGTGAATTATCTATAGAAAGATTTATCTTTAGAAAAGAATAAATAAAGTTTGGTAAGTAGATAATTCCCAAAAATTTTACCCTATTAATAAGGAAAGACAGTTATATTTGCAACGGCTAGTAAAAATAAGATTACTGACACACAGTTGTAACGGCTAGTTCACCAGTGGTAAAATTTACACTTTCAGTGGAAACGGTGAACTTGCAGTGGTAAAAATCAACAAAACTTCAAAGAGCAGTGGAAAGTAAAACATTTAAAATTAGCTGCTCTTAACATAGTTTTTAGCAAACTATCAGCTATCAACGGATTTGATAGGTCTTTACCATGAGCCGTTTGCTATGGACTAGCCAACTCTTGATCACAAGGATGTATGGTGAGTTGATAACCTAGTTTTTGGTAAACTATCAACCATGAACGGATTTGATGTGTCTTTACCTGTAGCCGTTTGCTCAGGACTAGTTGATTCTTATGTAGATAAGACATGGTGAAACAATAACCATTTGTTGTGTGTCTAAGATACACACCTTATTACTCCAATGATATAGGTTGTATACTACAATCACAAAATAAATCTCATCTTAACCCACAAAGATTAACCCAAGTAACTTTTTAACCAAATTACTATACACAAAAATATCTTCTCAAAAGTCAAACCACAGTTACTTCTCAAACCAACCAAAACAGATGGAAGTAAATAACCTTCATTAATTAGCATAACACCTAACCTTGGCTTATTTAATCTCCTCCAAACACCACATCTCAGTCACCAATAATCTTTCAAACCCTAATATCCCAATCAACCCAATTCTCTTTCAAAACCATGTCATCAAACCCTGAAACCTCTGATCAACACTCTTCTTTTCCAACATCAGAAGAAAATGTACCACCATATCCATGGGGACTTGAATATTCTGACTATAAGAGAGAGACGGAGAAACGATGGGATGTGTAAGAAAAACGATGGAATGCACACATAAAGGGTGAATCAAGCCATGATCCTAATCCTGCTGAGAGAGAGCTTGTCTCTCCTTTCATCTGGACCTCTGATGAAGAATCTTCAGAAGAAGAGAATGAAGATCCAACCTTTCTTCCTCCTTCCACACCAGAGAGATCCCAACCAAGATCAAGTAAAAGAGATCCATCTCTCCCAACATCATCAAATTTGGTGTTGGATCTTCCTGCTCCAGAACCTGGTCTTCTGCATCAAGAACATATTGGACAGAGCAAGAAGGCTCAGATCATATGTAAGGGAAAGGAGAAGCAGAAGTAAATGATTGAGGAATGTTGCCAATGAACAAAGTTCTTGAGTATTTTCTTGACTTTGTTACTTGAGCATCTTCATAGTCTTCCTTCTCTTCTTTTTCCATTTTCATCTTCAGCTTCTTCATTGTACTTGTCATAGCCTCAAGTATTATGTAATAATTGATAGAAGCTAGTAGTACTCAATTAGCCAAATGTTTTAGGAATGGTCTTTGTAATTCAGTTGGAACTTTGAATGTAAGCTGTAACTTGTGTCTTTGAATGAATGAAAAGATCTTCTTTAATTAATCAATATTGTAAGACTTTCAGCTTATTTGACCACATTCCCTTGGCTACAACTCTTGGTGACTTAAACACACTACTTGCAATCTCTTAACATTTGCAGAACAGACATATACCAAACAACTTGCAAACATATTAGTGAGTCAATGTAAAACTCAGAAAGTATTATCAAGTCATTCATAACCATTAGTAGTCTTTGACTGTCCCTGCACTCAACATAAAACAATTAGTACCTTTTGGGGACCCAAGCCACAAATGACTTGGATCTGCCTCGTGTATCAATATAATTATATCTATCAAAGGTCATTGATACACCATTGGGAGTGTTCGAGGTTGTTGTTCCTTTTGGTTTCCATTCCCAACGAGCTGAGGCCTTAACAGCATTACCCATGTTTACCCTTTTCTTATTTACCTAGACACCAGTGGAAACATTTGGTCTTGCAGTGGTAACTGCAGGCCCAGCAGTGGAAACTGCTGGTTTGGTAAATTTGGGTTTCCACATGTGGTTCTTGTGATCATTCTTTTCAAAATAAGTCTTTTTCCCTGTTTGATAAGAGTTAACAAAAGTAGTGACAGGGGACTTAGGATAAACTCTGTTTTTACTACTGGCAGTGGCAACTGCTGGTCTAGCAGTGGAAATAGGTTTAATGCCAGTGGTAAGCAAAACAGACCTGGGAACCATCTTGCTTAGAGGGTTTGGGTGAGAAAAGTTGTTAGCAATATGTCCATTCACCCTTGTATTCCCAAAAACTTCCCTTCTTCCCATGTGGTAGTTACAGGTATAGGAAAGATGATCAAAGCTACCACAAATATGACAGGCCTTATTGTTGAACACAAAATCACTACCAAACTGCCTAGTTTTAACATGATTCCAACTTCTCATGTTCCCTCTAGGAGATTTAGACCTATCCCTGTACATCTTTGCATATCTAGTAGTAGGCCTAGTGTAATTTGACTGTGTCCTAGGCTTCTCATTGACTACTTCAGGAATACTTTTTCTTTCCTCTACTTTAACATTTTCAGGAATACTAGATTTAGACTCAACATTCAAACATTCATCTTTAAGAGATGAGTCACTAGCACTATCAAAAGTCTCAACCTCAACCTGAACCTTTTCAGTTTCAACTGGTTTAACAAATTTTGGTCCATAGGTCATAGGTGGATCCTGAAACTCTTCTAAACCTGTGTGAGCTAGGTCAATGCCAGGAGGTGCTGGAACACCTCTTAGAGGTGGTGAAACAGATTTGTATCCAAGACCTGATTTAGCTTTGCTCACAACTTGGGCTTCCCAAATTTTGTCAATACTCTTGGATTGATGATCTAGTGTTTGCTTAGTTATCTGAATGTTCTCACTAGCCTTCTTAACTTTTTCAATCTCTTCCCTAAGAGCCTCATTTACTGCAATCTTAAAGTCTAAATCCCTTTTTAACACAGCAATGTCATCACTGAATTTAGATTCATTTGCCCTATAATGCTCTATCTGTTTTTCTAAAACACCTAGACCTCTCTTATGATTTGCTAAGTTATGATTAGTATGATGTAACTCTAGCATCTGCTCATCATATTGTGTTTTTAAGCTATTATACTCTTTTAAGGCCTTACAGTTTTTAGAACAAGCATTATCAGTATGTACCTCAGTGTCAGAGAAAGCCATGAGTGCATGCTCAGTAGCTAGCATTGCATATTCTGAATCATCTTCTCCATCCTGAGTCATAAAGCTCCAATCAAAGCTCACTCCATCAATAGCCAATAGCACCTTTGGCTCTTCTGTTGTAGGTTCTTTGTTCTTATCCTTCTTGTACCAAGTTGACTTGTTGTCAGATTTCCTTGGTTTTCTACATTCTCTTGCAAAGTGCCCCTTCTTGTGACAATTATAGCACTCCACCTTCTTTTTATCAAAACCTACAGTCTCATCACCACTTATATGTATCTTTCTCCCTGTTTTCTTCCAGAACTTCTTTGATCTTAAGCTTAGTAATGCCACCTGCCATTTAATGTCCATCTCCTCCATATCATCTTCATCAATTTGATCCAAATCCTTATGATTGAGAATTGAACCACCCACATGGCTTGATATAAAGGCATAGAAAGTAGCATCACTTAGTCCTGCAACCTGTTTCTTTGAGCTCCTAGTGGAAACACTTCCATTACCAGTGGAAACAATCATGTTACCACTGTCATCATCACTATCACTTTCTTCATCTGAACTATAATTAGTTGATGATGATATGAGTGCTACACTTGCAGAACTTGTTCTTAATTTTCCAGCTTTCTTTAATCTTTGTTCAATAACTTTGAAGTTATTGTACACATCATTAAGCTTCATGGTCTCTAGATCCGACTTATCTTCCCAAACAGCAACATTGGTGTCAGACTCAGAAGGTAGGCTTCTTAGGAATTTAAGATTGAGATATTCCTTTTCTACCTCAATTCCAAAAGCAGTGAGTTGAGTAACAATCTTTTGTAGCCTTGTGAATATGCTATCAAGAGATTCATTACTTGTTGACCCAAAGTTTTCATAAGTCTGCTTCAATAAAGTTTTTTGAGTCTTCTTGGTGGAATCATTACCACCAAACACTTCACAGATCTCATCAAACAGAGTCTTTGCAGACTTGTATTTGCTAAAAGCCAGAACTTGTTCTCTGGGTAGAGCCATCAATAACAAACCTCTAGCCTTCAAATCATTCTTTAGTTGACTTCTTTCTTCATTAGTAACAGGACCAGTGTTAACTTTTGTTACTGTCTTGTCACCAACCTGCTCTACAGTTGTACCAGGTTTGAATGAATTTCCACACATAATGATCTCCCATAATGTGTAGTCTTGAACCATAAAGAATTGTTCTATCATAAGCCTCCACATCTCAAAATCATTTATCTTAAGCTTAGGAAGCTTTGCAGCAATGTTTGATTGGCTTGTTTCTGTCTCCATTGTATCTTTTGAGTCTGCCATAGGGTCTTCTAAATCAAAATATCAAAGCCTTGCTCTGATACCACTTGTTGGATCGTGAACACCTTGAACTTGTGTTAATATTGATACTTTGAGTGATACCACTAAGTATGCAGAATCTACTTAATGATACTTAGAAGATTGATTGTGAATGAAACAGTTGTATGTATGTAAGAACAATGTATGCAACAAACAAATAGCTCCAATATTATTAATGATAATAATACGAGTGATCTATGATATCACTAGGGTTACACCTTGAAGCTCTAAGAAAACGTATTAGAAAGATATATTCTAACTATGACCTAGGATCTCCTTTTATACAACAAGGAGTCCTCTTCTACAAGATAAGTATAATACTAATAGAATAAGATATACACAAGATCTTTTCTATGTTTATCTAAGCGCGTTTCTCTAACAGTTATCAAGTAAGCAGTGGTAATATTTGTTCTTTCAGTGGTAATGAAGTTTCCACTGCAAGTACAATCTTCTGCAGTTGTAACATCTTCACTAGCCGTGGTAACTGGTAGTATAATTCCCAACATTTTTCCTCTAACTCTCCCCACACATTGTAACACCCTAATTGGTTTGTACGTTCTTTGTCAATTATTTGCTGATTTTGATAAAAACATGTAAAAAGAGAATTCACTAATAGGGATCGCTGAAGGGGAAAGGGGTTTTGAACAAACTAAACGGTGCTACTTAACTGAGCTCATGCCATTCTTTAAGCTTCTTAAAGAACATTTTGAGGGTCTTCAAAAAACCAAAAACAATGATGTGACTGAAATGAAAGAAGTTTTTAATACAATGGAAAATAAAGGAAAACAATTGGCAATTGATCTTAAACATAGTGAAATTGACAGGAAAAATATTCTCATCATGAATGAGAACTTGATTGCTAAATGTATTGCTCATGATATACTGTCACTGATTCTGCATTATCTGCTTGTCAATTTCATGAGATGTCGGTTACATTGAATGTTTTCCAGAATCGTGTTGTTGAGCTTGAGGGGGAGAATTTAAAATTACATCAAAAAATTCAAAACGATGATCATGATAACATGGTCAGGAATTTCTCAAAACTAGATGTTGATAATCTCAATTTGCAATTAAGATATCAACATCTAGAAGAAAGAATTAACATTTCAAATGTCAAGACATCTAAGTATGCTCCTGAATTTGATGTGTATTTTGAATTAACAAAATGGGACGAAAAAATTCAAGCTCACACGAACACGATTCGAAAGTTGAGGGCTTAAATCGCCGAATTAAAATCCAACTTAAGTGAAGTAACTGACACCAATAACCCAAAGTCGATAGATTCTCACACATTTCAAAATCAAGACAACATTAACAAATTGCAACGTGAGAATGAGTGGCTTAAAGCCGAAATGTCCAATGCTAAGAACCATTACAAAGAGTTATTTGAGTCAATTAAAATCACTCGTGAGACAAACAATGAAAAAATAACTTCTTTGTTAAATGAGATTGAGAATCTAAAGACTAAGGTGAAAGGTAAAATTTCAGTTATTTCGTGTGACCATGTGTCCTCTAAGGTTTGTGCTTGTAAGAAATATGCATGTGATGCTGTGTTTATTCCTCTTCCCCTTAGGAATAATACGTTAGTTCATAGTGACTATCTTAGACATCTTAAGGATTGCCTAGATATGCTTCGTGAAACCGTTGAAGAGAATAAGATAACAAAACCTCATGATGATGATATGATAGATGCCTGCTTTCTCACTAATAGATCTCAGGAACTCTTGGAATATGTGATTGGTACATGCCCTAAGATTGATAACATGCAAGTTAGGTCATCTGCATCATCCTATAAGTCTATGAACAAACATGTCACTTTTGTTGAACCTTTGAGAACATCTAAACTCAACACATCATCTTCTGAAAACAAACTGGAAATCAAGCAAACTAATGTTCCCATCATTGCTTCTACAGGAGTAAAAAGTGTCACTAAAGCTAGCGGGTCACAGCCTAGGTGCAATACAAAGAATGATAGGACTTCGCCAGCTAAGAGTACACTTGTGAAGAAAGTAGAAGACCACCTTAGGGACAATAAATTTGATTTGAATGAAATGAATCATGTTGATTCTAGTATTAGCTATAAGCGTACTATAATTAATTCGAATTCTGCTACTTGTAAGATGTGTAATGACTGCTTAATTTCTGGTAATCATGATGATTGTGTTGTGTCATTTTTGAAATCTCTTAATCGATCCCCTGTTTTAAGAGTTAAGAAATCTAAAGTGAAAAATCATGTTTGGAAACCAACTGGAAAGTTATTCATAAATGTTGGATATCAATGGAAGCCTACTGGAAGAAAATTCACAGTAGAAGAAAAGTCCCCCTTTACTAGGATCACTAACTCTAAAGTTGTGCCAATTAAGGAATGGAGACCTACTGGTAGAATGTTCCCACTAGAAGCACAATGTACCACTTCTAGTTCTGGTACATCATCTAGTAAATATACCACTAGTGTCCCCATGACCTATGATAATCCAATATTTGCATGTGCTAACCAAACGGACCCCAATTGCTTGTGGTGCTCCAGCTTTTTCAGTTATCCACCGTTGTCTGGTTTCAAATGCAGGTCGTACAAATCATCCTCTTGTATTTGGACTCAGGCTGCTTAAAACATATGACCGGGGATCGCTCACGGCTCAAGAATTTCGTGAAAAAGTTAATTGGTACTGTCAGATTCGGGAACGACCACTTTGGTGCAATTATGGGATATGAGGACTACGTCTTTGGAGACAGTGTGATCTCCAGAGTGTACTACGTGGAAGGATTGGGGCATAATTTATTTTCTGTTGGTCAATTTTGTGATTCAAATCTTGAAGTTGCATTCAGAAAACACACATGTTTTGTTAGAGAATTAAATGGTATAGATCTTCTCAAAGGCAGTCGTGGCACCAATCTATATACCATCTCAATTGAAGACATGATGTAGTCCTCTCCCATTTGCTTGCTTTCGAAAGCCTCTAAGAACAAATCATGGCTATGGCATCGTCGTTTGAATCACTTGAACTTCGGAACCATTAATGAACTCACTCGTAAGTATCTTGTTCGAGGCATGCCCAGACTAAAGTTTGAAAAGGATCACCTATGTTTCGCATGTCAAATGGGCAAGAGCAAAAAGCACACTCATAAACCCAAAACCGTCAACACCATTATGGAAGTTCTACACACCCTCCACATGGATCTTTGTGGACCAATGAGAGTTCAAAGAATCAATGGAAAGAAATATGTGTTAGTTAATGTTGATGACTACTCTCGATTCACATGGGTAAAGTTTTTGCGATCAAAGGACGAGACTCCGGAGATCATCATAAGACTTATCAAGCAATTGCAAGTTAGACTCAACAAAACCGTTAAGTTCGTTTGCACTGACAACGGAACGGAGTTTGTGAACAAACAACTTACTCAGTTTTGTGAAAGTATCAGCATTAGTCATCAAAAGAGCGTTCCACGTACTCCTCAACAAAATGGGGTTGTTGAAAGGCGTAACCAAACCCTTGTTGAAGCTGCTAGGACTATGCTCATATTTTCTAAAGCTCCAATGTTCCTTTGGGCAGAAGCTATTGCAACTGCTTGCTACACACAGAACTAATCCTTGATACATCCTCTCCACTACAAGACTCTATATGAACTAGTTCATGGCAGAAATCCAAACCTTTCGTTCCTACGAATATTTGGTGCACTTTGTTATCCGATAAACGACAGTGAAGACCTTGGTAAACTTAAAGCCAAAGCTGATATTGGCTTTTTTGTTGGATATGCTCTAGATCGAAAGGGGGTACCGAATCTACAACAAACATACCAGAGAAATAATGGAAACAATTCACGTAACATTCAATCAGCTGACTGAGCAACAGGCTCCTGGACAAGCAAGTTCTGGACCCGTACCAAATCTTTTGTCTCCTGGAACCATTAGTTCAGGTCTTGTACAAAATCCCACTCCTGCTGCTCTTTTTGTACCCCCAACATGTGATGATTGTAAGAAACTATTTGATCCAATGTTTGATGTATACTTTGAAACACAACATGTTGCTGCACCTGAAGCTCAAGTCGTGACACAACCAGCTGATGTAGCAAATGTTCTACATAATGATGTTGGGCCATCTACTTCACTATTCTTTGATCCTGATGCTCCCACCATTAGTTATTCACTTACAACATCAAATGTTCAATCCACATCTGTACATCAAGGAATAGCAGTTGATAATTCTTTTGAAGTAAATCCTTTCGCTCCACCTGATGATGAGCCTTTTGAAAACATCTTCGCTCCTGAATCCTCAAATAAAGCAACATCCTCCGAAGATTCTAACACGGCAACCTCAGTTCACTATCCTCAACCTCATGAGCATCTCAGAAAATGGACAAATGATCACCCAATTGACAACATCATTGGAAACCCTTCTCGCCCGGTATCTACCCGTAAACAGCTTACCACTGATTCCTTGTGGTACTTTTTCAATTCCGTACTCTCTAAAGCTGAACCCATGGATTTCAAAGATGCATTTTATAAAGACTCCTGGTTTACTGCTATGCAAGAAGAAATTCATGAGTTCAATCGACTTGAAGTATGGGAATTAGTGCCTCCTCCAGATTGTGCTATGATCATTGCTCTCAAGTGGATATTCAAGGTAAAACTTGATGAGCATGGAGATGTTTTGAAGAACAAGGCTAGACTTGTATTCAAAGGATACCGTCAAGAAGAATGAATAGACCTTGAAGAATCCTTCGCACCTGTTGCTTGAATTAAAGCCATAGGAATCTTCCTTGCCAATGCTGCCAGTCAGAATATGGTAGTATATCAAATGGATGTTAAGACGGCATTCTTAAATGGAGATCTGAAAGAGGTGGTGTATGTTAGTCAGCCTAAAGGATTCGTGGATCAGGAACGTCCTAATCATGTCTATCGCTTGAAGAAGGCTCTAAGCAGGCTCCTCGGGCATGGTATGATACATTGTCCAAGTTTCTACTTGCTAACAAGTTCACCAAGGGTGTTAATGTGTTATTGATCCTACACTTTTCACCAGAAAATCAGGCAAAAACTATCTTCATTTTCAAATCTATGTTGATGACATCATCTTTTCCTCCTTTGACCCTAAGGAATGTGATCGTTTCTCACAAGAGATGAGCTCTGAGTTCCAGATGTCCATGATGGGACAAATGTCATTCTTCTTGGGGTTGCAAATCTCTCAAAATCCCAATGGCATTTCCATCAATCAATCGAAGTATGCTAATGAAATTTTGAAGAAATTTGGATTCGAATCATGTGACTCAGTTGATACTCCCATGGTCGAAAGATCAAAACTTGATGAGGACACTGTTCGGATCCCAGTCTACCAAACCAAGTATCGAAGTATGATTGGTTCCTTGATGTATCTCACTGGTAGTAGACTGGATCTTCTATTTGCTATGTGCATGTGTGCACGGTATCAATCCAAGCCAACCAAGAAGCACTTGGAAGCAGTCAAGAGGGTCTTTCGGTATCTCAAAGGAACAATCCACATGGGTCTCTGGTATCCCAAGGACACTGCAATGCCACTCACGGCATATTCAGATGCATATCATGCGGGGTGTCAAGATACACGTCGAAGTACATCAGGTGGTGCTCAATTTCTGGGAGATAAGCTGGTGAGTTGGTCATCAAAGAGGAAAATGAGTACATTGATCTCCTCCACAGAGGCTGAATACATTGCCATGTCCTCATGTTGTGCTCAAATCTTATGGATGAAATCTCAACTTTCGGACTATGGTTTTGTTTACAACAAGATTCCAATGTACTGCGACAACAAAAGTGTCATAGCTGTTTGCTGCAACAATGTCCAGCACTCCAGATCAAAGCACATTGATATTCGACATCATTTCATCAAGGAACAAGTTGAAAAGGGAATTGTGGAACTCTATTTCGTGAGGACAGAGTTTCAGCTAGTAGATATCTTCTCTAACGCACTTCTGATGAGTGTGTAAATACTCATCATTTCTGTTACATTTAAACTGCAAAAACATATAAAAACACACAGGAATGCCTTAAAATACATAAAATTATTCCGGATTGTGTTTTTATGCATAAGGATTGAAAACTGATGAAAAACAAAACATTTCACATAATTTACAATTTCAGTCCCTGAACTTTGGAAAATTGGCAAAACTAGTCCCTGGTAAATCAAAACATGAAAAATATCATCAAAGGTCCTTAGGGATTCATAAGTTGTCAAGAAAAGTCCTTTAAAGTTTAAAAATTGCAAAATGCAAAATGACAACTTTAGTCCCTCAAGTTTGGAAAATGTCAAAAATAGTCCCTAAGGTTTTGTAAATGGAAAATGTGAAAAATAAGCCTTGCACTATTCTTAATTGGCAAAAATGGACCTCATGATAACTTTTGAGAAGTTACAAATTAAACCCTTTAAAAATCAGAAAATTACAAGTTAAGTCCCTGGAGTTTGTGGAATTGGCAGAAAAGGTCCCTGGTTTGGAAAATGAAAAAAAATACATCTTTGGTCCTTGGGTTTTTCATAAATGACAAAAATAGTCCTTATAAAATACTTTGGGAAATTACAAAATCAGTCCCTCTATTTTTGTTAAAATTACAAAAGTGGTCCTTGTTTATTTCTTTAACCAACCGGACCCCCATTTTTACTATAAACCCCAAAAACTAGCCTAGCCCACCACACTTTTATTTTCCTTGGGCCTGTTTTATTTCCCAGCCCACCAAAACCAACCCAACGCACTCTTTTAATAAAACGGGGGGGGGGGGGGGGGGGGGGGTTTGACCCCTCGTTGACCGTCTTCCCCAAACCACCATAACTGCTCACACCCCTCACCATCCTCTGCAAACCAAAACTACCATAGTATTTTCATCCACCTCAACCCCCAGCAGTCTTAACACCTCACACCCCTCATCATTTCAACCCACTTCTACATTTAATGCTTTCTCCACAACTTTTCCCTCCAAAATCTATTCACTACCTCTGTTTTCAACCTAAGCCCCAACTTGCATCAAAACAATCTCAATTGTCCCCCCTAGTCACCACTAAACACCAAGAATCCTTAATTGGTCTCAAGCTGCTCCAATTCCATGTGTTTGAATTTTGGCGCCAAAATGCCAAATGGACGATTTTGATGAAAGAGTTGAATTCAAAGGCTGAGATGAAGTGGGATTTGCTCAGAGGTCGACAGAAATATCAAAAAGCCTATAAAGTTAAAGAAAGAATCAATGTGGAGAGTTATCTAGTGTAATTTTAGTTTCTTAAATTCGTACTTAGTCAATTTACATTTCCAGTGTATTTTAAGCTTTCAAACTTTTCAGTTATTGTATTCAGTGTAATCTTTATCTTTTCTAGTAATAAAATTCAAGGTTTCAGTTTCAATTTCAGTTGTTGCAATTTTATACTCAATTCTCAATTTTACTTAAAGTTGTTTGTAGTTGATTTTAAGGACTCAAAAAGCTCATATAAGCTCCTAACAAAGCTTTTGAAAGCTTTTAGAAACTTTAAAAGCAGTTGTAATAAATAAACTCAAAAATCATAAAAATACCAAAAAAATTAGATAAAAATCAAAAATCAGATGAGATCATGAATCAACTTTGGAGCAAGGTGAATTTATGGATGGCCTTGGTTTAGAGCTCTGTGGAGAGCATTTAGGAGTGTTAACTGGTCCTTGGTTCTGAGTTTTCATTCAAGTTCCAATTTATTTCACATCTCGTTGGGATCTAACGATCCGGGGAAACACTAAACTCACCGGAGTATTGGTTTAGGCTGTTTGACTTATTGACCATTACTTGGTTGATATTATCTGACTGTTTATTACCAATCAACTTCCTAGAGAACGATTTTAATTCATTCTCTCGCATCTTGGAATGAAGAGTCTTACGTCTGAAGCTCTCAAAAGTCTTCAGGAAGAAAAGGAGGAGTGAAGGAGCTGCTTCACATATCCTTGTATATATCTTATAAAACCCAAAAAAAATACAAAAATATAAAATCTATAAAAACCATACAAATCCGAAAAACACAAAAAAAATACAAAAAAATACAAAAAATAGTTCTTCTTTAGGCATGTCTTCTATTTATCGATAACATTTAAGGTTCTCGAAATGTCATTCAACAATGGCACGGAACTTTAAATGAAGCTCGAGCAGAAGTTATAATAAATGATTAAAACATGTCCTTATGGCTTGCTATTATTTCAGATAGCAACCCGCCCCTCAAAATGAGGAATACATGTCACCAAAAAGACGGTAGTTCCTTTTACTGGGTGATGTTCCCCCGGGCATGTATTACTTTATATCCATGTTTCTTCGGAATGATGTTCGTTTCAGTGGATCATTTCTTGTATAAGAAGAGAAGTCTTCTTTACATCATGAATACTTTTCCTTCAATGATTCTTTGGGAAAGTATTTGCTCTAAATTTGGCGGTACCATGACTTTTAAAAATCAATCAGACTTGAAATTTTGTATAAAATTTGCCGCTCAATCGATGCTAAATGATTAAACGTTTTAGTAATATGATATTTTGAAAATGGGTCATCAATTGAGGGTGAGAATGATTTCAAAAATCTATATCATCAAAACAAGATCTTTGTACTTAAAAAGGAAGTGAATAAAATGTGATTGTTATGTGTTAGTATATGAATTTTTCATGAGTTTCTCGTTAAACTCTAAATCATCTATAAACTCATCATTTGTAACACATAACATGCTCCCTCAAGGATTGAGGGGGAGAAAATGTATCATCTCATAATCAGTTTATCTTAAATCTGACCACATTTTTCTTCCAAAATCTTTAAACTTATTTAAATCACTTGGGATCACAAATCTCAAATGGTTTGAAATTTTTGATCTGGGGAGAAAATGTGAGTTAAATATGAAATCTGATTAACATGGGATTGTTTGGACTTTAACATACACTCTTCCATATGTGCTAAACTCTTTTTATATATCAATACATATATTGAGGGGGAGTAAATGGTTTGTGATAAAAGGATCCTAGCATCTCATGTGAGCAAAACTCAGACTTAACCAATGAATTGACGAAACAAAAACTATCCTTAATCGAAAGGACTAGTCCTGGATGGGTAATAACTTCAAACTGGTCTAACCAGTGATGTAAGTGTGTCTCGAAGAGGACTTTTCTGAGTAGAGTGTACTATTTCGAGAAACCTTTTGTAGATTTGATCGGGCCGGGTAATAACTTCAAGCTAGTCTAACTAGTGATGCAAGCGTGTCTCGAATGCCCGTTCATATTCACTAAAGGTGGATCAATTCAAAAGTGCAACCTCTTCCCGACATGTGCAAATTTTCGAATCAAAACATATTAGCACATGTTAAGGGGGAGCATTTGAAAAATATAAAACTCTCAATGTGTTAACAAAATGTGTTTCTTAATCATAAACACGTTGAGAGATTTTTCAATGATTTGGTTTACGGCAACATAGGATAGTCATGAAGTTATAAGGTGGCTAAGGTTAGGAAAACCGTCCTTTGATCCGCCAGAGCCGGAGGGATCTACCCATGGACAATACCAAATATATAGTATTAGAAAGTCCTTAGGTATGATTATGAAAAAAAGGAGTAATGTGAGAAAGGAGAAAGAAGGGGTCGAAGAATTAAAAAGAAATGAAATAAGAAAGGGTAAAAAGAAATAACCCTCCCATTATTCAACCTTAGGGCAGAAACCGGGTTTAATTCATATACTACTGGTTGTTACTAAGGTAACACCGGTATTGAAGACAAGACGTCATGGACCCAGTGACGCACTGCACTAAACCTTCTAACCACTCAAGTTCTCTTTAAAGGACTTGTTTCATTCTCACGGGTAACCTTGCATAATCTATCAGCCGCTCATTACGAGCCATATTGATATTGAAAAAACAGACACCGCTCCAGTGTCAGACGACCAAAATATGCACTTATCGAGTCTAGTGCCACGAGATGCATCAAAAGATCTCAATAGGAACACTGGATGCTTTTGCACTGGTGACTCATTATCAAGGGCACCAGTTGCAAATTTGAGAGTCCTACGTAGATCTTAGCAATCTACCAGAACATTCATGAGAGAAAATTACTACTGTAATTATCAATGATTGAATGGAAATTCCTGCCAGGGTCAATGATGCGTGGGAATTACACCAGGCTTTACCTCTCGAGGGATCTCGAGAAGCTTACAACCCCCACCAGGCAGTGTACCTGATTGTTGTAGTATAGTATAGTGACAAGTACCCGGGGATTGATCGTTCAACTCAGGAATAGTGTCGCTAGGATTAGAAAGCCAAAAAACTAGGTCTAGAGGTGAGGGATGATTCTTTTTGTATTTTTATATTTTATGAAAAGCAAGTAAAATCTCGGGTTTTGGAAGAGTGGGTGGAATTAGTTGCTAATCAACTAACCCAATAACTAAAGATGCAATCAAAATAAAATAACAAAAATGTAAATAATGCTAATTAAACTAGTGGTGTGAACAATAAATAGGAGAATTGTGTTTACTTAGATTTCATTACTCCTTAGATATCTTTTACAGGTTAATTGTTTGTTACAGTTGCGTGGATGACGGGTTATATTCCTTAATACCAATCGTGGGGTGGCGTACATACTTCCCCAGCTCTATAAGCTCCTACTTCACTCCTATGTCGAGCCTGCAAGAAGCTCCTAACATGGGATCACTAGAATTCGCTCATGCATTAAATACAACCATAAAAACCTAGTACGCATTGGTTCATGCTTCTTAACACGTTGAAGCAAGTTACACTATGGAAGTCTGCCAGTTTTCTTAAGCCTAACATCGAAATCATTCATCCATTACAACTATAAACAAGCAATCAACCCATAATCAACATCTAGGTTTCATTACATCTAAGCAAACATACAAGAGATCTAGCCTAGCATGTTAAAATCAAGACAAGCGTAAGATATATTCAAACAACACATAGACATATTGAATGAATTGAAAGGATACTTATCTTAATTGAACATGGAAGGATTCAAGGGGTGAAAACCCTTGAAAATACTATTAAAGTCATGCTAGGGTTTATTCAAGCCGTCCCTAAAATTCTCCTCCCTTTTGAATGAAAATTACAAAGATTATATATAGATTTTTTAAGGTGACGGCGTCAAGAACAAAATTCTGACGCCGTCAACCCGCCACCCATAATAAAATCGGATTGCCTAGATCTAGATCTGACGCCGTCAAGAGTGTTTTTCTTCTGGGCCGTCAAGAGTAAAGGGACCGTGACGGCCTATGGTGATGCCGTCATGCCCTAGTGTAAAAACATTCTGGATCGTCATGGTCTCTACCCTCTTCACCTCTTGTTTTCCTCTTGATGCCGTCATTAAGGAATTGGTGACGCCGTCAGGTACTGTTCCCAGCAAGGAAAATTAAGACTTTGTTGTTTTCTTCACTTTTATGCTCCAAAAACGTCCGAAATGCTTCCTTTTCCAGAATTCACTCCAAAAGTACCTAAAATCACAAAAGGAACGATTTAGGGCAATATTTGATCAAATAAATTCAATTCTGGGCTTAAATGACCCCCTAAAAACGGATCATTTTTTGCCTCATCAGTCAACATCAAACAGCCCTGAAAGCAGGTCACTTCGTTAATCTCTTGTGGATTACGCTTAGTGGTCGCAGCAGTTACAAACGGTCTACAATCGTGGAGTGATCTCCAGCGACTCACCTAATCGTTGACCTACTTAGGTAGATCATGTAAGCCCTCTCAGGGGTATCCAATTTAGGAACGGTCTTGGTAAGGGTTAGAAGGAGTCTTCACACTTTGCTGCTGACGATCTCTAATTCCAAACTTTTAAGTACCGGATGATTTGTTGCTAACTGTTTACTTGCAGGAATTTCTGATGATTTTGGTTGATTACTGAAAATATGTTGATTCATCACTCATGCTCACACTTCGACATCATAATTAAAGATATCATGATCATTGAATTGGCTTCAACTATGCTTCTACAACTCTGATGCTAAAAATCATGATCCAGAAAAGTGTGAGCATGTCGATACAAAGATGTTCATGTTACATGGAGATGATACTACACAAAGATGACTTGAAGATGAGAGAAGGAATGTCACTTCAAAGAATTCTCGATGATCATCCTAAGATTTACAACAAGTCATCAAAAGTGCACTGCTTGAAGTATAAAGATCATGGACTTTGAAGAATCAAGAACTACGAGCTACAAAGTTAACTTCGAAGATTAGAATTCTAGAATTCAAGTTGTAAATTCTGGGGTGACCTCCCTTAGGGGGGAGATTGTTAGGAATATGGATATTCATATGAAAGACTTGGTCACCCCGAGTATCTAATAGCATTAAGTTAGCTCGTAGTCATCACTATCATTAGTTAGTATTAATTTAGTTTAAGTAACATCGTGGAGGAAGGACGGGTCTTTACCCACTGTATACCCGATCCACAGCCCGAGAGCAGGGCGTTTTGTAATAACTATAAATACCCCTCTCCCACCAAGGGAGAGGGTTGGACCTTCATCTGGAAATAAACATTTCTCTAGTTTCTCTCAAGGCTCCCAAATTTCTACTCTTTCTCTCTCTAACGTCTCTCTAAAATACATATACTATTTGATCCATAATTAATAAAACTAACCATGTTATGATATTTAGTAACCTACAGATATTAAGCGATAAATGCAAGAATAAATAAAAAGAGATAAGTGATGAGGTGAAAAATGATCCGTTTTTAGGGGGTCATTTAAGCCCGGAATTGAATTTATTTGATCAAACATTGCCCTAAATCGTTCCTTTTGTGATTTTAGGTACTTTTGGAGTGAATTCTGTAAAAGGAAGCATTTTGGATGTTTTTGAAGCATAAAAGTGAAGAAAACGGCAAAGTCTTAATTTCCCTTGCTGGAAACAGTACCTGACAGCGTCACAAAGTTCTACATGACGGCGTCAAGAGTAAAACAAGAGGTGAAGTGGATAGAGTCCGTGACGATCCAGAGAGTTTTTACACTAAGGGCATGACGGCGTCACCATAGGCCGTCATGGTCCCATTACATGTGACGGCCCAGAGAAAATATGCACTTGACGGCGTCAGATCTGGATCTAGGCAATCCGATATTACTATAGGCAGTTTGTTGACGGCGTCAGATATTTCTTCTTGATGCCATCACGATGGAAAATCTATATATAGTTTTGTACTTTTCATTCATTAAGAGAGGACAATTGGAGGGATAACTTGGAGAAACCCTAGCACGATTTTTACTGTACTTTCAAGGGTTTTTACTCTTTGAAACCTTTCATGTTCAATTAAGATAAGTATCCTTTCAATTCATTCAATATGTCTATGTGTTGTTTGAATATATCTTACGCTTGTCTTGATTTTAACATGCTAGGCTAGATCTCTTGTGTGTTTGCTTAGATGTAGTGAAACCTAGATGTTGATTATGGGTTGATTGCTTGTTTATAGTTGTTACGGATGAATGATTTCGATGTTAGGCTTAAGAAAACTGGCAGACTTCCATAGGGTAACATGCTTGAACGTCTTAAGAAACATGAACCAATGTGTACTAGGTTTTTATGGTTGTATTTAATGCATGAGCAAATTTTAATGACCCCATGTTAGGAGCTTCTTGCAGGCTCGACATAGGAGTGAAGTAGGAGCTTATAGAGTTGGGGAAGTACGTACGCCACCCCACGAATGGTATTAAGGAATATAACCCGTCATCCACGCAATTGTAACAAACTATCAACCTATAAAAGATATCTAGGGAGTAATGAAATCTAAGTAAACACAATTTTCCCATTTATTGTTCACACCATTAGTTTAACTAGCTTTATTTTCATTTTTGTTATTTTATTTTGATTGCATATTTAGTTATTGGGTTAGTTGATTAGCAACTAATTCCACCCACTCCTCCAAAACCCGAGATTTTAATTGCTTTTATAAAAATATAAAAATACAAAAAGAATCATCCCTCACCTCCAGACCTAGTTTTTAGGCTTTCTAATCCTAGCGACACTATTCCTGAGTTGAACGATCAATCCCCCGGTATTTGTCACTATACTATACTACAACGATCAGGTAAACTGCCTGGTGGGGGTTGTAAGCTTCTCGAGATCCCTTGAGAGGTAAAGCCTGGTGCAATTCCAACACATCAAGTTTTTGGCGCCGCAGCCCAGGGAATAGTTATTGTCTAGGTTAGGATTTCTTTTTATTAGGTCTACTTGCTAGATTCTTTTCTAGTAAGATTTTATTTTATTTTTAGGTTTTCTTTAGTCTATCTATTTCTTCATGTCTTTGTTAGTAAATTAAATTCATTGACTATTCCGTTGACCATTATGGTAAACGCAAATCCACCCCTTTCCCCTAGAGAAGTAGCTTTGTTACGTGAACAAATTGAGAGTGAGATTAGAGAACTTAGGGAGCTTAATAGGTTGATTAATGTTGAGCTCGACCATGCATTTAGTGACCTAGCGACCGCGTTGTATTCAAATAAGGACCTAGGAACTAAAGATTTTGAGGATGTTGTTAAGGAATTTGAAGAAGGGGAGATTGATCCAAAGCTAGATGACTATTTTAATCTATACCCCACTAAGGAGGAGATTGCTTACTATAATAATCTTATTGAAAATCCTCGACCTCCTTTCACTAGAATCAAACCTAAGATAAAGGGAGGCGATCCTAAGAATGCTAAGATACCATGTATGATTTGGTATAAACACATTGACAATGCTTACATTGATCTTAAATCCCCAATCAACATTATGTCCTCAAGTGTCTATAATGATATTGTGAAAACAAGACTTGGACCTAGAAGAGATCCCAAATACCCCGGTGGAGTTTGCAACTTTGTCGGGAGAATTAAAGGTCTACATGTCTTTGTTGGGAACTTTACTTATATCACTGACTTTATGGTTGTTGAAGACCTAGCTAGTGTTATTGATTGTCGCTTATCCCATGTTGTGTTTGGTAAACCATTTGTTGAAGAGTCCAAGTTAGAATATGATGAGATAGAAGGGACAATCCGATTTGCTAGTGACACCGATATGATCACTTATAGGATGCCTAATAGAATGAAAGAATTTCGTTTTGTGCCTCGATTTGATATGGATAACATTGGTGCTTTCGAGGACATCAATGAAGAGGATAAGAAAAAGGGCATGGACTATGTATGGGAGAAGAAGAGCCTTTTCTATAAGGATTGCTTGACTCTAGGACCAAAATACATAGTTGATAAGGAATTTGCCAATAGAATCATAGGAGCAATTAAGAAGAAGGTGGTTGGTCTCTATAAAGAGCATTTACAGTCGGTGGATGAGACCAACGATGAGGTCACGTAATTGCCTACGACCTTGAGTCTAGCTACAAGACTCGTAAATAAAGAAAAGCGCTTCTTGGGAGGCAACCCATGCTTTGTGTGATTTTTATTTGTTTGATTGTTATTTGTTTCCGTATGCATGCTTTATTTTTATTGTTGGTAGATCATGTTTCAAAAATAAAATGGTGAAAATACTTTATTTTGTCGTTTGACTTCGTCTTAACTTCATCTAAAGGTATTTCGCAAAAGATAAGTGTAAGGGGAAACCCCAAATATGTTTTTAAGAAACAAAATCAATCATGATTTCCCACAATATTAAATGGACATGTATATTCGTATTTGTTAGAGTCAAATGCTTGTATCGAGTCATAATGATGTTTTGCAGGATTTTCCAGGAAGTAGGACATAAGTTTTTTCAGAAATTTTCTGGAAACTTAACGTAAAGATTTATGCAGATCACTTCTGACGGCGTCAGGAATTAATTCCTGACGGCGTCATGTGTAAAATTCTGGAAATTTTGCGAGTTTTTTTTATACCGGAGTCTAAAAGTTTTTGTTGATTCTTTAGTTTTATAAACTCTAGGAAATCTGCAAACATTCATTCCACAAGCATTATATCTTTAATTGTTTTGTTTTTATTCCTAAGTCTGGAATTACATCTAGTTGTGAGTTTTCTTTGTTCGGATTGATGCTTTGGGTTTTTGGGATTGTTTTCTCAGGTTTAATAGGTTATATTAGACAAAGAGATGATTTATATTTCTGGAGGGAAGCTTTCAACGTTCATTTTTTTGGAGGAAGACTTAACCTTGTTACCACACTATCCACACCGAACGAATCAGGGGAGTATTTGTTTTCATTCTTTTACCTTATTTTCTTTTACATCTTTTTATTGAACATTGGGGACAATGTTCATCCTAAGTGTAAGGGGAGGGTAAATGATGATACCTTATAGGATACACTTTCACTTGAGTTTGTTTGTTTGATGGTAGGTGTGTAATAAAACTATGAGAAATACTTGTTAGTGTAATTTTAGCGCCAAATTTAAAATTTTTTACAACATTTAGGAGTGAAACTTTAGCCTTGGCAAGCGTCTCATGGACAGGAGATTGTATGACTAGCACAAAACCGTACTATTCAGAAAAATTTTCCACCCAAATACGTGAGGTTCGCCTTTAGATTTGATAGGAAAAGCATTCACTATTAGTGCTTATGAGTGTACCGATAGCATTTAGATTCTAGAACTTGTGTTAGTGATGCATCCCGAGACCGCTAGTGAGACTATATTCGTGTGGTAGGATTTACTACATGATAAGAGGCATTAGGATCACCCTTGTGTTTAAACCCGTATCATAATTACTTGACCATTTGAGTCATATTACGTGGCTAGTTAAGTCAACTAATTTTTCCCACACCACTAGCGTTGTACTCATTTTTAGTACACGAAACCCCTAGTACACCCCTCCGAGCCTATCTTTTCGTTTCTAACTTTAAGCATCTTACTTAAAGGAAGAATTTGTTACAACCCACTTAAATGTACACCCAAATCGTCGTAGCCTTCCGTGTATGCACTCATCTTTAGTGCATTATTGTTATTTGTTTAAACCATTAGTTAATTATCTAATTGATTACATGGTTGCTAAGTCGAGTCATATCCTTGTACATATTATTTTGGGACGATTGAGACTCATGGGTAAAGTACTTATTTTATGGAGTAATGGGGAAGAACATCATATTATTACCCCCATATGTGCGTTAATCTTAAAAGTACTCCAAGTGTTTTGATTATCTTAATTTGAGTCATTAGATTAGTTTATTGTAAAGTATGTAAAAATTCAAGTGTAAGGGGAATGTTCATTCCCTATGATGTATTATTTTGGATGGTAGAGTAAGAGTGTATGCAAAAAAATAATAATAATAAAATAAAAATAAAAATAAAAAATAAAAAAAATAAAAATTGAAAAATCAAGAAAAAGAAAAAAAAAAAAGAGAAAAAAACATACGGACTGCCATCCCGTTTCATTCTATGTTTATTTTATGTTTTTGTTATTTTTGATTTATTAGCTTAAGTCGAGTCTAGTCTTGGCTTAGCAACGCCATATTGTAGATGTAATTAACCAAGATTATTAACTCGCCACCAGTAAAGATTGCCTATATCCAACAAAACCGTGTTTTCCATATCCCCACACCTAACGTTATAACCCCTTTAAAAGACCTCTTTGATAGTTTATCCTAGGTGCTTACGCCATGTGGTGGAGGTTTGATCCTTTCCCAAGCCTATGGTAATCTATTTTGTTATGACAGGTAGTGAGAGATGTTTTCCATTTCCATATTGTGATATATACTTTATTACACCAGAGAGGTGAGTATCTAAACACTATTTGTGAGGTGCTAGTATATGACCTCCGTGCTTGTCTTTGGTCTTTAGTGGAACGATTATTTATTGTAATTACTTTTATATTAGTGTTAAATGACCCATAACTTGTATTTTGATTAGAATAAAAGCGCATTTGCTTGAGGACAAGCAAATCTCAAGTGTAAGGGTATATGATGAGGCGAAAAATGATCCATTTTTAGGGGGTTATTTAAGCCCGGAATTGAATTTATTTGATCAAATATTGCCCTAAATCGTTCCTTTTGTGATTTTAGGTACTTTTGGAGTGAATTCTGGAAAAGGAAGAATTTTGGACGTTTTTGGAGCATAAAAGTGAAGAAAATGGCAAAGTCTTAATTTTCCTTGCTGGGAACAGTACCTGATGGCGTCACAAAGTTCTACATGACGGCGTCAAGAGAAAAACAAGAGCTGAAGTGGATAGAGTCCATGACGATCCAGAGAGTTTTTACACTAAGGGCATGACGGCGTCACCATAGGCCATCATGGTCCCATTACATGTGACGGCCCAGAGAAAATTTGTACTTGACGGCGTCAGATCTGGATCTAGGCAATCCGATATTACTATGGGCGGCGAGTTGACGGCGTCAGATATTTCTTCTTGATGTCGTCACGATGGAAAATCTATATATAGTTTTGTAATTTTCATTCATTAAGAGAGGACAATTGGAGGGATAACTTGGAGAAACCCTAGCACGATTTTTACTGTACTTTCAAGGGTTTTTACCCTTTGAAACCTTTCATGTTCAATTAAAATAAGTATCCTTTCAATATGTCTATGTGTTGTTTGAATATATCTTATGCTTGTCTTGATTTTAACATGCTAGGCTAGATCTCTTGTGTGTTTGCTTAGATGTAGTAAAACCTAGATGTTGATTATGGGTTGATTGCTTGTTTATAGTTGTTACGGATGAATGATTTCGATGTTAGGCTTAAAAACTGGCAGACTTCCATAGGGTAAAATGCTTGAACGTCTTAAGTAACATGAACCAACGCGTACTAGGTTTTTATGGTTGTATTTAATGCATGAGCGAATTCTAATGATCTCATGTTAGGAGCTTCTTGCAGGCTCGACATAGGAGTGAAGTAGGAGCTTATAGAGTTTGGGAAGTACGTACACCACCCCATGAATGGTATTAAGGAATATAACCCGTCATCCACACAATTGTAACAAACTATCAACCTGTAAAAGATATCTAGGGAGTAATTAAATCTAAGTAAACACAATTTCCCTATTTATTGTTCACACCATTAGTTTAACTAGCTTTATTTTCATTTTTGTTATTTTATTTTGATTGCATCTTTATTTATTGGGTTAGTTGATTAGCAACTAATTCCGCCCACTCCTTTAAAACCCCATATTTTAATTGCTTTTATAAAAATATAAAAATACAAAAAGAATCATCCCTCACCTCTAGACCTAGTTTTTAGGCTTTCTAATCCTAGCGACACTATTCCTGAGTTGAACGATCAATCCCCCGGTACTTGTCACTATACTATACTATACTACAACGATCAGGTACACTGCCTGGTGGGGGTTGTAAGCTTCTCGAGATCCCTTGAGAGGTAAAGCCTGGTGCAATTCCCACGCATCAATAAGAGAAAGAAAATGCAAACCAGACCCGATGATTTATAGTGGTTCGGCTACAAGGACACCTTCCTTGCCCTACTCCACTCCCCGAGTCACATACTCGAGAGTTCACAACACTACTCAACAAGCTCCCTTTTGGCAGAGAAAACCGTACATACTTTCTCTTACACCAATCTAATCAACACAAAGCTAAATGTCAAGTTCTAATCGTAGATAGAACCAATCTCACGACTTCTTCACAACTTCTTCACGACTTCACGACTTCTTCACCTTCACGACTATACATACCACTACTAATCTACACAATCATCCATGGAATTACACATCATCCAGATCTTCCCTAGTACAATTTAGATTTTAAACTTACATTGTCCTTGTCTAATTACATGATGAAATAATCTATATGTGTGTTTTTTATGCTTGAAAATTGTGCCCAAGAAATGGAGAAGTGCCTTCTATTTATAAACTCATGAGATCTTGAAATATGCTAAAGAATATTCCAAAGCATAAGGAATATGCCAAAGAATATTCCAAAGTATAAGGAATATGCCAAAGAATATTTCAAAGCATAAAGAATATGCCAAAAAAAATTCCATCCATTCCCTCCTAAATTCAAATTTTGAATTTTGAATTTTCCATTTTCCCTCCATATTCTAGAGGCTTCTAGAAGCATTGTTGGGTCTTGATGGCCCTTGTTGAGCTGGTTACTATTGGGCCCCGAATGGGCTTGTTTGTTTGCTAGGCCCGTTCCATTTAGCTAAGTCCATATGCATGCTTGGCTCGATCCAATTAACTAAATCCATATGTAGAAGTATTGTATGCTTGACCCATCCAATTATCCAAGTCCATAAGAGTCTTGAGATGATGATTCTTAGTTACGAGTGACTTGTGCATTTTACGTTTAGTACTTAAGTGATTGTTGAAGCATACTTGAGACGTTGAGATGTCGAGAGATGTTGACGTATGAATGAATAGATGATTTGTGATCACAAGTAACTTAAGCACTTTGTTGTAGCTTACATCTTTGTCATCGTCGAAACATGAAGAGGATGTTTAGATTAAATATCGTAATATTTATGCCAACATACCTCAAATTTCAAACGCAAATATCTCTCAAACGATAAACTTTTAGAAAAAACCGATTTCACCACAATTTTTAAAATTTAATCCTCTTTAATTTGGTATAAATCTTGTTGAATATTACGAACTTTTTTTTCTACATATCAAATGGGTCATGATTTTCTTTATTTTTTTGACAATTTCGGACCTATTTTTTACCATCATAAATTTTGAATCGTGAAAAACTTAAAACATGAAAATTATAGATTTTGGTTTACTCTTTACAAAGGTTATTGAATCACTCAAATCCAGTGTCATATGAGTAAGATATCACACGTTAAAAATGACGTTTTACTCATATTTGTTGTACACAACGTGTTTGATGAAATGTCTAGCTTAGATTTTTTGTCTTAAAATTGAGTTAAATGCACTAATTTTTGTACGACAATGCACCTTTAGTCATTTTATTAATGTAAGATTCAAATAGTGTTTTTTTTTTCTTTTTTTTTAAACAGATGAACTATATCAACTGATGAACCATATTAACTGATAAACCATATTAACGTATGAACCAAAAAAAGACATTTAGTTCATCAGTTACTCTGATTCATCAATTTTTATTCATGAACATTAAAATTGATGAACCAAAGTAACTAATGAACAAAATGTTATCATAAAAATTGATGAACCAAAGTAACTGATGAACCAAAGTAACCAATGAACATTTTATTCATCAGTTACTTTGGTTCATCAATTGATGAACAAAATGTTATCATAAAAATTGATGAACCATAAAAATTAATGAACTAAAGTAACTGATGAACAAAATGTTCATGTTCATCAGTTACTTTGGTTCATTAATTTTTATTATAGGTTCAACAGTTAGTTTATTTGTGTTATCAAAGGTTATAAGTTCATCAGTTAGTTTATGTTTTTTTAGTTGATGAACATTAGTTGTTTTTGGTTCATCAGTTATTGACTTTTAGCTATTATTTTATAATAGGTTCATCAGTTTGTTTAAAAAAATAACGATTAAAAAATATAACTTTTTGAATCTCGCATTAATAAAATGATTAATGATGCGTTGTGGTACAAAAATTAGTGCATTTAACGCAATTTTAACACTAAAAATCTAAGCTATACATTTCATCAAACACCTTGTGTGCAACAAATATGACTAAAACGTCATCTTTAACGTGCGATATCTCACTCATATCATATTGAAATTGAGTGATTCAAATTTCTGGGTAAAGAGTGTACCAAAATCTAAAATTTTTGTATTTGAAGTATTTTATGATTCGACAATTTTTAAAGTAAAAAATAGGGTCAAAAATAGCAAAAACATCAAGAAAATCATTACCTAATAAATATGTAAAAAAAAAAGTTTCAAAACAATTAACAATATTTATACCAAATTAAAGAGAATCAAATTTTAAAAATTGTGGTGAAATCGGTTTTTTATAAAAGTTTGTCGTTTGAAAGTTATTTGTGTTTGAAATTTGGGGTGGAATTAAAAAAATGAGTCAAATGACCAAAATATCCTCTAACCAATATATTAAAAGAAAAAGAGAGGGAATTGGTGGGGGACACGTGGCACTAGTTATTGGCTTTCTAGACTTTTTAATTTTTTTCCTTTTTTAAGGGATCGCTTCTCAACGGCCCACATGCATGCAAGCACACATATTACATACGTTGTGTAATCAGATTAAGGCCACTACTTCACACACACAAAACACAAACTAAGCCACACATTCCTTACATAAAATCACAACTCACACCATGCATGCACCCACGACCTAAAGGATTTAACAAAACAAGGACCATAGCGAGGTATTTTAAATGAACAACAATCAAACACAATTCAGTCCTCTATAACGCTTAATAGTAGCAAGTTTTTCTTATCAGGTTTTTACGATACTCAAATAGTCACACGTTTCCAGGTTTTTAACAAGACACATATACTTCGCGAGGTACAAATAAAGTATCGCGAGACCATATCTAAACCACGAACCTTCACGAGACCCAAACAAACTTAACAAGACACAACCAATCTCACATTCACACCAAGACATCACAAGCACACTCTTATTCACGTAAATATTCATACACGTTCCATTCATTTCACATAGGTTTTTAATCGAGATTTTAGATCATGTTTAGCACAGATTTTAGGTCGAGTTATATTAGATCAAACCATGTACACAACAGAATTCGAATACCACATTTATAGGTCTATTATATAAGCATCAATTCGTTATTTTATGTGTGGTTTCTATGATTTTATGTGAGCTCGTTTTTATATAATTTCATTTGTTACTTCGTATGATATTATGTGGTCTTATTAAATGTTAAATAGCATGAAGTCGACAAAAAAGTAGCATGGTGCAAACGAATCGTAACACAAGAACGAGTCAAGAAAAACCTTACCCTTGTTGTGTGAAACAAGAAAGGATGAAACCAGGGTCGAATACATAAGTCGAACGCCAACATGAACCAAATGTAAACCAACCAAACCGAAACACTCCACATTACTCGAACAGAAAAAACGCGCAAGAAAGCCACGTATGAAATCCTAGTCGAACAGAATGAACCACCATTGTCGCCTCTATGATAAGCCACAAACAATCCTCCTTGTGCCATCTTTTTTATCGATCAGGATACAAAAAAGGGAGTACAACCGCCAGTTTGTGTAGGTGGGTTTTAGGGTTTGTTTATTTTCTGTCTTTTGAAAATATTGTGTGTCATGATATCTTTAAGGTTTGATCAAAGGCCAAAACGTGTGAGGGAAATTTTATCAAAGGAAAGCTAGCTAAAATTGTGGAGTGATAAGAGGGATCAAATCAATCATGCATGTAACCAATATACGGGTCCTTTATACATTTGTACAAAAGAGAACAAAATACTCGGCTAGGATAGAAATGTGTGAGGGTATGAAACGTGTTATCATAAGTTTTTATTTATTCGAATAAACGTTGGTGATTCAAAAATTAACGAATTTTACATACTTAGATTATAATCATCAAAAGTTTAAAATGATAGGGGTGTTTTGGATATTTTAGATGTTCAAAATTTCTGGGTTTTACAGTTCCATTTCTGCAAGTTCTCAGCAGTTGCAGGGGGTTCAAGGTCTACCACAGGGGTTTCAGTTTGTAGGTTCACAACCTAGGGTTCAGTTTGGTCCAGGTATGGTTCAGCAAGGGCCATCACCAGCTGGTTTTCACCCGGATCAACTACTAGCATCAGGTTCACAGGGTTCGGGTCGAGAGACTCTTTTACCAAATGCCTTTAATACCACCACTCTTCAGGAACCGGCTGCTGGCAACTCGAATATGGATATAAGTGCAAGCTCTCACCTTAATGATTATGTACATAGTCTTAGTTATATTCTTAATGAGTGCATTTATCCGTTTGTTGTGGTTGGTGATGGACGTTTCATTCCTGTCACTAACTCTGGTCATAGTATTTTGTCTACCTCTTTTTGTCCTCTTCATTTAAATAATGTTTTAATCACTCCTCACATTGTTAAAAATCTAATTTCTGTGCGTCAATTTGTTCGCGATAATTATTGCACTGTTGAATTTGATCCTTTTGATTTTTCTGTGAAGGACTTCCTAAATCAACGGGTACTCCTCTGTTGTGATAGCACGGGTGACCTCTATCCTGTTACAAAGCCTTCTCCCATTCCCCAAGCATATCTTACCAGTTAGTATACGTGGCATCAATGACTTAGACATCCAGGGAGTTAAGTGTTGCGGCATCTTGTGTCTAGTGATTCTATTTCTTGTAATAAAGAGAAGCTTTCCGTTCTTTGCCATGCTTGTCAGCTTGGTAAACATGTGAAGCTTCTGTTTGTTAGTTCATCTAGTTCTGTTACTTCTTGTTTTTACATTATTCAGTCTGATTTGTGGACATCCCTAATTCCGAGTCTTTCTGGTTTCAAGTATTATGTATTGTTTCTGGATCATTACTCTCAGTATGTCTGGGTTTATCCGTTAATGAATAAATCTGATGTTTTGTCTAAATTTCAATTATTTTGTAGTTATGTTCGTACTCAGTTTAAGTGTGAAATTAAACCGTTTAAGTGTGATCATGGTGGTGAGTTTGATAATACTGCCTTTCATAAATTATTTTCCACCCATGGCATCCAATTTAGATTTTCTTGCCCTCGCACATCTCAACAAAATGGAAAATCTGAACGCATGATTCGTACCATAAATAATCTTATTCGTACTTTGTTGTTTCAAGCACACCTACCACCAAACTATTGGACCGAGGCTCTTAATATGGCTGTTTATTTATTGAATATATTACCTTCTCGTGCCATTAATAATGAGATCCCCTTTACCAGACTTTTTGGTGCTACACCTGATTATAGTGTTCTTCGTGTTTTTGGATGCCTTTGTTACCCACATATCGATACCAATCACAAGTTAGGACCCTGTTCCACACCTGCAATCTTTCTGGGACACGCAGCCAATCATTTTGGCTATCGTTGTCTTGATCTTAACACCAACAAAATTATCATCTCTCACCATGTTACCTTTGATGAAACGGTTTTTATGTTTCAATCCCATCCTTCCAAACCCACCCCCTCATATGATTTTTTGGAAGATTCTTCCAATCTCATTTCCACCATTATCCGCATCACTCCAATTGCTCCTGAACCAACACCAATTGTTCCTGAACCAACACCAACCGATATCCCTGCACCACTTACACCTCCACCAAATGATTATGTTCCTGCACCAACAACTCCTTTACCCCCTTCGCCTCCACCTATTGTATCTACTCATCCCATGGTCACATGTTCTTGTGCAGGGATTACTCGTCCCAATCCTAAGTATGCTGGTCATGTGTCTATTGTTTCTCCTTTGCCTAGGTCATATAAAGATGCTTTTAATGATCTCAATTGGTGAAATGCTATGTATGATGAGTATAATGCACTTCTTAAGAATAAAACTTGGTCTTGTGTACCTAGACCTGAGGGTGTCAATGTTGTTAGTTGTATGTGGTTATTTTGTCATAATATTTGGCTGATGACACTCTTAGTCGGTATAAGGCACGTCTTGTTGCCAATGGTAGCACATATATTGAGAGGGTTGATGTTGATGAGACCTTTAGTCCGGTTGTTAAGCCGGGCACCATTCGGACTGTTCTTAGCCTCGCTATTTCTTGACATTGGCCTGTTCATCAGCTTGATGTCAAGAATGCCTTTTTACATGGTGATTTAGCTGAAACTATTTATATGCATCAACCTCCCGGTTTTCGGGATCTAGAGCATCCGGATTATGTTTGTTTGTTACAGAGGTCTTTTTATGGTCTTAAGCAGGCACCTCAGGCATGGTTTCAGCGGTTTGCTACTTACATTACTACTATTGGGTTTACTCCTAGTCGTTGTGACTCTTCTTTGTTTATTTACAGACAGGGTGATGATACTGCTTTTCTGTTACCATATGTGGATGATATTGTGCTCACTGCTTCTTCTGATAGTTTATTACAGCGGGTTATTGCTTCTTTACATAAGGAGTTCTCTATGACGGATTTGAGTGCTCTTAACTATTTTTTGGGTGTGTCGGTTATGTGTGACTCTTCTGTGATGTTTTTGTCACAGCGTAAGTATGCTATGGAGATTTTGGAGCGTGCACATATGGTTGGCTGTAACCCTTCTCGGACTCCTGTTGACACTGAGTCTAAATTGGCTGATGATGGTGATCTGGTTTCTGATCCTAAGTTATATCAGAGTCTTGCAGGTTCTCTTCAGTATCTCACCTTCAATAGACCTGATATTACATATGCTGTGCAGCAGGTTTGTTTATATATGCATGATCCTCGAGAGCCTCATTTCTGTGCTCTCAAGCGGATTTTACAGTATGTTAGGGGACTCTAGATTATGGTTTACAGTTATTTTCTTCTACCTCTAAGTCCTTGGTTGCTTATTCAGATGTTGATTGGGCGGGTTGCCCTACTACACGTCAGTCTACATCAGGTTATTGTATTTTTCTTGGCAACAACTTACTCTCCTGGTCCTTTAAGCGTCAGCCAACGCTTTCTCGTTCTAGTGCTGAGGCTGAGTATCGTGGTGTTGCAAATGCTGTAGCTGAGACATGTTGGCTTCGGAATTTACCACGTGAGCTTCATACACCTTTGTCCTCTGCTACTATTGTTTATTGTGATAATGTGAGTGCAGTGTACTTGTCCTCTAATCCTGTTCAGCATCAACGGACAAAACACATTGAGATTGATATTCATTTTCGTGATTTGGTTGCTACTAGTCAAGTTCGAGTTCTGCATGTTCCTTCTCGGTTTCAGTATGCTGATATTTTTACCAAAAGGTTTTCGTCTGCCTTGTTTGCTGAGTTTCGTGACAGCTTGAGTGTTCGGTCTCCTCCCGCTCAAACTGCAGGGGAGTGTTAGACGCATAGTCTTTGGGTATAGGCCCGTATGTAGTTAGGCTAGTCATATTGTATCCTATATATATATATTCTAATATGTACAGAACTTTGGAATTCAATACAATCATCGATTATCTTCAACTTACAATATCGTGAATCCCGCCGCAACGCACAGGTAAAAGATACTCGTTGTACTTGTTTACCATGCATGTTGAACGACAAACAAATGGAAGACGTTATGCTGAAATTAAAATTGTATCATTATCTTTTACAATGTTATGTTTGATTATGAGTATAGTTTTAGTTTTAGTTATACAATGTATGCTAGCTAAATTTCAATAGGACAAAGGGAATGTCATTTTCGAGTGATATAAATGAAGTATGGGTGAGCGAATACATTTATGGAAGGTCTAAGCAGAAAGGTTGTGATCTCTGTGCTACACGTTGTTATCACTAATAGAATATAACAGATGAACAAATAGTAGTATGATTCATTTCCAACTAAGCATGGTCCCGGCCTACTGTCTCTGGGCTATGTATTAAAATGAATCAAGCTCATATGGTTAAACTGACCTTCATATCTGTTAACTACTTTGATCATAATGGCTAACAGCTTTTGGCTTGAAGGTTTTGTAAGCAACAAATATGATTGCATCTTGTTTGTAATATATAATGAAGATCGAGGCTGAACGATCTTTATGCAACCATGATTATAATTTGTAGTTAAAACATTGTTGTACTTTTTAGTGCAAACTGATTAAAATGTTGTAGAAATAGAATATCACATAAATGCATAGAGGCCGGTTTAACTGTTAGTCATATATAGCATGCAGATGATCCCAACAATTATAGAACAATACGAGTATTTAATAATAATAACATTAATAAAAAGCCAATAGCGCACCAGTATTATGATGCTTCAGATGCAACTTTGAAGCAAAGATATATTAATTAAATACTAGAGCAACGATTTCCTGTCCTTCTAAATACGTACAATGGGCACTCCGTAAAGTTGCTAGAGTAAACAAGCTATGTACTTCAAGATTATATGAAGTTTGTCTCGAGTAAGCAATCATGCATATATAAAGCAACGTACAAACCGTTGTTTGGAATTCAGTATCCAAAAGAACTGAGGCGGCGTACAAAGAGCTAGACATGGGTGATCATAGGTGGTTTTAACCCACATTCAGTTACCCATGCACACATGTTTATTTACTTAATTGGTCATATATGTACACATCCTTAAGTATATGCATGAGTACGTAGGTTGTATCAGATCTTTGCGTACCTCCAAAATAAAAGTTGGCAACCCCGTATATTACGAATAATTGATATGACAATTATTTACTTTAACTATTACCTAATATTTTTACTATATATGCTAAAGCTCATTTCTATAAGTAAAGCAAAGGCTCCTTTTGTGTTGTTGTTCATGTAAAAATAAAAAATAATAAAAAAAATAAAAAAGTATGTTTAATGTTTAAACAAGAATGGAAAATAGAATGAAAAACTGGCCGGTTTAGTACCGATTTCTGTTGAAGACCAATTTAAGACTAGTTTCCGTTTCACGTACACCACTCTTTCACAGGTTTCGATTTAATGTATTCATGATGCGCATATATAGCAATATTTACAGTATAAATTTGCTGCTTCTTCTTAAGAGTTCACACTACTACAAAAAACGTCTTTTAGCCCGGTTGCACGAGGCTTTTAGGTTGGTTTTCCTATTGGTCGAGTTGCAGGATTCAGAATGTTTTTGAACATGGGCAATGAAACATCAAAAGAAGAATTAGTATAGAAATACAATATCACCATTTGTCTATAGTCTATAACGTCTAGAAGGAAATTACTACCATATCGTTTCTTGAAATGATTGATTAGAGCTAGTTCTTACTCTTGTTCTTTTAATTTTATATATTATTCGATTCCCATTTTGTAGTAAATTATTTTTATTAGTTAAAATCATCCCAAAAAGAAAATATGGAGTATAATTATAAGATGGAAGAAGTATATGAAAAGGAAAATTTCATATATATCCAACATAACCACAAAATGTCATATTTATCCCATTTACAAGTGAATGATGCAAGAGTGCAATGATGTTAATGCAGAATAAATGACATTACCAAGTATAAATATAATAGAAAGAAAAAAAATGAAATGGACCCTATATGAAAAACAACCATAATCCCAAACTCAAAATCAAGTCAATGAGTCATTATAAAGAATTGTGAAACATTTATAATGCATGGGGAAGTTTGTGTGGCAGGAGTATATATAGATAGCATACTTCATACTACTCTTACAATCTTTTCTTCTTTTGTGTCATTGTTTCGTTCGCACGTACTTGTCAATCATAATAATGCATCCTATTAAGTTTACCCTATTCCCTTTCACTAGATTTTCCCTCACCGTTCTCTTGATCTCCCTTGTGTTTCTTGGTGATCATGGTCGAACACGGGTAACCCTACCAAAAAATGTTAGTGTCCCGGCGTTAATAATATTTGGGGACTCGATTGTTGATCAAGGGGCTAACAATAATCTAAAAACTTTGATTAAAGCCAATTTTGCTCCATATGGAAGAGATTTTGGGTCAGGAAAACCAACTGGAAGATTTACAAATAACAATACACCGGCCGATTTCATGGGTAACACTTACATTAATTCTTAACATCTTTCATGACGTAACGTTAATTTGCATGAATGTAGTATATATTGATCTATTTCATAGTGTGTTTGTTGTGTACTACATTGGCGGAATTAAACCAGCAGCCGCGTTATAACAACACCACACTATAAAAGAACATTAACAACGATATATATTTTATACATACGTAATTTACCTATGGAATGATCGACGTACGTATACATCTAGATCTTCACTTTATATTTGTATTCTTAAGCACATATATGCAATTATATTCGAGCCAACATAATTTCACTTAAACACTACCCATCTTTCTTTCCTCATAAATCTGCTCATGCACGTAATGGATCGAGTTTCATTTCTCTTCTATTTATCTTTTCCCTTAATTAAATTCCTGAAACTTTTGTGATGATCTTACTTAGTATACTTGAAATGAGCAAACGTGCAAACCTGAGATACAAATTATGAAATTAAGGTCTTGAAAGAGTTTGATGTGCATCTAGATAAGTGTTCATAAATTTGACATTCGTATCATGTGATCACCGTTAATCTTTTTGTCCCAGTGATATACGTAGTTACAATTTAATCTCTATTGTCAAATAACTTAATTTATAACACGTTTTTGCATCAAACAAGAAAGTAAGAAACTAGTAACTGTTTCTTATTGTGTTTAATCAGCTGTACGTTTAAGCGAAAACTAATTGACTTATAGAGTAAATAACATTGTTTATTTATGTGGTTATACCCACCCCAATCACTACTTGAATCCCTCAACTCTTTTTGCGTCAGTAGTTCTTATATATCTTGAAACTTGTTAACACCGTCCGTCCTTATCTTAATTGTGTGTTAAATTCTACCGTTAAAGCCCTCGTGTAACTTGCACAAGAGCACATAATACACAATATACCACACGCACATAAAACCATGCTTCCTTCCTTGTGCTATTTTTCACGCACACATACAAAACCATCGCCGACACTCGACTATATATGGCACCACCAGCACCACTCGGCTGCCACTTCTACCACCGTCTTCTCGTTATATATTCAATTGGTCATCAATTTGTATATCATATAAAGTTGGTCATTTTCTTTAATTAATGGTTACAATTGAGTCGGGATTTCTTAAACTATTGATCACATTTGTGAGCATGCGAGAACAAGTAAATGCATGTCACCTTGTATATTTTTTTAGAACTTGTGCGAAACTTCAAAGTTACGTTCTCACGAGAAATCTTGACAAAAAACATAGCCTAAATATAATTACTATTGACATTTAGTCATAGTTTTTTATGAAAACCATATATAGCTTATGTATAATTTATACAGACTAGCTAATAATCAAATGATTGGTCCTCTAACGGGAAAAATGATCTAAAGAAAATAAATTCTAAATAATACATAGTATTTAGTAAGTTAAAATTGTGGATATTCAAATTACAACTTCCATCCAATTTAAGATGCCAAATTAATTGAAATTTTAAAGCAATAATTTATAAAGAAAATACTTCGAGCATTAGGTGTGCATGCAAGTGTTGTATGAAAGTTATAGGACCCCTCACGTCAACTTTTGACTTGTAACATGGTTATAACACAAAATCCGAAAACCCTCTCTTTTGTATAACTAAAATTGATATGAATAACTAAAAAAAAAAAAAAAAAAAAAAAAAAAAAAAAAAAAAAAAAAATTATAACACCCTATCACCCCATGGCGAGACTGAGAGAGCTGTAACCTGTGGATAACTTGTGTGGTGTTAAGTGCACGGTGCAACTCGTGAAAGGGCTCCATATATAGCCAATTTTTAGTAACTATAAAGACGCCATACTGCACCGGCCCATGTATTATGAGTATCATGCAATGTTGATAACGAGCATGTTTTTGTGTGTTTTTTGAACTTTATAATTTTTTTTTTTTTTTGTTTTTTTTAATGTAAAGTGTGATTTTTTCTAACGGTATGTTATAGACATGTTATTGGTGGGAGCGTTTTTTTGATTTTGTGTTATAAGAATATTATAAAGTAAAAGCTAACGTGATGGTAACACAAACTGTACCTAGCCTTCTTACCCATGATTGTTGTTGCTAAGCCATACGTGAAGAAAAATGACTATAACATGGGTATTACCTCTCTCACACTCACACCGAGCTCTCTTAATTATTTTTTCCGTTTAAATTAAGAGCATTAGGTACCGTCGGTGTTATTCGACAGTGTTATAGCAAAAAGTGTTGTCATATTAGTTTTTCCTCCTATAACTCATAACCTATAACTTAACCCAAAAACACGCTCCCACTCAAATTATAGAACACCTTCGGGCCCCATATTTTTAATTTTTTTTTTCATTTATTCAGATAAAACACAAATAAAACTAAAATTAAAATTTTATTAATAAAATAAAAGACATAAAAGAAGTACATGAGCTAAGCTAGTTTTGAGGATAATATTTGGCTCAAATTTCACATTTGGCCTCCTCGATAATAGTCTTGTCTTTCGAATCCATCCCCTCGGTGTTGACCGCAAGCATGTTGATCATGTCCTCGTTCCTTGTTTGAGCGTTGATTAATTGCACCTTCGCCTTACCCTTGTTTCTTATTTCTTCCATCTTCGTCTCATGGTATAAAGTAAGTTGTTGCTACAACATTTCTTTAAAATGGGTAAAAAAAAAATTATTTATTTATTTATTTATTTTTATTATTATTTTTTTTAACTCCAAGGCTTCTTTGTTTTAAACATCCTCGTGACTCATATATGACTTGAGGCATAAAAAATAAAGAAATTATCGATCCGAACACTTTATACCGTATATTACGAAAACAAGCATCTAATTCGTATATTACCAATATGGTTTTCCAGCACGCACAAAAATTGCATTTGTTAGATTTACGACACGTGACTTATCTTTCAAATATAACAACTCTGAATGTCCCACGTGTCCAACTCGCGCGCATACAACCTACGCGCATGGCCTTACGCGCTTCATGTATGCATGCAATTCTGTATACCCGCACCAATACTTGCTCGCGCATCAAACGCTTGTGCACGCCATGCTTGTACTTGTCGAGCAAACAAACCACACGCACATCCCTCTAGTCGCACTCCAAGATCATACGCGCGTGACAACGAGCCTCATCTGTTTTCAGGGGTTGATTTAGCGTTGAGTTTGCATTAAAGTAGTTGGGGTTATACATTAGCCGAATGAAGCTTGAAGAATCGAGTCACATACCCAAAAATATGAGTGTGTGTTTTTGAACTATTTTTTATCTACAACAACTCAAACAAAAATGAAAAAGTATGGAGAAGTGCAACAAGTCATATTGCGTCCAATTATAAATGGTGAAAGTGAAAGATTAACTAGGTTAGCTAGTTTGTGGATGAGATAACTTTTTGTGTGAAAAAATGTCATCCACATATTTAATTACGAGTATTTTTTTTTTTTTTTTTGTTAGACATTCATTTAAATAATATATTACATTTAAGAAAACATGAATAGAGAAGAATATGATTGGCCCACATATTATCGGGTGGTGCGCGGCGCATAAATCTAAAGATGCGTGAGAGGTTCAGTTGTAATGGCTTGTTGGCCTATATTGTTAAAACAAGTAGTGTGTTAGTTCATATTTTGATAATTTGGTTTAAAAAAAAGTACCTTAAATAAAATAGATACTTCAAAAATTTAAATATAAAAGATGATAAGACAAAAAACCTATTATATGTGGACCTATACATCATTTAATTTCTTAAAAAAAATCTTTTTGGGCAAAATTAACAAGGTACTCCTAAAGATGTCAACATAAGAGCATTTGGTGTCGTAACACAAGTTAAACCTTAACTCAGTGTCATGTCAGCGTCACATCAGCTTTAACCTTTTCATCTTAAAAAAAAAAAAAAAAAAAAAAAAAAAAAAAAAAAACTCACTTAACCTTAACTCAACTATTTTAAAGACAACCCATAAACTAATACTAATACTTCATTTATTAAAAAATAATAATAAAAAAAAAATTAAAAAAGAAAAAAAAACACATTAATTCTTAAAACATATTACAATACAAAGAAAAAAAAATTACAACGAAAAAAAATTATGAAAAAAAAAACACAACAAATAACGGAAATTACGAAATACAATTAAATCTATTGACGAGGTTGCAAGTTATATTTTTTGGTGATTCGGTCCTTTTCTTCATTGATCCAACCCAAAACGTTTGGATCCTTTCCGTCAGTCTCAATTATCAAAAATTTCATCTGTTCCAACCTTGTTATAGTTTCATCTTTTTTTGTGGCCGCCGGATACGCCTTAGATGCGTCTTCCCGTTTTATACGATACTCGTATTGTATAACCTCCCCGAATTGGATTGACGAAAAAGATCCTCCGATACTCGCTCCCCCGGTACTTGTCGTGCTCTCGGATTTGGCTTTCTTCGAAGCACGCTTTTTGCCTATCGGATGCGGTTGTGCATCATGACCAAACAACGCCTCATTTGTTTGGCTTGGGACATCACCGATTAAATCAAGCGGATATGGCGCGTCCCATTTTTGATGACAACGCAAAACCCTCCCAAGCCTCCTTATTATTAAACGGCGCCAATTTGTGCTCGTCACGATACGTTTCTTTCGCCCGTTTAAGGATATCCATCTCATTTTTCCTACTTTTTTGTTCGCGTTGCGAACGTTTGAAATACGCGTTGAACTTTGTGCAATAACGGTTCAACGTTTTCCATTTGCCTTGTATCATATCCTTGTTGCATTTTTGAAAATTGAGTTTATTGAACTCATTTTGTACCCGTTACCAAAACGTATCGCGAGCTTGTGCACGCCCGACTTGTCAATCCTCGGTAGCGGCCACATAACACTTTGCAAGTGATTTTCCTCACTTGGTTGCCAACGTGTATTGGCGAATTCTTCCTTTTCTTTATCATCATCGAATGGTTCGGAGTCTTTGGATTTTTTGGACTTTCGTTTACCACGACTTTTGGGCTTTGGTGGAGAGATAGGTGTTTCGGGAACTTCATTTGTTTTGGTTTGTGATTGTTGTGAATGTTGTGAGAATTGTAGATTTTGGAAATTGGAGTTTATTGTGTTTTGTTAGCTTTGTTCCCAATATTGCATTCGTTGATGTTGTAGGTAAAGTTCTTGACTAGACTTGCCGAGTGGGTCAGGGAAAGGGATGTTTTGTGATGATGAACCCGCATTTGGGTTTGAAGATGAACCCGCGTTTGGGTTATTCCACCCACTGAGGAGATTCATGAATGAATCATCATTGTTATAGCCTCCAGACATTTTATTTTATTTTTTATTTTTTTTTATCAAATAGAAGTATATGATAAATTAGATTGTGTAGTGGAAGTGTGAAAAAAATTGTGAGTTTATTGGGAATTTATAGTGGCGGGAAAATGGTTTTGAATTCTATTTTATTTTTTTTATTATTATTATTATTTTATTATTTTTTAAGTCAACATAACCGTTAGTTTACGTTAGGGGACTGGACAAAAGTTTTTTTTTTTTTTTTTTTTTTTTTTTTTTAAGGCTACTTTGGCCATTGTAAGGGGGTGAAGTGATTTTTTTTTTTAACGCTTATAGCCCTTAACGTAGCGTTAAGTGCTTAACGTGGCACGTTAACGCGAGTTTCACTTAACACCTCGGTGTGGTTAACGCGACTTTAACGTACCAATGTGAAGGTTTAACGCAGCTCTAGCGTTACGACACCAAATGCTCTAAGTATATCAACGCGTACATTTAAACTATAGTTTATGAACACCTTTAAGTCTTGATATCGACGGTCGATGGAATAAAAATATTTGAAGCAAAGCATAAAAACAATATACTTGATCATAGACCCAAAATACTTGTTACGGAGCATTTAAAAAAATGTGTTAAAAAGATATGAAAAATAACCACACAATTGCTGAATTTTAATTAGCTCTCAGCCAATTAAATATATGTGAGATCGAGATCATGCACCAGTTCAAGTCGAATAAGGCTGGTTTAATTTGTTGTCTGCATTTCGTGCTTGAGGACGAACAAATTTTTGTTTACGTATAGCTTTTGCCCATTATAGGCGACATGCATGCAGCATGCCTATCCAACTCTTTTAGTTAATGTAGTTTAGTTTAGTTTTCTTTTCTTTTACTAAATTATTGCAGTTTGCATATGTTTGTTGTATACTAAAAAGTTTAATCCGCATATGTTTATTGATCAGTCAAAGAACTGGGACTAAAAGATCTTATGCCAGCATACCTTGATCCATCCCTTGATGATAACGAGCTTTTAACTGGTGTAAGCTTTGCTTCCGGTGGCACAGGATATGATCCCGAAACTCCCAAGATAGCGGTATTATGCATATATAACTTTGTTAAGTCACTAGCTTGCTTTTACAAACGCGCCGATTTTGTTTTTGTTTTGTATAAATTGGAAATTATCCTTTTTAAAAGATATCCTAGCTACATCAATGATCAATGCAACTTTATATTTTCTTTAAGTTTAACTTGTAACTAAATACTGTATATTGCATCAGTCCGTTTTGTCATTTCCGGACCAGTTAAACCAATTCAAGGAATACATCAAGAAAGTTAAGGGTATGGTTGGAGAAGAAAGAACACAATACTTATTAGCGAATAGTGTATTCTTAGTAGTCGCAAGTAGCAATGATATTGCTACTACTTACTTCACTATTGGAATTCAAAGATTGCACTATGATGTCTCATCTTACGCTGATCTCATGATATCCAGTGCTTCAAACTTCATACAGGTATATTATTTGTTTTCCTTTTAAACAGCGTGAAGGTAACTTTTTTAGTTTTTGTTATTGACGCGTTTGGATTACAATTATTAAGGATATCTACAAACTTGGAGCAAGAAGGATAGGAGTTTTCAGTGCACCTCCATTAGGGTGTGTACCATCACAAAGAACTCTTGCAGGTGGTAAAACTAGAGAGTGTGTAGCGGAATACAACCACGCATCACAATTATATAATAGCAAGTTGCAAACAGCTATGCAGTACCTCGGTAGCACTCTTGAACAATCCAGGGTCGTCTATATTGACATATACAACCCATTGCTTGATATTATCGAAAACCCTTCCAAATATGGTACTAAATACTCATAACTTAGATGACCATAGTCCTATTTTTTTGCAGCAATTTCTTGTTTGCTACACTAACAATATCACTCTGTCATACTCATACTACAGGAGTAGAAGTTGTGGACAAAGGTTGTTGTGGCACAGGTGAATTAGAGGTTTCCGTATTATGCAACAAATATTCTCCAACATGTGATGATGATTCAAAGTACCTTTTCTGGGACAGTTTTCACCCTACAAATAAAGGATACAGCATCCTTATAGATCAAGTTCTAGGGAAATACGTAAATGACTTCTTCTGAATTCATAGCGAGGCTAATTATTATTGGTGAAATTTGAGTTTGTGTGCGTTATAAAGTTTGTCGAATAAGCTTTCTGAATGATGTTTTAAGTCATGTAACCCCCTAGTTATGTATCCTTCAATCTTTTTGTACCAATTTATTACATCAAATATAATAAGAGCATGTTGGTCCCAAATAAAGAGTGAGTCGATATGAATTACAAAGTAAAAACTAGATAACTTTATTAATCGTCTAACCAAATTTCTGTTACATGTAATTACATATTTATACTAAACGAAAGGTTGCCATGAATCTTTGTGTCTGCTCACTAAAGATTGTTCGAATGGCTGTGAACCAAACGACACAATGGTTCGGTTTGTAACCGCCATAACTAACTTCTGAAAATAACTAACTATAACTAACTAACTAACATAACCAACTTTCGGTTATTAAGTTTCCAACGAGCAACTTTGGTCCTTCTTCTTTTGAGTCTTTAAATCTGGAGCAATGTCGAGATTATGCTCACATTCTCCTCCTTAATCTTGATCGTTGCTTCGTCCTAAGTCTTGAACTCCGAGCATTTGTCGCATAGTCACGAACTTTAGTCTTGGTAAGGCCTTTGTTAAAATGTCTGCTCTTTGTAGTTCTCCATTGATGTGTTCAACGTTGATATGACCATTCTCTACACATTCACGAATGAAATGATAGTGAATGTTGATGTGCTTGCTTCTTCCATGAAATACTGGGTTCTTTACAAGTGCTATTGCTGATACATTATCAACTCTAAGCGTTATCCTTTTTTCTTGCCATCCAGTTAATTCACTAAGTAAGCGTTTTAACCACAAAGCTTGACATGCTGCTCCAGTAGCCGCCATGAATTCTGATTCACATGATGATAGTGCCACTGTAGGTTGTTTCTGAGTACACCAAGTAATAGGTGACTCTCCAAAATAAAATACGATTCCAGTAGTTCCTTTTCCTTGATCGGTGTTGATTCCATAACTACTGTCGCTATAACCTGTGATCTTGCAGCCGCCTTCTTTCTTGTATATGATTCCATGCTCCTTTGTTCCTTTGATATATCGGATTACTTGTTTTACTGCCTTCAGGTGAATTTTCTTCGGGTCTTGCATAAATCTGCTGAGTAGTCCGACTGAGTAACTAAGATCTGGTCTTGTGTGCAGTAAGTACCTAAGACTTCCAATTAAGCTACGGTAGTAAGTTGCGTCAACTGGGTTTCCATTATCATTATCTTCCGCCTTGACTAACTTAGTGTCGGGATCCATAGGTATCTTTGTATCATTACTGTCCATCATATTTGTTTCTTTCAAGATCTTGTTAATATATCTTGTTTGCTTGATTGAAATCTCTCCTCCTGTCTGTGTAACTTATATCCCAAGGTAATAAGCTAGCAACCCTAAGTCGCTCATTTCGAATTTGTCTTCCATCTGAGATTTGAACAAGTCTAATTCTTTATTTGGAGTGCCCGTGATTATTAAATCATCTACATATACTCCAACAATAAGCATAGAAGTCTTGCTTCTCTTTGTGTAAATTGCTTGTTCGAGATTACACTTCTTAAAATCTAATGATTTCAAGGTTTGATCAAGCTTCATGTTCCAAGCTCTAGGTGCTTGTCTTAAGCCGTACAAAGCTTTAGTTAACTTGTAGACTTTATCAGGGTTTCCTTGCTGAATAACCCCTTCCGGTTGTTTGACATAGACTTCTTCTTTCAACTCTCCATGTAAAAATGCTGATTTTACATCTAAGTGGTGTACTGGCCAACCATGATATGCTGCTAGTGCTAATATTAACCGAACTGTTTCTATCCTAGCAACTGATGCGAATACTTCATCGAAGTCTATTCCTTGTTCTTGTACATAACCTTTTGCTACTAATCTTGCTTTATATTTGATGATCTTTCCGTGTGCATCCCTTTTGGTTTTATAAACCCATTTGAGTCCGATTGCCTTCTGATTTTCTGGCAATGTTGTGAGAGTCCATGTGTGATTCTTATTAATAGAATCCAGTTCAGCTTTCATGGCCTCAATCCATTTCTTATCTGTTGATGCTTCCTTATAGTTACGGAGTTCTTCTTCTATGAATAGTAGACTTTCAGTCTCAACTATACGTGTTGTTCTATATATATCCGTTACTTCTTTGAAACCTCGTACTGGTGTATCATCAAATCTTTGTTCTGAGCTTCCTAATGAGCTAAAAGTAGCTTCTCTATCACTTTCTGAGTTGGGTTCGTAAGTGTATGCTGGTGGTGTGGTTGGTGATTCTGGATCTGGTATTGGTTTGGGTGTTTGAACCTCTTCATGATACGTATTATCAATGTTTCCTATGTTGACTGGTGTAAGATTCTCGTTGTCAACTCCGTCTACTACAAAACTAGTCAGAAATGTGTCTTGTGTACTTGTATCATCTTCACTATTATCCCACTCCCACGGTTTCGTTTCCATAAACTTTACGTCCCTACTAACATGTTTCGTCTTTCTTACCGGATCATATAGCCTACATGCTTTTGTTCCTTCCTCTACGCCTAAATAAATCATTGGTATGCTTCTGTCATCTAACTTCTTCAAGTGAGGTATCGTTATCTTAGCATAAGTTGTGCATCCGAATATTCTTAGGTATTCCAGGTTCGGTTTTCTGTTGTAGAGGGCTTCATATGGTGTTTTATCTTCCAGGGCTTTGGTAGGTACCCTGTTGAGTACGTAAATGGCGTGTCTTACTGCTTCCGCCCAAAAATTTAAGGGTAACTTCATTGCTTTCATCATACTCCTAGTAGTTGATAAAACTATCCTATTCTTTCTTTCTACTACACCATTTTGTTGTGGTGAGTACGGTGCTATTAACTGTCTTGCGATACCATTCTCCTTACAGTAGTTGGTGAATTCGTTAGATGTAAATTCACCTCCTCTATCCGTTCTTAGCATTTTTAATTTCAACTTCAACTACATTTCTACCTTCTGCCTAAATTCCTTGAATGTGTTAAATGCCTGATCTTTCGAGGTTAGAAAGTAGGCCCACATAAAACGTGTACAGTCATCTACTAATAAGAAGATGAGCTTCTTTCCAGAATTTGTGGCTGGGCTTATGGGACCACAGAGATCTCCATATACCAAGTCCAACGGGTTCTTGGATCTGAATTTAGCTTTGTTTGGAAATGGTGTTCTAATGTGTTTTCCTAATAAGCATGCATCACATATTTGTCCTGCATGTTTTATTCTCGGTATCCCTTCTACTAGACCTTTTCTTGTCATCTTGTCTAATGCGTCAAAGTTCAGATGACCCAATCTAGCATGCCATAACCATGCTTGGTTCTCTATGTTTGCTAAGAGACATATAGGTGCTTCAATGCGTAGATTGGTACTGTAAAGTCGATTCTTAGATCTTTCTACTTTCATCAACAAAGTCTTGTTCTTATCATACAAAGTCAGTATATTTTCATCCATGATGATCTTGCAACCTATTTCGGTAAGTTGTCCTAGACTAAGTATGTTGCTTTTGAGGTTTGGAATGTAGTAAACGTCTAAAACTATCTTTTGTTGTTGGTTTCTACATCCTAACAATATTGAACCTCTACCCTTTATCTCTACATACGATCCATCTCCAAAACGAACGCGTCCAGTGATACTTTCGTCAATATCTTTAAAATGACTCTTGGTTCCGATCATATGGTTACTTGCACCATTATCTAAATACCATATGCTAGCATCTGTTGTAGCATACTTCTGGGGTTGTATTTGACCTTCGTTCAATAAAACTTCTTCAGTTTCATATGTAGCCATTAACAGTGATGGTTCTTCATCTTCTAAGATAAGGTTTGACTGTTCGTGATTTGTTGATGGTTTTCTATAGGTTCTTTGCATGTGTCCTAATTTTCCACAGTTGTAGCACTTTATCTTACTTTTGTCCCACCCTTGTTTATCATTATTTGATTTATCATTGTGGGATGAGTTTCCTTCATTCGAGTTGCCTTTATTTCCCTTATTCTGCCAATTTCCTCGTGAGTAGTTCGATCTACCACGGCGTTTTTGAAAACGTTTTCCTTTCTTAGAGTGTTCGCCTTGTGCGAATAACAAATTATCCTGGCTTTCTACTTGTCCTCCCTTTCGGAGTTTTAGCCTTTCCTCGAATGCCTTAAGTTTTCCTACGACCTCATCTAACATGATGTCATCGAGATCATTCGTCTGTTCTATGGATGCTACTATCTGAATGAATCTATCTGGTGAGGAGTCTAATAGTTTTCGTACTAAAAAAGATTCATCCAATGTCTTTCCTAATTCTTTTGCCTTCGTGGCATAGCCGTTCAATTTGGCTGTAAATGCATCCACCGTTTCATCTTCCTTCATCTGAAGGGTCTGAAATACAATCATCAATGATTGTAATCGTGCTTGTTGCACTTTTTCTTCTCCAACGTGTCTCTTCTTCAATGATTCCCATAATTCCTTTGCCGTCTTACAACTTGCTACTTGTAAAATAACATCTTCGGTCAACGCTTGATATAGGAGGGCAGTTGTTGCCTTATTCTTCTTATCATCTAGTTGCGTATTTTCCTTAGGTTCTATTGTTTCCCATAACCCATGTGCTTCTAGTATAACCTTAATTTGTATTGCCCAAATTGTGTAGTTTGTGGTTTTGAGTTTAGGGCATTGGTATTGTGCAATAGGTGTTCTGGGTTTCAATGTTGTGCTAGTTGTATCTTCGACCGACATCCTAATACTGTTTATTATCTTCACTTTTGAATCGTATGGGAATTCTAACTAATGTGGTATAACTTAATACTACGGGAACAGAAATAGTTATCGGGAATCCTAATATAAAATCTATGGATTTCTAATAGTATAAAGTAAGTATCTATACTATAAGTATGAAATGAAATCCGAAAATTTGAGATTTTGTTGTGACCTTGTTGTGTTAGTCACGCGTGTATTCCCTTCTTGTTGGTACTTGAATATTCCAACTAATGCTTTTCTTTGTTCCTCGTTCTTGTTTCCAAAGACAAACGGTACACCCTTTCTTTTGATGTTGTCGACTTGCCCTTTTTTTTATAACCACTTCGTACCACGTTGCTCTTTCTCCTTTGTGTTGATTTGAAACAATTCGTGCCCTAGACAATCTTTAGTTGTCTCGGCTGTCTTCTTTATATACCAGGAACTCGAAAGTTCTTGTTGTCTTGTTTCCAAATTCGTATGAACACAAAGCCAATAATACTCTCGGTATTTCAACCAAAACAAGTTTTTGCTTATTTCCTTCTTCTTACTACTCGACGGTAGTGAACCCAACAAAGTTAGCGAGTTGCTCAAACTTTGTTCTCTTTGTTGCTTGTCCGCGTTCCACAATACTCTTCTTCTTATTATTCCACACCGTATCTACAACAACCTACGAGAATATTCGATGATATTCCTTGTGAACAAGTGATCAAATTTGTTCCTGTTGTCGTCCCTTGTATTGGAGCGTGTTCCTAAACAATCCTTGATTGTTTCTTCTCTTCTATCGGTATACCTTTTCTAAATCCCAAGCAACGGAATTAATCAGCTTTTGTCCAAACGTTTGCGTTTGCAAGCGTGGATCTTCTATCTTTCTTATGATGTCTTCTGCTTCAAAATCTGTTGCGATAGATAACAACAACTAGGCCTACGTTTTTGTTGTATGATTGTCGGTTGTAAACAAGAGACGTTTGTAAATAAACGTTGCTGTCTTTTGTTTACAAGAATCACACACCCAAAAACAAACAAGTCACCACGTCAATTGGTGGCTTCTCGATTGCAATTCCCACACAAGTACGGTCGTGCACTACTTTCCTTGCGTTCAAAGTTATCCAGGCAGCGTATGATAGTGTATACGTTGCGTGTTGTTTCCTTCTGAAACAACAGGTTCAGCGTGGGTTTCTTCTTGGTTTCGTTTGTGTCTCGTTAAATGGATTCTTTTTTGTGAGTATAACGAGCGTGAGGCTCTTGATGCCAAATGTTGGTCCCAAATAAAGAGTGAGTCGATATGAATTGCAAAGTAAAAAACAAGATAATTTTATTAATCGTCTAACCAAATTTCTGTTACATGTAATTACATATTTATACTAAACGAAAGGTTGCCATGAACCTTCGTGTCTGTTCACTAAAGATTGTATCTGTTCGAATGGCTGTGAACCAAACGACACAATGGTTCGGTTTGTAACCGCCATAACTAACTTCTGAAAATAACTAACTATAACTAACTAACTAACATAACCAACTTTCGGTTATTAAGTTTCCAACGAGCAACTTTGGTCCTTCTTCTTTTGAGTCTTTAAATCTGGAGCAATGTCGAGATTATGCTCACAGAGCAACTGCTGATGGATTTGGTCTGGCAAAAAAAGCCCCCATTGGGTTTTTATTTGAGAGGGGTTCTGACTAGTAGTCAGTAAAATTCAAAAGACATTTTAACAAACCTGTAACAGATTTGCACATAGGTAAAACTCAAAGGACACTAAAACTGGAGTCTGCACTTTAAGCACTAGACCCACAATATAACCCATAGGCATTGCAACAAATAACCACAGCTAGCGCGTTAGCATAAAAAGTCAGTAATTCTTAGACAAGCAAATCAATCTCCGCACCTGTGTGACGCTCAAGAAATGCGATTAGGGGCCGGACAGTTCTACAACTAATTATCCTTGGGTTTTTCTCTTCTTTTCTCTTGCATTCCACCTTACCGTTAACACTTCGTATACACTTAAAAACAAATTTAACTTTTGTTCTAGTTACGACATATACCTGCCTAGATGTAATGATAAATTAATTTCTGCGGTTTTTTAAGAATGGTAAAGTTGACAAACAAACTCATCATAATGCAAGAAGACTGATGCACCAAACAAGAAACTATGGTTGAAAAATCCAGTTTTAGCTATCTCTCCAATCGTGTAATGTACTTAATTTTCTCCCTTCTATCTTCCTCATTTTTAGCCTAATTGGCATAAGTGGAACTGAGAGCCGGCACTGTTGTGAATCCGTCGTTGGGGGGTCTGCTCTAGAGAGGATGGCTCGAGTGTAATGTGGAGCTGCGGCTTAAGCCGACAGTTAACACGTCGAGCCGAGCTGAGCCGTCAACTTAGGATGATTAAAAAACTGATTTGAGGCTATTTTTAGTGGGTTTTTCACTAAGCTGTCACTTATTTAGTTTGACTAATTGCATGTGTTACACCTATTTTTCATTATCAGAGAGTGCAAGGGTTTGCTCGGTTCTTGAATCATTTGTTTGGTTTTTAAACGAAAACACACGTACACACAATGGTTGCAGGTGGAACTTATTCTAGCAGAAATTGTTTTAGGGGTTTTTGTGGGAATAATGGGTAGTTTGATTTTGCTTGTTATATCATTACAGTTTGAATCACAGTTGTTAATTATATAACAAAGAAAATACAGTAATAATTAAAGTTAAAATTGAAAAAGAAAGATTTTCTAATTATAAAATCAAAACATGACAATTAAGGACTGATGATGGAGTATTATTTTCTAATTAAATTGGTCTTAATACTAAAAACATATGCATGGGTTATATAAGCTAGTGATATTAAAATGGATGCATATTATGGGTATGTTTGGCACAAGTAGGAGCTGGAGCGGATCGTTGGAGCGGGTTGCTGGAGCATGTATCTGGAGCTTTTTTTTACATGCTAGTACAACTAGCATTTCATTTAGTAGCTTATTTTTTTAACAAGCTCTTTCAAGCCATATCAGCCAAACGAGACTTATTTTAAATGATAGCTTATTTTTCTAAAAAAATAAGTTCATGCTACGATAAGCTCTGATAAACTCGTGCGTCAAACATAGCCTATATTTAACAATTTTTCTTGTAAATTATAGATCTCAAACTTTTTTTGTATCTAAAGTTTGAGAAGAATAGAATTCAATTAAAATTTATTGTACATCTCTTGACGTTAACTTATTTCGAAAGAGGTTTGATCTTGGCAGCCCTAACACGAGATCTATTTTGGACCCGTTATAACCCTTCTTAAGGAAACTCGTGTCTTACACACCTATAATGATAATCGAGTCAAAATTAGGACTCAAATAGGTTACTTTTATGGGAAATTGGCGCATCATGCTTGTCACTTTTTGTCATTGTATGTAGTGTTTTTTTTTTTTTTTTTTTTTTTTAGCACTAACCTTTTCAAATCGTGTCATTGTGTGTACCGGTGACCTGCTTGACCTGTCGCAGCAGGTTGAGTTAACGATCGTTTGTTTTATTATTGCAGCGTTAGTCTTTTATACTAACGACAATTTATAAATAACTAAATGGAGCCTGTTAACTTAACGATCGTTTAATTTATTATTGCAACGTTAGTCCTTTACATGTTTTCGCACGTTTTCAACCGTTTTTACACGTTTTCGTCTGTTTTTACATGTTTTTGCCCGCTTTCGCACGTTTTTGTTCGTATTTACACGTTTTCGACCGTTTTCGACCGTTTTTACACGTTTTCGTCCGTTTTCGCACGTTTTCGTGCGTTTTTTTATCAAATCTCAAACATGACACAAAGATTTAAAAAAGATTAGAATGTATCAAATCTCAAACATGATAAACTAGATGTTTATATCATAATGGAAAGTTTAGAATGTATCAAATCTCAAACATGAAAGGAAGTTTAATACCCTCTAACTGGAGAGAAAAAAGATTGAAAACAACTAAATTTTGGAACTAACATGATTTTTCTTTTAAGCAAATGACAAAATGTCGCAACGTAATGATAGCTAGCAATGTTAAACGGTTTACACACCATCAAAAACAATGCGTAAAATAATGTTGGCGTGCATAAAAAGATGTCAACCCATACTAGCAGGTTACGTGACTATTTATCCGTGAAGTGCAGTCCCCTGAAGCCATCTAATTACATGTCTAATGATTTTGACATTAATCAATATGAGTTAGGATCAAATGGGAAGTGTAATTAACATAAAAAGGATGAGAAGAAACCACAACCATAAATTTTAGATGCATCCAAACTCTTCTCGCTTTTCTCATTTCAAGAAAATTTTAACAAGTTGACTAGATTTTTACTCTTACAGTCTTATCCTTTTTATCATATGTAGATGAATACATATCAGACTTTGGCAAACATGCACAATTTTCACATCAACTGTGACTAGACATTATCAAACTTTGGCAATAAGAATTTAGAAAGGACGCTACACTGATGCTCACAAGAATCATTATATGATTTTTTGGCTGCACGTAAAGTTATTTCTATGACTCAGATGTTTGAATATTGTTTGTTGCCACCATTATACAGATAAGAAAAACTCTAAAGCCGATAATGTTGAAATATAAAGGACCAGCACCGGATCCTAAATTGATTATTTATCTTACAACAACCTGTCAACCACATCCATAATCCGACTATGCAGCGTAGCTGGATTGATCTGCAAATGAAGTAGTATTTGACGAAGATGGTTCTTGGTACCATTGGTTCTCTATACGTGTGATGAAGTTAGCTTCTGCATTCACAACATGAAAAGTAACTTTTAGCATGGAATTTTTTATGAAAAAAAAAAAAAAAAAAAAAAAAAAAAAGCCTGCATTGCACAGAATAATTTTTAGGGATCTCTAGGCTATAATGCTGGTGGAGGTGTCCCCTGCTGGGCAGTTACAATCGATTTGTGGGACCTTCATACAGCACCAGTAGCTTCTGTCGGTCTGTCCTGCCAGTTTATGTAAATAGTTGTTTTTGTGATAATGAAAATACAGATTTTGTTGGCATAGGGGTTCTCATGCCAGGGGACAATCCTGGGGTCGACAGTGACAACCAAGAAAAGTGTTGAAATAATGATGATAAAAGCATCACGATAGGCAGGCTCAGGAATTACAAGGATACTGATGCGGGGGGGTATTTAATGTCAAGAAAGTTAGGGAGCACTTGCTCAAAAGATTATTGCAATTCGGTTTCAATAAAAAGAGATTTTGCACCCTCACAGTGTTAGGGCAGGGGTATGGTATTTGGTGATTCTAGGTTCAATGGACCTCTTGTTTTCAAACGGAAGACCTGATCAGTTTACAGTTTACCCCGAGAGTTTGTTTCTTCACCCTCTCTCTCTCGTCGATGACTAGAAAAAGAAGTTATAAAGAATAAGGTAAAAGAGAGGATATGAAGAGCTAAAAAGAAAAACTTGGATAGAGAACTTGTGTTTGTGTTGTAATTTCAGATCAAAAACAGATTCGGAGGAGCATCATTTCCTCTCGGAGTTAGACCCGAATCAGAATAGAAATGAGAAAATTCTTGAATTGATAACTCACCAAATCAGATTCTAACTTTCTGCACGCCACAAACAGCCCCACTACAATCTGATAAAATACGATAGTAGTGGATACGCACTACAATCTGATAAAATACGATAGTAGTGGATACGTAGCTACAGACGACAAAACCAAAGTACAAAATTGCCCTATCACTCTAAACTTGGATTTGAGTGATTTGCTTCAACAGTTGATCTTGCTTTTCTCAAAGATGCTCCCATAGTCCCACTTACACTTTAATAGGAGCATCTGGTTTGGCTCGGTCAATGAGGGAACCAAATATAATAATGCAGCAACTAGTGTTAGAGAGGTGTACATGGTAATTATCAATTTAACTAAACAAGAATGTCACAAGTTAAATAAAGTTCAGTATTTAGACATGTAATAACAAGCGCATATATCTATAATCAGGTTTAAGGGAAAATTTATGGTGGAGAAAGCACATATGCAAACGATAACCTATAACCTAGCTCCAGAATCGACAGAAAAAAGGGGCAAAGTAATACTGACTTACCGGATAGAAAGACATCCTTATAATCCTCTTCATCATATAAAAATTGTGGGGGATCTGGAGAACCCACGCCTACTATGGTGCTTCCACTGCAAATCCAATATCAATAAAATAAATTATTTAGTAATTTGCAACAAAATTTTCCACTTTTGGACTTTGGACAAATAACTTTTCAGCTAAAGCACCATAAGGCATTTAACCTACTGTATCGGGTGACCCTTCAACCAAAAGGTTGTGGGTTAAAAATCTTAAATGAGACATTGGTAGTGTGTCAAGGTGTATATAGTGAGTGTGTGAGTCTTTGCCTTTCGGAGCAAAAAAAAAAAAAAAAAAAACTTTTCAGCAAGAGCATTATGGGATTCAAATATTTAATACCTTCCAGACATAAAAACAGCATCGTATTTTCCACGACCTGCAGCAACTATGCGTTGTTTTAGTCTCTTCAGAGACGGAAGAACTTCAAACGCCGGCGGTTCTATTGTAATAATACATACCATGTGATGTTATTAATCTTCCATTGCAAATTTAGCTGTGATTCATGTGTCATTTGTAGTAAATTTAGATGACTTCATACCCAAATCGTTAACGCAAACATCTTGTGATATTCCATTTTTTGAGATCTTCTCCAGCAATGATAAAGGATCAGCAGTACTTGATACATCCAACCGGAAACGCTGAAAAATAACATTTCTAACTTAGAATGATGATTAGAATTTTGCTAATTTATAATATAAAATTTAATGGTGGCAATTTCGAGCCATGTACTTATGAATGGGTTGCGTTTTATCTCAAACGGATCAAGTGGGCTCAAAGACACCTGAAGTATGTTCTTGATGCACAAAACATTCTTAAAATCGTTTTTATTTGAAGATTTCAGTTTTATATAAATAAAACTATTACTGAGCTCACAATCTAAGCATTAAGCATGAATAGGAAAAAATATAGATTGGTGAAACAAATTTTTGCGGGTCAATCCTGCCCAAGCTGGCTGGTTTCAACCTAATCATAATGTTACTAGTGTAAACTTAAACTTATGTTGACCTATTACCCAACTTGCCTAGCTTGCCACCTCTAAAATTTACCTTGTAAACTTCAGCAGTGGAGCATGCCTCTGGAGGCTTAATCAGAACCATTGGTAAGTCAAAAGGTACAGGTGAAGGTATATCTTGAACAACCTGACATTAGTAACGTCAGCAATTTTATTTTCAGAGATCATAAATTAGGCAGATTAATGAATGCAACTAATCTCTATAAATTTCATTTACAGAGCAATACAAAATTACAAATTGATTTTAACTCATGTGTGTGAGTGCACGTATACATATACATACATTTATGTACAATTTTAAAAACTATATGCATCTGTCCATCTAGTACACACATTAGACATGCCCAACTTGTCATCCACAGATCAAAAAGTCTCAAGTTATATAATATGCTAAACATCTTTATTAACTGCAAAAGTAGGATGACAGTGACCTCAACCCCTAGGCCTACCCTGGCTCTAAATTTCTTGTGTGTACACTTATCATTTTGACTACATTTTACAATCAAAGGTTGGTTTCCTAATCACTAACTTTTCCTTGACATATTCAGTTCATTAGTGTCAAATATACAGCTACATTTACTTAAAATTGGTTATTTATAATGCAAATGTTTATGAAATAAAGTGGATCAACCATTTGTTCCATGACCTGATACTCTGAGCCCGTTTGCTAATGTGAAGACATACCTCGCCTCTACCCGTGCAATAGGCGGCTCCATTGGAGAAGAAGAAGGGGACATCAGAACCAATCTCACCAGACCATTCTTGGAGTTCTTGTTCTGTAGCTAGGCAACCACTGAATTGGTTTGCTGCCCAAAGTGCGGTTGCAGCATTACTACTTCCGCCACCAAGCCCAGCCCCAGTTGGAACCTTTTTATCAACATGTACCTGCCCAAAATTAATCTAGTCAATAACCAAGCATCCGCCATATACATCCTACGCGTCCTAACTTGCAAACTCACAGGTGAATACCCAAAGGAACATAATTTGTCCCCCGTCCATTATAACTTATAGCTAAGGTGGGTTTAATATGGATTACCGACCTGATTGTCTGATTATTGCAATGTGAATTAGAAAAATAAACAACTTTCAGTGTTCGGATAAATAGATTTTGCTTCTCATGCAGATTAGTTGCATATCAGCTGCAATAAAATGACATCCAAATGTAACTTAAAATTACCTATAGACCCATTTGATCTATTAACTTCTTGTATAATCAGGTTTGAAAAACAGTCAAGATAATGAATATATGATTATTCAACTTCAAACGACAGTCACAGAAGCACATACACACCACCATATACTATTACACCTAACTATTTGATTCTGACTACTGAATATAATCACTGTTAAAACATGCATACAAACACGCCAAAGTATATTATGTTCACCAACATGGTGGAAGTTTCTCTCAAAAAACAAAAACTGGCTGGCATGAAAATGTGTTATTCTCTAGTTGATTTAACTGCTAAAGATGGGAATGCGATGTAATTTTTACAGATCTTACCCAAAAGAATTTGTCACTTCCCGTCTTCTTCCGATATAGATTTAAGGCCTTTATTATCTGAATGCACAAAAGATTCCATTAGATATTTGTACCTCAAACATATAACACGCAACAGAACTAAGAAAGATTGTTCATTTACCAAATTTCTTTCATCAAGCGGAATTCCTGGCACATTAGTTGAGAGGCGATCTGTAGTTTTCGATGGTGATAAGGAGAACTTTATCTTATCTCCTAAGCTGATTACCTAGAGATAAAAATGGTGCAACTTTTAGCATAAACAAAATACCAGAATACCTATAAAAGAAAAAACCAACAACCAGAAGAGCTATAAAGCACGACTTTATAAGCAATAAAAATATTCGTAGAACTTACATGAAATAGAGATGCTAGGTCATGAAACCCGTCTGGCCTCTTATCGGTTATTCTTAAGAAAACATTGATCTGCATTTCAAGAGATTTAAAACCCACCTCAACTATTTCATAAAGCATAATCATTAGAGACAATTAATTAGCAATTGCACTTCAATTCATCAACTGCGTCTAAGATGAAAAAATAGCTCATAGGACTTTATGATGCATGTGTAAGTAGCCTTAGAAATGAACATCTTATATTTTCCTTCTCAAACACGATACTTTAAGTTTACCAAAATTCCCGAAGAAAAGAGAAGAGTTTTACTTTCGACTATTGTGGCTATATGGGCTAATTTCATAGTCAAGAATCCAAATCACTATCTACAAGTTTCCAGAAAAATATCGAACTATAGTACTAACTTTCTGAAATATTTCATTATAATAAATTGTAGATTAGTCTTAAACTCTAAAGGGGTGTTTGTTTAAGCTTATATGTGGCTTGTGAGCTTATATGTGTTTCGGCTTATGTTTGAGAAGCCCCAATTTTCCGGCTTATTTTGAGACTTGTTGGCTTATATAAGTTTATTATGGTATAATAAACTTATATTAGCCCATAAATTTCAAAAGAAGCTTATGAAATATAAGCCGAAATCAAATAAGCTTATAAGCCCACACATGTAAAGCTTAAACAAACACCCCATAAGCTATTAATGCCTTTTTTATATCATCACTTTTGAATTGGTTAAAACAAAATTAGAGCGAACTACACTCATTTTAACAAGGTACTTTGAAAACTATTCAAGATAGCAACGATAAGATTAACCCGTAAATCCTATTACCTAAATGTACTCAAAAATGAATTTCCATTAACAAAGACATGAAAAAAGCATACCTTACAAGGAGAAAACAAAGAGAGTCTTGACAATCCAGCATTCATATCCACCTCATCAGCTAATCTATTTAGCTTCTCATCAAGATTATACACCAACTAAAAATACCCACAAAACAAAATTAATAAAACTAAACAACAAAAAACACAAAAGGAAGGGTATCATAAAAATGAAAAAATTTAAACAACCTCCACTTGTTTTCTTCCATTTTTGGTGTCATTATTATCAGATGAAGAAGCTTTAACCACCAAATGGGTTCTAAAATTTCTGCAATTCTTGTGATAAAACGAAGATTGTTTTAAAGTTCCATTGGGATTATTGAATTTTGATGATATACAATTGTTGTTGTAAAACAAGTGAGAAGCAGCAGCAGCAGCCATTGTTGCCATGGGTTAGTTACAAGTTCAAAAATGGCGTTTTGCTTATATTTATATAAAAAAAAATAATAATAATATAAAATATTAGGTGACAGAAACAAGCATCCGAATGTGGGATAGGTTTGGATTCCTTTGTGTCTTTATTTTGACTTTTTTTCATATACCAAAATAACAATTGTTTGTGTACTAATAACACTTTTTTTTTTCTTTCATTTATTTATTTAAGAACTTTATTGATGTTCAAAAAAGAATTTGAGAACTTTATTTAATTAAATATAATAAAGTAGTTTGGTTTTCGGTTTATGTTAAACTAATTAATAACTTAGTGACACAATGTTTGTTTTCCAAATTATATTGCACCTATTTTAAACAATCATATTTATTTAGAGAGATAATTTCATGAGGTTTTAATTTGCATATTTTAATGTACAAAAAGTTAAAACAGAATATATACACAATATAAGTGTTTAATGCATACATTAGTGTGTCTCAATCAAAAGAGGGAAAATAATCCCTGCTGCAAACAGCAAGGATCCTTCTTTGGTAAATCAGGGACTAATTGTGCACATCATAATGTTATCAAGGACCATTTTTGTATTGTAGCAGTAGATAACTCCTATATTTGCAGTAGAGATGTTATCCCATCAAAAAACTTAATGTGAGAATCATTTTGTTATTTATCTATGATTTACTTTTTTGGTGGCCAAAGTTGAAAATGTGCTCCCATTCATCAATTAATTAACACATGTGGGTGTGCACTTGTGTGTTTATTATAACTATAGTGTTATTGTTGCATACTTTCCTTTACTACGGAGATTGCTTAAATTTTTCTTTTTACATGTGAAATGTAATATATACTTCTACTAGATAAAAGACATGTTAATTTGACATGTATTTAAAAAGAACTAGACAAATACATGTGCAAAGCGACAGTGTATAAAGACAAATAATTATATTTGCCAAATCGTGATTTTTTGTTGAACCCTTAATGTACAGTGAGCATTTTTTTTAAAATTAATATAGTGTATTTTTTTTTTAAGTTGTCAAGTTTATAATTAATCAAATTAATATAGTGTGTATTAAGAGGTACTTAAGGTTAATTTAGGCAAAACTACATTAACTTAAGTTTCAAGATTCAAGATTTAAAAAATGCACATACACTTTTTATAAGTAGTAGAGATTATATAAATGATAAATAATGTTGATATATCTTTATTTTTATCTTTATCTTACATATCATAAGAGCACTCGATGTCGAGCATTATAGGATGTGTTATTGCATCTTACATATCATAAGAGCACTCGATGTCGAGCATTATAGGATGTGTTATCGGTATGGGTACAACTCCTTATTCTGCCATCCTGTGTGTTGTCTATTTTTGTGTCAACAAACAGAGCTCAACGACGTTTTAGTGAGAGAGAACAATGCCAGCTTGACAGTATTTCTCGCGCTATTCTCAGATGGAGGGACCCCGTAGACAGGATTGGTTTGGTGATGGATTGTTTGGCCGAAGTGCCTCCATCCTTCAGTGGGGTGAAGAAACTTAAGGATCAAGATGGAGTCAACTTGGGTCAATGTAAGCGTAAACTGTGAGATGGCCATTTCACTGCTGCTATTATGGTGCTCATGTCTTCTGGTGTTGCCTCATCCACTCCTGACACCTTGCAGGAGCTCGAGGCCAAACACCCTTATGCCCCTCCTCCGACTCTTTCATCTTCGTCTCTTGATGATGCCCTTTTTGTTCACATAGACTTGGTGCTTAACAGGATCCGTAGTTTTCCTAAAGGGACGTCGTGTGGTCATGATGGGCTCCGGACACAACATTTGATGGACATTTTGTGAGGGGCGGCGTCCGCTATTGCTGATGACTTGCTCAGGTCCATTACCGGAGTTGTTAATTTGTTTCTCAACGGAAAGTGCCCTATTCAACTGGGAGAGTATATCGCTAGTGCCCCCTTTACTCCCTTAGTCAAGCCTGGTGGTGGTATACGCCCTATTGTTGTTGGTACTGTATGGCGAAGGCTGGTGTCTAAGGTTGATTCTTCTTCTATTGGTAATTCCATGAATTCTTATTTACAGGATTTCTAATTTGGTGTTGGTGTCCCCGGGGGGTGTGAGTCGTCCTCCATTATGTGAATAGGCTCATTGAGTCTAAGGGCAATGTAGTTGGACTCTCTATGCTTTTGGTGGACTTTAAGAATGCTTTCAATCTTGTCGATAGGAGTGTTTTACTTCAGGAAGCTAGGGTGCGATGCCCTTCCATTGCCTCTTGGGTCGAGTTTTGTTACGCACGCCCTGCTAGGCTTTATGATGATGACTTTATCCTTTGGTCATGCCAGGGAGTCCAACAAGGGGATCCGTTAGGCCCTTTGCTGTTTGCATTAGCTTTGCACCCATTGGTTCATGCTATTAATCAGTCTTGTGAGCTTACCCTTCAGGCTTGGTATCTCAATGATGGTACTATTGTTGGAGATACCCTCACGGTTGCCAAGGCACTTGACATCATCAGGACTGATGGCCCGGCTCGTGGTTTGTTTTTGAATGTTGATAAGACTGAAATTTTCTGGCCAGTAGAGGATCCTAGAAGTAGAGCAGATGGTTTGTTTCCTATGAATATCACTCGCCCGCTCAAAGGCGTTAAACTTCTAGGTGGTTATGTTAGTTTGGATGAAAGTTTCTGTCGTGATTTGGCTTCCAAAAGGGTCTCTAAAACCATATCTTTAATGGAGGCAATTAATAAACTTAATGATCCTCAATGTGAGCTTCTCCTTCTGCGTAATTGTGATGGAGTTTTGAAATTATCTTGCGCTTTGAGAACATGCTCCCCCTTGTACTTATTGGAGGCCCAAGTTCATTTTGATTAGACGCTACGTGCTTCCTTGGAAAAGATTGTTACTGCTTCAAGGCGGGGGTTTGGTGATTGGCAGTGGCGGCTTGCCACTCTCCCAATAAAGCTTGGTGGCCTTGCATTCTTTCAGCGGGAGATATCATCCAATATGACTTTATCGCTTCTCGTATGCAAACGACTGACCTACAGGACAAGATACTTTCCAAAATGGGTATTGTTGCACATGGCCCTTCATTTCAGCATGCTTTGGATACTTTCAACACTACTTGCAATACAGACATTCTCTCTGTCACCGATGGCACTTCTGCCCCCCATATGATGAAAACCTTGGCAAAGTGGTTATTTTGGTATCATTGAGAAAGATCTTGTTGCCAAGTACTCACTAAGTCCTAAACAGGTGGCTATTCTCAGTAGCATTCGCGCCCCACATGTAAAGGATTTTCTTTTCACCATCCCTATCGACGGTTTGGGACAGAGGATGAATCATCGCCAATTTCGGTCTGTGTTATGTTACAGGCTCACGGTCCCTATGTTCTTTAAAGGTAGCCTATGCCCGAGTTGCAATGTACACCGTATGGACCAATGGGGAGATCACACAGTCCACTGCTCTAGCGAAGTGGGTGTAAAGTTCAGGCATAATCTGGTACGCGATGTCCTTGTTGATATATGTTCCAAGGCGGGGATCATGGTGCGCAAGGAGACTCCCATGGGGTTTCTTTCAGAGGAAGGGAGGGAGTTACGTCCCGCAGATTTGTTATTATTCAATTGGCTTCAAGGTAAAGATGCATGCTTGGATGTGACCGGGATCTCCCCATTTGCTGGTATCGGGGCCACTCTAATAACGTTCAGAGGGGTGTCTTTACTTTTCATCGTGTTAGTTTTTGCATTCAGAAAGGAGTGAGAGCATAGATTGTGTCTAGACTCCCTTCCAATTTTATGTAATTTTTCACGTGTTTAATGAAAGCGGTGGTTTTATAAAAAGAATAAATAAATAAATAAATAAATAAATAATAAATAAATAAATAAATAATAATAATAATAATAATAATAACAATAATAATAATAATAATAATAATAATAATAATAAAATAAATAATAATAATAATAATAATAATAATAATAATAATAATAATAATAATAATAATAATACTCACCGCCGACTCCGTCATCTTTTTCACTTGACGAGGATGCCCTTTTTGTCCACAAGGACTTGGTGCTCAACAGGATTCGCAGTTTCCCCAAAGGGACGTCATGTGGTCAAGATGGGCTCCGGGCACAGCATTTGATTGATATTCTGGGAGGGGCTGCATCTGCCATCGCCGACGACTTGCTTGGGTCTATTGCCGGAATTGTTAATCTGTTTCTCAGCGGGAAGTGCCCTATTCTACTGGTGAATATATCGCTAGTGCCCCTTGACCCCCATAGTCAAGCCCGGTGGTGGTATACGTCATGTTTTCTAAACTATAAAATGAGTCTAAACTTTTATGCAACATGGACCTAAAAACTATCTTTAACAATGAACCTTCAAAATCTCTTGTGAATAATTTTGAAAATGAAATCATGTTAGAAGATAAAATGTCTAGACTTGAGAGTCATGTTGAAATTGATCTAGAATGCAAATTATGTCTAGATTACAAACATGAAATTCAAAAACAAAATGAAAAAGGAAAAAAAAAAAAAAAAAAAAAAAAAAAAAAAAAAAAAAAAACCCTTGCTAAAATTGAAAAAAGTTCAAAAGCTCTTGAAAGCTTTTTGAAAAGTCAAAAGTCATTTAGTGATAAAACCGAATTAGGATTTAACAAAAATGCACCATCAACAAGTAAAACAAAACAAGTTATATTTGTGAAACCTAGAAGAGAATTGTAGGAGTAATTCTATCTCTAGTAGGAGCTCATGATAAAAGGATAAAGATATCATGTTCAATACTTTTATGTGTTTGTCTAACCTCCTTGGATTCATAAGTATTTGTGTTTAGCTCTTCTATGAGTCAAGATAATTTGCTTAATGATTATCTTCTTGGTGGCTAATCTATGAAGCTTAAAGGTATACATCTCTTCAACTTACCTTTCAGTGTTTCATGTTGATTAGCATTAAGACTTGTCATGGGTGATATTAGTAGTTTTTACTCTAAGGTGGTTATGTTGTGTAAGTAACAATAAGGATTAGATCCTTCGTGATTAAAGGATTTAGACACTACTTCTAGTAGGAGATATAAGGTGTTTTACCTCTTTAAACTTTCGGGAAAAGACACGAGTAACTCTTGAGTGAGTCTCACTTAATACTTGTCTACAAGTGAGCTAACTAAGAATCTCCTAAGTGATAAGACAATCAACACTTTTGTGATGCTTGCAAATCTAGCAAAACCACAACATTTCATAGATATTTGTAGTACAACGTCTTTTGACATTATACCTTACATTTTCAATTGTGTCTTAAATTCAACCATTCTTTTGTTAAAGTTTTATATAAGACACACAAAGAAAAATAAATCATTTGAATTCATTAGGATGATTGGGAGAAAATGATTTATAAACATCTAGGATTTGCACATCAAATTTGACCCATAGTCTTATGATGTTGCATCTCTTGGACATTTACACTCATAGTGTTTTAAGTAAATAAACCCAAAGAGTCGATGAGTCATTGAATTTAACATTCGATGAAAGACCACCTCCTTCTAAGATATCATCTTTGGTAGATGATGACTTAGTCGAAAGTCCAACATTGATAAGACAAGTAAGTCAAGATCAATAACAAGGAAGATGAACTATTAAAATTGAAAAACAATATCTTTTCGTCTTGTGTCAAACATTAAGTCAAGCAATATTGACATGGTCATAAAAACTTGAATCATGGGTCATAGTAGTGATTAAAACAAATTTGATAAAAAGTGTTTTTGGACATTATAGTAAAGCACCCATTAAAACAAAATAGATTTTTCAAAATAGAAAATAATGTAAATCTATAAAAGATTTTTTAATAACCTATGCAAGCTCCAAAAGCAAGGAATAATCACTCAAAGACATTCCTAGTTATTCACATGTTCACAATGATTAAGTCCTTTATGACTTATCAAGAATGAGATTAGTAAATCCGTAGGTAAAACTAAACATAGAGAAATGTTTGGAAGTTTACTTGTTCTCACAACAAATAGATCCAACATTATGTTTAGTGTTTGTCTATGTGCTCGTTTTAGAGAAGATCCTAAAACAACTCTTTAGGAAGAGCTTGTTTGGATACATCAAAAGGTACTACACAACTAGGATTATGGTATCCCAAAAGAACGGGAATAGAAACCATAGTGTATGCCAAATGGAATTATGTAGGTAATAAGTTGATAAGAAAAGCACAAGTGGTACTTGCACCTTTATACTTACTCACCCAATGATTCTCCAAAACGCTTAAGGTTCTCAAATTAGTATTGGATGGAGAAGCACGTCAACAAGCTCCACTAGAACAAGCAAACTCGCGTCAACAACGAAATTTCTCTTATCAACATTTTTATCCCTTCAACAAAGGAAGCATCAACTTCAGCGACAGTCTAATCCATTATGTTCTTAATTGACATATTGTGATTCATCATCATCGCCTTGGTAAAAATGTTCATTGAGGAACATCTCAACCAAGAAAGTCTTATACATTTACCATATTGTCGACGTTTTCACGAAACCTCTTGAATGTGAATCATTCATCCTCCCGAGACTTAGTTAAATGACTCATGAGACCTAAAACCTTAGTTTTTGAACATTAGGATAAAACCACAAAAATCAAGACAAATCCTTTTTATTTTTTCCTTTGTTGTACCCGCGGAACCTTGAGACCAAACGGATGGAACCCTCCCTTTGGTTCCGCCTGGTCCGCCGAATCTGCAGCATGCTTTATCCTAAATTCAAAACCAAACACCTCTTAACTCACTGCTTCAACTTACAAACAACTATCACTCACTCACAAACACCTTACCACACGAAAATTAGGGACCTTACTCACATCTCGTACCAATCCAATCAACTCTGTAAGTGTTCTTATCATAAGTGCATTTTCAATCAAAGTCTAACATGTTCATACATTAACTAGAATCTTAGGGTTTATGCATAAACTTGGTGATTCATGAAAAACCTTGGTCGTAAACGAATCACAATTTCCATTAGTTAGGAAATGTATCATTTGTGTTATTTGTATGATTTACCAAACAAACCAAGTTCATTGTCGTTCAAAAAATCACTGGAACACCACCTTTCACAACATTGTTAATACAAATGAAAAACGTCATTGGAACATCACTTGCATAATGTTTCTTGAATGCTAAAGGGAATACATAACCAATATGTATTTTCGGGTACATTCAAACGAAGCTACATTGAACTAGGAACATTTGGGTTATCTTTTGTTTTATAACAAAACTTGCATTATAAAACGTTTTTGAGCATCAAAATGAGTCAAGATAACCGCACCTCCACATCGTTTTCATATAGGCACACACTAGAACATCCACATTACAATAGTCGTTTACTTAGACTAAAATGTGAAATTTTGTTTTTCTAGGAATCATCATGCCTCCTCTAACCCACTACGACCACAAGGACACCATTAAATACCTACCCAAACACCACAAAACCAAAGGTCTTACTCAAACTCAAATTGATGTTTTCAAAGCCTTAGAAAAACGATATGTCCATGAGGGTAGAACCATTGATCCATCCTTCTTAGAAGGTACAAACCTCTACACGGAACTTGCCACAATCAACTTTGAGTGTCTCTTAGAGATAAATGAGCCTATTTGTCCTAGGTTTATTTTAGAATTCTATGCATCCGTCACTCTCTCCACGGATGAGTATGGTCGCATGTCTATTAACTTCATGGCTAGTAGTCATCAATACTCTTTCTCTCTAGAGGAATTTGCTCAAATCCTAGGTGTCCCAAACCGTGGTACTTGCATCTACTCCGACAAGCATACCCTCTCAACTCTTGACACACTCCTTGACCGAATCCATCCCTATGATACCCCTCTTGTGTCCAAGGATGAACTTCGTGACCACCTCGTCATTAGGACCACAAACACTATGAGAACTAGAACCGGCAATGAGGTCAAAAAGGACCCATATGGAATGGAACTCAATGAAATCAAGCCCCAATTCAAGAAATGGGAGGAACTCCTTAGAGCCAATGTCATTAGCACCATAGGAAACCGGGATCACATCAACGTTTGCCTTTGCTACATGCTCTACTCCTTGTCAGTTATGCAACCCTTCAACCTTGCCTACTACATGGCCAAGAGAATGGCCGACATTCCCGTGCAAGGCACAACAGCTATGTCGTATGGAATGCTCTTGACCCGTCTCTTTAGGTTAATCTCTCCCATTCCACCAACTCCTAGAGGTCTTCGCCTAGACTACTCTTTCATTCAACACACTTTTGTCCCACTAAGTGATAGGAGAGTCTACAAAGCCCAAGGAAAACGTCTTCATCCTCCTACCTCCTCTTCATCTTCCTCAATGAGTGAAGATGAGACTTTGCCCAAATCTAGGCTCCCACCTCTTGAATACCTTTCTCAACTTTCAGATATTCCTAATGAGTCGGATGAGTTCAAGCAAACAAAGGGGATGTTCAAAAATCTCGGGAGATTCCTTGGAAAGCTCAATAAGAAGATTGACCGTCAATGAGAGCGGGTGTGTAGGAGTGTTTGGCACTAGGTGCTATTTGAACTATTTGGTCGTTTAAACAATGTTTGTCATGAATTTGTGTGTTGGTACAGTATGTGATACTATTTGGAACATGTATTAACAAACTATGATGCAGGTCGACAACATTTGGCATGTTATCAAATTTTCATGTTTATAATAATTTCACTAAGTATAGTGGAATTCGCTAGCCCCCGGTCAAAGTCCAATGGTATGCGTGTTTACATGTCCAATTTTTACATTTCCTAACCAGATATGAATTATATTTTTGTTTTTAGGAATTTTCGAAAATTTTGAAAATCATCTCGCGGGTCAAAAATGCGAACTGCCAAGTTTTTCAGGTCTGGCGGATCTGGCGGCACCCTAAAATGGGTTCCGCCAGTGCAAATTTCTGGAATTCCAGAAATGGCCCAACGGACCAGCCGGAACCCTTAGGAGGGTTCCGCCTGTGTTGTCTCAGGGTTCCGCCAGTCACCTGCAGAAAAATTTTGTCATTTTTAAAATTTCAAAATTCGTAAAATGTCAAATCGTTATCCTTAGTGAGAAATATCTTCCGTTACTTCCAATAACCATATTAGGACACTCTTACTCACTAGAACAATTAGGAAGTCACTTCTCGCCAAAAATTCAAATTCAAACATAACTAACCCAAGGAACCCCTTTAAAAGGATCTTTCAAACCCTTAGAACATTTTCAACCAAATCACTTCCTATAATCACATAGCATTGAGTGCATAAGTTAGTCTTTCACTCAACCTTACTAAACCAACACATCAAATCTTCCAAATTTGTATGGAACACATCAAATCCAAACACTCCTTCCCACATTTTTTTTTATAAGTTTGATCACCGTAGAATACCCCAAAACTCACACCTACACCATTACTACTCTCAATCTCAAAATTCTAGCAAACCAAATAATTTAGATGACTAAATCAAACACCTCATCCGAATCATCAAGAAAAACCGCTAGGATCAGTGTAAAACCTTGTTGCTTCAACAAAACCATCAAACATAACTAACCCAAGGAACCCCTTTAAAAGGATCCTTCAAACCCTTAGAACATTTTCAACCAAATCACTTCCTATAATCACATAGCATTGAGTGCATAAGTTAGTCTTTCACTCAACCTTACTAAACCAACACATCAAATCTTCCAAATTTGTATGGAACACATCAAATCCAAACACTCCTTCCCACAATTTTTTTTATAAGTTTGATCACCGTAGAATACCCCAAAACTCACGCCTACGCCATTACTACTCTCAATCTCAAAATTCTAGCAAACCAAAGAATTTAGATGACTAAATCAAACACCTCATCCGAATCATCAAGAAAAACCGCTAGGATTAGTGTAAAACCTTGTTGCTTCAACAAAACCATCAAAAACTCCATCACCTCAATCACCAACACTTACACCAATGGAACTTTTCCATACACCACCAACATCACCACATCCACTATTTGGAAACTTTAGAAGACCTATCACCTAAATCATCAAGCCCTCCGTCTTTGTCACTCTTTGACACCATTGCTTAAATGGAAACCCAACAACAACCAAGTGAGCAATACATGATGAACCCCATCAACAATCATGGGTAGAACGGTTGGCTTACCATTATGCTAGACCCTCAATTTTTCCAAATGATCAAGGTCATACACACCTACAATCATTTGTGTTTCACACCATTTACAAAGACCTTCATGGTAATCCTTCCGGAGAACCAAGCTTCCGTCACTTTGTTCAATAACAACAACCACAACAACAACTACCACCACCACAAGAACCTTCCCAACACTTTGAATCTCTATTTTCTTCGTATAAGAAAATAGAAGCATCTCAATGATCTTCCACCAAGACCAACAAAACCACCACCTTTCACAAATGAAAAATCAACGTCATTGCTTGACCAAAATGAGTCTTTTGACCACAACCAACCACCACAACAAGAGTATCACCACCCAAAACCATTGTTGTTTCACCCTATCTACAAAAACATCCATGGTCCTCTAACCAATGAAATGAGGTTTATCCTAAACCACATTTTGGATCGTCTCAAGTTTAGAGTCTCCAAAATGAAACAAAACTGTTTCTTTCGGAAAATGTTTCTCATTAAAACCAACAAACCAAGTTTAGAGCATCAATACCACCTCAAGTTTAGAGCACCAACATCAAAACCAACAAACCAAAACCGTTTCACCTCCACAACATTCAAAATGAAACCCGCTACACCCTCCAACACACATTTTCATCCTTAAAAAACCTTAGCCTTGTTTTTGGAAAATGTTTCTCATTAAGGAAAAATGATGGTTTCCTTTTATCGATGGAGGATTTTATGTTCTTAGTTTCTTTTTATTTTCCTTTTATTTTTAAGTAGGATGTTTTCTTCTTAATTTCTTGTCTTTGACTTTCTAAAAGTCAAATTTTACATGAAATGAATTTCATTCTACTATAAGGTATACATTGTTTGTTGACCATTTAGGTATTGTGAGTAAACTATACCTTGTTATGGTAGCATACATATATCTTGTGTTTTAGAAACTAACCTTTCTTTTTGTAGGATCATTATCCATGTTTTCCTTCCTTGATACTCCATTTAGGGGAGTAATATTCAAGGGGGAGCATGAGTATTGCATTATTCCGCTTCGCAACTCTTAGTTGTGTTTTTGACATGAAGTGCTTTCATGACTTGTTCTACACTTGTCTTGTGCGGCTACTAACATTTTTTTATTGTAGGTTCAAAATCCATGTCTCCTCTCTTGGCACTCCATTTAGGGGGAGTATTGTCCAAGGGGGAGCTCATGCATCATTCCGCTTCACTACTCTTCTTTTTGTTTCGACAAAAAGGGGGAGAAGTTATATTAAATTTGTTTTCATCTCTAACTCTTGCATATCATATCGCATCTTTTTCGTAAAACAAGTTTTAATACAAACTTTATAAGACTTAACACTAAAACTAGTGGCTTACTTATAAATAAAGTTTATGTTTTGTCATCAACAAAAAGGGGGAGATTGTTAATACAAATATCGCCTAAAAACGTTATTTATATGTTAATGATCTTTGCTAAGTTTTGTTAATGACAAAGTACAAACTTTAGATTGTAGTAAAACATCATTTTAGTTTAAGTCTTGTATTACTAGACTTCACATTTCTATTTAACATTACATAGTTTTATTTCTTTAAATAGAAACATCACATCATGCATTTATGGAATGTTTATGTGTTTGACTAGCCATAGTATTCTTACACATTTTGGAAGCATTCCATGTTTGGTGCAATGCATGTTGACTAGTATTTAGTAGATGTGATGTTGTTTGTCTTGGAGTGATTCATTGCAAGTATGGTTTGAACAGACCTGGCGGAACCCTGGGGGAACACGGGCGGAACCCTTCTGAGGGTGTCGCCGTTTCCGCCAGGGTGCTGACTTCCTTTGGTATAAATACCAAAGAACTTGCAAGAAATCAATCATTACTTTAGGACATATATTTCACATATTCTTTCAACTAACTCAGTAACATTTGACTTGTGTGATCCTTTTATGTAGCAAGGGAGTTCACAAGTTCATCCAAGAAGTTACAAGTTTCAACTCTAAAGTTGCAAGACTTGTTATCTTTGTTATGTATAAGCTTTGGTAGTTTATACTTCATTTGTATTGTGTGTAGAAGTGATCAGTTAGTATTTTAGGCCTCAAAATACAAAGTGTGACGGGAGTGGTTGTACCCTTGTAAAAGAACTCGACATCTAGCTTAGTGTCGGTAAAAATGTAAGCGACGATGGGAGTGGTTGTACCCTTGTAAAAGAACTCGACATCCAGCTTAGTGTCGGTAAAAGTGTAAGCGACGATGGGAGTGGTTGTACCCTTGTAAAAGAACTCGACATCTAGCTTAGTGTCGGTAAAAGTGTAAGCGACGTTGTAAAGGTTTCTCCGCCGGTGAAAGGAGCTTGTTGATTAGTGCTTATAACTCTCGAGTTGGAAACTCGGGGCGTGGATGTAGGGCAAGGAAAAAGAGTCATTGTAGCCGAACCACGATAAACAATCGTGTTGTGGTTTGATCGTTTCTTTCTTTGTCTTTGCTTATTACATATTGTCTTTAGTTAGAATTGTTAACTAAACGTAAAGCTTTTCAAAGAATCAAACAAGTAATTTGAGTTTATATCTTTAAGCAAACGTAATGATTTGAAAGATAATCAAATAATAAAAAGCGGTAAACTATTCAACCCCCTTCTAGTTTTCCACAAAGTTCATAAGTCAAGTGAGGAAAGCTTAAATATGAAGATCAAAGCTATTCAATACATAGGAGTATGATGGAAAGATCGTGACAAATACAAGATGAAGATATACGATCAAAGGAAAAGAAAGACAACAAAATCATATCACAAGATCACATAGCATGCAAAGAACAAAGAATCAGGACTAATTGTACAATAAATTGTACCACCAGGCCTTGCGATGATGATCGAAGGAAATAGGGGTTGCGAGGATGCGCCAAGCTTGTTGTTAACCTGAAATAAGAAATACAAAGACACTATGTTAAGTGATTGCATAGGGGGTTGGCCCTACGAATCACCTCCGGCGTGAGAATGAGTATGTGTAATAGTGAATAAGTATGCTTGAGAGAATTTATCTATGTTTGGTGAATGTACCATACTCAATGACTCGTCCAAGTTATTTATAGGAGAGCAAAATAGGCCTTGGAAAGTCCCATGCTCAATCTGCGGGAATCAAGGAGGTGTTCCTTGATTTAAAGTGATTGTTAGGGCTTAGGCGAGTATCATGGGAATGGTAGCTAAAGTTTAGGGCGTACATGGGGGAGACCCATGATCATAGCTATGACTTGGGGCATACATTAGGGGGCGTGATTTTAGCCTTGTCCATGAATCTCCTTATTGGCAGGAAAGCTCAAGGGAGATGTCGAATGCCTTCTTCTTCTCATACCTTCATTGCAAGGATGGTTGGGGCAGAGGATGATTAGGCAAAGGATGAGTGATTCTGTGATGGTGAGGGATGATGATAAGTATGATCAATTGAGGTTTGATTGAATGGCTGAACACTTGAGATGAATGCAAGGGAATCATTTGTTGTTGTTGGATTGAGTTTCTCTCTTAATTGAAGATCATAAACTGCATGCTTTTCATGATGTTGCAAGTAAGCATATAGTTGTTCATAGTTGGTGTTTCTTAGTCCTTTGTTGAGCTTTACAGCTGTAACAAATCGATCCCATTCTGGTGACATGTTGTTCACAAACTTAGAATTGAGTTGGATGTTAGGCATTGTCATTCTGATGATTCTAATGTCATTCACAAGCTTGTGGAATCTGACATAGTAGTCAGTGATGTTTTTCCCAGGGTTCATCTTGAAATGCTCAAACTCATCTTACAATTGAGACTCGTGATCTTCTTTAGTCAGTTTTGAGCCAGTAAGAAGCATTTTGACATTGTCCCAGATAGCTTTGGCTTCAGTGTTGAAGTTTATGAGCTTGTAAACGTCTTTGGGAAGTCCTTGTATCACAATGATGGAAGCTTGAATGTTAGCATCATAACGCTTCTTCTCCTCCTCATTAAGATCATTGTAGGTACGAGATCTGTCGATTCCAAATGTGACAGCACCATCTTCACTAGTAGTGATAACATCTCTAGTTGTACCCATTTGAAAAGGTCCCTCATCGATTGATCGAAGAATGTTGACACCATTATCTTTGCCCAAACAGTATAGACGAATTCTTTATGCCCAAGATTCATAGTCCGTCCTATCCAACATAGGAGGGCGGGTATCAGACCCGGCAGCTTGAATGTCATCAGAAGAAGTACTTGCCATGTTGAGATCTTACACGGGATTTTACAACTTTTGTGATTTAAACCGAGAAATGATTCTTTCGCGGGATTTTCTAAAATCAACAAAAGAAACTGCAAGATGTAATTTGCAAATTAGTTTTAGTGTGAAATCTTGAACAAATCACAATAAGTAATAAGTGTCAAGTCGCAACAAGTCAAATTACAGCAGATCAAATTGTAATAAGTCAAGTCGTAAGGAATAACTCATAACGTAAAATCACAATTAGACTAGTTGTAACAACTTAAACTGCAACAATTCACAAATCACTAGATTTATACAAGACACAATAAGGCTCAATTCACAAATCACAATTAGTAGAACACAAATCGCTGGAGGCAAATCGCTGGAAGACCACAAATCGCTAGATGCAAATCTTAGGTAACCAAATCACTGGACACTGTCAGGCAAATCACTGGATACAAATCGCAACGCTCAACTCGCTGGTCAACAAATCTCTAGCACTAAACAGCAAATCGCTAAACAAATCACTAGCAAATCGCTACACACCAAATCACTGGTCAACAAGTCCCTGGTCTCCAAATCGCAACCCACCAAATTGCTAATTAACAATTCGCTGGAACACAAATCGCTAGGTAACAAGTCGCTGGATTCATAACTCGCTTGCTGGCAAATCGCTAATCACACAAACAGACAAGTCTGACAAGTCACTATCACTAATGACAAATCAATCACTGTCTAGCGATTTGTCCTTTTTACCTAAAGTAGTAAAGTAACCAAATCGATGCATGAAATCATCCAAATCGCTATAATACGAAACCAACTCGTTGCCAACACAAACCAAATCGTTGCGAGAAATATGGTACTGAGGAGAAAATCGCTAGTTAGAAACTCAACACAAATTGCCTCAAACACCAAACCACTAAATGATTCAACCTATCCAAATTAAAAACTAAGTACTTCTAACACCTCTAAACATGAAAGTACAAGAATATCGCGTATCAAATCACAAACAAGATCAAACCAAGATGTTTTCTAATAATACCATTCGAACCAAACATAAAACACAAAACCAAAAAAAATCGATTACAAACAATCCCTAAGATGAAACATTGGCTCTTGATACCAATTGTAGTATACTAACAATCAAAACATAGTTGGTTCTTGTGTATATGGATCAAATAATAAGAAGAAAACTAGAGAGATAAATAGAAGTTGGGAACTTTGAGAGAAAATGTGTAAATATTAGATTGCAAGTATGAGAAGGTTCAACCCTATCCCTTGGTGGGAGAGGGGTATTTATAGTACAAGCTAGATGCCCCTACTCGGGTTGTGGATCGGGTATACAGTGGGTAAAGGCCGGTCCGTCCTCCACGGTGTTACTTAAACTAATGTTTAACTAATAATGATAAATACTGCGAGCTACCTAATGCTAAACCATACTCAGGGTGACCGAGCCTTTAATATGAATATTTATATTCCTAACAACCCTAGTTGTAATCTAGTAAATAGGTAAGACAAGGTCGTCCCAAGGGATTGGTGAAAAGCCAAATTAACAAGTGTTTAAAAGTAATAGTCCAAAGATTGTCACTTATCAAAAGACTAGTAATTTGGTTATTAGATTGTGTAACAAGATGATTTAAAGGTATGTTTATTTAGGCTGGGAAACATGAAAGTAAAGACATATAAGATCAACTTGCAATCATAAACAAGGTATATAAGCAAGAGATGACTGGTGATCACTCAAACATATAACTATCCAACATATTAATAATCCCTTTCGACCTATAATTCTTAATATGTCAAATGCAATAAGATAGGTTCATAACAGAAGTATAAACAAGTCAATTTCCTAATCAAGTTCGTTATACATGAGATCCGGCGATAAACAAAATTATGTTTGTGTTGATAGATGTTTTGTTGGCCAATCTCTATAAGGCAAACACCAAGTTGCCGTTGGAATTATAATATCATGACAATCATATAAAATAAACCAAACACATCAAGAGAGCATATGCGGAAGCGTTATAACAAGATCATATAACATGTAATTAATTAATCAAATATAAAAGTAAATGTACCTTTGTGATTTTAGCCCGAACAAGAATCAAATGCAATCTACAATTCAAGAACCCTAATTAGGGTTTGTGTGAACAAATCCAAGAAACAAACAATGATGTGTTTGATTCACGATCTTGTACATACGTACTACTTCAAATAAACGTTTATGCAAGTAAAGCGAGCACAAACACAAGAAGAATACAAAGTTTCGACTCCCTTAAACTTTAATGGGGTGTGAAAAAATTGCAAGGAGAAGAGAAGAGAAAACACACAAGATTGTGTGTTCAAGTTATATGAAAACAATGAAACCTTGTGTGTTTATATAGGATAGAAAACTTGGAACAAAAGCTTCACTAAGCGATGTGGGATACCCTTAGCCAATCGACCCTAACCAACTCACAAGGGTTCTAGAGCCTTCTTGACATTCCAATTTTCATCTATAGTCCCTTTCCTTTTATTCGTCTAATGGTTGTTAGCCTTTTCCATTAAATGTTAACGATCATTACGTGTTTACGTTCTAATAATTAATATAACATTTATATATAATTATTATTCATTTACTTTTCATACGTAAAGTGTGCAATCCCGCAATCTCGAGTTCGATCCTAACATACAACTACTAAAATAATGTCCATAATCTAACAGCTCCCACTTGGACATGAAAGAGATTGAAGCAGCATTAGATTACTTTATTAATTTATGGCATTCCATGAATTCATAAATATACAAATTAGAGTAGTCTTAATATCATATTGACACATGTTCTAATAGGTATCTAATTTAGAAACTGCAAATTCTCATAGTTCCATTACATCAGTTGATCTGCTAGTAATGAAAATACGAAATTCACATTGTTGTTGCAATCTAGCTAAGCTCTCACATAACATAAATTGTAACACTAAGTGTTTCTTGAATTAGATTAGTATAATTCATATTAGAACATTATTCTCTTATCTTTTAGTCAAGAGAATCCATTAAATCATATCTTTATGAGTTGTTTCTTGCACACATTAAATATAACATTTCTCCCACTTGTGCATGGAACAACCTCATATAGTTGATAAACAACACGCCATGCATTTGTTTATGTAGTCAATATGATTGTGTCATAGATTTTAGCATAGCGAGTAGTTATAGAACAACAATGTCTAGTAAGGAAACGTACAAGACTATCCTTAAAAGTATGAGTGTCTACACTTGGAAAGTAATTATTTTTAGCTACCAAGATGTTAAAGCTTGTAACTCCCACTGAATTAAAGATCATTACAATAATTCCTTATTCAGTAATGAGTACACAATACTTCCACTGAATTTGACAACATTGTAAATGTTTCATATCCAGTGAAAACAAATATTGTGCTTTTAACTTTCCTACACCTTTGAATGTCCATACGTAACAATTACTTATGCACTAAAGAGTGTATCCTACTACGTAAATGATAGACTATCCACCAAATGCGATTAACTTGAAAAATTGGGCATGCAATTTCTTCCTTAATAGGTCTACCATCATACAATGTATGTAGCACCTTTAAAATAGTCAAAACAACTAGTTTGTCTTTAAACATTTTTCGGTAATTAGTCTAGCTTCTAAATATAATAACTCATACAATGTCATACATAATTTTCTGTTAACCAAATATCATATTTGTTACTAAGAATTTAATCACCGAATGAGGATGATGAAATCCCTATGGAAAATATTCGCACTTTTCTTAACTATTAAAAATTTGCTATGAGTAATATATTAGAATTTAGACATATATAATATTCCTATTATCCTTTTTCATTCATGAAAAGAAATAAGATTGTGTCTCACTCTTCCTTCATAGAAAGGAGACTTCTTTTATCTTTTAAGTAAATTATTCTTAATCAAACATATGTTTGAAAACAGAACTAGATCAATTTACCAAAGCCCAAAGTGCGTTTACGGTTTGAACGTTGCATTAATACATTAAAACGAATTACAAAATTCAATTTCAATATTATCGATAATTAGGTCTTTAAGAAAATAAAATACCCATTGGTAAATATATTCATATAAACCATAGTATTTTCTTAAAGCTAGGATCCTAATTGACATAGTACCATTACATCAGTTGATCTGCTAGTAATGATAGTATTCAGCAAGGTAATTGTCGTACAATAATTGGCATAACATTTGTCCAATTCCTAGATTTATGGGATTTACAATCACAAAACATTTGTATTGTAAGCATGTTTGATCCCCATCTTAATGCCATGAGTCCAAGATCTCACTTCCTACTCAATTTAAGTCGTCTAACTTAAAAACTGCAAACTCATAAATCCATTACATCAGTTGATCTGCTAGCAATGAAATTTACCTCTCCATTGCAATCTAGCCAAGCTCTCACATGACGTAAACTACAACTTCAAGTGTTCTTAATTATATGGCATTCGACTTAATTTTATAAGGGTATTAATTTTGATGTGCGTAATCAAAATAATGTATGAAGAAGCATGCATACAACTTCATAACATTGGTTTTATAAAACATTTTTATTACCAATTGACTAAGAGTAAAATAGCAAAGTTTTGATTGAGGTATCGGGTTCACCAATTAAAGAATTACCAACAATTATCGTCCACTATCTACTTTTGCATAAGCCCTAAGGCTTAGTGTTTCGGATAATCATTATGGAATTGTGGTGAATTCACCCTTAAGATGACAGTGTACATGTAATGGTTGTTCAGTAAGTCTAATATACACACAAACGAGCGTTAAGACAGAATGTTGTCTATCTAAGGCCACAATTTAATGCGAAGCCAACCTTATACCCATCTTGTAGTGTGTAAACTTCGGTCGGAACTAGTTAACCATTACGTACAAAAACATCAATCAACCAATCCTTTGAAATTTAAACTCTTAAAACCGAAACAATTTCGCCATTTATTTAGTCCATATTATTTTTCTATTCAAAATTACACTTTTCGTTTATAAACATGTCTAACATAATAATAAACAAAAACAAGTAATATATAACAAAAATTAAACAACCAAATAAACATATACATAACATAACAATTAAATATGTATAAAACATGTAGCCACATGCAAATTTATTCAATAGTCCTATTAATAATCATAGCTAGGTGTATTATGCATTTATTCAATTAAGGCTTTCTTCTTTAAAGGAAAAAGAGCCACATACATCGATAAATCGATTGCGTAAGCCAAAACTAAACAAATACGACATACCACATAATTGATTACTTAATATTGGAGTCTTCCCCAATTCAACATCTATTAATAAACTTACATGATTCGATATAACTTAACAATTAATTCATATATCCAATTTAAACCATTTAAATTATCACACAATAAAATCCATGCAAACATGCACTTTTCATGGATTATGCTTAACAATTAACATATTGCACCAAGATCGTTTACTAAAATGCATAACCAATTACATGACAACCTAGGGTTTCTAATCATATTAAAAATTCAAAAACAAAACCCTAATAGGTCAATCGACCTAATAAAAAAAATTAGGGTTAGGAATCGAAAAACCCTAAAAAACATGTAATAAAACGAATTAAGATTCAATTTTTATGCGTTTCGATAATTAATTACACATTATAACGGCTCTAGATGCCACTGTTGGAATTATAATATCATGAAAATCATATAAAATAAACCAAACACATCAAGAGAGCATATGCGGAAGCGTTATAACAAGATCATATAACATGTAATTAATTAATCAAATATAAAAGTAAACGTACCTTTGTGATTCTAGCATGAACAAGAATCAAATGTAATCTACAATTCAAGAACCCTAATTAGGGTTTGTATAAACAAATCCAAGAAACAAACAATGATGTGTTTGATTCACGATCTTGTACACACGTACTACTTCAAGTAAACGTTTATGCAAGTAAAGCGAGCACAAACACTAGAAGAATACAAAGTTTCGACTCCCTTAAACTTTAATGGGGTGTCAAAAAATTGCAAGGAGAAGAGAAGAGAAAACACACAAGATTATGTTTATATAGGATAGAAAACTTGGAACAAAAGCTTCACCAAGCGATGTGGGATACCCTTAGCCAATCGACCCTAACCAACCCACAAGGGTTCTAGAGCCTTCTTGACATTCCAATTTTCATCTATAGTCCCTTTCCTTTTATTCGTCTAATGGTCGTTAGCCTTTTCCATTAAATGTTAACGATCATTACGTGTTTACGTTCTAATAATTAATATAACATTTATATATAATTATTATTCATTTACTTTTCATACGTAAAGTGTGCAATCCCGTGATCTCGAGTTCGATCCTAACATACAACTACTAAAATAATTTCCATAATCTAACAGTTGCCATAGACAAACAACTTGAAATAATATCAAAGCAATAGACCATTTCGACCTACTTCTATCATAGAGATACATCAAACAACTAACAATGATCCAAACATCATCTCATCAACTGAACTTATTAATAGTATCAAAAGCAAGCAATCCTATAAATGCTAAACACTCATATAACTACATCACCCAAATAAACATAAGTCGACTACTCCATTATCTCAGTAACAAAACTCATATCATTTAATATAGATTTCATATACTTCATAATTCAAATTGTATTAAACAAGAATTATACCAATGATTACAAGTGATTGATCAAATGGTTTTCACAGGGAAAACTCCACACTACTCCTTTCCTAGCCTCTGTCACAGTACTTGGAATTCGAGCTCAAGTTTGATATGGTGAACTTGGTGTGCCATACTTCGCATTGAATCAAACTCTTTTACCCACCAAGCAAGTACACCGCACACGGTCCTAAAACTGACGTAATGGGGTCTTTAATAATGTATTTTCATTCCAAGTCCTTCCTTTAACTATCATTGTTGTCTTTAACGGTTCTTTAAGTAATGTTCTTATTTTTCTTCTCTTGATCAATCCTGCAACCAGATTAGTACCAATTCCACACAAATAACATAATAATATATATAATATAATAGATATGTAATATATAATTGAGGGAATAAATATGTATAATTAGAGCGTTATCAGATGTCATGTCTTGCTTTGGGAGTCTTAGGACCTTGGCGTGGATTTGACATGCTTTGCATTTCTATATTATCTCTAGTGTGACCGGTGCATCGAAGGCCAGTAATAGCCTAACTTTATTATTTTTGATACAACAGATCTGGGCCTTGCGTGTAGGTTGCAGGACCCTTCGTGAACTTTTCTTATAATGTTCGAAGCTTGATTGGGCCCTACACATCGGATCCATGGGGATAAGAAGGATCTTCTGTATAAATTATCACCCATGATCTTGTATTGGGGAGCCTTGATCCTGACTTTTCTTGCTAACTTTGGGTCTTCTGGTAGGATGCCGCCTATTAGGTATTCCCTGATTGGTATCATCCAGTTGGAACCTTCTTCGAGTATGACATCTAAGACTTCTTTTCTTATGATCGACCTTTCGGCTAATACTTCAACTAGGACTTCCTTCGTGAGGTGGGCGAATGCCATTGAGGCCAGCTTGCTCAACGCATCTGCCTTTTTGTTCTGGTTTCTCCGAACATGTTCCATAACATAAGAATTGAATCTTTTAAGTATCTCTTTGGCTTTCTTCAGATATTGCCTTATGACGGGTTGCCTTGCTTCGTAGGATCCCTTGATTTGATCTGCCACCAACTGTGAGTCAACGAATATGGATAGGTCACTAACCTCCATTTCTTTAGTGAGTCGAAGGCCGGCTAACAGAGCTTCGTATTCTGCTTCATTGTTAGTGGCATCAAATTCGAAACGGAGTGCGTAGGTGTACTCTTTTCCTTTTGAGCTAACGAGCATCAGCCCTACTCCAGATGCATCTAAACTTGAGGTACCATCAGTATATAGTTTCCACCCCATTCCTTCCTTTGAGGGCTTCTGCTTTGGCACTTCTTTGTTTTGGGGTGGTTTCGATGGTGTTTCTGCCAAAAAATTTGCGAGTACTTGCCCTTTATTGGAGTTTTGACCTTTGTATTCTATTTCGTGTTCTCCCAGCTCAATGGCCCACTTGGCTATTCTGCCTGAATTTTCTGGTTTTGATAGTATTTGTTTGATAGGCTTATCAGTTAGCACCGTGATTGGATGAGCTTGGAAGTAAGTGTCTTGCAGCATGTATTAAAGCTAGAACTAACTTTTCTAGCTCAGGGTAATTTAGTTTGGCTCCTTGAAGGACTCTACTGCGAAATTAAGGGTTTATGTTTTTGTAAGCTTTCCTTCCCCTATTGTAATTTCTAGCGGTACTTCACCCAGAGGCCATGAGTGTTCACCTGATAAACCTACCAAAGGTATCTTAGAATTAACCCTCTTTGATCTGATCGAGGACTTAAGCTTTAGGAAACAATGCTCGTATATAAATTCGCAGGAGCTTCTGCAATCCATGTAAGCTTTGTTCACTTCTTTGTTAAATATCAAGACTTTAATAACAACTGGATCGTTCGAAGGGGCTTTACCCGAGATGGAGGGGAATGTTACTTCTCTCACCCCTTGTAGCTCTTTTTCTATCCCTTTATTCTTTAGAACAGTTTCGCCTTGTCGTATCATGAGTATTAGTGCTTCGACAGGAGTGGTATCTTTTCTTAGCTGAGTATCGAAGGTCTCGTTCCTTCCTTTCTTGATTCCTTTCACTAGGTGTGTTCATTGTCTAGAGCTCACAACTTCCTCTATCTGCTTTTTAAGCTCTCGGCAATAATTTGTTTCATGGCCGTAGGCTTCGTGAAAGTGACATAACTTGGACATATCCCTGTTTCTACTTTTGCTTATCATGCGAGGGGGTGTTGTGAAGGTTTTTGCCACCCTTTCTGTTGCAAGTATTTCTATTGGGGTTTTTGCAAGACTCCCCAAGAGTCCATGGTTAGGGATTTTGTTATATGGAGTAAACCTTTCTCTACCTTTCTTGTTTTTTGATCTCTCCCATGAAGATGATTTCGAGAACCTGTCATAGCGTTCTCTTTGTTCTATTGGAGCTCCATCGGTGGCCACCTCTTTGGCCTCGACCAATGTGTAAGTTTTTTCCATTACCCCTTTGTAGGTTGCTGGAAGGTCTGTAGACAAAAACTCCACCAGACTACGAATTTGTAACCCATGAATGAAGCTAGAGATACGTTGGTCTTCATGTAAACCCAGAATTTGCAAAGTGTCATCAATATACCTAGTAACGAAGGCTCTAGTGCTTTCGTTTTCCCTATGCTTTATATTATGCACCGTCAAATGAGTCATTGTGTACTTCTTTTGCTAACTGAAGTGAGATCTAAATTTAGCCTTGAGATCATCTAGATCCATGATGTTGCCTACCTTATGTCTGTTCCACCAGATGCGGGCTGCATCCCTAAGAGTGTACGTGAACATGTGACAAGCCACATACATGACCCACTTCTGCATTCGGATTGCTCCTTCGAACAAATGTAAGAAGTTGTCAGGATCACCTTTTCCATCATAAGTGCCTACATGTGAGGGCATCTTCAATCCGTCGGGTAAGGGGTAATCTTCGATCCATTTTACGAAAGGTGTAGTGGACCCTATTGGTGTAGCGTGGTTTGGTGTGTTCGTAGGAACAACATTGCAAGGGTTATGGTTCTGGGGCATAACAATAGGGTTTTAGCTATAACAAGCTGGATAAGTTGCATACATGCCGAAAGGAGGGGTTCTGATACGTGGGAATCGCACCAGGCTTTACCTCTCAAGGGATCTTGAGAACCTTACAACCCCCACCAGGCAGTGTACCTGATCGTTGTAGTATAGTATAGTGACAAGTACCGGGGGATTGATCGGTCAGCTAGGAATAGTGTCGCTAGGATTAGAAAACCTAAATACTAGTTCTAAAGATGAGAGATGATTATTTTTGTATTTTTATATTTTTTAGAAAGCAAGTAAAAATCTCGGGTTTGAAGGATTTGGGCGGAATTAGTTGCTAGTCAACTAACCCAATACTAAAGATGCAATCAAAATAAAATACTAGAAATGAAAATAAACTAAATTAACTAAGGTTGTGAGCAATAAGTGGAGAAAATGTGTTTACTTAGATTTCACTACTCCCTAGATATCTTTTACACGTTAATTACTTGTTATAGTTGCGTGGATGACGGATTGTATTCCTTAATACCATTCATGGGGTGGCGCACTTAATTCCCCAATCCTATGAGTGCCTACTTCACTCCTATGTCGAGCCGGCTAAGAAGCTCCTAACATGGGATCATTAGAATTTACTCATGCATTAAATACAACCAATAAAACCTAGTGCACGTCAGTTCATGTTTCCTAAGACGTTCAAGCATGGTAGAATTAAGACAAGAACAAGATATAGACAACCAACACATAGACATATTGATTGAATTAAAAGAATACTTATCTCAATTACACATGAAATGGATCAACGGCTGAGAACCCTTGAAAAACCTGTAAAATTCATACCAAGTTCGTACTTAGGGTTTCTCCCAAAACTTCTCTCTTTTTAATGTGAAAATTAGAAAACTATATATAGGAAATAGGGTCTGACGGCGTCAAGAACAAATTTGTGACGCCGTCATCTCGCCGCCAAAATACTTCTCGGACTGCCTTAATCTACTTTTGACGCTGTCATGTGTTATGTGTTTCCAGGCCGTCATGCATTTTACTCTTGACGCCCTACCTTGTGACGCCTTTAATTCTATACTGGGTCGTCATGGAAATTACTCTTGACGCCGTCAGAAATTCCTTCTTGACGCCGTCACCTACTGTTCCCAGCAAGGAAAATTAAGACTTTGGCGTTTTCTTCACTTTTATTCTCTAAAAACGTCCGAATTGCTTCCTTTTCCAGATTTCTCTCCCAAAGTACCTAAAATCACAAAAGGAACGATTTAGGGCAATATTTGATCAAATAAATTCGAATTCGGGCTTAAATGACCCCCTAAAAGTGGTTCATTTTTCGCCTCATCATATACCCTTACACTTGAGATTTGCTTGTCCTCAAGCAAATGCGCTTTTATTCTACTCAAAATACAAGTTAGGGGTCATTTAACACTAATATAAAAGTAATTACAACAAATAATCGTTCCACTAAAGACCAATAGACAAGCACGGATGTCATATACTAGCACCTCACAAATAGTGTTTAGATACTCACATCTCTCGGGTGTAATAAAGTATAAATTACAATATGGAAATGGAAAACATCTCTCACTACCTGTCATAGCAAAATAGATTACCATAGGCTTGGGAAAGGATCAAACCTCCACCACATGGCGTAAGCACCTAGGATAAACTATCAAAGAGGTCTTTTAAAGGGTTGTAACGTTAGGTGTAGGGATATGAAATACACGGTTTTGTTGGATAAAGGAAGTTTTACTGGTGGCGAGCTAACAATCTTGATTAATTACATGTACAATGTGGCGTTGCTAAGCCAAGACTAGACTCGACTTAAGCTAATAAATGAAAAATAACAAAAACATAAAATGAACATAGAATAAAAAGGGATGGTAGTCCGTTTTTTTTTTTTTTTTTTTTTTTTTTTTTTTTTTTTTTTTTTTTTTTGCATACACTCTTACCCTACCATCCAACATAATACATCATAGGGAATGAACATTCCCCTTACACTTGAATTTTTACATACTTTACAATAAACTAATCTAATGACTCGAATTAAGAAAATCAAAACACTTGGAGTACTTTTAAGATTAACGCACATATGGGGGTAATAATATGATGTTCTTCCCCATTACTCCATAAAATAAGTACTTTACCCATGAGTCTCAATCGTCCCAAAACAATATGTACAAGGATATGACTCGACTTAGCAACCATGTAATCAATTAGATAGTTGATGAGTGCTCAAACACTCATCATTTTTGGTCTAATATGAACTGCAAAACATACAAAAACACTCAGTAATGCATCAAAATACTAAAAATATTCCAAAATTGTGTTTTATATGTTTTAGATGCAAATTGAGCAAAAACAAATGAAAAACGCACAAAGTTTGCAAAATTGGCAGTTTCAGTCCCCCAACTTTCATAAAATTACAAAACTAGTCCCTGGATATTCAAAATATAGAAAATTATCACCAAAGGTCATTTTGAAATTATAAATTATCATATTTAGTCCTTTGGTGAAAAATTGGAAAGTTTTGGAAATTTACCGTTTAAGTCCCTGGAGTTTCAAATATTGGCGGAAAAGGTCCCTGGTGGGATAATTTTGAATGAAAAATCAATTTTGGTCCTTGGGAATTCACAAAAATCATTTTTAACCCTTGGATGAAAACTTTGAGGAAATTTCATGTTTAGTCCCCGGACTTTGCAAAAATGACAAATTTGGTCCCCGGGCGTTTTATTTTGGAAAATTACATTTTTGGTTCTTGGTTTATTGAAGCTATGCATGAATAGTCTCTTGTGACTACTTTGGGAATTTTCCATTTTCAGTCCCTTAACTTTGAGGACTTTACAAATTTGGTCCTTGTGGTTTTCTACTAAATAAGCAAACAAACCAAATAACCAAACCCAAAAACTAAACCACCCAAAGTCTGGTCCAGAAACACAACCCCAAGCCCACCTAAGCCCAACATCCTACCCAGCCCACCCAACCTAAAACTAATACCCTGGCTTTGACTTCGGTCAAACAAACAACCCCGACCCACTGTTCATTACCCCTAACCTCCTACCATTACCCCCTAATCTCTAGTAATCATGTCCCCCACCTCCTCTCCTATCCCACCAAACACTCAACCTCCCACACCAAAACCCTCTCCTCATTTAATACTTCACCAGACCCTCACCAAACCCACTCAACTGCTCCAAATTTGTTTTCCCGCCAAAAAGTGTTTAAAGGGTTGAGATTAAACCAAGCCATCCAATGGCTGAGAAGATGGTGGGAAAGCAAGAGAGAGACTCCAGGGTGTATAAAAGAAAAGGAAAATGAAGAATGAAGTGTTAGATAGTTTTTTTTAGTTTTTATCTATGTCGTATTAGTGTAGCTTTTATCATTTGTAGTTGTAAGCTTTGTTTCTTTTATGTAATTTTAAGTATCTCTGTAATCTAAACCTATTCCAATGTTTTAATTTAAGTTTGCTTTTGAAAATTCATTTTGGCAATTTTAAGTGAATTTGACACATTTGCTTAAATTTTGTTTAATGTTGTTGAACTTGTTCCATTAAGCTTCAGTAAGCTCATTTGTGAGCACCTTTAAGTTTCCACAGCTTTTTACTCAGTCTCATTTATAGTTTACTAAAAATAAAAAAAAAATAAAAAAGAATGTACAAATAAATAGTCATAAAATAAAAATCAGTTGAAGAAAAGATAGAAGCAAGGTTGCATGGTGGATTTGTGATTTCCCTGGTTTAGTACTCATGGTGAGTGAATAGGTTTGTGGTTTGGTGCTATTGATCTTTACCTCAGTCCACTGCTACTGTAAGCTATTTTCAAATTTTTGGTATTTAATAATTGTATACTTTACTTGTGCTTGATTTAGTTAACTTAGGTTTAATTAATGTCAGTATATGCTAATTGTTCAAGTTCTAATGTTTAGAATGTGAGATTGCTTCTTTAATTCCCATTTTCAGCTTCAAAGGTAGTGTTTGGATCAGCAACTTTGCTGAGTGTTTGTTGTTGATTCCTTGATTTCTTTGTGCAAATAAGTTTCTTAGGGTATAGCTGAGCTGTGCAAACCACAAAACTTGCATCTTATCAAGCCAAAGTCAAAATCCCATCTCCTTACCCATATCAGTTAACTGTGGGTCAGTGGACAACCCAAACCCACCCATTTTGATTAGGAGATTGTTTTTAAAGCTTATTTCAGTCTCTAATTACCTTATTACAACATAATCAATCAGATTTGATCACCCAAAGTTCAAAAAAGTCAAAGCAATTAGTTTTTAGAAAAAGTCAAATTTACCTAGTCTCAGGTTTTGCCTAAACTTCAAGTAATTTTAATTATTTTTGTGTTTGCTCTCTGAGCTTAAAACTTGTTTCTATTGGATCTCTACCATCTCAACTTTATATTTCTACAGTTTTTGTATTTTTAAGAATTTTCTTTTTGGACAAAATTGCCCTTGGAAAACACTTGCAGGGGGCATCACTCCCCTGCATCAGCAGCCCACCACCACCACCACCACTTTGGTGGTGGTTTCCACCCATTTCAGGGAGCACCATGGTCCCACCTTGGTTCCTAGCAACCCCCCTCCTACCAGGGATGAGGTTTTGACCTCTTAGTTGACCTAGAAACCCCTGGGTCCCACTTATTTTGAACCCTCAAATCTGTCCCACTTTTTAGTTGCAAAACAAATTCCAAGTGCTTATTTTGCTGTCTTATTGCTTAATCTGAGGTACCATTGTACTTTTTCCAGCTTATTATTGTCTTATTAGCTTATTGGAATCAGATTTTGCCCTTGTGGGTCCCACACATGCTAGTTTTAGCCCATTTTGCTTTTTGGTCAACTGTGGTCAACTGTTGACCATTTTGGCTTATTCCAGCTTATTTTTAAGTTTTCAAAAAAGTTGTTTTTACAAAAAGTATTTGTTTTTAAGTGTTTAATAGGTTTGTAAAAGAAAAATCAAGAAAAACAAATTTAAAAATAAGTGATAGTTTCTATTTAATGTAATTTAATTTTAATTTTCATTTTTATATTTTTATTAAGTACTTAGTTATTTTTATATTTTTATTAATTATATCTTATATTAAAGTATTTATAATAAATTTTTCAGATTTTTATTTTATTATTTAGTATTTATTAGAATTAATTCTAGTTTTATTATTTATTAATTAATAAGTAGTTTTAAATAGCATTATTAGTTTTTATTAAGTAAAATCAAGTTTTTATATTTTTTATAGCCTTTATATGTTGTAAAGTAATTTTAGAAATTTTATTAGAATTTTCGCTGTTCATTTAGTAATTTTCTTAATTTAAAATAGTTTAATTAGTAATTAGTAATTAATAAGTAATTAATTAATAGAAAATCCACAAAAAGACAAAAACACTTATTTTTAATTTTAAAACTTATTTTTAGTTATTTTATAATTTTAGAAATTTTATTTTCATATTTCTAGTATTTAATTAGTATTAAAATATATTTAAGTGTTTTAAATATTATTAATAAGTATTAATTAGTATTTAATTAATATTAAATAATTAATTAGGGTTAAAATTTATTTTCTTTTTCTAAAAATTTTCTTTTAGTTTTAAGTTTGTAAAAAAGTCATTTTCACCCCCTGGGTGTTTTCAGATTTACGTTTTCACTTTTTATTTTGTACGTTTACGTTTTATTTAAACGTAACGTACACGTTTTTAGGTTTTAATCATTTCTGGTTTTTCTTAGCTTCCCGTCTTATTCATATAGCTTCTTTAAGCTATTTCATTGTAAATTTCTTAGTTTAATCTCACTCAAACCCCTTATCCATCCAAATTCACCCGATCAAATAACCGTTTGTTTACAATTCACACCTCGTCGGGACTTAACGACCCGGGAAAACACTATACTTCCACGGAGCATTGACTCTAGGCTATTTGACTTTGTTGACCATTATCTGGTCAATATAAGTTAGGTGGTTCAGGCTCAATCAATAGTTAACCTAGGGTTTAACAAATAACAATAATGCACTAAAAATGAGCGCATACACGGAAGGCTAAGACGATTTGGTTGTACATTTAAGTGGGGTGTAACAAATTCTTCTTTTAAGTAAAATGCTTAAAGTTAGAAACGAAAAAATAGGCTCGGAGGGGTGTACTAGGGGTTTCGTGTACTAAAAATGAGTACAACGCTAAGGGTGTGGGAAAAATTAGTTGACTTAACTAGCCAAGTAATATGACTTAAATGGTCAAGTAATTATAATACGGGTTTAACACAAGGGTGATCCTAATGCCTCTTATCATGTAGTAAATCCTACTACACGAATGTAGTCTCACTAGCGGTCTCGGGATGCATCACTAACGCAAGTTCTAGAATCTAAATGCTACCGGTACACTTATAAGCACTAATAGTAAATGCTTTTCCTATCAAATCTAAAGGCGAACCTCACATATTTGGGTGGAAAATTTTTCTGAATATACGGTTATGTGCTAGTCATACAATCTCCTATCCATGAGACGCTTGCTATGGCTAAAGTTTCACTCCTAAATGTTGTAAAAAATTTTAAATTTGGCGCTAAAATTACACTAACAAGTATTTCTCATAGTTTTATTACACATCTACCATTAAACAAAACAAACTCAAGCGAAAGTGCATATGTAAGGTATCATCATTTTACCCTCCCCTTACACTTAAGATGAACATTGTCCCCAATGTTCAAGTAAAGAATGTAAAAGTGAAAAAGTAAAAAGAATGAAATCAAATACTCCCCTGATTCGCTCGGTATCGATAATAAGGTGGCCAGGTTAAATCTTCCTCCAAGAAAATGAACAATCAAAGCTTCCCTTCCAGAATATAAATCATCTTCTTGTCATACATAACCTGTGAATCCTGAGAAAATAGACAAGACAACCTCGCATAAAATCGGCGGCAACCTATATAAGTTACTAAATCCTAGAAAACGAGATAAGATATAATGCTTGTGGAATGAAGTTTGCAGATCTCCTGGAGATTATAAAACTTAATAATTCACAAAAACCATAAGACTCCGTTAGAAAAACAAAACTGGTAAAATTTCCAGATTTTTACACGTGACGCCGTCAAGAGTTAACTCGTGACGCCGTCAGAAGTGACCTGCAGAAATTCTTATGTTAAGTTTCCGGAAAATTTCTGGAAAAACTTGGTCGTACTTCCTAAAAAATCCTGCAAAACTTCATTATGACTCAATACAAGCATTTGACTCTAACAAATACGAATACACATGTTCATTTAATATCGTGGAGAATCATGATCGGTTTGTTTCTTAAAAACATATTTGGGGTTTCCCCTTACACTTATCTTTTGCAAAAATACTTTTAGGTGGAGTTAAGACTAGGCAAAAACAACAAAGTAAAGTATTTCCACTATTTAATTGAGAAACATGATCTACCAACAATAAAAATAAAGCATGCATACGGAAGCAAATAACAAACAATCAAAATAAAATCACACAAAACATGGGTTGCCTCCCAAGAAGCGCTTTTCTTTATTTACGAGTCTTGTAGCTAGACTCAAGGTCATGGGTTACTACGTGACCTCATCGTTGGTTCCACTCTCTACGTCGTCTTCTAAACCGGTATCGCTTTCATAGTGTAAGTACTTCGGGTCTTTGAACTCGAAGATATCTTTTCGATACTTAGAACCAAGCTTACTAACATCCTTAAAGAATCCGCATGATAAATCAGAAGTGTTCTTACACCCTCTCCGAACATCTTCATCACACAAAATAAGTTGGGAGCTTATCTTGTCAAGCCCGTCACAATCGATTTCTTTAAGGTCTCTTCTCTTGTATGGCGTTTGGTATGAAACCCTCCTAATTCCATCATCAAAGGTCATGATTCCGTTCCGGTCATCAATTATCAGATTAGTGATCTCGCAAAAGGGCGCCCCAAAAATGACTTGTGATAATCTAGGGTCGACATAGTCTTCGATATTGTCCACAATCGTAAATTCCATAGTGAATGCCATATTTCCTACAAACACCTGGATTTCATGATCCTTACCAACCACTTTCTCTCCCTTGTAAACCATTCCCCATCTGCAGATATTTTTATAATGGAATAGGGACATAAAATTATTTGGCAGGAATACGTTAATGTAGATGTTATCGAAGTACTTATGACCGATCATGCAGGGAATTTTGAGATTATTCGGATCACGCCGTCTTATCTTTCCTGACTCTCCATCCTTTGATCCATATAGATTCCCCTCAAGGGAAGGACGATACTCGTACACCTCCTCATTACCCCTACGAAAAATTACCTTCTTAACACCATTGGTGAATAATGCACTACCATCCTTCTCATCAAGGATCACTCCCAATTCATTGATAAATGGTTTCCCAAGAACAAGGTTGGTTAACGTTTGATTGGTGAGAGGGTCCACGTCATCGACCACGGTGAGGTCAATATTGTAAACAAGTTCTCCAATCATGATTGATAAATTTTTCATTACCCTTGCATTATTAACTCTCTCGCACACAATGGGTTCTGGGAAGGCTTCGTGGTATAAGGAAAGGGGGATTATGTTGACTGGGAAGCTAGGATCTATATGACTATCGGTTAAGAGCTTTTCCTTAATGGTGCAGGAGATCTTGAAAACTTTAGGGTTGCCGTCCTCAGTCCTATTGCTACTCCCACTAGTAACATCCTCCATTTTTCTCTCGGGTTCCTCTATAATAGATTTACCCAAATTGGCTGGATTTCTCTCATGCTCTTTCGATCTCTCTTTCCCTTCATCCGATTTGCTAGATACTTGCGCGGCGCACTGCTCGGATGAGTTGGTAGGGCTTCTGGACAAATCGTGGTCCACCCTTGAGGTCTCATCTTTAGATGTATGACCAATTTTGTTAGTTTGTTGTTGGGTTGGGTTGGGTTGGGTGTAGAAGCAGATATCGTGGTGATGGTGTTTACGAAATAGATTGGTCCTAGGGAGTTGACAGGTTCTTTTCCTTTTGGTGATAGATGTTTGAATAACTTACTAGGACTTTTTATTTTCACAGGGGAGGTTGGTGGACTCATGACGGTAACAGACTTAACCTCATCAACGTGAATAGGTTTATTACCAACGTGCTCTTTGATAGCAATTAACATATTACAAATCTTGTTATTTGTCTAAATTTAGCCTCGAGCGTAGAGAGCTGTAATTCTTGAGATAAAATGAATTTTTTTAGAGCATCTTCACAGCTTTGCCTAGGAACGCCTTGTGATGGAAAATGCTCGGACCAAGTGAGTGGTGAGGAGTCATTATAGGATACGCTCCGCGTTTGGAACCCTCTGAAATTAGGTTTATCCTTCCATGCCTCATAGGCCTCGCCAGAAGTTCGAGGACCTTGACCCACGTGTGACGATGTGAATTCGTTATAAGCACATTTAGGAAGCTTCATGCATTTACGAGTCTCGTGAGGGCCATTACATAATTTACATGTAGAAGCAATTCTGTTTACTTGGCTTGAAGGCTTTTGAGCTTCGTAAGATTTCATGAGAGACTTGACTCGACCTTCAAGTTCCATGATCCTACGGTTGGGAGTGCTAGAATTGTTCGAAGGTAAAGATATTGCCTTGACCGTTTTGTTCAAAGCACGGGGATCATTCCAACTTTTGTTGTCATAGAGAGCAAGATCTTCTATGACTTCCCATGATTGTTCCGCACTAAGATCACGTAGCTTACCACCGGCCGATTGGTCAATGGCTCGCCTCGTGGAGAGATCGATATGGTCATAAAAGATTTGGACTTGGAGCCAAAGATCTATGCCATGATGAGGGACTTTTTGGAGTAAGTCCTTGAAACGAGTCCATGCTTCATAAGGAGATTCATTTTGACGTTGTTGGAACATCAAGATGTCATTTCTAAGCTTAGTAGTTCTCCCCGGTGGGAAAAATTGAGCAAGGAACGAGTGGTGAGATCATCCCATGTGGTGATGGATCCCGTGGGTAAACGCTCAAGCCATTGACTAGCTTGATCCCGTAGAGAGAATTGGAATAGGCGTAATCGGGTTGTCTCTCTAGTTTCAACACCTAGGTCTATGGAATCTACGATTTTTAGGAAGTCCTTAAGGTGTTGATTTGGATCTTCGGAACGAAGTCCATGGAATGCACATCCGCTTTGCACCAACCGGATGGTGTCGGATCGCAAGGGGGTCACATTGGCTCCGGTGAGCTCAATGGTGTTTCGGTAGCCTTGGTGGCTGGGTCGGGAATACTCTCCTAAGGTTCAGGGCCTAAGAGGTTCTAGTGGTGGGTTTTGTTGTGGTGGGATGACGGGTTCAAGGATGTTCCCATCGTCCATGATGTCGGGTGGTGAAGAGTTACGAACAAAAACACAAAGAAATAAGATAGACTAAAGAAAACCTAAAAATAAAAATAAAATCTTACTAGAAAGGAATCTAGCAAGTAGACCTAATAAAAAGAGATTCTAACCTAGACAATAACTATTCCCCGGTAACGGCGCCAAAAACTTGATACGTGGGAATCGCACCAGGCTTTACCTCTCAAGGGATCTTGAGAAGCTTACAACCCCCACCAGGCAGTGTACCTAATCGTTGTAGTATAGTATAGTGACAAGTACCGGGGGATTGATCGTTCAGCTAGGAATAGTGTCGCTAGGATTAGAAAACCTAAATACTAGTTCTAAAGATGAGAGATGATTATTTTTGTATTTTTATATTTTTTAGAAAGCAAGTAAAAATCTCGGGTTTGAAGGATTTGGGCGGAATTAGTTGCTAGTCAACTAACCCAATACTAAAGATGCAATCAAAATAAAATACTAGAAATGAAAATAAACTAAATTAACTAAGGTTGTGAGCAATAAGTGGAGAAAATGTGTTTACTTAGATTTCACTACTCCCTAGATATCTTTTACACGTTAATTATTTGTTATAGTTGCGTGGATGACGGATTGTATTCCTTAATACCATTCATGGGGTGGCGCACTTAATTCCCCAATCCTATGAGTGCCTACTTCACTCCTATGTCGAGCCGGCTAAGAAGCTCCTAACATGGGATCATTAGAATTTATTCATGCATTAAATACAACCAATAAAACCTAGTGCACGTCAGTTCATGTTTCCTAAGACATTCAAGCATGTTACCATTTGGAGATCTGCCAGTTTTCTTAAGCCTAACATCGAAATCATTCATCCAATAGAACCATAAACAAGTAATCAACACATAATTAACATCTAGGTTTCATTAGATCCAAGCAAACACAAGATAGATCTAGCCTAGCATGGTAGAATTAAGACAAGAACAAGATATAGACAACCAACACATAGACATATTAATTGAATTAAAAGAATACTTATCTCAATTACACATGAAAGGGATCAAGGGCTGAGAACACTTGAAAAAATCTGTAAAATTCGTACCAAGTTCGTACTTAGGGTTTCTCCCAAAACTTCTCTCTTTTTAATGTGAAAACTAGAAAACTATATATAGGAAATAGGGTCTGATGGCGTCAAGAACAAATTTGTGATGCCGTCATCTCGTCGCCAAAATACTTCTCGGACTGCCTTGATCTACTTTTGACGCTGATTTACACTAAACCACCAACTTAAATTGACCAAGGAATGGTCAATAAAGTCAAATAGCCTAGATCAATGCTCCGGGTAATATAAGGTATCACCGGGTCGTTAAATCCCGTTGAGGTGTGAATTGTAACTTTAGCGTGCTTTGTGATCGGGTGTTATTCACAGAAAGGGTTTGTTGTGATAATTATTTGGAGATTATTAACAAAAATAGCTTAGGAAAGCTATGTGAATGGTTACTGGAATTGAGATCGAGAAGAAATCACCTAAAACTTAAAACTGTACGTTTACCGAAGACGTGGACAAACGTACAAAAATGTGAATACGGTGATCTGGAAAGGCTACTGGTATGAAAATTTACTTTTTACAAACCTAATGATAAGAGAAAATTTTTGGAAATTTAAAACTAAATTTTACACTAATTTAATAATTACTATTAATTAAATACTATTTTTCTAATTACTTTTAATTAACTAAATTAACCTAAATTATAAATAATTATGAAATTAACTTGGAAAAATAAAAATTAAACTTAGAAAAATCTAAAATACTATAAAACTAATTTTAGAAATGAAAATATATTTTTAAGACTATTTAATTAATTATTACTAATTATTAACTAATTATTAATTACTTTTTAATTATTTAAAATAACCTAAATTCTAAATAATTATTAAATTACACTAGAAAAGTGAAAATAAAATTTGGAAAACTTAAAAATAACTAAAAACTAATTTTAAAATTTAATTTATATTTTTCTGACTTACTAATTAATTATTATTAATTATTAACTATTTAATAATTACTAAAAACTATTTTAAATTAAGAAAAGTACTAAATGATAAAAGAAAAATCTGAAAAAATTACAGAAATAGTTTTTACACACCAGAAGCCTTGGAAAATTGTAAAAATGAAAATTGCTTATAAATAAGCTGATGAATAAGCCAAATGGCTTAAATAGAAGCTATCACTTCTATTAAGTTGGGCTTATTTGAGATTTTCTTTTTCCAAACTGCTTATTACAAGTTTATAGACAACTTTTGTGAAGTGACTTTGACTGTGGTCAAGGAAATAAGCACTTTAAGTGCTTATTACCTTAACAGTTGACTTTATTTGACCAAAAGTGGAAATAAGCTCAAATGAGCTAATGTGGGGTCCACTTTGGTGAAAACAGATGCAATTAAGTACAATGAACAAGTTAAAGCAAGTAATGCACAAATAAGCTGCTTAAATAAGCTAAAACACCAAAATAAGCACTTGGCTTATTTGGTTCTGAGGCAGTCTGGGGACAAGCTTTTTGGGTCAAACAAAGTGGGGTCCACAGGTCTAAAGGTCAAATAAGTGGTCAACCCTTAATCCTGGGTAGGAGGGGGGTTGAATGGTGCCAAGCTGGAGGTGTGGGACCCACTGGGTCAGTCACAAAACACCACCCAAGTTAGGTGGGTGAACTGAGTGGTCTGTGCACAGGGCAACTACTTTGCCCTGCAGGTCAGTTCCAAGGGTGATTTGGTCATCAAGAAAAAATCACAAAATTGTGAAAAGTATGGAAATCACAAATACTACTGGTAGACAATATTCACAACAATTTTCAAAGCCTAAAACAACCCACAAAAATCACAACAATTCAAGCCATATTTGGAAAAATCTGAGACTCACACTTTTGACTTTTTATAAAACTTTGATTCTTTGACTTTTTTGAAATATGATCCCTGATTTTATGGTTTGTTCAGGTTAAATAAGCCACAATAAGCTCAAAATAAGCAAGAACTTGTATGATTGATTTGAAATGAAGCTTATACCTATCTACTGTCACCTCAGATGGATTTTTAAGCCAAGTGGTGTGAGATTTTGACTTTGGGAGTTGTTACTTCCAAAAACTTTAGTGATTAAGGTTGCTTAGGTACTGAATGAGCTAAATGAACAGGTTATAAGTGCTCAAACCAAGTATAGCACCAAACACAGACAAATCCAAACACTACTTAATCTAACAGTCAACAATGAAACTAGAGTTACAATTATCTAAATCATAATCTAATGACTACTACTACACTAATAATCAATAATCATGCAATACAGACACTGAAGAACAATAATTAACACTCTTATAACATAAAGAACAAAAATCAAAATGTTGATCTTACATAAGCCATCCAAGCTTGGCAGACCAAGAACCAAAGGACCAATACCAATCCTAATGACTTCCACAAGTCCCTAAACCACTGCCATCCTTGATAAACAGTGCTCCATGCTTGTCTTCTTCCTTTTTCACAATTTTTTTTATTTATTTTTTATTTTTCTTAATTATTTTTGATATTTATAGAAACTGAGTGTAGGATGTTCTCACAAACTTAGAAAGCTTATAAAACCTTATTATCTGAGTTTACATAAGTTTCTAAATGAATTGTACACACATTAGAAGGTTTAATTAGAACTTGAGAACTTGAAATGGAACTTGAAAATTGAAATTTATAATTAAACTTTGAAGCAGACTTTCATTGATAACAAATATTACAATACATTTGAAATAAACTGAAAAAACATTAAAGACTAAAAATTACACACCTAGGCTCAAGTATGAGCTACAATATATATAACGAGGCAAAGTGAGGCCTTTTCTCTTCCCACTTGGATCCTTTTTGAATTCTGAGAGTTCCAATAGACTTGCTCTGACCCTTTGACCAAATCCCAGCCATCCAATTGGCTTTCGATGCATCCACACCCTTGATTGGGATTTTGGCGCCAAAAATAGAACGCACCAATATTAGTGGTTCTGGTGAGCTTCATTTATTGTGGTGGTGTAGGTTGGTGAGGTTGGTGAGTAGTATTAATTGTGGGGGGCTAGTGGGTGAAAAAGGTGAGGAGGGGGAGGGATTGTCTCCCTGGTTTTGCGCTCTGGTGTTGGGGAAGAAGGAGGGTCAGCGGGGGATTTTGACCGGAGGGTTTTAATATTAAAAATGGACTGGGCTTGGTGAAGTTGGGCCTGGGAGGTGGACTGGGTGGGGTTTTGGTTTTGGGTTTTGATATTAAAAAGAGGGTCCGGTTTGGTGGTAAGTTATCAAGGACCAATTTTGTAATTTTGGAAAAGTTAAGGGACTGAAATGGTAATTTTCCAAAGTGCATCCAAGGACCACAATTGATATTCATCCAAAGTTCCAAAACCATTTTTCCATTTTTTCAAATTTCAAAATTTCCTAGGGACCTATTTTGCCATTTTTGGATTTTCAGGGACTAAACTTGTAATTTTGGAAAACTTGTTACCCAAGTGTAATTTTTTATGATATTTGAATTTTAAAACCTTGGGTTGACTTTTCCTTTCAAAATAAATGCATAGGGACTAAAATTGACAAGTTTTGAAACTTGGGGGACTGAAACTGCCAATATTGCAAACTTTGTACGTTTTCTCTTTGTTTTTGCTCATTTTGCATTTAAAACACATAAAACACAATCCCTGGGATAATTTAAGTATTTTGATATCTTTTTGATTGTTTTTGTGCGTTTTGGCAGTTTAAATATATCAAAAACGATGAGTGTTTGAGCACTCATCAGACGCCGTCATGTGTTATGTGTTTCCAGGCCGTCATGCATTTTACTCTTGACGCCCTACCTTGTGACGCCTTCAATTCTTTACTCGGTCGTCATGGAAATTACTCTTGACGCCGTCAGAAATTCCTTCTTGACGCCGTCACCTACTGTTCCCAGCAAGGAAAATTAAGACTTTGGCGTTTTCTTCACTTTTATGCTCTAAAAACGTCCGAATTGCTTCATTTTCTAGATTTCTCTCCCAAAGTACCTAAAATCACAAAAGGAACGATTTAGGGCAATATTTGATCAAATAAATTCGAATTCAGGCTTAAATGACCCCCTAAAAGTGGTTCATTTTTTGCCTCATCAGGTTCCTCCGTTGGCCATTGGTTGATATATTGGTGGTTGCTTGAAGGACACGTTTCTGTGAGGCTACTGGAAGGTAGGGTTATTTGGCTGCCAATTGGGAGAAAAGTACATATTATGAGGATACCACTGGGTTTGTAGTGAAGGATGCATACCGTTAGGGGGGAGAGTTCCTCCTTCGAACATGGGAAGTTAATTTCCTTCTACCCCGGACACTAGAGATGGTTGTGATGGAACCCCTATCCCATTTTGCCCTAATAAGCAGCCAGTAGAGGAGGTAAATTTGTTTCTCTTTTCTCCATCTGGTGACTTCTTCTGTTGGAAGCTTCCCCTCTCCTAGTCGGGGTTTGCGCAGTACAGCTCTTCTCCTTGACCTTTGAGCCGTTGGGGGCCTCACTCTTAATGCTGATCGTGTTATTCCTTGGGCATAGGGTCTTGGCTCAATTTCGATTTCTTCATCATAATCTTCACTAGAATAATCCAACTCCCTTTGTACCTCTGTGTTCCGAACTTGCCTTCTGCGAGCTCTTAGCAGAGACTCCAATGTTTCAAAATTGGCTTCAACAAAAGCTGGGCTAATCACTGGTTCTGGATTGGTTGATGTTGAGGCATGTTGATTTGTTTCCGGCTAAGATCTGGTTGTAAAGGTGGAAGTAGTTATTGGGGGAAGGTTGTTGGAGTCATTTATTGATATTGGTGTCAGGGTCGAGAATCTCGGCTGGGGAGTATCTTCTCTTCCTTGATTCATGCCGAAAACGTAGCGAGTTTGATTGACTGTTTGTAAACTTGGAAATTACGAGACCAATAGTAGTGGTCCCACGGATGGCGCCACTGATTGTACAATAAATTGTACCACCAGACCTTGAAATGATGATAGAAGGAAATGAGGGTTGTGAGGATGCGCCAAGCTTTTTGTCAACCTGAAATAAGAAATACGAAGACACTATGTTAAGTGATTGCGAAGGGGGTTGGCCCTGTAAATCACCTCTGGCGTGAGAATGAGTATATGTAATAGTGAATAAGTATGCTTGAGAGAATTTATGTGTGCTTAGTGAACGTACCATACTCAATGATTCGTTCAAGTTATTTATAGGAGAGGAAAATAGGCCTCGGAGAGTCCCATGCTCAATCTGCAGGAATCAAAGAGGCGTTCCTCGATTTAAAGTGATTGCTAGGGCTAAGGCGAGTATCATGGGAATGATAGCTAAAGTTTAGGGCGTACATGGGGGAGACCCATGATCATAGCTGTGACTTGGGGCATACATGGGGGGGGGGGGATGATTTTAGCCTTGGCCATGAATCTCCTTCTTGGCGGGAAAGCTCAAGGGAGATGTCGAATGCCTTCTTCTTCTCATACCTTCATTGCTTTTACCTCGAAGGGTCTTATGCCTTCGGTTGGCGAATTCCCAAATGGTAGCCATGTCTCAGAGGAATAGTTTGATGCCATTGAAGGTATTAGGAAGTTGTCTTGGACCTTCGAAATGTGCAAGCTCGAAGGGTGTCCTTCGACCTGTTCGGAGGGTACATCATCAAAGACTCATCTACTTCAACGTTCAAAGTTCAAAGATCAAGATTAAAGAAGACCAACTCACAACAAGTCATCCAAGATAACTAAGGAATGACATCCCTTATGAGGAGATTGCTAGCATTACTTTTAGTAATAGAAGTAATAGAAGTGATGGTTATTCTACGTTTAGGAACTATGTAACATTAGTATAGAATATGTAAGAGTCTAGTATCGAGCTATAGATATTAAACTAATAGACTACTAGTTTTGTCTAATACTTTATGTATTAGAAGGTCAAGCCCACGAGAACTAAGGCCCAGCCCAAGCCCATGAGGCGTTGGGATAGACATAAGTATGCACACAAGTCTCACTTGTGTGTGTGCGCTTTGTAGGTGTTCTAGTGTGTGATATCCAAACCTCTCTTTTCTTCTCTTTTTCTCTCTAGCACACGATAACATAACCACCACCATCAAGTCACCATCTTTTGTGTTTAAGTTGATAAATTTGGGATCCTACATATATGATCTTGTTGATCATCTTTGGCAACGTTATCAAGAATGAGATGAAATGTAGTTTTTTTCATGCATTGTACTTTTATATTAATGAAATGTCATTTTTATTTTATGTATTATAATTTTATTTCTAATTTAGTGAAATGTGAATGTTTTAAAGAAAAATGACAAGAAAAAAAAATAAAACATTGATTCACGCACCTATAACATGTTATATTTGAGAAGAGCATTTTTCAAGATTTGTGTTATAAAAATGTTATAGAGTACAAATCTGACGTGACGACGGTTATAACCCGCACTCATTACATGAGAAGGTAAACATCTATAATATATTATAATGTATTTAGGACTATTTTATAATTAGAAAGACTTAAAATTCAGATTTCTTATTGCTTAAAATGATAGCTAACCAAACTGATTCCAAACTAAACTAGACAGCTATTACGCAAAATTTAGTCACTGGGTACCCGCCGCCGTATTGCGCGGATCGAAAAGTGAAAAAGAAGTAGTATAGTAGAATTAAAGCAGTGTTGTTAATATCATCCAACCAATAAATATTTGAGTGACCCTCGAATCACGGGTCCAAACCAAACCCCTCTTTGAAACACACAACACAAATGCTGCCATTACCTAATCCAACATAAAACACAGACAGAGAGACACTTTTGTTGCTTTTTTCCAAGTGGGTTTCATCTTGATATCAAAACCCATAATCATTATTAGATCTTGCTTTGTTTTTCGATCTGGGTAATTTGCTCAATGTGTTCTAACAATGTCTGCTACTACTTTCACTCGTCCCAGAATTGCTGCTTCTAATACGGTATATTCTTTTATTTTTTTTATATATTATTTTTTATAAACTACAATTGATTGGAAGTAATTTTCAAGTAAAGTATTTTATGCGTGGGCTTTAATTTTTCTCACTTGCTTTTGTTTTAAGTTTTATCTATTCATTTTTTATGAATTACTACAAGTTTGAGATAATAAAGCTGTCTACAATAATAATAATGAAGGATTGCTGATGCTTTTGTTGAAATGTTGCAGGTTTTTAAGAGCGGACCGCTTTTCATATCTTCAAAAGGTGCGTTACCTTTGCTTCTTCACCATATGAAATGAAAATATGTATAGATTGTGCCTTGTTGGCTATTCTCGGCTCCGTTTTTGCTCTATGATCAAACTTCTGTATAAGCTATGCCCTTGATGTTGCTCACTAACAATTAATATTTTTCGGTTTAGTATACATGGTTCCTAGCCTTAGCCCTTGCCTAATCCCACCATGACTATTTGACATTTTCTGTTGTCCTTTAAATGAGGCAATTTTTTAGTTACTAACAATAGTATTGCCACGGGATGTGTGGGAGTGGTCGCGTGATTAGTAATACATGGGGGACATTGTGTCTTCAAGTATTAGGACATGGCATCTGTAAATATGACAATAGAGATTTGAGTATTGACCGCATATAGCGGATAGTTGTTTGTAATCTTGCATGTGTCACACGGCACACCCTTTATTGTAGGATGGAGATTACTCAGTTTGATATAAATTAAGAATCAACAATTTGGGGTTAAGCGAACTCTATCATGTACAATTTAAACCTTGTTAATGGATAAGAAATGTTATGTATAGTAGGGATGATAACATTGCAATGAATCCTATGCCTTCCCCATATGAAACTGTGTAAGCTTATTTATAATGTTTTCAATTGTGCGTGAAAATTTTCATTTAGCCCACAGTTGGGATGTTCACAGAAATTATGAACTTTCCCATGAACACCGAGTTTACCAGTAAGCCCGCCTCTTGAAATTCTCACGTACCCTATAGTGTGAAAAGATACACATATCCCGTTATTGGAAACTATCCCTTCATTATGGAAAATGAAGTATCTGGGGGTGTGTTTGTGTATGTATGTATTTATAGATGAGTATAAACCTAATAAATGGCAGTAATATGATTCTTATGCTCGGAGTAACCTGTAGTAATAGGGAAAATTAATAATCAATCTTTCATATGCTGTTTATATTATTTAAACACGGATATACATATCCGTAAGACATCTATATACAGGGTACATATTTTCTTATTTTTAGGAACCCATGTCATTTGTCTAACACCCTACTGTACTCCCTTTTTAGATCAATAAATATGATATGCAAAAACTTTTTATGTTCTTGACATGCACGAGTAATTTGATCAAGCCATCCTAACCCCTTAGTTTTGCTTCTTAATTACATAGGATACCATGTTTTGTTTTCAGATAGCATTTAATGATGGGTTGAAGTAGCATTGACTCGTCGTCTATGTGAAAAAAGTGGGGCTAGTTAGGGTTTTCTTTAAAGCAAAAACTGGCACTTTACTCACTGAAAGTAAAGCATCATAGAATTTTGGTGCACAGGGTACTATCGTCAGCTGAATAGTTAAGAATATATGTATCAACACATTCAGTCAGCTACAAAGTAGAAAGCGAAGTGCACAATGTAGTTTAAATATTTAGTAAAAAGAAGTCGTATGTTTGGTTATCCATCTTGTGTAGTATCTTCCGTTTACCCATTCTTTGTGTTAAAAATACGTGTAGTAGAATGGTATCAAGAAACTTGTAAAACAGGTTTTCATGTACACAGTTGTTGCATTACACTTGTTATGTTACAAAAGATCTATGTAATAACCAAGTTGTTGGTCAGTCTTGTATCATATTCTCTAGGTATGCGATTCAAAACTAAATTATGTGAACATCCACATAGGTGAATCAATAACTTTTCTTTTTAGTCCCGTGTGTTGTACATCGAATATTTTACATCCTTTTTTTAATTATACCAACTTAATTCATGCCTTTTACTTGTATTGTAATCCCCCGGGTTTTATGTCTGTGTATTTGTAGAATCTTTTCCTTAACTATGCTCATTTAGTCTTATTTAATTTCTTGCAATCTTTTTCTGCTTCAGGGATCGGATGGAAATCATGGAAGAAACGCTGGTTTATCCTTACACGTACTTCTCTCGTGTTCTTCAAGAATGATCCAGTTAGTTATCTTTTGCGATTATCTGTTTTCTATTGTTAAGGGTCCATTTGGTTTTATGATTAGGGTTGCATCTAATATGTATAAGTAGTTATTATTAAAGACATAATATCCTACGGGTAATTTCATTATTCAACAATTTCATGTAATTCTTAGATGGCTTAACCTTTGTTCATTTCTAAAGTTATTTGTAGATAGGATCTTACCAGAGTAATGATCTATAGGCCTCTAAAATTCAACCTACTCCATTCAATTTCTGACACGTGTCTTCAACACTTTCCTCTCTCTCTATCAAAAATGCTTGGGTTTGCCATTGGTCATAATATTATTGCTAGGTCTTATCTGTAGGTCAGTTTTAGGTCTTTAAATCATTTTTCATTGACTAAAACTGTAACTTCTTTTAATAATCTGGAGTTTTACATTTTACTATTATGCATATGTTCTCATGTGTAATTCAGTTTATGATTTGAGTATTTTGAGAAGGCACCCTCTCATAAATAACTGAATATGTAAATTTTGTTGTTTAGAGTGCGCTACCTCAGAGACAAAGTGAAGTAAATCTGACGTTAGGGGGGATTGACTTGAACAATTCAGGAAGGTAATGATGGTTCTTGGATGTTTCTATGTGTGAGAATTTTATCAAGATAGTGTTATATTTAGTTTAACACCTGGTCTATGTGAATATTTTTTTGCAGTGTTGTTGTTCGAGAGGACAAAAAGCTGTTAACTGTTCTGTTTCCTGATGGACGCGATGGCCGCGCATTTACTCTTAAGGTTGGTTTTACATGACTCATTTACCCTATCTGATGTTAACATAAGGTCAAGTATTCGGCTGGATGGGAATTGAAATCTTGAATAATGTACACTTGAATTTGGGATATTGCCTCATGCTTACATTATAATACAATTTCAGGCAGAGACATCAGAGGATTTGTACGAGTGGAAGACAGCCCTTGAAAATGCTCTTGCTCAAGCCCCAAATGCAGCCCTTGTTATTGGACAAAATGGAATCTTCCGGAATGATACTACAGATTCCACTGAAGGGTCCTTCTATCAATGTCTGAACTTTTTATTTATTAAATTTAATCTTTAACGTTAGTTGGTTCTGAAACATTTTGGATCATGAATGCGATAGCTATTCCATTAAATAGTTAATTTTAACGCATTGCAAGCTTTAATCTAAACAAATAGGGTTTTGAATTGATTATAGTTAAATGTTGCTTTGTTATGCCATGCTTTGAAAATTCATAGCATTTTTTAATCTTTTTTGTCAGGGAGGGATAAACGGCCCATTAAGTCTATGGTTGTTGGAAGACCAATATTGCTAGCACTGGAGGATATAGATGGCGGACCATCTTTCCTTGAGAAAGCTCTTAGATTTCTTGAGAAACATGGTAAGCCTTTTTTTAATTAAAAGGCGTACTTGCATAAACAGGTTTAACTTTGGTGCAAATTCTATTTCAGGTAATCATCCTTTTTATTTCAGAAAACCCGAGCAATTTCCAACTTTTGATAAAACCCCCCGAAAATTTCAAATCATGGTAATCGGTATTGACTTTTTGTTGACATGATGCTAAGAAGCAGATTATTTGGTGTCAAGATTGAGGATTTACCTTGATCCAATTTTTTGAAAGTTTTAGGGGTTTGATAAAGGGAAAACAAAGCTGGTTACCCGAAATAGAAATATGACTAAGTTTGTTGCTGTTTTTTGCAATTAACACTAATCAAGATGTTGAGATATCATGTGACAGAAACTTCGATATTTTAGTTGCTCTGTAGCTCACCTGTATTCCTATATAAAATGGTTTGTAACAGGAAGTAAAGTAGAAGGAATCTTAAGACAAGCTGCAGATGTGGAGGAGGTTGATCGCAGAGTTCAAGAATACGAAACAGGTTTCACTTCAATTTATTTTGCCCCATTCTATGCTATTTGGATGAATGGAAGACTTTTAGTTTTTCGTTCTTTTATTATTTTAAAACCCTGAGTTCCAGTTTTTCTTAATAAGCTATAGTAGTTTTTTGTCCTGTTACACTACTTTATTTGGGTCTCATATGTAGATGTTCATTTTGTGTCATTGGGACTTGTATTGTGTACGTATTATTTTGTTTGGTTCAGTTATATTCAATGGTGAAGTAGTCTAAAAGCTAAATCCTACTATACCTTTGTTGTAGGCAAGACTGAATTCGGTTCTGACGAGGATGCACATGTTGTTGGTGATTGTGTTAAGGTACATACTTGACTTGTTTAAGTTAGTTGTTGAAGAAGATTTAATTATTTTTAGATTGTCAGAAACCAAACGAAGGGGCTTTAACCCAAGTAGTGAAGGAGGAAATAATCATTTCAAATAGATATCAGAAGTAAACATCAAGGGTTCTTTTCAATTATTGATTATATACATTTGCAGCATGTTCTTCGAGAGCTTCCCTCATCGCCGGTTCCCGCATCCTGTTGCACTGCCTTATTGGAAGCTTATAGTGAGTTCACCTTCCCTTTTGTAGATAACTGCTGTTGACAAGTGGTTTTATCTACGATATTGTGCAGTTTAATGTCAATAAGCTGTATTTTTAGGGGGTGTTCGTTTTAGCTTATTAAGGCAACTTATTCGCTTAAAATATTATCAAAATGCAATAAGCTTACCCAGACACATGTTTTAAAAACTGATTTATTAATAACACTTATTAAAAGTACACTCTTTTAGGGAAGTTCTGTGTGTATGAGTTCACATTTATACTTTTCTATTGGATGTAACTCTTTCTTCACCTGGTATATGCACGTACCGAGAGTGTGGATTTCTAATGGACTTGTTGTGTTAATAGTATGTGCACTGATAATGATATCTTACTGTTTGATTAAGAAATTGATCGGAAGGAGGTTCGAGTAAATGCTATGCGTGCTGCAATCTTGGATACATTTCCTGAACCAAACAGGCGCTTGTTACAGAGGTGATAATTCTCTCTTAGTTTCTTTGTATCAAACAGTCAAATACAAAAAATAGCTTAAAGGGAAAATGGGAAAGTCACTTAAAGTATATCGTTGGTGCATACAGCCTATCAAATCATTTTACCTAGGGGGGGGGGGGTTTGGTTCATGCGAATTGTAATCTTGGAATTTGAAATTCTGTGACATTTAAATTATGTGCTATTTTAAATCATGATTTTTTAAATGTTGTATCGTGTTTGGTTAACACAAATTGTGAAGTCTTGTCATGTGTTTTGTTTGTGTATATGACAAAATTACCCCGTATTGAAAAATATTATAGCACCAGATTTTGGCATCAGTAAAAGGAAAAAAGCTTCGAGATAGAACATATATAACAACAACAAAAGTAGTAGAATCTGCGAAACGAAATACAATAACAACTGAAATAACAGCAACAACATCGTCAAAAACTAACTGCCTAAAGAAACAACAATGGCAACCGCTAAATAAAACAACAATGAACAATCAAAAAACAGCAACAAAACTGCAAAAAACAGCATCTTTAACTGCAAAAACAGCAACTTAAACGTCAATAATAAAAACAGCAAACATTGAACTATTGAAGAAGAAAAAAGCAAAAATGCAGCATAAAATCAAAGCGTATCTGGGTGCAATGGAAAACTAACTCAGACTTGAGAATAGTTCAATTAACTTCAAGAATCGGGGAGGGTATGTAAGATTGAAGCAGTAGTCGAGTTATTGATGAAGTTTCATACATGGATTTTGTTTTTATGTATGAGCTAGGGTTGGGGAAGAAGATAGTGTGAAATAATGAGGGGTATATTTGTCTAACTTGGACACTTAAAGTCCCAAATTTCTATTTCTCTGCTCAATGGTTGAATTAAAAAAAAAAAAAAAAAAAAAAAAAAAAAAAAAAAAAAACCCCATTCGATACCATTTATTTAGAATCCCCACAGCATTATTAATACCCCCAAAACTTTCTACCAAACACGTTGTGATAGTCTTGGTGCGATCATACTTAACACACCAGTTATTTGTAATTACTTTAGAAGCTGGACAGAAAAGTGTTTGTGGTCAACCCAACATAACTCTGTCACTCTTGTTTTGACTTATACATGAAAGTTACTTGTTTTAACCTGTTTTGCCTCTTATCCGACGTGCCCAATCCCTCCATCTTTCCACTTTTTACTCTTTACGAATTATAAATTGTTTCACTAATATCTTAGTTTGTAGTTTGCGTTTACTTTTTTTATTACAAAACAATTTATTTAATTGAAGTTGTTCACATGCAGAATCCTGAAGATGATGCACACTGTTTCCTTGCATACTTCTGAAAATCGAATGACACAATCAGCAGTTGCTGCTTGCATGGCACCATTGCTCTTGCGCCCACTTTTAGCTGGTGAATGCGAGTTGGAGGATGATTTTGATGATAATCGTGACAATTCGGCACAGTTGCTTGCTGCTGCAAATGCTGCTAATAATGCTCAAGCTATTATTGCAACTCTCTTAGAGGAGTATGATAGTATCTTTGATGTAAGTTTCTCATTATTTTGTTTAGAGGTGTCATTCTGACCCTTTCACTATTGAGTGGGTCCATTTGGGTTGCGTTTTATTTTAAACAGTTAAAATGGGTTGACCAGGTCGAATAGGTTGAAAGTCACCCAAACTCTGTTTCCAATGCATATAACCTCCTAAATCTTATATTTAAAGATTTAGATAATTAAGTTGACTTAAAAGTGTTTGTAAGTCGATGCAATCTGACCCGACCCGCACTAGAATTTTTTTGAATGCAGATGCAGAGGTTTACTTGGTGGCTAACTATGTTGCTAATCATGATTTATCTTTCTTTAAGGATGAGGCCATGCTCAGATGCTCTATATCAGCAGATTCTCGGGAAATTAGTGCAAGTGAAGATTCAACTGATGATGACAATATGGAAATCAAAAGCAATGTTTTCCATGATGCAGAAAATGAAGCTGATCAAGAAACTGATGAGGATCCTGAACGTATATTCAGTGGAAAGTTGAGTGAAAGCAGTGGTGATGCTGGCAGCGATCTCTATGATTTTAAGGTGCTTTCACTACTGGGCTATCAAAATGTCACCATATATATGTGTATTTTATTTTATCAGTTAAATGTTTAATTTCGTGGTCCAAATTATTGATCTCTTAATGATTTGCACTTACTAATATAGGCATATGGAGCTGATGAATCGGATGTCGTATCCCCAAAAAATAACATGGATTCAGCAGCAAAGTCAGTTTTATCGGCAGATTCGCAACCTCTTGTAGATTCTAATATTGAAATTAACGAGCAACAAATGCAGCAGCACAACAGGGCAATTGAAAATCAGATTGATCATGGTCTGCCTCAGTCTTTCTCTGGACAAGAATCAACTACAGTGACTCCAGTTAGCAAAGCAACGGGATCCAACTATAATTCTAGGCGCTCAACTATTTGGGGACGGAATAATGTAAGTTTTGCTCGTCTTAATAAATCATTTTTTTTTTTCAAAGGAGTTTGATAGAGGACATCTTAAAGTTTTATTTTGAAATGAAAAAATGTCTTTAATAGAATTTGATTTCTTCTGTATGATATATGCTGATTTTTTGTCTTTAATTCCTCAGGGTAGAAAATCTCCGTCAGTGGAATCAGTTGATTCTTCTGGAGAAGAAGAGTATGATTGTTACACTTGCATACTTTCGCATTCTAGTGCAATTTCTACTGAACTTGATTTGATATAACTATTTGTTTGTGTGTTTGTAGAGTTGCTATTCAGAGGCTTGAACTCACGAAAAATGACTTGAGGCAGAGAATTGCAAAGGAGGTAATAATACTCGTTTTATTTAAATTTTTTGCAAGAACAATATTTTTGTAATTAACTTGAATATTTTATTATATGTTAGGCAAGAGGAAATGCAATACTTCAAGCTAGTTTGGAAAGAAGAAAGCAAGCATTGCATGAGCGGCGGTTGGCACTTGAACAAGATGTACGCGTTCCTTTTTCCCTTTGATATTGTTGTACTAATTGTTACACATCGAGCTATTATAGTGTTGCATGTGTTATTTATAACTCCCAACTTAAAACTTTCCATGTGGGACGGATTGTTTTACATTGGGCTATTTATCATTTTAGGTTTCTAATTTAACTTTCTATTGTAACAGGTTTCAAGATTACAAGAACAGTTGCAAGCTGAGAGAGATTTAAGATCTGCATTAGAAGTTGGGTTAAGCATGTCTGCTGGGCAGGTTTCTGGCTCCCGGAATATGGATTCAAAGGTTTCTTTTCTTTTCTTGTGGCAAATTGGGTGGATTGGGTAACTGAGTCAAAACTGATAAGTTTTTGTAAGGGTCAAACAGGCCATGTTAAGGTTGACCTGAAACACTTATACGCCCAAGTTTTGGTAATTTTGGATAAACAATTTGTGTTGTCCATATGATTACAAAAGAAGAAAAAAATGTTACTAAAATGATCTCTTAAATTGAATAAAACGATTTAGTAGGTTGTATGCACTTATATTACACTTTGAACGACTTCTGACCTATTTCACCTTTCTGTTTTAGGTATTGTTGTTTTTCGGTCCCCCCCCCCCCCCCCCCCCCCCCCCCCCCCAATTTGATCGTAAATATAGCCGGAATAGACTCGTTCATAATTGCATGGGGTCAAACAGATGTTATGTCTGGTTTGGGTTGGTAATTCTTATTTTGTCAAAAGTTTTTTAATCATATGCTCTTTCTCTCTAATGAAGACCAGAGCAGAGCTCGAGGAGATTGCTCTTGCAGAAGCAGATGTTGCTCGGTTGAAGCAGAAAGTTGCAGAATTGCATCAACAGCTACATCAACAACGCCAGCATCACTATGGCTCGCTCTCTGATGCTTCTTCTGATCGATACCAACATGTGCATAACCACAATTCACAACAGTGAGTCCAGTTGTTCTGCCAATTTCGTTTTAATGATGCAATAGAACATTTTATTCATGAACAATCTTATTTTTACACATTTCTTTGCAACTAAAGCCTCAGTTGGTTTATATCAAGCAACATATCACTCAGACATATTATTGTGACATAAATAGGTGTTAACTCAGTGATTTGTTTCTATACCTTTTAGCCTTTTTAATACTTCAGTTGCATAACAAATACTCATGAAATTTCTACCGAGTGGTCCAAAGAGCACTTGTGCATTAGTCTTGTTCTTATACTTTGTGCATATATGACAGGAGGGTTTTTCAGCAAGATTTTGATTCTAAGATTGCTTTTATCAACCATGAACGAAAACAAAGATCAGAGGTAAACAGTAATCTAAATCGTTTTTGGTGATGGAAAAAATATAGCATCCTTGAAAAACTTTTGCATCTTTTCTTCATACTTTGTAGGAAACTTCATTGGGAGCGGAACTCAGAAACAATAAAGGGCAAACCTTAATGAATGGCAATACAAGCCGGCAACCTTCTCGTAAGCATTTTCTAGACTCATCAAGTTTGAGTGATTCTAAAAGCACAGAGGTATCCACAAGTTTATCCATGGATGATCTTGGCGCCGTTGATTCTGCTGGCATTCCATCTACATCAAGACCGGCTGAGGTTAGACTTGATAAAACTTGATGGAAATATTTCTTTTTCCAAAATTAACATGTTGTGTGGATGTGCCTTTTGAACGTGGTTATATGATATTTTTAAATCCAGACCTGATAACAAGCTACTGTTTGAAGCTGTTATAATCAGATGTTTCAGTTTGAGTTAGATAAGTGGCCAACAAAGATATTTTGTGAAAAAAAGTAGAGATGGTTTTGAAATGAAATAAGTCTCCCCAAATAGATTCAGAAAGTGGTTAAATAAATGTATTTTACTTCATACTTGAAACTGTTTTATAAGAGCTTGTATTATCCAAAACTGATTATTTTGATCCCTAAATAATAAGATAATTCAAAAGTGAATATTGTGACATAAAATCGAAGAATGTTCTAAAACTTAAGGATAGTTGGAAAACTAACAATTGTCATGACACTTGTGAATTGTGTAGGTTGATTATCCAAGAAACAACCCATTGGCAGCATCGTCAACATTGGTAGAATTAACAACTCGTCTTGATTTCTTCAAGGAACGACGTTCCCAGCTTATGGAACAACTTCACAACCTTGACTTAAGCTACGGAAATTCATCACAAGATTTTACATACAAACAACCGTCGCCTGGTTGGAACATACTTAAAAGAAGCTGAGCCCAAGGTCCATTTGTACATCCTGTGTTTCTTCTCTTCTCATCATTCTTTGTCATTTGGTGTTGGAAAACCAAGAAAAAGTAAAAAAAACCAATTTTATTCTTAGGCGATGCAGCTTCTTAGACGAGATTATGTATTATTTGACTAGAATTGGTTGTGTATTCTTAGTGGATGGCGTACTGTACTTTTTGGCATAAATGCATACTGCTTGTGAAAATATGTAATGAATGATCTGTTATTGTATATTTGATGAATGTTGTTTGAATATGTCTTTAAGAGGACATGTATTTGTGTATGCATGTAATGTACAAAACCTACATATAACTATGTCATGGACTCATGGTTTCTTTTTGCAACCTTATTGCTCTAGTTTTGCCCTTTGATGGTATCTGAAACGCGTGATCCTTGAGGTGAAAGGTGTGGGTTTGGCCCGCTTGTAGGGCATAGTTCTGAGCCTGGCTTCCTTCTGGACGAGATCGAGATCTCTAGTGCTGTTTGTGATATCTCTAGTGCTTTTTGTTCCGTCCCTCTGATCTGACTAATTGATGGGATTTAGATTTAGACTTTTGCTTCGAAGAACTCTTCCGGCACTCTCGAGTGGACCCGCTTTGGCTCCTACTCTGAACATACTTGGAGGACCCACTGGAGGAGTGACTTCCGGACTTCTCAACTGAGGTCTTCTGAATCCCCATAAGACTCTTCGTGGGGCTACCTTTTCCTTGCCCCGGTTATCAAGCTCTTTGATCACAATTCGCAACAAATCGATGTTTTCTTTCACATAGGCCGGGGAATGTCCTTAAAGGTCTGGTAGGAGCGGAGGGTCCTCACGGAGTTCTTCCATTCCCTTGTTCCCCGTTGTTCACGTATATACCTCCCTTCGGATGAGATGTCCTCATACAATCGTCCATCGCTTAGGATTAGTAGATTGGTTTAAGGGTCCCACGGATGACGCCAAATGTTGAAGCAATTTTCCGTAACCAGTTCTTTAGCCCTTCAACTTCGGAGGTTAGTGCTAACTCCTTCCTTTCCTGAGCTGAAATAGGACATAACATTGTTAGCTCGCCTCGAGGTGTTAATCGTAGGCCAAGCCCCGACGTAAGAATAAATACTTGCTTGGTATAGAATATAGTGAGATAATCTAGGAAGAGATATTCTGTATCGGACTATTAGAGAGAGTTTCGTTCAACTGAGGGAATAATTGTTTATACTACATGGGTTAGGCTTCACGACACAAGTATTGTGGAGATGGGATTGTCGTCTAAGGCTTAGCAAGAAAATCGATGTTGCTAGTCAGGCGATGCTTTCGGGGGACTATATTGTCACGACATCGCAGTGGCCGTTGTAAGGCCACTTTCTGCTCCCTTTGTATATTATCATACAACAGCTGTCAACTAGTACGATCTAAGTTTCGAAGTAGTCTTAGCCCTTATGTCATTGCCTCATGTGACATTCGTCACCCCAGCTATTCCGGCATGTGCTAGTACTTCTCTTATATTTTACCAATCTTAATGGTTTAAGTGTGGTTATCTTCCTTTAAATATCCGGAGGAAACTATACCTCATGAAACATATAGAATGTCCGTTAAAAAAAATGAATTAAAAAAAAAAAAAAAAAAAAGAAAACTGTCCGGATATGTTAACAACCGGAGCGGGTCATTAAAGGCCCAAGATGCATTCCGGTGACCGGGAGTGGCACCTTCATATTTTATTAATGAACCGGTCATCAAACAAATTGCCGCCAGAAAACCCTTATTATTATTGCTAATTCAGGTACACAACAATAACATCCTTGTTATATGATTTAGTATTTACAAATACCTAGAGTTATTGTTATTAGTGCAATAGATTCATTCATATATAGTCTTTGAATTTGCTTATGATGTACTTACTAAATCAAAATTCTTATTATTATAATCAGCTGCTGATGTTGTCGAACAAGACCCCCATTTCTTCAAAACATAAATCAGTAAGTTTACACTTGTTTTCATATGCAAAATTATATATTCTTTCCTTAACCAGCTCTAACCTTCTTTGCAGCTTGTCTTGCACGAATGGTGGCTCATAAAGGCCCAAGGCGGATCCAAATTGCGCGTTGGAGGTTTCACAAACAGAGAGTATTTTTTTTTTTTTCTTTTATATTTCAGTCGGTCCATCTTAATAATTAATAGTACAAAATAATGTATGTTACTCTTATCTGAATTTGTGTGATACAGTGATGAAATATAGAGGAAACAAGGTATTCGCCCATGTTATGCCACAAATATACATTCCTACCCAATAACAAAAATGTTAATACTAACTCTTTTGGCCTATCTTTTGATCCTGAGAGAACGAGTGGTTTAGGTAGCGTTAAGTTTGTAGAAAATTTTCTTGTTTTACCGTTTCTGGATTCCTTGAGAAGGGAATGGGTTTTCTTCTCTAGACAAGAGTTGAGAATTTTGAAAACCTGTTTAGATGGAGTTATATTTTTCCTTTTTAACAAAATTACCTCCTTGCGACGGTGGGCGACGACGTCGAGGATGGAAGCTGGAGATGAAGGGTAGATTCCTTTTTTTTTTTTTTTTTTTTGAGAGAGAGAGAGAGAGAGAAAAAGCGGAGAAGGGTAGATTGGGGTTTTCATTTTTCTAGTTAAAATTTGAAAAGTGAGAATTTTACTTTTTTTTGAAAATTGTTAGAAAAAAGTGTGACTAAACGGTTTTCAGTTTTTCCATTTTCTTACGAAAAATTTGCAGAAAAAATAGAATATTTTCACCTACTAAAGTCACCCTTAAGTTTTTTGTTATATTATTTGCTTAGAAACAGGTCCAGGTTTAGTAAGCCTATTGATATGGATCCTTAGTATCTTGATTTTTACTCCATATGAAGCTACATTGTTTAATGGCTTTAGAATTAACTTTCTGCTTTGCTTTGATTATTTGACTGGCACAAGGGGAAAGAGGATTTGAACTAGCAATCTCTAAAATTGTCTAAAGATATTCTATTTGCCCTAAGCGCCTGATGAACTTCGTTTATATGCATGATCTTCTAGCTATAATATCACCATACGATCTCTATAGAAGTGGCAATATTAACCCACATAATGAATGGGTGAATTCAGGGTTCTGGTTTATTCCTAACGTGTCAATAAAATATTGTTGGTTAAAAGGTAACATGTCAAACGGGTTTAAGTTGCCAAAAGTGTATTTTGTAATGGTTAGAATGGGATTGCATAATTTTGATGATCCAGATTAAGATCAAGATCATATTAGCAACATTATATTTATATCCGTTTTCATTTATTTCTGTAAGGTGATAAGAAAACACTCAATATAGCTTGTCCATGTGACCTTTTACCTAAGGCAAAGGCTTGTTTTCAATGATGGGTTATCTAATCAAGCAGTTTTAAGAGATGTATTTGTTGTAAAATGTTGTTTTTCGCTATTTGTAATGAGAACAGATGGTTAAATACTTAAATACATATGTCATGATTGTTATACTGAGATTTCTAATACCGCAGGACATTAGGACCCCAAGGAATGCGACTTTTTGGCTCTGCATCTACTGGCAAGCGGTATAACCTCAAAACTAATGGATCTGGAATTCAAGTTTTTGGTTCTGCCGAAATTTCCAAGAGGCTTGATAACAACACTCTTGAAGCACAAGATGGAATCATAATCACTATTGTTGGTTGCATTAACAGACCACGCACACTATCTAATGGCTTCTCGCCTGAGGTATGTTCACCCTTTGTTCTTTACCAAATAATAAAATAAAATAAAGAATTAGTCCTTCAAACAGGAGCATCCATGTCATCATATTTATAGGCGCCGATAAAGGTTTGGTCAGGGTGGCCGACCTGCCAATAGTTTTGTAAAACGTTAATGAATTAAATATGAGTTTGAAGGCTGTATAAGGGTAACATATTTAAAATGATCATATTGTCAACTTTAAGCTACTTTTGGCCTTCACTCATTTTATTTTTGGCTAAAGAAATCCTGTTTAACCAGTCATCATTAAAATACGGCCTAGATTGACTCATTAAAGATAAGCGTATTAAGGTTGCAATATCTAATGACAATGCTTGTTTAAAGCAGTCAGGTCTCATATATGAGTTTTAAGCAGGTTTGTAATCGTTTCACCTCTGGATTTCCATATAACTGGGAAGAGTATGATGCTAAATCTTCCAGTAAGAAGTGTGACAATACTGCCAAAAGATCCTTTCCTGTGTCCTTTGATGATCTTCCAGTCCCTCTAGTACGTGATTTGTTGATGTCAAGTACTGAAGAATCAGAAAGTTGTTCCTTAACAAATATTATTTTTAGAGACATCCTGAAACAATGTAGTGAAGAATCTTATAATCATGGTGCTTCAGTTCATTCTCAAGAAAAGGTTTCCACAAAGATAACAGAAACTGAACTTTATCAGAAGCAGAGTAGTGTTTCTTCCTTGAATTCAACTTCCAAGATTATCCGAGAAGCCCCTGAGATTCAATCATGTCAAGTTGAGGGTGGTGGTTTTATGTCAAATGCAACACACCAGAAAAATGTAGAAGAAGCTCAAGCCAAAGAATGCAACACAACGACAATATCAGGACATATAAGAAGACTGACGAGATCACAAACAAAGATTTAAATGGATAACATGAAACACTTGAAAATTATGGTGGCATTTGACTATTATTAAGGTTGAGCAGCTCACTCCACAATGGATATGATACCTTTAGCTGATTTTCATTCCTGGAGCAAGGTGTGTTCTTTTCCTATTCGTTGTGCAGTGGAATTCTAAAATTGTAATGCAACTTAGTTTATGTAATCTTCAATTCCAAGATCTTCTATGTATAAATTAATAGCAACTAAAGCATCTTTGATGTATAAGTGTGGAGGGAGGTTGAATATCAGGGACGGAACCAGAAGACAAAGTCACCGGGTGCATTTATGAGAAATCAAACAAGACTACATGCATAACTTTTTGGGACCGGGTGCATTTATAGAAAAATAGAGGTTTTATAACAAAATTAACACTACGAGACACAAATTCATGGGTGTCCCGGGACCCCCCGGGACACCCCCTGGTTCCGTCCCTTGTTGAATATACATTTTCGTAAAATTGTTTCACAATTGCTTGATAAAATTTGAACCATTATTTTAGAACCAAGTATACAATCAAGTATACAAGCAAGATATATATAACGAAAGTAACGACAACAACGCAAAGATGGGCTACACAAGCAAGACAAACACAAGATTTATACTTGTTTTGAGATTGGGTTTCCGTACATTTACTTTCCAACACCGCGATCCGAATACTATTTCATAGCAATACAACTCCTTGCGGTGGAGAAACCGTACACTCGCATCTTAGCTCGACACAACGGTATCCTCTCTAAGACCGATACCGACACAAGAGTTTCGCCAACTCACAACACAACTACAATAATGTTCCACGCTTGGAACCAACCATGACACAACCTAGCTCTCTCTACTTCGCTACACAATAATTTGTCCACACGAGGACCACACATTACACAATGACTTGTCCGCACAAGGACCACAACTAACACTACACAATAAGGGTTGATGACGACGATACAGGCTTAAGGGTTGATAGTGAATGATATTTATATGAGCCAATGAGTGTGATGATAACACAAAGGTGTGATGCTGTTTGGCTTGGTTGCTTGAATTGTTCTTCTAATGCTAGTGACTCGCTTTCACATCTTAGCCTGATTGCTTGAATTGTACTTCTTCCCTCTCTACTACAGTTTATATCATATTGCATCGTGTAGCATTTTCACATCTGACTTGATCGTCGGAGTGTACTACGGGGAGTGAGTCTCGTATACATTATAAGTTTCTAACAATATCTCTTGTTTCTTGAGTGACACAGATAAACAGGTCAACGTGTTACGTGATCATGGCTCAACATCTAGACCCATGAATCAACATATCATCATTGGCGCCATCCGTGGGACAGACAAAATTAAAAGCCATAATAACCCAACACTCTCAATCTAATGACAGAAGAAGCACTATTCGAAATGCCGATTGTTGACCCCGGGGATGGGCCCAGTAGCCCTCAACCAGGGGAATCACTTATCGAAATAGGCAACGCCAATCATACACCACCCGACCACATGGAGCAATAACCCGAAAAGACCACTGGTGATCCGATCATACAATTTGTAGTGCAAAACTTCGACCAAATCAATGCTATGTACTCGGCCTTCTCCTCAAAAAGGAAAGAAAGCACCTCAAGGTTGTCGGTGAACGAACCTAATGAGGAGCAACCCATTATCGAACCATGGCAGTCAAATTCTGAAGGGGCGCCCACAAAGCCTGGTCCAAAGACGTCCAAGAGAGACGTACGAACTGACTAGCCTCAGAAAAAAGTTCGAGCGGGAGTCACCCTTGAAAAAGACAAATCAAATGGTCTTGTGAAGCAAAAATACGCAAGTTACGATGCTTTCTATAACGAACCATTCCAATTTAAGGAACAAGAAAGAAACATGTGTAATTTAGTGGCATCTCCTTTCACTAAAAGAATAAAGGATTATGACATGCCCGACGGGCTCAAGGTTCCAACAAACTTAAAAATGTATGGCGGATTGTCAGATCCCGATGATCATTGATTGGCCCTAAACAGTCAACTTATATTGACCAAGGAATGGCCAACAAAGTCAAATAGCCTAGAGTCAATCTCCGTGGAAGTATAGGGGTTTCCCCGGGTCGTTATGTCCCGACGAGGTGTGATGGTATTCAAACGGGTTTGTGATCGGGTGAATTTGGACAGGAAAGGGTTTGTGATTGATTAAACTACTGATTTATACAAGAAAATAGCTTAAATAAGCTATATTAACAAGATTGTAAAATTGGAAAAACCAGAAACGTTTTAAACCTAAAAACGTGTACGTTCAGTTTAAATTTACGCGAACGTACAAAATAAAAAGTAAAAACTGAAATCTGGAAACCCTCAGGGGGTGAAAATGACTTTTTCACAAACCTAAGGATGAAAGAAAATTTTTAGAAAAAGAAAATAAATTTTTACACTAATTACTTATTTAATATTAATTAAATACTATTTAATACTAATTATTAATATTTAAATAACTTAAATACAATATAATATTATTTTAATGCTAGAAAAATGAAAATTAAATTTCTAAAATTATAAAATAACTAAAAACTAATTTTAAAATGAAAAATATGTCTTTTTGTCTTTTCGTGATTTTTATATTAATTAATTACCAATTAAATATTAATTAACTAATTAAATTAATTAAAATTATTAAAAATACTAAAAAGACTTAGATAATTATGAAATTTTTTAAAAATCTAATTAACCATCACAGGAATCCTAAAAAATTATAAAAAGTTTGTTCTATGTATTTTTACACTATTTTACTAATTATTAAAGTAAATATTAATTAATTACTAATTAAACTAATTAAATTCTAAAAAAATAGAAGATGAACAGTAGAAATTTTAGAAAAATTCCTAAAATTACTTTATAACATATAAAAGCTAGAAAAAATATAAAAACTAGGGTTTGCTTAATAAAAACTAATTATGCTATTCAATACTTAAATATTAATTAATAATTAATTAAACTAATATTAAATCTAATAAATACTAAATGACAATATTAAAATTTGGAAAAATTACTGAAAGTACTTTAATATAAAAGAAAATTAAGAAAAATATAAAAATACCAGTTACTTAATAAAAATCTAAAAAGGAAAATTAAAAATATAAATTAAATTAAATAGAAACTATCACTTGAAATTAAATTGGTTTTCAGGATTTTCTTTATATAAAACTATTTAAATACTAAAAACAAACAACTTTTACAAAAACAACTTTTTCAGAACTTAAAAATAAGCCAAATGCATGCTTAAAAGCTTGACAGTTGACTTTAGTTGACCAAACTAAGAAATAATCTCAAATTAGCTTATGTGGGATCCACAGGGGTAAAATTTGGTTCAGATGAGTTACTAGGATAGGAATGAGCAAGAACCAATGAAATGGTACCACTGAGTAAGCAATAAGCACTCAAATAAGCTCTTTGAAACCTTGTTTCAAAGCAGAAATGGGACAATATTTGAGGATGATTCTAGGTGGGGTCCACAAGGTTTGAGCTCAAAAGCTTGAGCAAACTAGGAAGGTGGCCAGGAGGGGGGTTCAAAGAACCGACAATGGTGGTGGTGGTGGACAGAGCTGCTGAAGCAGGGGATGTTCTTCCCCTGCAGGTGTGTTTGAGCAAGTATGGGGCCCACTAGAAAAATGGCAAAAATAAGGTGAAAGTAGGATTCTAAAGTTCAGATGGGGAACAATAATTCATGAAAAGCTCAGCACCTAAAATCAAACACAAAATTCCAAACAAATCTTGCAAAATTAAGATTTTCTGCATACAAGGAAATTTGACTTTTTACTCTAAACTACTTATTTGACTATAATGAACTTTTTAGCTTCTAATAAGCTGAAAAGGCTATGATAAGCTAAAATGGGGCTAAATTAAGCTGTAACAACAACTTATGTAAGGTTATGAGGATTTATGGATTCAAACTCCTAAACAGTGAATCTGTGTGGATGTTTAGACTATGATTTGACTAAATTGTATTAAACCTACCATTTTTTATGTTTCACTAGCTCAATTAATACCTAATTTGACTGAAAGAACCTCAAACAACACTAAGACCACCCTGGTGTACCCTGAATAAGCATAAGCCAAACACCCCTTATGTGGTCTGATTTAAGGATTTTCAAAATAAAAGAGAGATTAAGGCTCCACAATCACTTAACACTAACTACCACTAGCATAATAAGCATAAATAAACACAACAAAACAGTGATCAAGCTATGCAATAGAAGAATAAATAGAACTTAAGAAATTTGCTCACAAGTGATCTTGTGAGCCTCCAAACCCAAGAGCAAAGGGTTCCACCTGTCCTAAACCTCCCACGAGGTTCTAAAATACCATGTAATTCCACCATAACCAAGATTCTTAACTTCAATCCTCTTCCACAGTGGTTTTTGATTTAAAAGCTATTTTTGCTATTTTTGAGTATTTTCTTATATTTTGAACTAAAATTGATTTTAGTACTCAAGAAGCTTATAAAAGCTTATTAATGATTTAAGTAAGCTTAAATAACTAGTAAACAACAACTTTCAAACCATAACACACAATTTGGAATTTTTTAAATTGAAATTACTAAAAACTTAATTATATAAAGAAAACTTAAATTCAAATAACAATAAGTTTACAAAACACTAATAGAGTGGATTACAAGCTTGTTGACTGGAAATTATAACTTGAAAAGATAAATTTAAACTAATTCGACATAATTTCTACACTACAACTATTCTAAAACTAAACTAATACATATTTCTCCTTTTTCTTTGACTTAAATAGACCCTGGCACATTCTTCTCTCTTTCCCACTTTGTTTCCTAGCCATTGGATGAGCCAAATTGATCTTGGCCGTTTGTTTAAATTTGGCGGGAAAAGATAAATTGGCAGGTTTAGTGGTTTAGGTGAAGGCATTTATGAGGAGGGGGTTGGTTTGGTGAGAGAATTAATGGAGGTTGGAGGTTTGGTGAAAAGGAGGGGGGACATATTTGCAGGAAACGGGGGAAAGGGGAGGGTGTACAGTGAATTGGGGTGAGTGATGAAATCACGATTATACATATTTTATTACCAAAAAAGCCCCCGTTTATGTTAATATGTTTAACAATGTTACGGTTTTAATTGCAATTATTACGTCTCTTTGTTGTTTTATTCTTATAGGTACGATTGAGAACTTTTGGAGCAAATATGAGCAAAAATGAAGATAAATTTAAAAATTATGTCCTAGCCAAAGTTTATAAGCAAAGCCCAAGACTCAAGTCTAGGCCAAGATACAAGCCCACCACATTTGTCATTACAAAAAAAAAATGAATGATAAATAAAGAAAATATATCAAAGATTCAAAGATGAAAGCCATGTTCACCTTCACGTGACTCTAAATTAAATCAAGATGTTTGTTCTATGTGGTGGGTCCCACGAGTCATCAACAAGCCAGCCAAATGCAACATTGGCTCAATTATTCATTTGAAATATTAAGTCAGCATGTGCAGTCACTCGCCACATCATCTCATTCATATGAAAATTGCCAGCCGTTATTCTTGTGGACCCCTCGTGCAACGGACCAAGCCAACGATCAGAAATATTCGAAGCAATATAAGTAGCAGCATTCGAGACCCATTAAGATCATCGTCCATTTTTTATTGAGCAGCTTTTATTTCATTTATTTTCATTTCAAATGTAATTTCTAGCTTAAATCACAAATGTAGTTTTAATTTACTTTATTAGACTTAACAGTAAGTGTGTTTTATATTTTACATTTTATCAAGTTAATGTTTTAGCCTTAAAAAAAATGAATTCTCTTTTTTTCGCAACTTATGTTTTACTTTTGTTTATGTCTTTTACTCTTCTCCAAGTTAGTTTACGTAGCACTTGTTCTTGTTTTTCTAAGCTTTTGGCAATACTTGGTTAAATATCTTTTAGTCTCTTTTATTTGATCTGAATCTTTAATAAATTTGCATTGGTATTTAGTCCATATTATCTTTTTGTCTAATTTGTTAATTGTTTGATTTTACTTGCTTATTCATTTTTTTCCCTAAAAAATGGTCACTTGACATGTTTGTTAAAAAGCTTATAACAACAGTTATTTAGATTTAGTTTTAGTTTCTATATAAGTTTTCAACTAGCTTATCTATAGCTTTTTGAAAGATTATTTTGCATAAAGTTGCAAACTTTCTTTCATGATCCACTTTAAATTTATTAAAAGTTCAAGCTTTTGGAGATTTATCAAAGATTATGGGTTATAATGAAGTATTTTGGGTTGATGATGAGCTTTGGATGGAGTATTTAGTTTAGTGTTCTCATCGTCGTCGTTATGCTTAAGCCATATCCGGTGCTTTCTCATCCTTATTCTTATTCTCTTTTTATTATGTTTATTGTCGTATTTCGTTTAATTAGGATTGCCATGTTTAGTTTTATTATTATGTCTTTTAACGATATTAGGATGCTAGAGTAGATTTATTGATATACTTGTTTGGTGATGGGTTGATTTGAGGTGTAATTAATTAGTGATTTGGAAAGGTTTATTATGAGTTAAGTTAACACTTTTGATTCAAACGATAATTCGGCCCAAAAACATTGTTTTAAATAGTTATAAAATTTATTTTAACTAAAATTGAAAAACGAACCGGTGACCGATAAACTTGATTTAGCATGCCATTTTAATCCATGTGTCAAATTTCTTAACTTAAATTATTAATCATCTAATCCAAATTACCAATTAGTCACCACTAAAAGTCAACCATATCCAAATGAGTATATTTCCTCCTTTATATTTTTGCCCTTATCATTTTAGCCTATCTCGTAGTTTATTCCTTAGCTTTCCTTAGTTTTATTTTGCATTAGTTCCCTTTAGTTTCCCTTTTAGTTGTTATTTGGCTTTAGTTATTATTTGCCTTAGGATTCCCTTTAGTTTTTCCTTAGTCTATAATTATTATATATCCCAAAAATTTGCGATATCTAAGCATCTAATAAAAACTAATACACGTCTCAAATTCACCATTCCTTTAGAACGACATCTGGGAGATCTATACTTGTCATTATACTTAGGTGTTATGATTTGTATCCGTATCTTTCCCTCCCCTTTACAAATTATTTTTGGTGGGCCCCACAACGATCCTATCAGTGAGGTTTGACCAGGTTAAACGGGACTTGGGGTTGGGCCTTGGGTGATTGGGCTTGGGATGGTTTGTGGATCAGGCTTAGGGTCCATTTGGTTTTTGATATTTAATAACAAGGACCACAAATGTAATTTTTGAAAATCCAAGGGCTGATTTTGCACATTATCCAAACTTGTTTCAAGGGTCTTTCCCGCTATCTTTCAATAGTCCAAAGATAAAAATTACAATTTTCCAATTTTGAGATTCCAAGGGCTATATTTGCCAATTTTCAAAGTTTGGGGACTAATCTTTCAATTTCTTCAAACTTTTCATTAGGGGACTATTTGTGATAACTTTTGATTTTCCAAAGACATTTGTTGACTTTTCCATCCAAAAATATTTCCCAAGGATCAAATCTGACAAAAGTAAAACTCCAGGGACTAAATTTGTAATTTCTCAAAACTTTTGAAATTTTTCACCAAGGGACTATATATGACAACTTATGATTTCAAAAGGACCTTTGGTGACTTTTCTTTTAAAATAAGTGCTCAGGGACTATTTTTGCCAAATTTTGAAAGTTGGGGGACTAAAACTGCCAATTGTGCAAACTTTGTACGTTTTTAATCTGTTTTTACTCATTTTGTATCTAAAACATATAAAACACAATTTTGGAATATTTTCAGTATTTTGATGCATTATTGAGTGTTTTTGTATGTTTTTGCAGTTCAGATTGATCAAAAATGATGAGTGTTTGAGCACTCATCAATCCCACACACTAAACTATTGCTAGTCCCTAGCAATTTTTTAAGAAAAATTAATGGATTTGAATCTCTTTACCAAAAGCCATTACTTCAGAAGTAGCCAAATGTTTCAATTCAAGTAAGAACTATGGGACACTGATAACCATGTGATTTGAGCAAACCACCAGCTGTAAACGGATTTGATTTGTCTTTACCAGAAGCCGTTTGCTTCTGGACTAGCCAACTCTTGATGGACATAGTCAACATCTTGGTGAGCTGATTACCAATTATGGTTTTCCACTGCCTTTACCACAAGCCATAATCTTGCGGGCTACCCAACTCTTTACTTTTTAGCAATGTTGCAAAAATCGTGAATCGGTCCCGAGGCGGTCGAAGGCCGTGTAGCGATTTTTGGCCGATTAATCGCCGATTCCAAGGTCCAAGGCCGATTAATCGGCCCATTACCTTGTAATTCGCTCCAAGGTCCAAGGCCGTTTAGCTTGTAATCGCCGATTAATCGGCCTTGTAGGCCGATTTTTGCAACACTGCTTTTTAGGATATGGTGAGTTGAGATACCATACAATTTTGGGCAAATTGCAAGCCGTAAACGGATTTGATATATCTTTACCAAGAGCTGTTTGCTCCTAGATTAGCCAATCTTTTTGTCGTTTAGACATGGCGGAGTGATAACCACAAAAAATTTTGAAGCTCAAGTGAAAAAAAATTTAAAATTTTGGCCAAAAACGGGGGTACTAGAAAGTAAAATGTGATAAAATTCGCCCCCACACACACACTTAGAATTGAATATTGTCCTCAATATTCAAAGTCCCGGATATTATGCCGACTCTTTGAACGTAAAATGGCAACATTACAAGCTAAATGTGGAAACACCATTTTTATTCTTCACTTTATTGGTAACCACAGTAGGGGTACTCCCCCACACTTAGGGTGAAAACCCTATATGCATGCTACTGTTTTTGTTTACCGAGTCGCTAGCTTGACTCGACCCCGAATTCATTTGTTCTGGGGAAGCGTGATGTGGAAGAAACAATCTCCATCGGACTTTCATTCAAGATGTTTGGACAAACATTTGAAGCACGTGAAAGTTCCACACCGATGAGATAAGTATCCAGCTCAAGATAATGGTAAATGAAAATGCCGGGATCAAAGATGGTATCTTCATTCCCGAAGGAGTGAAGAAGAAAAGAAGTCACCTGGTAGGTGAAGAAAAGGAAGAAAACCATGATAAGATTTTCTTCCTCGAGAGCAGGCTCATTAGCCTGAATTTGGATTTCAAGGGTTAAGCTCATTGGGTTAGAAAACATCCCAGGAGGGAGGGTGGGAATTTGCAAATACTCATGATTGAGTGCATCTCCCCCCGGGCTATCATACTCCGGAGGAGTCATGATATGATGAGTGAGTTCACCGGAGAACTCCTCATGAAGAGAATCTTTCACAAGATGTAAATCTGTGAACTCTTGTCCCATTGTGGACTCATCACAATCCTCATTTTGAATATCAAAGAGTGAATTATCAGAAATCAAAGTGAATTCATATTCGAATTCAAATAGAGGATTGGTGAGAGTAGTTTTGAATGCTTCGGGAACAAAGTGATTAACATTCTCAATTGGACTATTGGGGTCAGAAGTGAGTGGCGGATCATGATATAAGAGACTTTCAATTTCTCCTAGATCGGCTTCAAAGTCAAAGAGATCATCGTCACTTCCCGTTGGAAGTGGATTGATGTGAGTGAGTTCATCGGCGAACTCCTCAAGAAGATGATCAGCATCAGAATGTGGAACTGATGCCTCAACATACTCGATGTCTCCATAAGATGCACAATCTTCGCTACAATCGGATAAAGTCTCAAATTGATCTTTTGGACACTCAAGAGGGGAAGGTAAATCACACATATGATCAAAAGTTCCATGTGACTCTCCTGGGATTAGGATAAGGTTCTCAACACTAGACTTTATGAATTCGTCCGATTCCTTTTCAGGAACAGTGTGAACTTCGGGTGTGATAGCAGTTGTTTGAGTTGGAATCTCAACTGCTGGGATATCAACTGATGAACTTGATGGATCTTTATAGAATTGAAGGATATCAAGTGTATCTTCATCATCACTGTCATCAGGAATAAAACGGAACTGAGAGCTAGATCTGGCTGCTTTTTCTTTTGCAATTGATTCCCTAACAGATTTTTCATAGGCATCTTGGGAATTTATTCTAGCAGCCTGCTCTTCAGCTAGCAATTCTTCCATGGATTTTTGATGAGTGTCTTTTTGGGCAAAGTCTTTAACTAAACCCTTAAGCTCATCAAGTATTTCCAGTATATTTTGCATTTCTGGAAGAAGTGCTTGATTCATTTGGTACTGTGGAGGTTGGTCATAATAAGGTGTGTCAAAATTGTCACAAGGATATGGATTCCCCGTTTGACAATCTGAGCTGAAGTGTGGACCTCCACAGTAATCACAACAGTAAAACTGTTGAGTTTGGCTTGGTGAATCGTATGGATATTGGTCATAACCAAAATTCTGAGCATCACCGGAAAACTGTTCATAGACAAACGCGTTTCCGGATTGACACTCAAATCCTTGGTGAGGGCCTCCACAAAACTCACACAGATATGTCAATATCTCATGATGTGGTGGCTGGTAAGATGAATCAAATTTGTCATGGTAAGGATAGGAAGCTTGGTTATAGACAGACCCATCTCCTGACTCTACCATGCTACAGCCGGGACAATTCCCACCACTATGAGGACCACCACACCATTGACAACCACAATGGTGTGGATACGACATAGAAAGAATCAAAGGTTTTCATAGGGTGAGAAATGGATAATCAAAAGGGTAGGAGGGTGAAGAAGGATATTTTTGGTGTTTTTGGAAAACATTTTATACAAATGATAAAGAAAATCTTTTTGGGTTTTTTGTGTTCGTTGAAAACTGATTTTAAAATGTTTTCGTGAACCATTTTCTTTTTATATGATAATACTAAGGAAATATGAACAAGGATGGGTAAATATACAATGAGTGTATATCTCGATTCACTAATACGCAAAACCGTTTAGAATAACGCGCACAACCTCCCCGGCAGCGGCGCGAAATTTTGATTGGCCCTAAACAGTCAACTTATATTGACCAAGGAATGGTCAACAAAGTCAAATAACCTAGATTCAATCTCCGTGGAAGTATAGGGGTTTCCCCGGGTCGTTATGTCCCGACGAGGTGTGACGGTGTTCAAACGGGTTTGTGATCGGGTGAATTTGGACAGGAAAGGGTTTGTGATTGATTAAACTACTGATTTATACAAGAAAATAGCTTAAATAAGCTATATTAACAAGATTGTAAAATTGGAAAAACCATAAATGTTTTAAACCTAAAAACGTGTACGTTCAGTTTAAATTTACGCGAACGTACAAAATAAAAAGTAAAAACTGAAATCTGGAAACCCTCAGGGGGTGAAAATGACTTTTTCACAAACCTAAGGATGAAAGAAAATTTTTAGAAAAAGAAAATAAATTTTTACACTAATTACTTATTTAATATTAATTAAATACTATTTAATACTAATTATTAATATTTAAATAACTTAAATACAATATAATATTATTTTAATGCTAGAAAAATGAAAATTAAATTTCTAAAATTATAAAATAACTAAAAACTAATTTTAAAATAAAAAATATGTCTTTTTGTCTTTTTGTGATTTTTATATTAATTAATTACTAATTAAATATTAATTAACTAATTAAACTAATTAAAATTATTAAAAATACTAAAAAGAATTAGATAATTATGAAAATTTTATAAATCTAATTAACCATCACAGGAATCCTAAAAAATTATAAAAAGTTTGTTTTATGTATTTTTACACTATTTTACTAATTATTAAACTAAATATTAATTAATTACTAATTAAACTAATTAAATTCTAAAAAATAGAAGATGAATAGTAGAAATTATAGAAAAATTCCTAAAATTGCTTTATAACATATAAAATCTAGAAAAAATATAAAAACTAGGGTTTGCTTAATAAAAACTAATTATGCTATTTAATACTTAAATATTAATTAATAATTAATTAAACTAAATATTAAAATTTGGAAAAATTACTGAAAGTACTTTAATATAAAAGAAAATTAAGAAAAATATAAAAATACCAGTTACTTAATAAAAATCTAAAAAGGAAAATTAAAAATATAAATTAAATTAAATATAAACTATCACTTGAAATTAAATTGGTTTTTCTGGATTTTCTTTTTATAAAACTATTTAAATACTAAAAACAAACAACTTTTACAAAAACAACTTTTTCAGAACTTAAAAATAAGCCAAATGCATGCTTAAAAGCTTGACATTTGACTTTGGTTGACCAAACTAGGAAACAAGCTCAAATTAGCTTATTTGGGATCCACAGGGGTAAAATTTGGTTCAGATGAGTTACTAGGACAGGAATGAGCAAGAACCAATGAAATGGTACCACTGAATAAGCAATAAGCACTCAAATAAGCTCTTTGAAACCTTGTTTCAAAGCAGAAATGGGACAATATTTGAGGGTGATTCTAGGTGGGGTCCACAAGGTTTGAGCTCAAAAGCTTGAGCAAACTAGGAAGGTGGCCAGGAGGGGGGTTCAAAGAACCAACAATGGGGTTTTGGGACCCACTGAGGTAGCCAGGGAGAACCACCAAAGGTGGTGGTGGTGGATAGAGCTGCTGCAGCAGGGGATGTTCTTCCCCTGCAGGTGTGTTTGAGCAAGTATGGGGCCCACTAGAAAAATGGCAAAAATAAGGTGAAAGTAGGATTCTAAAGTTCAGCTGGGGAACAATAATTCATGAAAAGCTCAGAACCTAAAATCAAACACAAAATTCCAAACAAATCTTGCAAAATTGAGATTTTCTGCATACAAGGAAATTTGACTTTTTACTCTAAACTACTTATTTGACTATAATGAACTTTTCGGCTTCTAATAAGCTGAAAAGGCTATGATAAGCTAAAATTGGGCTAAATTAAGCTGTAACAACAACTTATGTAAGGTTATGAGGATTTATGGATTCAAACTCCAAAACAGTGAATCTGTGTGGATGTTTAGACTATGATTTGACTAAATTGTATTAAACCTACCATTTTTTATGTTTCACTAGCTCAATTAATACCTAATTTGACTGAAAGAACCTCAAACAACACTAAGACCACCCTGGTGTACCCTGAATAAGCATAAGCCAAACACCCCTTATGTGGTCTGATTTAAGGATTTTCAAAACAGAAGAGAGATTAAGGCTCCACAATCACTTAACACTAACTACCACTAGCATAATAAGCATAAATAAACACAACAAAGCAGTGATCAATCTATGCAATAGAAGAATAAATAGAACTTAAGAAATTTGCTCACAAGTGATTCTGTGAGCCTCCAAACCCAAGAGCAAAGGGTTCCACCTGTCCTAAACCTCCCCTGAGGTTCTAAAATACCATGTAATTCCACCATAACCAAGATTCTTAACTTCAATCCTCTTCCACAGTGGTTTTTTTATTTAAAAGCTATTTTTGCTATTTTTGAGTATTTTCTTATATTTTGAACTAAAATTGATTTTAGTACTTAAGAAGCTTATAAAAAGCTTATTAATGACTTAAGTAAGCTTAAATAACTAGTAAACAACAACTTTCAAACCATAACACACAATTTGGAATTTTTTAAATTGAAATTACTAAAAACTTAATTATATAAAGAAAACTTGAATTCAAATAACAATAAGTTTACAAAACATTAATAGAGTGGATTGCAAGCTTGTTGACTGGAAATTATAACTTGAAAAGATAAATTTAAACTAATTCGACATAATTTCTACACTACAACTATTCTAAAACTAAACTAATACATATTTCTCCTTTTTCTTTGACTTAAATAGACCCTGGCACATTCTTCTCTCTTTCCCACTTTGTTTCCTAGCCATTGGATGAGCCAAATTGATCTTGGCTGTTTGTTTAAATTTGGCAGGAAAAGATAAATTGGCAGGTTTAGTGGTTTAGGTGAGGGCATTTATGAGGAGGGGGTTGGTTTGGTGAGAGTATTAATGGAGGTTGGAGGTTTGGTGAAAAGGAGGGGGGGACATATTTGCAGGAAACGGGGGAAAGGGGAGGGTGTACACTGTACAGTGAATTGGGGTGAGGTTTGACCAGGTTGACCCTGGTGATATTAAACAGGACTTGGGGTTGGGCCTTGGGTGATTGGGCTTGGGATGGTTTGTGGATCAGGCTTAAGGTCCATTTGGTTTTTGATATTTAATAACAAGGACCACAAATGTAATTTCTGAAAATCCAAGGGCTGATTTTGCACATTATCCAAACTTGTTTCAAGGGTCTTTCCTGCTATCTTTCAATAGTCCAAAGATAAAAATTACAATTTTCCAATTTTGAGATTCCAAGGGCTATATTTGCCTATTTTCAAAGTTCGGGGACTAATCTTGCAATTTCTTCAAACTTTTCATTAGAGGACTATTTGTGATAACTTTTGATTTTCCAAAGACCTTTGTTGACTTTTCTATCAAAAAATATTTCCCAGGGACCAAATCTGACAAAAGTGAAACTCCAAGGACTAAATTTGTAATTTCTCAAAACTTTTGAATTTTTTTACCAAGGGACTAAATATGACAACTTATGATTTCAAAAGGACCTTTGGTGACTTTTCATTTAAAATAAGTGCTCAAGGACTATTTTGCCAAATTTTGAAAGTTGGGGGACTAAAACTGCCAATTGTGCAAACTTTGTATGTTTTTCATCTGTTTTTACTCATTTTGCATCTAAAACATATAAAACACAATTTTGGAATATTTTTAGTATTTTGATGCATTATTGAGTGTTTTTGTATGTTTTTGCAGTTCAGATTGACCAAAAATGATGAGTGTTTGAGCACTCATCTATCATCTTACGATGTTCATGGGGACCATGGACGTCCATAAGATTTGGAACACGCATGGTGTCATTTCTTTCATATCACGCTAAGTGGAGCCGCACGATTCTGCTACGACAACCTGATGCCGGGAAGCATAGACAGCTTCTATGAACTTAGGGACAAGTTTCGTTCAAATTTTTTACAGCAAAGGCGTTTCCAGAAAACTCAAGCCGAGATTCTTGGAGTTCGGCAACGCCACGACGAACCGTTACACAATTACCTGGAAATGTTTTGAAAAGAAACGCTGCACATGACAGATTGCGGTCAGATGGTGGCTCACATGAGCTTTCATTAGCGGCCTGCGCCCCAGAAGTCTATTCAAAGATCTCATTGTCAGACCACCTTCATCCACGGAGGAGCAGTTCACATTGGTCAATAACTTTATAAGGGTAGAAAAGACCAATACAAAAAACCGACTTTGCAAGTCAAAACGGGAGACCATAGATAACAAAAAAGGCCAAAAGTCCAGGAACCAACATACCGGCACCAAGATAGATACATTCCCTGTACAAGTTACAAGTCAAACAGTCGCAATAATCAACAAAAACCCACTTTCACACCTTTGCTTAAGTCGCTCCCAGATATATATGCGACAACAGAAGGAAAGGCTGCTCTCCGACCCTCCACGAATGTTCAACCCTCCTCATCATAGGGATCTTATGCGTTATTGTGAATTCCACGGAGATCATGGCTACGACATCAACAGTTGTATCGATATGCGAAAGGAAACCGAGCATGTGTTAAGAATGGACGTTTGAGCCATCTAGCAAAAGGTGCAAGAAGCCATAATAGTAACCAATCTACAGATACGTTAAGAGCTACAGATCAAGGAAAAAGCAAATTTAAGTGGGCACACAAAGGTGAGAAATCAAGTGGCCTAAAAGGTGAGATACTAATGAGTAGAACAAAAGGGCCGCTACTACCCTCCAAAATAGAGGGAACCACGCAGCCAGGTCCCTTTGATCCGACACCAGAAAATAGTAGCAGAGAAGGCCCCTTGCTCGTCAAAGCAGACATTGGAGGGACCATGGTCCATCGCATCTATGTCGATGGCGGAAGCTCGGTAGAAATCATGTACGAACACTGTTTTGAGCAACTCAACGATGAACAAAAATCAACAATGAGACCACCAAAAACACATCTGGTTGGTTTTTCAGGGAAACTTTTGTGGCCTCTTGGAGTCATAACCATATCTTTGACCATGTCTGATTACTGTGGTAGGGGCAATAAAACTGTCATGACGGAATTTATGGTGTTACGAGCCCTTTCGCCCTACAATGTAATACTGGGGAGGCCTGGAATGAGGCAATTAGGCGCGATCACCACCACGATTCACTCATTAATTAAGTTCCCCATTGAGTCAGGAGTCGCCACTGTTCGGGGAGAGGCTCATAGGCCAAACGAATATCATCACTTAACAAGAAAAAGTGATAAGGATTTATTTAGTACATTTTTAAGGGGTCATTTAAGCCCAAAATCGTGTTTTTATGATCAAATATTGCCCTAAATTATTTCTTTAAGTATTTTAGGTACTTGGGACGAGAATTCTGGAATCTAGCGCTTTTTGGACGTATTTGGAAGATAAAGTGAAGAAAACGACAAAGTCGAGAAAAACCCGTCAGAAAAGGAGACCTGATGGCATCACGCTTTGCATTGTGACACCGTCACTTGCTATTGTGAAGCTAGAAGAATTAACACAAGTCGCTTTAGAAGTAATTTGAGTATTTACACCTGACGGCGTCAGGTGTATTCTGGAGAAGGGCGTCACTCTTTAAGATTACAAGAGACGGGTCAGAGAGTTTATAAAGGGACGGCGTTAGACTGTAGTTGACAGCGTCAGAGTATAAGGCATGATGGCGTCAGAGCGGCGACTTGCATAAGACGAAACCCTAAACACGGCTGGCTGATGGCGTCAGAACCCATAACCTGACACCATCAGCATTGTAAATCTATATGTATTTCTCGTTTTATTTTCATTAAGTGTGACATCTTTTGGTACAAAACCCTAAACAATTTCCAGAGATATTGCAGTGCTTTTCAGCCTTTTTCATCCATGTTCTATTAAAGATAAGTTATCCTTTTAATCCTTCAATATATCTATGTGTTGTTTGATTCTTTGTTTATCTTTTCTTCACTTTAACATGCTAGCTTAAGTTTAATGGTGTTTGCTTAGATCTAATAAAACGTAGTTGTTGATTATTGATTTGTTGTCTATTTTTTAGTTGATTACTTCACGTTAGGCTAAGAAAACTGGTTGACCTCTTTTATGTAACTAGCTTGAACGTCTTAGAAAACGTAATTGTGGTGTGCACTAGTGGTTTTTCTCGTTGTATTTACTGCATGACTTGATATTTATGATCCTAGAATTTCTTAATAGACTTTAAGGTTTTAGGTGAAATTAATGTTCATAGAGTTGGGGAATGTAGCACACCCCCACGACCCGTCCACTAAAATCATCACCCAATCCAAGTCTTCACGGACCTTCACCCGTTCCTAATCTACACACGGACATACACACCATCCTAATCTACACACGGACACCCACGGACGTACATACCATCCTAATCTACACACAACCACCTACGGACGTACACACCATCCTAATCTACACAATCACCCATAGACTTACACTTTGTCCGGATTAACACTTTGATGCGTGTTTTGCAGCCTTGCCAAAGGTTTTACCTCTCAAGGGATCTTGAGAGATTTTACAATCCACTAGGAAGTGTACCTGACCGTTGTAGTGTAGTAAATGGTAGGTCCGGGGGATTGATCGTTCTCTAAGGAAATAGTGTCGTTAGGATTGAAGTATAGGTCAACTAGGTCTAAAGGTGAGGGATGATTCTTTTTAGAATTTTTATGTTTTATAAAAGCAAATAAAATCTCGGGTATTGGAAGAATGGGCATAATTAGTTGCTAGTCAACTAACCCAAAACTATTAATTTAAACTAAAAACAATAAAATAAATAACAAAAAAGTAAATGGTGAACTTCTTATATGAGAAAAGTGTGTTTACTTAGATTTAACTACTCCCTAGTTATCTCTTATTGATTTGTTGAGTTGTCACAATTGTTTACTTGAAGGATTGTATTCCTTGATACCATTCGTGGGGGCGTGTACATCCTTCCACAACCCTATGAATATCTATTTCCTCTTATGACGACACGTTTAGTATCCCATCATAGAATCATCAACATCTATTCATGCATTAAATACAATCAATAAAACCTTAGTACACATCCGATTACATTTCTTAAGACATTCAAGCTTGTTACCATATAGGAGATTAGCCAGTTTGCTTAAGCCTAACGCGAGTCAATCAACCAAACAACAAACCAACAATCAATAACTAGGTTTCATTAGATCTAAGCAAACACTAAGTAATCTAAGCTAGCATGTTAATGTAAAGAAAAGAGAAACAATTAATCAAATAACACATTGACATATTGAATGATTAAAGGAAGAACTTATCTTCAATTGAACATGGAAGAAAAGAGGGTTTGAAACCCTAACAATACTGTAAAAGTCATACTAGGGTTTATCTCCAAAGTTGCACACTTATGAATGAAAAAATCCAAAACTATATATAGAGATACAAAGGTGATGGCGTCGAGTTATAGGTTCTAACGCCTTCATCTCGCCATCATTAGGGTTTCGTGATGTCCAATCCAGTTTCTTGACGTCGTCACTCACAATTTCTTCTAGGCCGTCTCTTGTAACTTTAATACCAGACGTCCTACTTTCATTTACATGTGACGCTGTCACGTGTAATTCCACCAAAGGTTTTCTGGAGTGTCACTTGCAATTATTTCCACCTCCTGAATCTTCAAGTGACGGCGTCACCTTGTAAAGCGTGACATCGTCAGGTGTATTTTCCAGCTTAGTTTCTTGATTTTGTCGTTTTCTTTACTTTTGACTCAAAAAATGTCCAAAATGCTCCATTTTCCAGAATTCTCGTCCCAAGTACCTAAAATGATAAAAGAAGCGATTTGAGGTAATATTTGACCATATATTTATGATTTAGGGCTTAAATGACCCCATAAAATCATATCAAATAAATCCTTATCACACTTACACACCTAATCACGACTCACACACAAGTCGGATACACTAATGTACAAAGAAAGAGTTTGGTGGAAAAAGAGAATCATAACACAAGTTAGGTGTGTGTGGACTAAATTATAACACTTCGATTCTTGACGACTTCGAGTGTTCTTCTCTTGCACTTGAGATAGAGGATGACGGGATCACTTATAAACACATACCTAAGAGTTATAGTTATAAACACATACGTACCATGCTTATATTCTTTCACCCATTTAGAAGAATAGTAAGAAGTGTGGAAGAGACCCACCAGATAAGTCAACTACTTATAGCGAACTTTTATAAAAAAAAGAAAAAAAAAAGAAGAAGAAGAAGAAGAAGAAAAACCTTATTTTCTAGAGAGTAGTCTTATAGAGTGGCCAAATGGATATAATATTTTTTTAACAACTTCCTAAGCAATGCAGATATACATCTAAAGATAATGATTACATCACATTTACTTTATTAAAGAATAAAAGGAGATTCTTTTACTCTTATACAAATACATGTAGTATACGAAATATAGATTAATGATAAAAGCCTATGCATGTATCTTTGATTCTACACATGGCCTTGGAGGCTTAATAGGCATTTAAACATATTTCTTGTATTAGACGTATTTATATTAGTATATAATACACATATTTCATGTAAACATTACGTCCAAAGAGAGTTTGTACCTACACGTACAAGTTAGAAAAGCACCTAAAAGATACTATGGAAGATATCAAATCATATCTGGTAAACGTTGTACATACATTTACAGGAGGAGCAGGTATGCATGGTTTGTTTAGTATAAATAACATGCTTCTATGATTCATATAGATCATCAAATAAACACCCCCCCCCCCCCCACCACCACACTACTACCACTACCACTACCACTACTACAGGGAGTGAGTCATGTATACATTATAACGATATCTCTTGTTTCTTGAGTGATACTAATAAATAGGTCCACATGTTATGTGATCAGGGATCAGCATCTAGACCATAAATCAACGTATCATCAATGTAAATATGAGCTATATTTAGTTGTTAAAGGTTAGAAAGACTCTGAGAAAATGAGTGAATTTTTTTTGCAAAAAAGTGAATTGAGAGCATCCAAAAGATGTGGGTATCTATACATGTGAAATGCATTTTGCTGCTATGCGCTCCTGTCAAGCACTCTAAAGTATGAGTGTGGAGTGTCTAGTGCAAAATTTTACTAATAAATATATGTGTTGCCTCTTGCTGCACTAATAAGTATATATGTTGCCTCTTGCTAACCCATGTGATCATTGTAAGGTATTGACGATCACTCGCATGGCCTATAAAACATACACATCAAGATCATGCAGACCATGATGCTTGGTTTTGCAACCTTGCAAAAGGTTTTACTTCTCAAGGGATCTTGAGAAGCTTGCAATCCCCACCAGGCAGTGTACCTGACCGATGTAGTATAGTGTAGTGGCAAGTACCGGGGGATTGATCGTTCTACTTGGGGAATATTGTTCATTAGGATTGAAACTTAATCTAACTAGGTATAGAGGTGAGGGATGATTCTTTTTATATTTTTATGGTTTATGGAAAGCAAGTAAAAATCTCGGGTATTGGAAGAGTGGGCGAAATTAGTTGCTAGTCAACTAACCCAAATAACTACAAATGCAATAAAAATAAAATAACAAGAAAATAAATGTGAGAAAAACCTTATGTGGAGAGAAACGTGTTTACTTATATTTCACTACTCCCTAGCTATCTTTCATTAATTGATTAGTTTGTTACAATTGCGTGGATGACGGGTTATATTCCTTAGTACCATTCGTGGGGCCGTGTACGATCTTCCCCAACTCTATAAGCTTCTACCTCTTCCTATGTCGAGCCGACAACTAGCTACTCCTTAGTAGTCAATTATGCATTAAATATAACCATTAAAATCGTAGTACACATCCGATTCATGTTTCTTAAGACGTTCAAGCATGTTACCAATTGGAGATTAGCCAGTTTTCTTAAGCCTAACATCGAAATCATTCATCCAACAACAATTAATAACAAACAATCAATCAATAATCAATAGCTAGGTTTCATTACATCTAAGCAAACATAAATAAACCTAGCCTAGCATGTTAATGTAAAGACAAGCATAAGATAAAATCAAACAATACATAGACATATTGAATGATTATTAGAAAACTTATCTTTAATTAATCATGGATGAAAGAAGGGTTTTTGAAACCCTTACAAAAAGGCTAAAATTCGTCCTAGGTTTTATGGTGAAGTTCCTCCAAAAGTTCTCTCTCTAATGAATGAAAATTAGAAAACTATATATAGAGATTACATTCTGACGGCGTCACGTTATACATGTGACGCCGTCAACTCGCCGCCAATGCTTTCCTCGGATTGCCTAGATCCAGATCTGACGTCGTCCCCTTTTATTCTTCACTGGTCGTCACCTTATAGATTTTACGTGATGGCCTAGGCGTCACAAAGGGTGACGCCGTCACTCTTTAAATCCAATAAACATTCTAGCGCGTCTCGTGTAATCTTTATATCCACCTCTTTTCCAACACGTGACGCCATCACCTATAGAACGTGACGTCATCAGGTACTGTTTCCAGCTTGATTTAGAGACTTTGTCGTTTTCTTCACTTTTCGCTCCAAAAACGTCCAAAATGCTTTCTTTTCCAGATTTCTTCTCCAAAGTACCTAAAATGACAAAAGGAACAATTTGAGGCAATATTTGATCAAATAATCACGACTTAAGGCTTAAATAACCCCCTAAAAGCGTAACGCTTTTCGCCTCATCAAATACCCTTACACTTGAGATTTGCTTGTCCTCAAGCAAATGTGCTTTTATTCTAATCAAAATACAAGCTAGGGGTCATTTAACACTAAGATAAAAGTAATTACAACAAATGATCGTTTCACTTTAACCAAAACAAGCACATAAATTATATACGAGCACCTAACAAATAGTGTTTGGATACTCACATCTCTCGGGGTGTAATAAAAGTATATATCACAAATGAAAATGAAAAATATCTTTCACTACCTGTCATAGCACATAGATTACCATAGGCTTGGGAAAGGATCAAACCTCCACCACTTTGGCGGAAGCACCTAGGATAAACTATCAAAGAGGTCTTTTAAAAGATTGTAACGTGAGGTGTAGGGATATGATAAACACGGTTTTGTTGGATAAAGGCAATCTTTACTGGTGGCTAGTTAATCCCTTGGTCAATTACATGTACAATGTGGCATTGCTAAGCCAAGACTCGACTTGACTTAATCTAATGAAAACTAGAAAAACATAAAAAGAAACATAAAAGGAAACGGGATGGTAGTCCGTATGTTTTTCTACTTCTTTTTCTAAATTTTTTTCGTTTTTTTTTTCTTTTTTCGATTTCTTTTTCATACACTCTTGCCCTACCATCCAAAATAATACATCGTAGGGAATTTGCATTCCCCTTACACTTGAACTTTTACATACTTTACAAACGACTATTCTAACGACTCGAATTAAGATAATTAAAACACTTGGAGTAATTTTTAAAATATTAACGCACATATGAGGGTAATAATTGACTTCTTCCCCAATACTCCCTAACAATAGTACTTGTCCTAATCGTCCCAAAACAATATTTACAAGATATGACTCGACTTAGCAACCATGTAATCAATTAGACAATTAACTAAGGGTTTAAACATGTAACAATAATGCACTAAAGATGAGTGCATACAAGGAAGGTTAAGGCGATTTGGGTGTACATTTGGGGGTGGATTGTAAACAAATTATACCTTTAAGTAAAATGCTTAAAGTTAGAAACGAAAAAGATAGGCTCGGAGGGGTGTACTAGGGGTATTGTGTACTAAAAATGAGTACAACGCAAAGGTGTGGGAGAATTAATTGACTTTGCTAATCAAGTGTATTGACTTCATTGGTCAAGTAATTATGATACGGGTTTAACACAAGCGTTATCCTAATGCCTCTTATCATGTAGTAATCCAACTACACGAATGTAGTCTCACATGTGGTCTTGGAATGAATCACTAACGCAAATTCTAGAATCTAAATACTATCGGTACACTCATAAGCACTAAGGCTTTTCCTAACAAATCTAGAGGCGAACCTCACCTGTATAAACTTAGTAGATTTTTGGCGCGAGTCTTTGACGCTTCAACTAACTGATGGTCACTAGTGCACTTCTTGGATTGCTGGCGCATTATTTGCATAACGGATGGTCACCAAGTCATACACTAGATCGCTAGCGCATTAGTCAATTAATCTAATACTCGGATGGTCACTACCTTATTCATAAATTGTTAGGAATTAAATATTCCATAGATTTGATGATCAGAAATAAGAAGAATGAAACATGAAGAATACTAAAATGATAAGAAAAATACGCTAAGTGTGTTTCTGCTGATGATGCATTTCTGCTGATGAATGCTGCTAGTCAATTCTGCTGATGGATTCTGCTGATGAATTCTGCTGCTAGTACAAATGAAACTACTGTTGATCAGTGAGTCATACTACTAAATGGATAAGGATGAAAAAGATATTATGTGCATAAAAGTCAAGTATATCCTCTAGATAATATCTTTCATCAGTCATCAAATTGAACACTCTAAATGAGTTGTAAACATTGATACGTGTTGACTGACATCCTAGTCATAAGCTAGATAGTAGATGACAAAGCTTATCAATTTTGTAATGATCTCCTTTGTTCTATAAAAAGGAGATCACCCCTTTAAATAAAAAGCATGCTTCATAGTGAAATAAAGTGAACATCACCAAGGTGCTTCGTACTTACAAACTACAACAGCACCAAGTGTGTTAAAATGTAAAGCACTTAGAAGAGTGTGTGTGGGAACATCAGACAAGGGGTCTGTTGTTGTTAGGTTTGTTTAGCCTCAAGGATCTTTGATCCCTGTTAGATTGTAAACCGTGCTATAATTGATCACATAGCATTGGGGCTAGTTGGAATAACAAACGGAGAAGTTAGAAAAACCTTGTTGTGATAATATTGTTTATTTCATAGAATATTCCGTCAATATTATCATTGTGCTCGTAATAGCCAAATTCCTAGATCAAAGGCTTAACATCCTAGAGCTCATAAACGATCACAAAAACTTATTGTTAAGAAGAAAAACCTTTAAAATAAGCTTTTCACAGTTGGTATCAGAGACAAGGTTGATTTCTTTCACTTCAGCATCAAGTTAGTAATGATCTAGGAAAATTTAATTATCTCAATTTTGTTTTGCAATCATCAAATAGGGGAAGATTGTTAGGAATTAAATATTCCATAGATTTGATGATCAGAAACAAGAAGAATGAAACATGAAGAATACTAAAAAGATGTGGTGGATAGCATAAATTAAGGGGAAGAAAGTACAGTTTCATTCATGGTGAGATTTAATTATCTCAATTTCTCTACTTTGTCTAGGGAAATTCGTACAAGAATGTTTTTGTTTTGTAATCATCAAATAGGGGAAGATTGTTAGGAATTGAATATTCCATAGATTTGATGATCAGAAACAAGAAGAATGAACCATGAAGAATACTAAATGAGCAGAATACTAAGTGTGTTTTTGCTGATGATGCATTTCTGCTGATGAATGCTGCTAGTGCAATCCAGCAGTAAAATTCATCAGCAGAATCCATCAGCAGAATTGCACTAGCAGCATTCATCAGCAGAAATGCATCATCAGCAGAAACACACTTAGCGTATTTTGCTTATCATTTTAGTATTCTTCATGTTTCATTCTTCTTGTTTCTGATCATCAAATCTATGGAATATTTAATTCCTAACAATCTTCCCCTATTTGATGATTACAAAACAAAAACATTCTTGTACGAATTTCCCTAGACGAAGTAGAGAAATTGAGATAATTAAATCTCACCATGAATGAAATTGTACTGTCTTCCCCTTAATTTATGCTATCCACCACATCTTTTTAGTATTCTTCATGTTTCATTCTTCTTGTTTCTGATCATCAAATCTATGGAATATTTAATTCCTAACAATCTTCCCCTATTTGATGATTACAAAACAAAATTGAGATAATTAAATTTTCCTAGATCATTACTAACTTGATGCTGAAGTGAAAGAAATCAACCTTGTCTCTTATATCTTGTACTAACTTGATCCAGAGTTGCACTAGCAGCATTCATCAGCAGAAATGCATCATCAACAGAAACACACTTAGCGTATTTTGCTTATCATTTTAGTATTCTTCATGTTTCATTCTTCTTGTTTCTGATCATCAAATCTATGGAATATTTAATTCCTAACAATCTTTCCCTATTTGATGATTACAAAACAAAAACATTCTTGTACGAATTTCCCTAGACGAAGTAGAGAAATTGAGATAATTAAATCTCACCATGAATGAAACTGTACTGTCTTCCCCTTAATTTATGCTATCCACCACATCTCTTCCCCTTTTTGTTATCAACAAATAGAGAATATTACAAATATGATCTTTACAGCCATGAACTAATACTACACATCCAATCTATCCTTCTATTATCTCAAATTACCCTCCATTAAGTTTTCCGCACTAAAAATAAACTTGAGATAGTAAAAATCTAAACCATCAGTAGCAATACTAATTAACAGTAGTAAGAATCAATAACTTTCCCTGTGGTGATGCACATATATAATAAATGGTTGAACATTTAAGCTTCCCCTGAAAACCATATGTTAACCATTTGAATCTCCATTTTTGTAGGCTTTTATGACTTGATGAAGAAAAAACCAATCATTACTAACTTGATGTTGAAGTGAAAGAAATCAACCTTGTGTCTTATATCTTGTACTAAATCTGACTTCGAACGTATACCCATCCTTGATGTATAGGGAGACCGCAATCTCATGACAATAAAACTCATTTTCTATGAGACACTGAGTACTACAATGTAACTCCTTTAAGTGTTTGTCATTTCGTAGTCACTTGAACGAACGAACAAGTTATCTTTAAAGTGTACACATCACCTTAAGATATGATAAGAACACAACCTTGAAAAATTTCACTTCATCTTCAAATAAGGAACAAATAACTTTCTTTACCAATAATAACTTGATAAACAAACCTTTTTATCTTTTAAGAACCAACTCGCTTCTATGTGTGATTCTTCCCCTTTTTGTGTGTAAACCAAGAAAGAAAACCAAAAATTCGACCATACCTCAACTGTTTCTGCAACAGTTTTCAACGATGCATATCTTGCCATCTGAAGCTTAGATTGAAGATCCTTCCGGTGAGAATCTACCTTGATATGCCAAGAACCTTCAACAAAAATTTTAGCCCAATCCAATGGTTAACGAATGAGCTATAGCCTTTGTAAAACTGCTCTTCAGAAAGTTTCGAAAAATTAAGCAAAAATGAATTTTTCTTCTTTCTTCTTTCTTTAACAAAAACATTTTATTTTCCTAGATCCAGAGCAACCTGTCTCTGATACCAACTGTGAAAAGCTTATTTTAAAGGTTTTTCTTCTTAACAATAAGTTTTTGTGATCGTTTATGAGCTCTAGGATGTTAAGCCTTTGATCTAGGAATTTGGCTATTACGAGCACAATGATAATATTGACGGAATATTCTATGAAAGAAACAATATTATCATAACAAGGTTTTTCTAACTTCTCAGTTTGTTATTCCAACTAGCCCCAATGCTATGTGATCAATTATAGCACGGTTTACAATCTAACAGGGATCAAAGATCCTTGAGGCTAAACAAACCTAACAACAACAGACCCCTTGTCTAATGTTCCCACACACACTCTTCTAAGTGCTTTACATTTTAACACACTTGGTGTTGTTGTAATTTGTAAGTATGAAGCACCTTGGTGATGTTCACTTTATTTCACTATGAAGCATGTTTTTTTATCTAAAGGGGTGATCTCCTTTTTATAGAACAAAGGAGATCATTACAAAATTGATAAGCTTTGTCATCTACTATCTAGCTTATGACTAGGATGTCAGTCAACACGTATCAATGTTTACAACTCATTTAGAGTGTTCAATTTGATGACTGATGAAAGATATTATCTAGAGGATATACTTGACTTTCATGCATATAAAATCTTTTTCATCCTTATCCATTTAGTAGTATGACTCACTGATCAACAACAGTTTCATTTGTACTAGCAGCAGAATTCATCAGCAGAATTGCACTAGCAGCATTCATCAGCAGAAATGCATCATCAGCAGAAACACACTTAGCGTATTTTGCTTATCATTTTAGTATTCTTCATGTTTCATTCTTCTTGTTTCTGATCATCAAATCTATGAAATATTTAATTCCTAACATAAATTTTGAGTGGTACGGTTTTTTTGTGCTAGTCATATAACTCCTATCCATGAGACGCTTATTAGGACTAAAGTTTCACACTTATATGTCGTAAAAAATTTTAAATTTGGTGCTAAAATTGCGCTAACAAATATTTCTCTTAGCTTTATTGAACATTTACTTTCAAACAAAACAAAAATCAAGTGGAGTTATAGTTTCTAAGGCATCCTAATTTACCCTTCCTACACTTAAACCGAACATTGTCCCCAATGTTCTAAATCAAAGATGTAAAAGTAAAAATAAATGAGAATGAAAGAAACTAATACTCCCCTGACTCGCTTGGTCTGGATGATGTGATAACATGGTTAAATCTTCCTCCAAGAGAATGAACATGATAAGCTCCACTCCAGAAATATAATCATCTTCTTGTCCAATATAACCTGTAATCAACAAACACAAAACCAAAGCATCAAACCGAACAAAAATCACAACTAGATGTAATTCCAGACTTAGAAATAGAAAATAAAACAATTAAAGGATAGGATACTTGTGGAATGAATTACAAATAGGAACTCATAAAACATATCCACAAGTATTGACACACAAACAAGGTACGTAGAATATATGGTAATCATGAATTGTGAATTTTTCATGTTCGAATTTCGTTCTTTTTAACAAAATATAAACTTCCCTACACTTATCTTTTTGTAAAATACCTTTATATGCAATTAAGACGAGGTTAAAAACAAAATAAAGCGTTTTCACAATTTACTTTGAAACATGAGCCACAAACAATAAAAATAAAACATGCATACGGAAACAAATAAATTAAAACAAACAAACAAACAAACAAAGCTTGGGTTGCCTCCCAAGAAGCGCTTTTCTTTATTTACAAGTCTTGTAGCTAGACTCAAAGTCGTGCTCTATCCTATATAAGTAAGTTCCTCATCGAGGACGTCCTTAGGGTCGAACTTAGCGTGTAGTTTCCTATCGGTTCTCTTAGTTCGGTATGACTTTTCAAACTTCTCTCCATCCAGATCATATAGAATCATCTTCATATGCCATGATCCGTCACCTTCCTTAGGTGGCTTGTCCCAATTCCATTTAAATTTATCACCTTCCCTTTTCCATTTGTTCATCCCTAAGTTGATAGGCATCACTCCTAGGAATTCAATCATTTTCCAAAAGACTAAGGGATCCTCAAAGGGGTTTAATTCCTCATCCCTAGCTATGAGTTGCTCCACCGAATATGTTCGGTTTATGAACTCCTCCTCTAAATAAAATGGGCGTTGAGGTCCTATGAATTCTCCATTGATCCAAGGTCCATATCTAGATGGTCTTCTATTCATGTTTACCCAATGAGGTGTTAGTTCATTCTCATTATTGTAGCTATGCTTCTTAACATCGTAGACCGACCAAGTCTCACCTTCTCCTACCGCTATCTTAGATTCCTTACAATCAATCATGGCACAAGCAGTCGCTAAAAATCCTCTTCCTACTAGCAATGGGCATGTAGTGTCACTAACCATATCAAGGACATGAAAATCCGCTAAGATAGCCAATCGTCCTACGTGAACTACCATATCTTTGATCATTCCTACCGGGTGGGCAACACTTCCATTCGCTAGACCAATTATCACTTTCGTCTCTTCTAACTTCCCTAGCTTAAGTGTGGTGTAAAGGGATAAAGGAATCAAGTTGAGACTTGATCCTAGATCGGCTAGTGTGTCGAAAGCTTCGGAGTTCCCTATCTTATAAGGTAAAACAAATGTACCTGGATCATCTAGTTTCTTAGGTAGTTTGTTTTGAACGAAAGCGGTCCTATTTTTGCCCAACTTAAGTCTTTCTTCATATTTTTCTAAGAGGACATTGTAGTAGGGGGCACGGGCTAAGACATCAATGACGGGGCACTCAAGGATAAGTTCCTTAAATTTATTGCCAAGGTCTTGTGTAGAGGTGTTTCAACTATGTTATTGACCGGTTTAATGTTGGATTTTATTCAACTGGCCCTGTTGAAGAATTTGGGTTTGCTTGAAACACGTGCTCATGGCATTGACCGAATAGTATTGTGGACAAGAATTAGGAGACGAAACCGATGATATGGCGTCAACGTTTAGTTTCGGGTTCTTGACCGTGTTGCTAGGGAGTGCTCCCATTTCTCGGTCATTGAGAACTTTCAACAATGTGTCAATCTTATTTGTCATATCACTTTGTTTTTGTTTGAAATTGGCTTCAAACTTTGCTAAACGAGCTTCTTGAGATGCCATAAATTTAGACATCAATCCTTCAAAATTATTGGTACTACCACAGTTGTTGAAAGGATTGTTGTTGAAAGTACATTTAGGGGGTGGACCGTTTGATTGGTAACGATTAGGTGGATTGGAAGAATTTTTTTGGGGTGCGTTTTGTTTTTGTTTCCACCTAAAGTTTGGGTGATATTTCCAAGAGGGATTGTGATTGAGGCAAAAGCAGTCAACTAAATTTAACCACGGATGTGGTCAAACAAGTCAAACTCCTAAGGCTCAATGCTCCGCGGAAGTACAGTGTTTTCCCGGGTCATTTAAGTCCCGACGAGGTGTGAATTGTAAACAAACGGTTATTTGATCGGGTGAATCTGGATGGATAAGGGTTTGAGTGAGATTAAACTAAGGAATATACGAAGAAATAGCTTAAATAAGCTATATGAATAAGACGGAAAAGTTACAAAAACTAGAAACGTGCAAAACTTAAAAACGCGTACGTTACGTTTAAATAAAACGTAAACGTACAAAATAAAAAGTGAAAACGTAAATCTGAAAACACCCAGGGGGTGAAAAATGACTTTTTTACAAACTTAAAAGTAAAAGAAAATTTTTAGAAAAAGAAAAACTATTTTTACACTATTTAATAATTTAATATTAATTAAAAACTATTTAATACTTATTATTAATATTTAAATAACTAAAATACACTTACAATATTATTTAAATACTAAAAAGGTGAAAATAAAATTTCTAAAATTATAAAATAACTAAAAATAAGTTTTAAAATTAAAAATAACTATTTTTGTCTTTTTGTGATTTTTCTATTAATTAATTACTAATTAATTACTAATTAACTAAATAAACTATTTTAAATTAAGAAAATTACTAAATGAACAGTAAAAATTCTAAGAAAATTTCTAAAAATATTTTACAACTTATAAAAGCTATAAAAAATATAAAAACTTGATTTTACTTAATAAAAACTAATTATGCTATTTTAAACTAATTATTAACTAATTATAAATAAAACTAAGATTAAATCTAATAAATACTAAAAGATAAAATAAAAATCTGAAAAAATTATTATAAATACTTTAATATATGAGGAATTTAATAAAAATATAAAATAGCTAAGTACTTAATTAAAATTTAAAAATGAAAATTAAAATTAAATTACATTAAATAGAAACTATCACTTAATTTTAAATTTGTTTTTCTTGATTTTTCTTTTACAAATCTATTAAATACTTAAAAACAACAAGCTTTTATAAAAACAAACTTTTTGAAAACTTAAAATAAGCCAGAATAAGCAAATAAGGTGTGACAGTTGACTTTGGTTGACCAGATTTGGAAATAAGCTAAAATGGCTAAAGGTGGGGTCCACTCTGGTTGAAACTGATCCAAATAAGCTTATGGGACTTGTCAAAGCTGGAATAAGCCAAAAAGGACCACACAATAAGCTATAAGCTATGAATAAGCACTTGGCTTATTTGTTAGAAACTGAAAATTGGGACAGGTTTAGGAGATGATTTAAGTGGGACCCAGGGGGTATCTAGGTCAACCCAATGGTCAAAAACCCAACCCTGGTAGGAGGGGGGTGGAAGTGAGCAATAATGGTGGCCTTGGGCCCACTGAGGTGGTCAGAACACCACCACAAAGTGGTGGTGGTGGGTATGCAGCAGCTGAGACAGAGCAGGTAGTTTGCCCTGCAAGTCACTTTGGTGACTTGTGGGGCCCACAAGTAAAATCACAAAAATAAAAGAAAGCTAGGATATCAAAGATGAACTGGTAGACAATGAATAGAAACAAGATTCACCTTCTGAGCTATCACACAAAAATCACAACAAATATGTGAACTTTTGGAAAAAAAACTGAAAGGGCTAATTTGACTTTTGAAGAAAACTTAAAGTTTTGACTTTTCCCAACTTGTGATTGATCCTACATGCAAGATAAGTTGTATTAAGCTGAAATGAGGCTAACATAAGCTATCTTAACTGATTACACTACTTAAAACATGATGTGCATACCTAAATCCTACACAGTGAGTAGGTAAAATGAGATTGGGCATGAATTTGACTTTCAACCACAGAAACACTGGTTTATATCATTCCACTAACCTACTATAACCTAATATGATGTCTGTCAACCAAAGTTAATCACAGAAACTCAGATGAGCTCAGGCAAACTCACAGATCCAAACACCCCCTTATGCTAGCAGTTACACTATCAAAAGCTTATTCAGACTATTTATCAATATATCAATGATCCAACAAACATTCAAATTAACTGTAGAAGCTATTTAAATGGTAACCAAGGTTAATGAATGACAAGAGAACCAAATCCAGTATTTATCAAAATAGTGTCAAGATGAAGCAGTCAAGATCAATTAGAAACACAAATGATCAAACAAACCTAAATATCTAAAATACTACTAGAAATACATCAAAAAGTATCAATGAGACAGAACTTATGCAATAATAAATCTAAAATAGGAAGATGAATTGAGAGGTAAAAAAAAACATTGAAAGTGAGAACTTACAATTCCATTCCCTAACTGACATAGGGTGAATGTCTAAACCAAGCCTATCTTAGATAGGCTCAAAGCATCAATAACCATGGAATTTTAACACCAGAACCTCCAAATTTACTATCATGAACCCAAATTTGACTTTCGTTGACCATTTGCTATTTTTGTAATGAAGCAGTCCCCTATCTACACTTGAGCTCACAACAAGCTAAATTTAGCTTAAATGAACTAATTGTACTGAATTGGAGGTTTATGAAAATGATTTAAACACAACTTAAATTAAGGATAAAATGCTAAAGTGGATTGCACAAGGATGGAAATAAACTGACTTGCATTAATATTTTTAACTTGAGTACACTAATGAGAATGGAAATTACAAACTCTAATCTTAAACATTACATTAATTAAATTTGAGCCTAAAGTTACATTAAGAATTACTAAAATTAACTAAAATTCACTAACTCCCACTCAGCTTCCATTCTTCTTCTTTTATAATGAGCCATTAGGGTTTCCAGACCCACTGAGCAAATCCCCATCATAATCTTGACCCTTGGTTGAGTTCCTTTGATCCTGACCATTCACTTCATTTTGGCGGGAAGAACTTTATTTGCAACTTGGAGATATAACGTGTGGCAGGGACTGTTAGTTTGTTGTTTTGTTGTTGTTTGGTTAGGAGTGGAAGGAGGAGGTGGAGTGTGTCAGGGGTGATGATGATGAGGGTGCAGGGTGGAGTGTTAGTTTGGTTGTAGCAGGGCAAGTGGTGAGGATGGGAGGTCAACGAAGGTCAAAGGTTTGGGTGGTATTAAAAATAAACGGGGGGTAACTATTCGGGTGTGGGCCTGATAATGGTTTTGGGCTTGTGGTGGATCAGGCCAAGGCTTGATTGGTGTTGGGTAATAAAGGGTCCAATTTGGCATTTGTAACTTTAATTCACAAGGACCATTTTTGTAGATTTCAAAAATATAAGGACTGATTTTGCCAAACACCCAACATTGCTACAAGGGTAAAATATGCCACAATTTATAAGTACATGACAAAAAATGACATTTTTCCATTTTGAAATTCACGGGGACCAAAATTGTCATTTCTGCAAAGTCCAGGGACCAAACATGTAATTTCCTCAAAGTTTTCATCCAGGGATTAAAAGTGACAAATGTGAATTCCCAAGTACCAAAAATGATTTATCTTACAAAATTATCCCGCCAGGGACCTTTTCTGCCAATATTTGAAACTCCAGGGACTAATTTCATAAATTTCCAAAACTTTCCAATTTTTCACCAAAGGACTAAATATGACAACTTATGATTTCAAAAGGACCTTTGGTGATAATTTTCTATATTTTGAATATCCAGGGACTAGATTTGTAATTTTATGAAAGTTGAGGGACTGAAACTGCCAATTTTGCAAACTTTGTGCGTTTTTCGTTTGTTTTTGCTCGTATTGCATCTAAAACATATAAAACACAATTTTGAAATATTTTTGGTATTTTGATGCATTTCTGAGTGTTTTTGTATGTTTTGCAGTTCAGATTAGACCAAAAATGATGAGTGTTTGAGCACTCATCAATCCCCCACACTAAACTATTGCTAGTCCCTAGCAATACTGTTTTGAAAACTTGATGGATTTGAAAAACTCTTTACCAAAAGCCATCACTTCTGGAGTAGCCAGGTGTAAGAACTGTGGCACACCTGATAACCGTGTGATTTTGAGCAAACCACCAGCTGTCAACGGATTTGAGTAGTCTTTACCAAAAGCCGTTTGCTTCTGGACTAGCCAGCTCTTGATGGAATAGTCAACATCTTGGTGAGCTGATTACCAATTATGGATTTTCCACGGCTTTACCACAAGCCATAATCTTGCGGGCTAGCCAACTCATTTGTTTTCGGGGAGTTGATGAACCATACAATTTTGGGCAAATTGCCAGCCGTCAACGGATTTGATATGTCTTTACCAAGAGCCGTTTGCTCCTGGACTAGCCAATCCCTTTTGTTGCTTAGACAAGGCGGACTGATTACCAAAAATTTTGAAGCACCAGTGAAAAATTTTTGAAAATTTTGAAAATTTGGCAAAAACGGGGGTATTATATAGTAAAATGTGATAAAATTCGCTAGAATAGCGAATACCCCCCCCCCCCCCCCCACACTAAGCATGAATATTGTCCTCAATATTCAAAATCCCGGCTATTATGCCGACATTTTGAACGTAAAAGGGCAACATTACAAGCTAAGCGTGGAAAACACCATTTTGTATTTTCACTCATTTGTAACCATAGCATGGGGGACTCCCCCACACTTAGGGTGAAAACTCTATATGCATGCTATTGTTTTTGTTTACCGAGTCGCTAGCTTGACTCGACCCCGAATTCAATTGTCCTTGGGGAAGCATAATGTGGAAGAAACAATCTCAATCGGACTTTCATTCAAAATGTTTGAACAAACATATGAAGCACGTGAAAGTTCCACACCAATGAGATAAGTAACCGGCTCAAGATAATGATACATGAAAATGCCGGGATCAAATATAGTGTCCTCACTCCCGAAGGAGTGAAGAAGAGGAGAAATCACCTGGTAGGTGAAGGAAAGAAGAGAGAACTGAATAGCAATTAAGATAAGAACTTCCTCCTCAAGAAATGTATATTCAAGTGGAGGAGGCAAGTCCTTAAGCTTGATCTCAGGAAATTTATCAGTTTCCTCAACTGATTGGATTTCCTCATTATGAAGTTGTTTGGGTGGGAGAGGGGGGAATGAATCTTCATTTAACAAACTCTCTAGAAAAAGAATGTCCCCCTCAGGATCAAGATAATCATCATCAACTTCATATGAAGTTGAACTATCTTCAGTAAGAAAAGCCTCGAATTCGTCCAGATCATTTTCACTATCCGAAGGAAGTGGATTGATCTGAGTAAGTTCAATCGAAGGATCACGAGAAAGTAAGACAATACTCACAACAATACTCACAACAGTAAAACTACAATCGAAGGACCTCCACAATACTCACAACAGTAAAACTGATGTGGCTGTGAGTCGTATGTGCTTGTGTCATAATTGTTATCAGGAAACTGCTCATAGACAAACGTGCTTCCTGATTGACAATCAGAACTGTAGTGCGAACCAAAACAGTACTCACAACAGTAAAACTGCTGAGACTGATGGTGTGGTAGCTGGTGGAATGAATCAGTGGTGTCATGGTAAGAATAGGGATCTTGGTTATAGACAGACCCGTTTCCTGACTCTACCATGCCACAACCGGGGCAATTACCACCATTATGAGAACTACCACACCACTGGCAAACCAGAAAGTGTGGATGAGACATAGAAAGAATCAAATGTGTATAGAGGGTGAGGAATTGAGAATCAAAGGGGTAAGAGGGTAAAGGTGAGTATTTTTGGGTTTTTGGGTAAACATTTTGTACAAATGAGAAGGAAAATCTTTTTGTGTTTTTGTTTTTATGAAAATATGAACAAGGATGGATAAATGTACAATGGAACGAATTCCAAAGACACTAATCAGAAAAACCGTTTAGAATAGCGCGCACACCTCCCCGGCAGCGGCGCCAAAAGTTGATTGAGGCAAAAGTAGTCAACTAAATTTAACCACGGATGTGGTCAAACAAGTCAAACTCCTAAGGCTCAATGCTCCGCGGAAGTACAGTGTTTTCCCGGGTCGTTTAAGTCCCGACGAGGTGTGAATTGTAAACAAACGGTTATTTGATCGGGTGAATCTGGATGGATAAGGGTTTGAGTGAGATTAAACTAAGGAATATACGAAGAAATAGCTTAAATAAGCTATATGAATAAGACGGAAAAGTTACAAAAACTAGAAACGTGCAAAACTTAAAAACGCGTACGTTACGTTTAAATAAAACGTAAACGTACAAAATAAAAAGTGAAAACGTAAATCTGAAAACACCCAGGGGTGAAAAATGACTTTTTTACAAACTTAAAAGTAAAAGAAAATTTTTAGAAAAAGAAAAACTATTTTTACACTATTTAATAATTTAATATTAATTAAAAACTATTTAATACTTATTATTAATATTTAAATAACTAAAATACACTTACAATATTATTTAAATACTAAAAAGGTGAAAATAAAATTTCTAAAATTATAAAATAACTAAAAATAAGTTTTAAAATTAAAAATAACTATTTTTGTCTTTTTGTGATTTTTCTATTAATTAATTACTAATTAATTACTAATTAACTAAATAAACTATTTTAAATTAAGAAAATTACTAAATGAACAGTAAAAATTCTAAGAAAATTTCTAAAAATATTTTACAACTTATAAAAGCTATAAAAAATATAAAAACTTGATTTTACTTAATAAAAACTAATTATGCTATTTTAAACTAATTATTAACTAATTATAAATAAAACTAAGATTAAATCTAATAAATACTAAAAGATAAAATAAAAATCTGAAAAAATTATTATAAATACTTTAATATATGAGGAATTTAATAAAAATATAAAATAGCTAAGTACTTAATTAAAATTTAAAAATGAAAATTAAAATTAAATTACATTAAATAGAAACTATCACTTAATTTTAAATTTGTTTTTCTTGATTTTTCTTTTACAAATCTATTAAATACTTAAAAACAACAAGCTTTTATAAAAACAAACTTTTTGAAAACTTAAAATAAGCCAGAATAAGCAAATAAGGTGTGACAGTTGACTTTGGTTGACCAGATTTGGAAATAAGCTAAAATGGCTAAAGGTGGGGTCCACTCTGGTTGAAACTGATCCAAATAAGCTTATGGGACTTGTCAAAGCTGGAATAAGCCAAAAAGGACCACACAATAAGCTATAAGCTATGAATAAGCACTTGGCTTATTTGTTAGAAACTGAAAATTGGGACAGGTTTAGGAGATGATTTAAGTGGGACCCAGGGGGTATCTAGGTCAACCCAATGGTCAAAAACCCAACCCTGGTAGGAGGGGGGTGGAAGTGAGCAATAATGGTGGCCTTGGGCCCACTGAGGTGGTCAGAACACCACCACAAAGTGGTGGTGGTGGGTATGCAGCAGCTGAGACAGAGCAGGTAGTTTGCCCTGCAAGTCACTTTGGTGACTTGTGGGGCCCACAAGTAAAATCACAAAAATAAAAGAAAGCTAGGATATCAAAGATGAACTGGTAGACAATGAATAGAAACAAGATTCACCTTCTGAGCTATCACACAAAAATCACAACAAATATGTGAACTTTTGGAAAAAAAACTGAAAGGGCTAATTTGACTTTTGAAGAAAACTTAAAGTTTTGACTTTTCCCAACTTGTGATTGATCCTACATGCAAGATAAGTTGTATTAAGCTGAAATGAGGCTAACATAAGCTATCTTAACTGATTACACTACTTAAAACATGATGTGCATACCTAAATCCTACACAGTGAGTAGGTAAAATGAGATTGGGCATGAATTTGACTTTCAACCACAGAAACACTGGTTTATATCATTCCACTAACCTACTAGAACCTAATATGATGTCTGTCAACCAAAGTTAATCACAGAAACTCAGATGAGCTTAGGCAAACTCACAGATCCAAACACCCCCTTATGCTAGCAGTTACACTATCAAAAGCTTATTCAGACTATTTATCAATATATCAATGATCCAACAAACATTCAAATTAACTGTAGAAGCTATTTAAATGGTAACCAAGGTTAATGAATGACAAGAGAACCAAATCCACTATTTATCAAAATAGTGTCAAGATGAAGCAGTCAAGATCAATTAGAAACACAAATGATCAAACAAACCTAAATATCTAAAATACTACTAGAAATACATCAAAAAGTATCAATGAGACAGAACTTATGCAATAATAAATCTAAAATAGGAAGATGAATTGAGAGGTAAAAAAAAACATTGAAAGTGAGAACTTACAATTCCATTCCCTAACTGACATAGGGTGAATGTCTAAACCAAGCCTATCTTAGATAGGCTCAAAGCATCAATAACCATGGAATTTTAACACCAGAACCTCCAAATTTACTATCATGAACCCAAATTTGACTTTCGTTGACCATTTGCTATTTTTGTAATGAAGCAGTCCCCTATCTACACTTGAGCTCACAACAAGCTAAATTTAGCTTAAATGAACTAATTGTACTGAATTGGAGGTTTATGAAAATGATTTAAACACAACTTAAATTAAGGATAAAATGCTAAAGTGGATTGCACAAGGATGGAAATAAACTGACTTGCATTAATATTTTTAACTTGAGTACACTAATGAGAATGGAAATTACAAACTCTAATCTTAAACATTACATTAATTAAATTTGAGCCTAAAGTTACATTAAGAATTACTAAAATTAACTAAAATTCACTAACTCCCACTCAGCTTCCATTCTTCTTCTTTTATAATGAGCCATTAGGGTTTCCAGACCCACTGAGCAAATCCCCATCATAATCTTGACCCTTGGTTGAGTTCCTTTGATCCTGACCATTCACTTCATTTTGGCGGGAAGAACTTTATTTGCAACTTGGAGATATAACGTGTGGCAGGGAGTGTTAGTTTGTTGTTTTGTTGTTGTTTGGTTAGGAGTGGAAGGAGGAGGTGGAGTGTGTCAGGGGTGATGATGATGAGGGTGCAAGGTGGAGTGTTAGTTTGGTTGTAGCAGGGCAAGTGGTGAGGATGGGAGGTCAACAAAGGTCAAAGGTTTGGGTGGTATTAAAAATAAACGGGGGGTAACTATTCGGGTGTGGGCCTGATAATGGTTTTGGGCTTGTGGTGGATCAGGCCAAGGCTTGATTGGTGTTGGGTAATAAAGGGTCCAATTTGGCATTTGTAACTTTAATTCACAAGGACCATTTTTGTAGATTTCAAAAATATAAGGACTGATTTTGCCAAACACCCAACATTGCTACAAGGGTAAAATATGCCACAATTTATAAGTACATGACAAAAAATGACATTTTTCCATTTTGAAATTCACGGGGACCAAAATTGTCATTTCTGCAAAGTCCAGGGACCAAACATGTAATTTCCTCAAAGTTTTCATCCAGGGATTAAAAGTGACAAATGTGAATTCCCAAGTACCAAAAATGATTTATCTTACAAAATTATCCCGCCAGGGACCTTTTCTGCCAATATTTGAAACTCCAGGGACTAATTTCGTAAATTTCCAAAACTTTCCAATTTTTCACCAAAGGACTAAATATGACAACTTATGATTTCAAAAGGACCTTTGGTGATAATTTTCTATATTTTGAATATCCAGGGACTAGATTTGTAATTTTATGAAAGTTGAGGGACTGAAACTGCCAATTTTGCAAACTTTGTGCGTTTTTCGTTTGTTTTTGCTTGTATTGCATCTAAAACATATAAAACACAATTTTGAAATATTTTTGGTATTTTGATGCATTTCTGAGTGTTTTTGTATGTTTTGCAGTTCAGATTAGACCAAAAATGATGAGTGTTTGAGCACTCATCAGATTGTATGAATCACCATAAGGGTTTGGCTCGGGTTTGAAAGTGTACCACTTGTTTCCCGCTTAGTCGGTACACGAGGATGCGTAATCAGCAAAAGCTTGTTCGGGGAGTTCCATGTAATCGCGAGTGTCGTGGGGACCACTACATAATTCACATAAAGAAGTGATTTTGTTCACTTGGCTTGAGGGTTTAGGAGCTTCGTAGGATTTCATGAGAAACTTGACTTGGTCTTCAAGTTTCATGATCCTACGGTCGGGAGTGCTTGAATTGTTCGTAGGCAAAGATATTGCCTTGACCGTTTTGTTCAAATCACAGGGGTCATTCCAACTTTCGTTGTCATAGAGAGCAAGATCTTCTATGAGTTCCCATGATTCTTCCGTACTTCGATCACGTAGCTTGTCAACGGCCGCTTGGTCAATGGTTTACCTCGTGGAGTGATTGATATGGTCATAGAAGATTTGGACTTGGAGCCATAGATCTATGCCATGATGAGGGAATATTTGGAGTAAGTCCTTGAAACGAGTCCATGCTTCATAAAGAGTTTCACCTTGACATTGTTGGAACATCAAGATGTCATTCCTTAACTTGGTGGTTCTCCCTGGTAGGAAAAATTGAGCAAGAAAACGAGAGGTGAGATCATCCCAAGATGTGATGGATCCCGTGTAACACCCCCAATTCATGGATGCAGCGGAATTCAAACTGAGTGTTACTAATGGCACAACAATCATAATAATAGAAAACGAACTCTAATTGAGTCGTTTTAAAAGATTTATCATTCAAATTATATAAATATCAGAGATTACAAAAAGAGGTCCCAAATGGTTCCATGTTTACAAATTACATTAAATGAGTTTTTGAATGATAATAAAATTTATAGCCCTCTTGAATATCCGTGCCCTTTCCGTGCCATCCTTGTTCATTATGAACCTAAAAATACATGCTAAAGTGTCAACACGAGGTTGGTGAGTTCATAGAGTTTAGTGACAAAAATGTAATGTAAAACATTTGAATGATGATTTCCCAGCAAAGGCATCGTAAATTCACTCAGTTCCAAGCCCCGTCCATACAAGACTTGCAACCTGTGTGTTTACAACCCACTGCCAAATATGATTTGGTTTATGTGAACAAAAGTAATACTTGTATCTAGATTCAAAGATAAATGTAGTAATACCGTTATATAAACAATTTTTACAATGATGCCATATAAATAATGATGATAATGAAGTATGTAACATGTAAACACATAAAGCGTTTGAGTAAACCACAAACATTGAGTAAGGCAATTGGTGTTTAAGTCAACAAGTAGCATGTTCAAGTAAAACAAGTATTGCATTCAAGTAAAAAGAGCAGGGGCTATGACTCACCTTAAGTTATGTAGCAAGTAGTGAATATGATGGTCGAATAGCGAAGGTTTCGACGAGCAACCTATAATAGGATGTTGCGACTTAGGATTGGAGTAAAGAATATGAAGAATTGCCTATATATGTCTTGCATTTAGTCCATGATGTGGTACAAAGTATAGTGTAAGTCTTTGAAAAGAAATGGTTCATGAAACATGTATAGTTTATATATCGTTTACTACCGTTCGGGCCGACATAATTCAGAAGTCATGTAGTAAACGTTCGAGGAGCCAGGACACTTTAATTCGTAAATCCACAACTCATCTCGACGGCTTACTTAATGAACTCCTCACATGAGGTCCCTACTATTGTAGTATTTGATAAAATATATATAAGTTTTTATCCGAAAAGTTACATGTCCAATACTTGAATAAACTTAGGAAAGTTTACTTTTACATGAAGATTGTTATTAGAATGAGTTTCTTAATTTTGTATGACAATTACATGTTAGATCTCATGGTTCTTTAGATGGAGTAGATCCAAATTGTATGTTTAAGTTATCGCCAACTCTTTAGCTCATGTTTTCGCCTAGGTAAGTTTATATGGTCATTTAGTCATGGCCTTGCCGTGACCTTTGGTCATTGTTCCATGCTCTTGAGACTCAACCTTGGCTTTAGCCATGGTTGTGGTCTTGAATCTAGGTCATTAGAACTCTTGGTCTTATTAAACCATAACTATTATATAGTGACTTTTGTATACAAAACAGCTGTTAAGAAACTGAAGAAAATCTCATTCGTTATTGGTTTTCAGGATACGTGCACCTGAGTTTTAGAAGAAAACATGATTCCGGACAACTTTCGTGTTTTAACTTTTTCATGAAACGGACCAGAAGGGCCTCTTTTTGCGTGTTTTAAGTTCTATCATAGAAGGTATTTAGGCAGTTTTGCCGCAAAGTTTTGGTAACTTCAAATGGTCATAACTTTTTACTCATGTACTCATTTTAAGTGGTTCAAATTGCTATGGTTTCCTTGTTAAGTTCTCTACTACAATATGTAATTGTCCTCATAATTATACCATTTTGATCATATTTTACTAAGAAAGTCACTAGTTTACTTGTTTAAATAACATAAGTTAACATATATATACCAATACTTGTTTTACTCATTTTCAAACATCATGGACATAATCACAAGACAAAATATAGCATGAATGATATGTAAATAGCATGAATATGATATTTAACAAGAAATATGTTAGGGTTTGCTTACAACTTATGGCTTTCAATAAAGAAAGGAAGTTAACATGTAAGGTAAGGACTTTGATTGAACAAGCTTCTCCTCACTTTAGCAATCCTTCTACCCTTGTATTCTTGAAGGATTTGTGATGAGTGTTTAGGTGACTTGAGTGGATCTAAACTCAAGAGAATCACCTAAAGTTTCTGAGGATTTGAAGTAGTTACTTTGTAGCTTGAAACTAGTATTTGGATCAATCAAAACTTAACAAAAGCTTTGAAATTGATATGGAACTTGTGTTTCTTGAATAATACTTGAAATAAACTAGCAAAAGGAAGTTTATATGTGTTCTTGGACGTTGTAAATGAAGAGGGGAGGGTGGGGTATTTATATGGTCTTGAGGAGGTTAGTTTGGATGACTTTTCAAAGCTTATTGATAAGCTTGAACACATGGACTCATCCTAGATGATCAAGGCCTCATCACAAGCCACCAAGGCTTTTGAATCATCCCTATAGTCGGCCATATGAAGATATGGTGTGACTAGATGATTAACTTGGTATTATCTAGCTTACGGAGTGAGTTTTGGTCCCGGTAATTGCTAACGGTAAGTCGTTAAGTCCTGAAACTTAAAATCGGGTATCCTAAAAATATGAAACTTATAAATATGTTAGAACTTATTAATATAACCTATCTTAGCATATTTAATGAGTGATAAGTTCTATCGGGTTGCTTAAACGCTGCTAAAACTGGAAACGCGGGTCTAAAACGCGTAATTCGCGTAAAACGCTAAACTGGAAAACGTAAAATTCCAAAACTTTTGGAATTGTCGTAAAATGAGAGAAAATCATATTTCTATTGTTTATAATGTTTTATGGACATATCGGGATGCTGGAATGACATTTAAACCAAAAAGTAAATCTCGGACACGGTTTTGTGATTTTTGCAGAAATGATCCGACGAGTGTCAAATTCTCGGATTATCATTAAAATAGTTTAACTTACGAGAATATGAAATAAAAATTTCGAGTGTGAATAGTAAAAGTGAATAGTAAAAAAAATTTGGGATTAAAAATTAACCTGAAAATGCGAATTTTTACAGTCTCTACCCCTTACGGGAACTTCGTCCCGAAGTTCTATGTGTGTTATATGTTGGAGTGGTGTCGATGAAGAGGTGTGGTTACTTATGAGGACTAGAGTCTGGGATTTCCAATGATGTAGTTTGATTTGTCATTTCAGTGTATGGCGTAGGATGAGGCTTACTTTTATGTAGGAAAGGTAGGGTAAGAGTGATTAATAGAGATTCATATAATAGTCGCATATCAAAGGAAATTGATATAGCAGTCGAATATTAATAGAAATTGATATAGTAGTTGAATAGAAATTGATATAGTAGTTGAATATTAAACAGAAATTGGGATAGTAGTTGCAATCATAGTCTAGTAGGTAATCTGTTGTTGTACCTAGTGTCTATTGACTTCATACTTATGTCATTTTGGATACAAATAAGCCCATCTGTTTATAATTCTTTATTTACATAGAGAGGCATCCCAAACAATGTAAATAGGGGAATATAAACTTATGGTTCGGTGATTTACAATTTCTTTATTTAAATGAAAAGGCATCCCAATCCATTCAAATAATTATAAATCATCCTACTTAAGAATTCCCAACACAACATTCATAATTAGCCGGTGAGTTACAAGGTAGTGTATTACGAGATGATACTGGTGTTCCAAAAGTACAAGATGAATATTCAATCTTGTAAAGCTGATGAGGGTGCTTGTGGTGTAACTAAGGATGATTTGAGCTTTAAGAGTGCATTAAGATCTATTAATGAGCTTGTGGTTGCAACGGTTGTGAAGATAATGATGTGATATGTTGATGAACAAAAGTGTGTAGTGTATGCTTAACATTAATATTGGTAGAGATGTCAAGTTTGTTTTAAAATTTTAAGAGATTTTAAAGGTTTATGATGGAATGGTATCCTTAGGACCTAAACAGGATAGTACTTCTACGGGATGAAGAGAAGATTGATAACTATCCCAAGATAGTAGTTCGGATTATCTCATAAATGAAAACTTTCAAGAATGAAATTAGATAGTACAAATAAGGTGTTAAGATCTTGTTGAGTGGTAAGACACTATCGTGTCTCTAGATTGTTTTAATGAATTCTGGTGGTTTATCGAGTTCATGTAGGAAATTAATCTGAACATAACCCTAGTATAACTATTCTTAGTATTTGAAAATTTTAAGTCGAACATAGTTAGTCAGACTATGTTCCACTGTCCCTAGGTTAAATATAGGTGACTAGTCTATATTTAGCCGAGGTTCGATAAAATTTTCAAATACCTAAATTAGGTATACGTGTGATATGTCCGTTGCTTTTGAGAAACTGTCCAATAAACAAAGGCGATGTCAAACCATTCAGTTGCAAGTCCCTCCCATACAAGACTTGTAACCTTTGTTTTCACATTCCATTGCATAGAAGATAGTACAGGTAGATATGTGTGGAAAAGAAGTTTTAAGTAATTCTAAAAACAGTCCATACTTGGCCAGGATCATGAACTTTTAACAATGAAGGTTTCAGAAGAAAACTTTGATGAATGTAGAGAAACTTCAGCTTTTGTAGATGATGGATTAGTTTATCCTTTAGAAATATCATATTTCTATTTGGAAATCGATAGATTGTGATGGATTTTTTTTTTTATATCATATGAAATGATATTGATGAGGTGATGGAATAATTCCAGAGACCATTGCACAAATCACAATGTCTCGGAAGTAGATTAGACCATTGTGCAATTCACAATGTCTGGGAAGTAGATTAGACCATTGTGTGACTCAAAACATTTGAGAAATGATTAAGACCATTGTATCATACAATGTCCAAAAATAGGAAAGACCATTGTAATTAGTTACAATATCTTGGACATAAAATGTTTGAGTAGGAACATGGTTGGGAGAATGTGGTTGTGTCGAAATGCCCTAAAATAGGCATACGCAGATATGTTAAGTCCATTGTTTAGTTAAAATGATTGAAAATAACTCGAGTGTATATATCAATATACTAATATGTTCATGTAGTATAAAATGCTTACGGGGAAAATGCTCAAATATGCTAAGGGTACATATATCAATATGCTAAAATGTTTATGTAATATAAAATGCTTAATAAGTCCATAATCGTCTGAAGGATGGAAGACACGGAGAGCGGAAGGCTATAAAAATTTTTTGCTTGTAAGTGTGGTTATAGTTTAGGTCTCAATTAGACCCGTTTCTCTATAACCATGGCTCTAGTACCAATCTGTAACACCCCCAATTCATGGATGCAGCGGAATTCAAACTGGGTGTTACTCGACGGCACAACAGTCATAATAATAGAAAACGAACTCTAATTGAGTCGTTTTAAAAGATTTATCATTCAGATTATATAAATATCAGAGATTACAAAAAGAGGTCCCAGATGGTTCCATGTTTACAAATTACATTAAATGAGTTTTTGAATGATAATAAAATTTATAGCCCTCTTGAATATCCGTGCCCCTTCCGTGCCATCCTTGTTCATTATGAACCTGAAAATACATGCTAAAGTGTCAACACGAGATTGGTGAGTTCATAGAGTTTAGTGACAAAAATGTAATGTAAAACATTTGAATGATGATTTCCCAACAAAGGCATCGTAAATCCACTCAGTTCCAAGCCCCGTCCATACAAGACTTGCAACCTATGTGTTTACAACCCACTGCTAAAGTGTCAACACGAGGCGTATGACTCACCTTAAGTTATGTAGCAAGTAGTGAATATGATGGTCGAATAGCGAAGGTTTCTACGAGCAACCTATAATAGGATGTTGCGACTTAGGATTGGAGTAAAAAATATGAAGAATTGCCTATATATGTCATGCATTTAGTCCATGATGTGGTACAAAGTATAGTGTAAGTCTTTGAAAAGAAATGGTTCATGAAACATGTATAGTTTATATATCGTTTACTACCGTTCGGGCCGACATAATTCAGAAGTCATGTAGTAAACGTTCGAGGAGCCAGGACACTTTAATTCGTAAATCCACAACTCATCTCGACGGCTTACTTAATGAACTCCTCACATGAGGCTCCCTACTATTGTAGTATTTGATAAAATATATATAAGTTTTTATCCGAAAAGTTACATGTCCAATACTTGAATAAACTTAGGAAAGTTTACTTTTACATGAAGATTGTTATTAGAATGAGTTTCTTAATTTTGTATGACAATTACATGTTAGATCTCATGGTTCTTTAGATGGAGTAGATCCAAATTGTATGTTTAAGTTATCGCCAACTCTTTAGCTCATGTTTTCGCCTAGGTAAGTTTATATGGTCATTTAGTCATGGCCTTGCCGTGACCTTTGGTCATTGTTCCATGCTCTTGAGACTCAACCTTGGCTTTAGCCATGGTTGTGGTCTTGAATCTAGGTCATTAGAACTCTTGGTCTTATTAAACCATAACTATTATATAGTGACTTTTGTATACAAAACAGCTGTTAAGAAACTGAAGAAAATCTCATTCGTTATTGGTTTTCAGGATACGTGCACCTGAGTTTTAGAAGAAAACATGATTCCGGACAACTTTCGTGTTTTAACTTTTTCATGAAACGGACCAGAAGGGCCTCTTTTTGCGTGTTTTAAGTTCTATCATAGAAGGTATTTAGGCAGTTTTGCCGCAAAGTTTTGGTAACTTCAAATGGTCATAACTTTTTACCCATGTACTCATTTTAAGTGGTTCAAATTGCTATGGTTTCCTTGTTAAGTTCTATACTACAATATGTAATTGTCCAATATCATAATTATACCATTTTGATCATATTTTACTAAGAAAGTCACTAGTTTACTTGTTTAAATAACATAAGTTAACATATATATACCAATACTTGTTTTACTCATTTTCAAACATCATGGACATAATCACAAGACAAAATATAGCATGAATGATATGTAAATAGCATGAATATGATATTTAACAAGAAATATGTTAGGGTTTGCTTACAACTTATGGCTTTCAATAAAGAAAGGAAGTTAACATGTAAGGTAAGGACTTTGATTGAACAAGCTTCTCCTCATTTTTGCAATCCTTCTACCCTTGTATTCTTGAAGGATTTGTGATGAGTGTTTAGGTGACTTGAGTGGATCTAAACTCAAGAGAATCACCTAAAGTTTCTAAGGATTTGAAGTAGTTACTTTTTAGCTTGAAACTAGTATTTGGATCAATCAAAACTTAACAAAAGCTTTGGTATTGATATGGAACTTGTGTTTCTTGAATAATACTTGAAATAAACTAGCAAAAGGAAGTTCATATGTGTTCTTGGACGTTGGAAATGAAGAGGGGAGGGTGGGGTATCTATATGGTCTTGAGGAGGTTAGTTTGGATGACTTTTCAAAGCTTATCAAAGAAGCTTGAACACATGGACTCATCCTAGATGATCAAGGCCTCATCACAAGCCACCAAGGCTTGTGAATCATCCCTATAGTCGGCCATATGAAGATATGGTGTGACTAGATGATTAACTTGGTATTATCTAGCTTACGGAGTGATACTTTATAATGTTTTATGGACATATCGAGATGCTGGAATGACATTTAAACCAAAAAGTAAATCTCGGACACGGTTTTGTGATTTTTGCAGAAATGATCCGACGAGTGTCAAATTCTTGGATTATCATTAAAATAGTTTAACTTACGAGAATATGAAATAAAAATTTCGGGAGTGAATAGTAAAGTGAATAGTAAAAATGAATAGTAAAAAAAATTTGGGATTAGAAATTAACCTGAAAATGCGAATTGACGCTCAAGCCATTGACTAGCTTGGTCGCGTAGAGAGAATTAGAAGAGACGCAATCGGGTCGTCTCTCGAGTTTCAACATTAAGGTCTATGGAATCTACGATTTTGAGGAAATCCTTGAGATGTTGATTAAGATCTTCGGAACGAAGTCCATGGAATGCACATCTGCTTTGCACCAACCGGATGGTGCCGGATCGCAAAGGAGACACATTAGCTCCTTGGGTGAGCTCAATGGTGTTTCGATAGCCTTGGTGGCTAGGACGGGAGTATTATCCTAAAGTGCGGGGTCTAGGAGGTTGGTTTGGTTGTGGTGGATTGTTGGGATCAAGGATATTACCACCTACCATGATAGCGGATGGTAATGGTTACGAAAAAAGGAATGAAAAAATAAGATAAACTAAAGAAACCTTATAAAAATAAAATAAAAATCTTATTAGAAAGGAATCTAGCAAGTAGACCCAATAAAAAGAAATTTCAACCTAAGCAATAACTATTCCCGGGTAGCGGCGCCAAAAACTTAATGCATGGTTTTGCAACCTTGCAAAAGATTTTACTTCTCAAGGGATTTTGAGAAGTTTGCAATCCCCACCAGGCAGTGTACCTGACCGATGTCGTATAGTGTAGTGGCAAGTACCAAGGGATCGATCGTTCTACTTGGGGAATAGTGTTCGTTAGGATTGAAACTTAATCTAATTAGGTCTAGAGGTGAGGGATGATTCTTTTTGCATTTTTATGGTTTATGGAAAGCAAGTAAAAATCTCAGGTATTGGAAGAGTGGGCGGAATTAGTTGCTAGTCAACTAACCCAAATAATTACAAATGTAATAAAAATAAAATAACAAGAAAATAAATATGAGAAAAACCTTATATGGAGAGAAACGTATTTACTTAGATTTCACTACTCCCTAGTTATCTTTCATTAATTGATTAGTTTGTTACAATTGCGTGGATGACGGGTTATATTCCTTAATACCATTCGTGGGGCCGTGTACGATCTTCCCCAATTCTATAAGCTTCTACCTCTTCCTATGTCGAGCCGACAACTAGCTCCTAACATGGCCTCCTTAGTAGTCACTTATGCATTAAATATAACCATTAAAATCGTAGTACACATCAAATTCATGTTTCTTAAGACGTTCAAGCATGTTACCAATTGGAGATTAGCCAGTTTTCTTAAGCCTAACATCGAAATCATTCATCCAACGACAATTATTAACAAACAATCAATCAATAATCAATAGCTAGGTTTCATTACATCTAAGAAGACACAAATAAACCTAGCCTAGCATGTTAATGTAAACACAAGCATAAGATAGAATCAAACAATACATAGACATATTGAATGATTATTGGAAAACTTATGTTTAATTAACCATGGATGAAAGAAGGGTTTGAAACCCTTACAAAAAGGCTAAAATTCGTCCTAGGGTTTATGGTGAAGTTCCTCCAAAAGTTCTCTCTCTAATGAATGAAAATTAGAAAACTATATATAGAGATTACATTCTGATGGCGTCACGTTATACATGTGACTCCGTCAAATCGCCACCAATGCTTTCCTCGGATTGCCTAGATCCAGATCTGACACTGTTCCCTTTTATTCTTCACTGGCCGTCACCTTATAGATTGTACGTGACGACCTAGGCGTCACAAAGGGTGACGCCGTCACTCTTTAAATCCAAAAAACCTTCTGGCACGTCTCGTGTAATCTTCATATCCACCTCTTTGCCAACACGTGACGCCGTCGCCTATAGAACGTAATGTCGTCAGGTACTGTTTCCAGCTTGATTTGGAGACTTTGTCATTTTCTTCACTTTTCGCTTCAAAAACGTCCAAAATGCTTTCTTTTCCAGATTTCTTCTCCAATGTACCTAAAATGACAAAAGGAACGATTTGAGGCAATATTTGATCAAATAATCATGACTTGCGGCTTAAATGACCCCCTAAAAGTGTAACACTTTTCGCCTCATCAGACCAAACCTTAATGTCAAAATCTCCTAATCAGATAATCATATATGGCTAATCTAGGGATAGGTTGAGTGTCCTAAGCATGACACCCATGTAGCTTCCACTTAGATAAAGAACCTATTCTTGACTAAGTGTTAGGCTATTCCATCTAGCTCCAACTCCTTATCTTGTTACATTTGGAATTTGAAATTACAACTAGTCTAGGTACGCAAAAGTAAATTACATCAAGGCACTTGCCAACACAAGGCCTACCCAAAAAAACTAAAGAAAATTAAATAACAAATGAAACATATTCATATTGTAGTCAACAACTACAACACGAACACTTGTGACAAGATATATGTACATGGTTTATTGGCTTCATCGACTATGCATAACCATAAGTATAAAAACTAACAACAACATTATTGATGTGTGTTTCGTTGTAAGTATTTTTTACTCAAGTTTTAATATTTATATTTAGTGATGCGTGGAATTGCACCCTCGCAAAAGGTTTTACCTCTCAAGGGATCTTGAGAAGCTTGCAATCCCCACCAGGCAGTGTACCTGTTCGTTGTAGTATAGTATAGTGACAAGTACCGGGGGATTGATCGTTCAACTCAGAAATAGTGTTTGCTAGGATTAAAAAGTCTACTAAACTAGGTCTAAAGGTGAAGAATGTTTCTTTTTGTATTTTTATATTTTTATGAAAGCAAGTAAAATCTCGGGTTTTGAAGGAGTGGGCGGAATTAGTTGCTAGTCAACTAACCCAATTAACTAAAGATGCAATCAAAATAAAATAAAATAAACTAAAACTAATTTGTGGTGTAAACAATCATAAGAGAAAATGTGTTTACTTCGATTTCATTACTCCCTAGATATCTTTTACCGGTTGATTAGCTTGTTACAATTGCATGGATGACGGGTTATATTCCTTAATACCAGTCGTAGGGCCGTGTACGAAATTCCCTAACTCTATAAGCTCCTATTTCACTCCTATGTCGAACCGACTAAAAGCTCCTAACATGGGATCACTAGAATTCACTCATGCATTAAATACAACCATAAATCGTAGTACACCTCCAATCATGTTTCTTAAGACATTCAAGCAAGTTAACAATTGGAAGTCTGCCAGTTTTCTTAAGCCTAACATCGAATACAATCATCCACAACAACTATAAACAAACCATCAACCAATAATCAACATCTAGGTTTCATTACATCTAAGCAAACACAATAAAAACCTAACCTAGCATGTTAAAAAGAAGAAAAGCATAAGATAGAATCACACAACACATAGACATATCGTATGATTATTGGAAAACTTATCTTCAATTGAACATGGATGGAACAAGGGTTGAAACCCTTGTTATCTCAGAAAAGTAGTCCTAGGGTTTTTATAAAGAAGCTCTCCAAAAGTTCCACACTAATGAATGAAAATTAGAAAACTATATACAGATTTTACACCTTGACGGCGTCACGTTTTAGCTTGGGACGCCGTCAAGATAGAAGTCGTATTGCCTAGATCCACTTTTGACGTAGTCATGTGTTAATTTACTCTGGGCCGTCACATGTGTTTTGACCCTAACGGCCTTGGTGACGCCGTCAGGCCAAATAGCCTTGAAAATACTCTGGGCCGTCATGTGTATTTTCCACATCCACCTCTGTTGTCATTCTTGACGCCGTCACTTGCAATGTCTTGACGTCGTCAGGTACTGTTCCCAGCAAGGATTTTGAGACTTTGTCATTTTCTTCACTTTTTTGCTCCAAAAACGTCCAAAATGCTTCCTTTTGTAAATTTCCTCTCAAAAGTACCTAAAATGACAAAAGGAACGATTTAGGGTAATAATTGATCAAATAATTACGAATTCGGGCTTAAATGACCCCCCAAAAGTGGTACACTTTTCGCCTTATCATTTAGCCAGACTTATACCTTAAAGACACACTTTCACGGGCAGTGTACCCGATCAGATGTAGCCAGTAGGGTAAGTACGAGGTCGATCTCAAAAATAATTTGCTTAGATCCTATCTAGTGTAATTTACAAGTTTAAATGGAGGTTTTGATTGATTTGATTAATTAACTACTAGAAAGCATAAAATGTAAACTAAATTAATTATACTAAAGTTGTGATCAGTGAGAGAAAGAAGTGCTAGCCATGTTAATCCTATTCCATTTTAGTTTTCCGTTCATTAGTGCAATGATCTAATTGTAAAGTACTGGTGACGTCAAGATATGTGGGGAATGTCTCCTTGGTCCAGATAACACCCCTGCACTTCTATCTAACTTAGACTAGACCACTTGGTCCATGTATCTAATCACTATACAAGCAATTTCCTAGGCCATTTGGTCCATGTACCTATCAGACTACAAGCATGCATAAAGTTGTGTCATCTAATCTATGTGATTTATCGGTGGTATCCAGTTGGTCCATGTAATACCGTACGCTCATTCTCCACTTGGTGCATGTAAGAAGAGCACGCCCCTACTTAAATGTTCTCATAATATACATCCAATATCCACTTGGTCCATGTGATACTAGACTTAAACCACTTAAACAAATAAACGAGGATTGAAATAATAAACACATAAACTAAGCAATGCAAGACAATAGATCTAAACAAACGGAAATACTATCACAGAATATTCATAAACAGGGCTAACACCAAAGGGTGTTAGCCCATAATGTATTTAAAAGCACAAATGGATAATTCAAACGATACACAAATCATAGTGAAAATAATATGCAAACCGAATGATTAAGCCTAATGTGATGATGCGAGACCTTCTCTCCTTGTTATCCTAACTCTTGGGACTAATCTTGGGGCCTTGGAATGGTCAAATTCTGCTGTGGTTGAAAGTGGGAAGTGAAAGATATCAAAAACTCCCGTTTAGGGCTTGTATTTATAGTCTTAAGTTAGGGCGAGATTACGGCATATCCATAAGGGATTACGACGTAATCTAGATATCTTGATTGCTGATGAAGAAAGGATATTTGTTACGCCGTAACCTTCAAATCTTCTAAATAATTGGACGGGAGATAAGATCTTCATTACGGCGTATGGCCATAGTTTCATACGCCGTAATCCTTCAATGGTTTACTTGGGCTTTGACTGTAGAGCTTCCAATTACGGCGTATTGCCAGAGTTAAATACGCCGTATTCTTCAATATTCATCAAGACTTAGTGAATTCTTTCAGGTACCAATACGACGTAAGGCCAAAGTTGCTTACGTTGTATGCTCTTTTACAGCTTGCATACAAAATAGCTCCAAATCATGCCTAAAATCCGTACTTTTTACAAGATTGCTCCAAAATCACTGAAATAGGAAAACTTAAGCAATTCAGTATCAATTCAGATATAAACATGCATAATATGAGCAATAAACATGTGATAAATATTCAACAATTTAGGACGTATCAATTATTTAATTTATTCTACATGCCATGACAATATTATGTAAATGAACATAATGAAATGAGACAGTAATATCAACAATATTAATATACCAAATCTAATCCTTATACCGCCACTGAATCAGGATCGTAAGATCCTACAAAAATATAAAAATTTTAGATAGGGTTTGTAGTGTTATATAGTTCTATATAAAATTCGATATAGAAGACCAATTTAAGTGAATATAGATGAAAATTTCGAGTTTAATCATCGTAATAATATAAATGTAATACATGCAATTACTTCATGTTTCAGTCGTTTGATAAACGTTTTAGGTAGAAAAGAAATAGGACACGAGCAAAATTGGGTCATGTATAAGGGTGAAATTCTGTCAAAATTTAGGAAGTGGGATTAATTTCACTAAAAAGTTTGTTTAATAATAAAAATTAGGCTTTATAGTAGGATCAGGATCGCTAGCGATCCTACGATCTTATTAGCTATCTTACGATCTTACTTCGATCCTATGCTATCTCTGATCCTACTTAGATCTTGCAAGGTTTACTAATGTATGATTGTAAGATCGTACGATCCTACTATCACGATTGCGATCTTGATAACAATGTCATAACAACTATAAGACATAAATAAATCAATCAATTTATGTTACATTTAGTAACTAGTAATTTTAGATATCAATAATATTCAATAATAGTTAGCATTTATATATTTAAAATGGGATAATTAGTAAATAGCCCGGTTGCCCTGTGTCTAGGCATATTTAGCCCGTTTTTGAAAAATTCCCGTTTTAGCCCGGGTTGCCCTGGGCAACTAGTGCATAGCCAACTACAGAGTGCCACGTCGGGGCAACTTTTGTGTCTTTTGGGCAACTTTCTTGTGTTTTGGGCAACTTGAGGACACTTGTCATCATGCAGTTGGCTATACGATAGTTGCCCAGAGCAACCTGGGTTAAAACATGAATTTTTCAAAAACGGGCTAAAAATGCCTAGACCGCAGGGTAACGAGCCATTTTGGTAATTTTCCCATTTAAAATTTTATACATTAAAACTTTACCATTTTAAATTATATTTGTAAATGATAAGTATCACAAGCCAAGTATATTTTATCAATAATGAACAAAAATTAAAATTTTACACTTTACATACATTAAAAAAAATAATATAAATTAGCAAAAGATTATATAATAGTTATTTTGATTTTATTAATTAATTATCAACAATACGTTAATCATAAAATAAATAATTAAACAATAAATCATACCATGTTAAAATAAACATCAACAAAATTTAATTTGTAACATGTTATTAATTTCCTAGATCTAATTTAATTATTTTACACATAAACGTTATTAAATATCTTATAATATATAATCATGCATTTATCCTTAAGTAACAATTAAGCAATACATCATGTCACATGAAAATAAATATCAACAATATTTAAGTAAGATGTTTATAATCTCCTAGGTGTAATAATCATCTAGTAAGATTAATAATGTCATATAATAATGTTTTTATCATAAGTTTAATTATTCTTAGATACAAAGTTTTTAATTCATTGATGAGTGGCTCAGAGGCCACCCCTCCAAGTTCACTGGGATCTACTCTCACTAAACATGTAAAGGCCTTCGAACAGGCTCTTATGGCGTAAAACATCTTTACGATGGTTACCAGTTTGGGAATCCGCCAACCGAAGCACGACACCCTTCGGGGTGTGCCCTTCGTGAAAACTGGCTTAGAGAACAACTCTGACCAAGGCAAACCTACGTTCAAATCTCTGTCAAAGCTTTCCCACCAAGATAGGGATCGTGGTACACAACCCCCTGTAATCCCCTTAAAGCGCGGGACTCCCCCACGTTCAGCGGTTCTAGTGAGAAACATGTAACTGCCCACTTTGATCACCTACTTATAGATGGGCAGAGCACGATATGGACGGCCTTTTACACACATAACTTCATACTTACTGAAGACGTATAGCCTATAGTTGGGCCACGAGACCAAATTATAGACATTACTAAACCCAAACCCACCACGAGTGGGCTATCATGACAAATGACTTGGGCCATTAATACCAACGACTTGGGCTCACGAAGCCCAAAGCCCAACCAAAACGCATGATTAAAGGATAAGGATCTTCTATTTACGGAATAGATATCCTTACCCCGGATAAGCATCACGAGTGCGAAGAGTAAGGAGCAAGATACCTACACGGTTTCTGCGCCCTATATATAGAATCATATATTCTTATTAAAAGGTACGATTTACACAATCCCTAACTCTTCAACTAAACCCTAAACTGATTACTTACTCTCACACCGGAGTCTAATTGTAACACCCCCAATTCATGGATGCAGCGGAATTTGAACTGGGTGTTACTTGATGGCACAATAGTCACAATAATAGAAAACGAACTCCAATTGAGTCGTTTTAAAAGATTTATCATTCAAATTATATAAATATCAGAGATTACAAAATGAGGTCCCAGATGGTTCCATGTTTACAATTTACATTAAATGAGTTTTGAATGATAATAAAATTTATAGCCCTCTTGAGTATCCGTGTCCTTCCGTGCCATCCTTGATCGTCATGAACCTGAAATACATGCTTGAGAAGTCAACACAAAGGTTGAGTGATATTCATAGAGTTTAGTTAAATCGTTTGAACACAATATGTCGTAGTGTGATCTATAGACTCACACTCATAGTTAGAACACAAAATCGTTATTTATTTCACTAAGCTCATGCAACCAAAACATTAACATCGAACCAACAAAATTGGCATTATAGAAGCCCTATCAAGGTACTTTTGCCATTATACCGCTAAATCTCAAATATAGTGCATTTGTGTGAACTCATCGTTGTTCAACACAAATGGGATCCGTCAATCCCAATAGATCTATTCACAATATTCACGCTCACTATAGGTAGTGACTAATGGTTCATGATATAGGGACTTCGAACATGGAAATCGTTACTTAGTGACAATAAAACATAGTCGGATAGCATACAGTAGAAAGCATTGTGTTCGAGTAGAAAAATAATAGCATGTATTCCCCCCATGGGTTTGTAAAATAGTTAAACAATAGAAAGTGGGGCTACGAACTCACCTTAAGTAAGATGGCAAGTAATGAAGGTGATGGTTGGATCGTGTAGGTTTCTACGAGCAACCTATAATAGAATGTTGCGACTTAGGATCGGAGTAAAGAATATGAATGAGTGCCTATATATATATATATATATATATATATATATATATATATATATATATATATATATATATATATATATATATATATATATATATATATATATATATATATATATCTTGCATTTAGTCCATGATGTGGTATGATGTATATTGTAAGTCTTTGAAAGAAAAGATTCATGAAACATGTATGTTTTATATATCGTTTACTACCGTTCGGGCCGACATAATTCAGAAGTCATGTTAGTAAGCGTTCGAGGAGCCAGGACACTTTAATTCGTAAATCCACAACTCATCTCGACGGCTTACATAATGAACTCCTCACATGAGGCTCCCTACTATTGTAGTAGTTGATAAAATATATAGATATAAGTTTCGATTCCGAAAAGTTACATGTCCGATATTTGAGTAAACTTAGGAAAGTTTAGTATTACATGAAGATTGTTATTAGGGTAAGTTTCATAAGTCTTGTATGACCATTTTTCCTTGTAATATCTCATGGTTCCTTTTTAAGTGAAGTAGATTCAAATTGCTTGTTCAAGTTCTCGCCAATTCTTTGTTTCATGTTTTCGCCTAAGTAAGCTTGTATGGTCATTTCGTCATGGCCTAGCCATGACCTTTGGTCCTTGTTCCATGGTCATGAGACTCAACCTTGGCTCTAGCCATGGTTGTGGTCTTGATTATAGATCATAAGACCTCTTGTTCCTTTTAAAGTATAACCATAATATAGTGACTTTGGTCTAAAAATGGCTGTTAAGAATTTGAAGAAAATTATCACTCAGAAAGCGTTTTCAGGGCTCGAGCTTCTTTGATCCTGAACGAAAATGTCGTTCCGGACAACTTTTGTGTTTTAACTTTTTGATGAATCGGACCAGAAGGGCCTCGAAAAAATACGGATTTTGATCAGAATGCTATTTTGGCAGATTCGGCGTTTTGGTTTCGCTAACTTCTTTTGGCCATAACTTTTGACTCGTATACTCGTTTTAGGTGGTTCAAATTGCTATGATTTCCTTGTTAGGTCCTCTACTACAATATGTAATGATCCAATATCATAATTTTACCATTTTGATCAGATTATACCAAGAAAGTCACTAGTTTACTTGTTTAAATAACATAAGTTAACATATGTATACCAATACTTGTTTTACTCATTTTTATACATCATGGACATGATCACAAGACAAAATATAGCATGAATGATATGTAAATAACATGAACATGATTATTTAACAAGAAGTATGTTAGGGTTTTGCTTACAACTTTTCGCTTTCTACAAGAAAGGAAGTAACTAGTAAGGATAGGACTTTGATTGACAAGCTTCTCTTCACTTTAGCAATCCTTCTACTCTTGTATTCTTGAAGGATTTGTGATGAGAGTTTAGGTGACTTGAGTGGATCTAAACTCAAGAGAATCACCAAGAGTTTCAAAAGGATTTGAAGTAGTTTGATGAATCAAAACCAAACTAGGGTTTATGTGTTGATATAACACTTGATTCTTGAATAAAACTTGAAGTAGAGGGAAAATTAGGAGTGTGTTTGTGTGTGTGAGGTTATGAACGACCAAGAGAGGATGAGGAGGGTTATATAGGGCCTTGAGGAGGTGCTAGGAAAGTGTTAGGAAGTTTCCTTTGAGGAGGTGCAAATATTAGGATATTTAGGAAGCTTACATGAGAAGTTTGGACACATACTTGTATTCCAAAAGTTCAAGACTTATCTCAAGCCACCAAGGCATGGTGAATCACCCCTTAGGTCGGCCATAATGATGGGGGAGTGACTAGATACATAAACTTGGTATTATCTAGCTTACGGAGTGAGTTTTGGTCCCGGTAATCGCTAACGGTAAGTTATTAAGTCATGAAACTTAAAATCAGGTATCCTAAAAATATGAAACTTATAAATATGCTAGAACTTATCAATATACTCCATAATAAAATATAAAATGAGTGGTAGGTTCTATCGGGTGCTAAAACCCTGCTAAAAACTGGAAACACGGGTCTAAAACGCGTAATTCGCGTAAAACGCTGAACTGAAAAACGTAAAATTCCAAAAGTTTTGGAATTGTCCTAAAATGAGAGAAAATCATATTTCTATTGTTTATAATGTTTTATGGACATATCGGGATGCTGGAATGACGTTTAAACCTAAAAGTAAATCTCGGACACGGCTTCGTGATTTTTGCAGAAATGATCCGACGAGTGTGAAATTCTCGGATTATCATTAAAATAGTTTAACTTAGGAGAATATGAAATAAAAATTTTGGATGTGAATAGTAAAAGTGAATAGTAAAAAGTGAATAGTAAAATTTTCAGGAATAAAAGTTAACCTGAAATTGCGAATTGTTACACTAATCGTGGGAGACAATCCCACGATAAGCCTAACGGTGTTGTTTACTTTCTTAGTGCGCAGGTTTCACAAGCACTAAAGTTTTAATTGGTACGAGAGCAGGAGTCCAAACAAGGTAAGCCCAACTTTTGTATCAACAAGTGGCGCCATCCGTAGGACCCTACACTAAGAACTCAAGACCAGAATGCCGAAAAACAAGAACTCAGGTCAGCGGACTCCGTAGCCGGAGAAAACACGTGATGATTCACATAGGAAGAAGCATCAAGATTCGACTTCTAAGCTGACCTCTGGAACAACCAGTGCGCCTAGTCATCGTGAGTCGAATGTAACTCCAATCCCTACCGCGGTAGAATTGCCCTTGGGGACAACCCGAACAACTACCGTAGTCTCAAGCGTTGAGGACATTCAGCGCACTCTCTTTACCACTCCCCATCAGGTGGCATCCATAGTGGACAACACTGTGCCACCAGGAACACCTAATAGAGAGAAGGAACCTCATGCGGAGACAGACATCCTCGCAGTAGAAGAGGATGCACCTGAGGTGACATTAAACGATTTCGTGTCTCAACATTATGAGACCTTAACTAGTCTCATGCAAGAGGAGGCAAGGAGAAGGTCAAGCCGCAACCTGCAAAATCGGCTAAACCAAGAAAAATCTCCACCGCGCCACCATGAGCGCAGAAATAGTGAGAAGCGCACCAACGTCTATGATAGACTTGGTAGAGCATCTAACTCTCAATACTCGGAGGATTACGAAGACAATGCGAAGCACACCAGTGTCCATGCTAGGCTTGGTAGCCGCAGGATACAAGATAGACTTGGACGACAACGCTCACCAAGCGTAAGCACCTCAAGGTCAGGGAGCAGAAGAATCCAAGATAGACTGGGGAAACACTACTCCCCAAGTACGAGTCCTTCAAATTCAGACTCCGAGGAAAAACGGCGCAAGCGCCACAGGAGAAACAACTCCCCCTCAAGCAGCTCCTCGGACAACGAGGACAGAGAGACGGGACATTGGAAATCTAAGAACCGATGCCAGTACGACGAGGATGAGGATATTTCCCTTCCTTGGCGTCGCCAAAAGGTTGATGCGTTCACGCGACGCATAAGCGATTTCTCAGATGACAAGAAAAGGCGCATGCCCACCAATGTTAAAACATACGATGGCACGGGTGATCCTGATGATCACCTAAAAATTTTTGAGTCAGCGGATGCTATCGAAAACTGGCCACAACCTGTGTGGTGCCATATGTTCAACTCTACCTTAGTAGGGAATGCGCAAACAGTGTTCAACAAGCTTCTACAACGAAGCATAAATGGGTTTGAAGAGCTGCGGAAAGCATTCCGCCTAAATTTCACGCAACGAAAGAAGTGCGCAAAGAACCCTATGGAACTAGCCAGAGTAAAACAGCGCCAAGGGGAATCCACAAGCGCTTACATGGAGCGCTTCAAGGATGAATGCATGCAAGTCAAGGCATGCCCCGAGGTACTAAAAATCTCAGGGTTCATGAACGGGATCAATAACCCAGAGCTGATACGGAAGCTAAATGATAAAGTACCCCAAAGCTTTGATGAGCTAACAAAGCGCACCAGATCCTTCATTCAAGGGGAAGCGGCAGCGGCAGACAGCAAAAAAGGTTACTCAACCTTTAAACCACAAGAACAGTCAAGGAGACAATCCAATGACCAAAGTGGCAACCGCAACAGGAATTACCGCAGCCAAAATAGTGGAAGGGATAACGATAAGTATGTCCCACTCACAAAAACCCCTAAGGAAATATTCGCGACAGAGGGAGCAAATTTTCCAAAACCTCCACCCATGATAACCCCAGAAGAAAAGCGCATCGGAGGAGGATACTGCGAATACCATGGACAGAAGGGTCACACTACTAACGAGTGCGTTCAACTACGTCAGCTAATTGATAAATTAGTAAGAGAAGGAAAGATGGACCACCTCGTTAAAAACATCAAAGAGGGAAAAGATAGACAAAGGAATGGGGCCAAAAGGGAGATACCAAAAAATAAAGCTGATACAATATACATGATACAATCATGGCAGCGAAATACGAAACAAAAAGTCAGCCAAAGATTTTCCAAGGGAAACCATATCTCTTTCCCCACCCTCACTGCGGACAACGCAGTAATAGAACCACTCACCATCGAGATACAAGCGGGAGGTCACGAGATCCACCGCATGTATGTCAATAGAGGAGCGTCTGCGGACATCATGTACGAACACTGCTTCAAAAGGCTAAAACCTGAGATACGAAACCAGTTAATTCCGGCCACAACGTCGCTAACCGGATTCACAGGCGAAAAGATTTGGCCCATGGGACAATTACGCATACTTGTGGTAATCGGTAATGAATACCATTCCACGACAGCCTGGATGAACTTCATGGTAATCAGGTCCCCCTCGTAGTACAATGGCATCATTGGGAGACCAAGGATATCAGCCATGCGTACAGTTCCATCTACAGCACATGGGATGCTTAAGTTCCTAGTGGAAGGAGGAATCGTTACCCTCTACAACACTACCACACCTCCACGAGAATGCAACATAGTGACAGATGAAGTCCCGCGCGTTCCAGAACAGCACACGACCAAGGTAACAAACCTGAAAGTTGCAATCCATCCAAATTATCCTGACCATGAGATATCAATTGGCGGGTCACTGTCCGACAAGAGCAAAGCAGCTGTGTGCGCATTATTGCAAAAGAACCTAAACATCTTTGCGTGGGAACCCAAATACATGACCGGAGTGCCAAGAGCCATTACTGAACACAAGCTCGAAATCTGACAAGGATATCCTCCAATACGGCAAAAAAAACATGGCCAAGCCCCAGAATGCGCAAAAGCTATCTTAGAGGAAGTACACAAGCTCGTGGACGCAGGGATCATGCGAGAGGTTTATTACCACGATTGGCTTTCCAACCCAGTGATGGTAAAGAAAAGCGATGGTAGCTGGAGAATGTGCGTGGACTTCATCGATCTCAACAAAGCATGTCCACATGACTGCTACCCACTACCAGAAATCGATTGGAAAGTACAATCATTGTGCGGGTATCCCTTTAAATGCTTCCTAGATGCGTACAAAGGATACCACCAAATTTAAATGGCCAAGGAGGATGAAGAAAAAATAGCTTTCCACACGAGTCAAGGAGTATATTGCTACACAAAGATGCCCTTTGGCTTAAAAAATGCAGGAGCCACATACCAACGGTTAGTGGATAACGCATTCGAGAGGCAAGTAGACCGCTATTTGGAGGTCTATGTTGATGACCTGGTCATAAAAAGCCATACCGAAGAAGAATTGGTGCGTGACATAGAGGAGACGTTTAAGACATTGGGAAGAATAAATATGAAGTTGAATCCCAAGAAGTGCACTTTTGGAGCAACAGAAGGCATGTTTCTTGGATACCTAATAGAACCCGATGGTATTAAACCGTGTCCAGAAAAAACAAGAGCGGTCATCGAATTACCTTCACCGCGCACACTAAAAGAAGTCCAGTCACTAAACGGTAAGCTAGCCGGGCTGAACCGATTCTTGTCCAAATCAGCGGACAAATCACTTCCTCTCTTTAAAACACTCACGAAGTGCACAAAGAAGGGAGATTTTCGATGGACTCCAGAAGCGGAAGAAGCTTTCTAGCAGCTAAAACAAAACCTAGCAGAGCTACCAAAGCTTGTCGCACCCCGACAAGGGGAAGAATTGATCATGTATCTCTCAGCGACCCATGGAGTAGTCAGCGCGGTACTACTGATAGACAGAAACTCCGTTCAAACACCTATATACTTCGTAAGCAAAGCTCTCAAGAAGACAAAGACTAACTACACCGCTATGGAGAAACTGGTCCTAGCTCTAGTATTTGCAGCTAAGAGACTGCGCAAGTACTTCCAAGCGCATCCAATAGCGGTAATCACGGACCAACCCATCAAGCAGGTTATCTCTAAACCTGATGCATTAGGGTGGCTCCAAAAGTGGAGTGTGTTATTGAGCGAACATAATATCTCCTATAGGCCGCGCACCGCGATCAAAGGACAGATATTGACTGATTTCATTATCGAGAAGCCAGATGCTGATACACCATCACCAAAGGTTGAAGTGCCATTACAAGAACCATGGGTTCTATTTACAGACGGACCCTCGTGCGCAGAAGGATCAAGCGCAGGCCTTATCCTTACCAACCCAGATGAAACAGAGCACACTTACGCACTACGCTTTGAATTCATAGCCACAAACAATGAGGCAGAATATGAAGCATTACTGGCTGGACTACGCATAGCAAATCAAATGGGTGACGCAACCTAGAAGCTAATGTGGATTCACGATTAGTAGCTAACCACGTGTTAGGCGAGTATGTGGCTCAAGAAGAACACATGATCCAATACCTCGATAAAGCCAAATCCTTGATCAAGAATTTTGACAAGTTTTCCATCAAACAAATCCCACGAGGAGAAAATAAAAAAGCAGATGCGCTAAGTAAAATCGCATACACAAGCTTTGCACATCTATCAAAACAGGTATTGGTGGAAACCTTGAAGAACAAATCCATCTCCGAGATGGAAGTATCCACAGTGATAGAGGACGAACATCCTACATGGATGACACCCATCATGGATTTTATTAGCAAGGGAACACTCCCCCAAGAACAAAAGGACGCTCGACGGATGGTATGTGTTATTTTACACATACTTTTGACCTTAGTTTAGGGACCAAAATGACCAAAAACTAACGATAAATGCCAAAGATATTGTGTTTTTGTGTTTGTGATCGTGCAGGGAAGGATATCTTATAAAAAGCAACAAAATCAACCAAAAAGCTTAAAACGAGCACGAGACTTGGAAAAGTGTCAAAAGCAGAAACCAGGAAAGCAATTTATCCAAGAAAAGCCCAAAATGACAAAAGTAATCCTTAGAGATTCAGAGAATAACAAAAGAGACTCTTAGTTGAAATATGAAGACCTTTACAATAATGGCCCTCCAAGTTTCAGCAAGTTGTCAACTTTGGTCCTTTGAAGAACTTTGGAAGAAAAGTCAACTCAATTCCTCCAAGTTACAAGATCGTTACGTGTAGTATTTAGTTGCATTTGTAGCGTTTTAATATGTTTTAAGTAGTTTTCTCATGTTTTGTAAAAGTCTAGGGGCTAATTATGCAACAAACTAAAAAATTAGAGAAGCCCTAGCCCCTAGCCTATAAATACCCCTTAAACACAAACTTTGAAAGGTTGGTTGTTGAGGGTTGGTCCTCATAGTAGTAGGAGTAGTGTAGTTTTATTTTAATGAAGTCATGTGTTTTTTATTTTACTTTCTCTCTCTAAAGCTTTATCTTTCTAAAAATCTTTAATTTTTAGTTGTTTAAATCTTGTTTTTATTGGTGGGAATTAAAGTTTATGGTTAAACTAGTTAGTTTAGTGTTAAATTTGGTGAAAAACATTAGTTTTTAGGTTTTATTTTGGATCAAAATAGTGTTTTGTTACGGTTTTTATCGAGTTAAAAAAAATAAAAAATAAAAATTACCGAGTTACAAAAAAAATAAAATAAAAAGTATCGAGTTTGAATTAAAAAAAAAAAAAAAAAAAAAAAAAAAAAAAAAAAAAAATTCGAGTTTGAATTTGTTTTAAAAATTTGTTTCGAGTTTGAGATTTTTAGATAGGGACCTATTTGCAAAAAACTTTTCGAGTTTGGTTTTATTTTTTATCGAGTTTCATTTTGTTATCGAGTTACACTTTTTTTTTTTAAATTGTTTTCGAGTTACGTTTTTTTTAGCAGGGACTTATTTGCAATAAAATGATTTCGAGTTATGATTCTTAAAAGAAAGTTACCGAGTTTGATATATTTTTATTTTTTTTAATCAAGTATTGTTTTTACCAAGTTTCATTTCTTTTGGCGAGTTAGCCAAGATTATCGAGTTAGATAATCATTGCCTCATCGTTTATCGAGTGAGGTTCTTTTATGCTTTATGCTTAGGCGAAACTCTGCCGAATTTTATTTTGGCTTATCTAGTTTGTTTCTTTTATCGAGTCTTTTTATTTTATCAAGTAACTTTATTTTATTAATATGAGTCTCGAGTAGTTTATTAGTGTTTGCTTAGTGGCACGAGTTTGTGAGTTAAGTGTGGTCATAAAAGAGGATTATGATTAATAATCGTCATGATTATTTAGACTTGTGATTTTATTATTTGAAGGGCAAAAGCCGGATAATAATCAAATTACACATCTAGTAATTATTTTCTTTTTAAAGGATTATTTTCAAAATAAACCAACGTTGTGAGAAAATAGTTTTGTTTAAGGAAAATAATTCGTCGTCAATCCTTGACCCACACTTGATGAACTTATTCACGTCGTTTTGCAAACATATTGTTTTTAAATTCATTTCCAGTCTTAATTTCTTTTTGCGTTTTAAATCTCGTTTTTCTTTAGTTATTTTATCCAATGCTTGTTTTATTTGTTTGTTTTCTTTGCGTCGTTTTATTGTTTTTTTTTTTTTTTTACTTTAACTGCGTTTTAAATCCTTTTAGTAGTGTAATCAAAAACCAACCAAATCATCTTTTTAATTCCATTCACTTTACAATCACGCGACTCAAAGCCGACTCAATCGCCGTCTTACCTTCGTTGGGACATAACGACCCGGGGAACATACTTTCACGAACATTTCTTCGGAAAAATCTAATATACTACAAAAAGACTTAAAATCAACGGATACGGCGCACAGCGCAGAGATTCGAACTTCGAGACGGTATCCTATATCGACGTTTATTCCTACAACCATGGCTCAGGTGCGTCGGACCTCTTCAGGCAGATTACGTACTTCGGGAAATCCACGCTGGCTCTTGCAGCATGCACTTAGGACCACGGTCTGTTGTAGCGCGTGCTTTGCGATCCGGGTACTATTGGCCTACCATGCACCGCGACGCGCGAGACATGATTAGAAGATGCAACGACTGCCAAGTTCACAGACCGATTCCGCGTCGACCACAACATGAGTTAACACCCATCACCTCACCATGGCCATTCCATAAATGGGGAATTGATATTGCAGGACCCTTTCCAGTCGCGCCAGGAGGACTCAAGTTCCTCATTGTCGCCATTGATTACTTCACCAAATGGATCGAGGCAAAAGCAGTGGCAAGTATCACAGGCAACCAGGTCAAACGATTCGTTTGGGATAACATTGTATGCCGCTTTGGCCTACCTGGAGAAATTATTTCGGACAACGGAAAACAATTCTGTGATAACCCATTCAAAGATTGGTGCGCGCAGTTAAACATCACACAGCACTTCGCATCAGTTAAACATCCACAAACAAATGGATTAGTAGAACGCGTGAATCGTAGCCTGGGTGAAGGAATTAAGGCGCGCTTAGACAGACATAAAGGAAGATGGGTGGACAAATTATTGCATGTTTTGTGGGCCCACCGCACAGAAATCAAAGTCAGCAACGGCGATACACCTTTTTCTTTTGTCTACGGGACATAAGCTGTTATACCAGCAGAAATTGGAATGCCAACAATCCATACATCGGAAGTTAACGTCACAACAAACGATGATGAACGGCGTATTGACTTAGATCTGTTGGAAGAACGGCGCGAAAGGGCGGCTATCCGCGAAGCAAAAGCTAAATCAAAGATGAAGAAGTATTATGATGCACGAGTAAAAAACACTTCTTTCAAACCAGGGGACTTTGTATACCGCGCCAACGATGCGAGCCACGCAGAAGACACGGGCAAGCTCGGACCCAAGTGGGAAGGACCTTACGAGGTCACGGAGGCATTAGGCGACGGTGCGTACAGAGTGCGCGACATGAAAGGCCACGAGCTACCACGCACCTGGAACATTTGCAATCTCAAGAGATGCTACCTTTAGGCCACGGCCCACACACTGACACACCTGCACTTTAGTAAGCGCTCAATAAATGTTGGTGTATTTACTTTTTTTTTAGGAAATTGTCTTTTTGCACTTGCAACAATTAATAAAAAGTTGTGGGTTCTAGCTAACTCCACAACACATTTCAACATTATTGCTTACATTATTCATTTATGTTTCAATTCTGTTTATATTATTGCCTACATGGCGTACATGCACATATTAAGACCACACGAGGGCGGACAGGATGAGTAAACCTACTAAAGTACTCGTTGAGTAAGAGGGTTGCAAACCCATCAACACTGGGTCACGTATCCCTGTTAAACACCTTACAATCAAGACGTTGGAGTAAGTTCATAAGTACACCCCACGATGGATGCACTTTATCGCACACGGTGCGCGTTTAACAAAACATGGAATCAAGACAACTGATTCCTACATACTGGAATTCGTAGTACGCTGCACTCCACCACATGGATTCAAAATAATTGACTCCTAAATTCGTACATACAAGCTTATGACTTTCGTACGCATCTCACAACAAGTTTAAAACGAACTAATAAACCAAGACACTTGGTTACTAAAAATGATAACCGTAGTACGCTACACATATAAAGGTTATAAACCGCAAACGTGTTTTAAGTTACGGACTTAATGCACAAGTTTTGGGCTCAAATACAAGATATTATACGCACGTAACTCTAGACAAGTCTTTCACATAATAAAGACAAAAGAAAAAATCTAAGTGCGAAACAACATATGTGCACAAAAGAGTTCTATAATTTTATTTACCAAAAAACTACGCGTTTTTACAAAGCTATAACTACGAGTTATACATATCTATACACTATGAACACGCTCAGGGGAAGGCTCTGGCACAGCTGAGTTCCCCGCCTCCTGAAGTTTCTTCAGCAACAGCGCATCTTTTGGTGACACGGTTGCCACACTGACTGCAACACCATCCGACCGGGGAAGATGTGCAGCACCCACACCGCAGAGAGTGGCCTTCCCTGTAAGACCTTTCTTCTTGGTCGCCCTCTCTGCATGACGCTCCAAAACTTCCTTCAGTGGCACCTCCGTCTCAAGAGCGAAGGGGTTCAGGATGTCACGCGGTCGCGCGAACACTGGCACCTGCGGTTGGGACTCATCAGGCTTTAAGAAGATGTCAGCTTCGGCCTCTGCGTTCTCTGCTATATGCCTTCCAAGAGTTAATCCCTGCATGATCACTCGGATGGGATAATCTTGGTCGCGCTCCAGCTGCGCAATGTGTGGAAGCTCAAAGAGCCTCATCTTTTCCATCGCCTGCACAAGCTCGTCGTAGGCACCAGCATTATATTCAGGAACCTCAGAAGGGGAAACCTTCAGCAGTTGCGCCTTAGCCAACTCTTCCACAGCCTGCGCCTTGCCACGAGCAACGGCGCACTCCACCACCTTCCCAAAGGCACTCACGACCTCTGGGGACTCCAGTGTGCCCATAGCAGCCAGGCGCAAACCGTGGCTGATCAACCACCTACGAAAACAACAACAAATGCATTAGAAAAAGAAACAATATACAAAATTAAAAAGGAACGTACAACAAGTACCTGCGCTCCGCAATAGTAGACATAAGATGAGGATACAACTCCTCATCATACTTTATGCTCAGTCTGCGCAGCTTCTCTTCCTGCGCCTCCACAGAGTCTTCTACCTTCTTGCCAAACTGAGCAAGCTGACCGCAGAGCTCGTTCTTCCTCTCCTCCAGGTATTTTACCCCCAGGCAAGGTCAGCCTTATATTGCTGCGATTCCCCATGTTCGCGCTGCAGCTCAGCCATAAAACACAAGTTTCTCCTCAGTCGCCTTCCTGGCGCACTCATCGGCAGCCAACACCTCCACCTGAGCCTCAGCCAACTGCGCTTTGAGCTGCGCAATCTGCTCATCTCTCTGAGCGAGGCTACCTCCCTCAACAACAGTTCGCGCCTTCAGTTGAGTGATCAACTCAGCCTGGCGAGCAGCAACACCAGCAAGCTCCTCTACCAACTCCTGTGCAGACATCTGCGCCGCCGCCTTCAAAGGCTCCTCCACATCAGCAACCTTAGGCGATGCGGCAGGATCAGCAAAAGCCGCATCACCCTCTGCAACATGGTCCCTATGAAATGAAGAAGATGTAATTAGTACACGAATACACTAAATAAAGAAAGTTACAAGCATAAACACTTACACAAGTGGTGGAGATCTGGCCTGATTCTTCTGCGCGCTAGTGGCAGACATCTCATCTGGCGCATCTGACTCATCCTCACTAATCAGGCGGCGCCTCCTTTTGGAGGTACCAACATAACCACCAGAAGACGCTTCCTTGTGCTTCTCCCTACGAACCTCCACAATCTCCACACTGTTGGACGACTCCACATGCGTCTCTTCCTCCACGGGAGACTTCTCCTCAGTAGGAGGGACAACCTGCACTGGCGTAACAAGCACAGCTGCAGGGGGAGAATCCGGACGCCCAACAGGCCCAAAAACGGTCAGGTGCCCCGCCGTGGCCTGCAATATGGGCTGCTCACCCTCCCTCAGGGGACACACCCCCACCGTCACGCGCTTTGGTTCTTTTAGCTTCACGACAGCGAACAAATCCATTTCTGCGACAGACAAAAGACAAATAACAAAGAACAAAGTTAGTTATTCAAAGGATAAAAAGCAAAATACTTACATTAGAGAGGCAGTAAAAGGATGAGCACCCACCCTGGATGTTCTCATCGAGGAAGGTTGGAACCTCGTTCGCACCATCAAAATAATTTTGGCTCAACCCCATATGCACCAAGAACTCCTCAGGATAGGAGTTAATGGGAATGCGGTGAGCATCAATTATGTCCGCATCCGCGGCACTATAAGAACCAGGGATAGGACGCTCATCCCTCGGCAACGACCTTTGAGTATAGAAATCAAAGCGCGACGGAAACACAACATCATCTACCCAGAAGAAGTACTCTCTCCAATGCCGTAAGGAATCTACCTTCTCTTCATAGCATTGAAGGCGCCCTGCGCGTTTGGCAAAAGAAACCCATCCATGCGACCACGTTGTGTGGTAAAACGCACGAAATAGGTCAACTGTCGGATTGATAGCCAATAACCGACAATTAATCTCAAAATTTGATATCTTAGCCGCACCTATACAGTGCAACTGTGAGATATGGAGTTGGTAATGATTGAGCACGTTGCTCAAAAAGACAGAAATGGGTACGCGATAATTCGCGTAATAAAAAAAGCGTGTATACAAACCGATTTTCCCATCGGGGAAATCAACAATACACGCATTCACGTCTGGTGCTTCAGGGTGGATGTCGAGAGGAATGAAGAAGTCAGAAGAAAACTGACGTACGTCATCCTCATCCAACATGGAGCGGAATTCGTGTAACTAAGCAACCATTTTATAACAAGTGTATATTAAATTATGCGCACACGCAGATACCTAATGTAAATAGAAGATTAAAGGAGAAGAAGCTTTTAGAACTTTGCAAATGGTGAAAAAACGTTTGACTGTGTGAACCACAGTAAAAAGGGGCGGTGATTTATATAAGAAGCCAAGAAACCCTAAATGGGATGCCACGTGGATCCCACTCACAAACGTATGGCTGGGAGGTGGAAGGTACAAGCACTTTTCCCCTTTTCCCGAGGCACACATGGATAGCCTCCCCGTTTTTCGAAGCACCCTTTGTGATATTTTAGGACTTGATACATTGTTCCTACCTTTTGGGCGGGAAGTATTCAATTTCTTCCCGCCACGCTTGCCGCTGGGTTCATTAGTCTAGTATCCGTGGCTACGCGCCGCGCACCCTAGACCGTATAGCCTATAGTTGGGCCACGAGCCCAAATTATAGACATTACTAAGCCCAAACCCACCACGAGTGGGCTATCATGACAAATGACTTGGGCCATTAATACCAACGGCTTGGGCTCACGAAGCCCAAAGCCCAACCAAAACGCATGATTAAAGGATAAGGATCTTCTATTTACGGAATAGATATCCTTACCCCGGATAAGCACCATGAGTGCGAAGAGTAAGGAGCAAGATATCTACACGGTTTCTGCGCCCTATATATAGAATCATATATTCTCATTAAAAGGTACGATTTACACAATCCCTAACTCTTCAACTAAACCCTAAACCGATTACTTACTCTCACACCGGAGTCTAATCGTGGGAGACAATCCCACGATAAGCCTAACGGTGTTGTTTACTTTCTTAGTGCGCAGGTTTCACAAGCACTAAAGTTCTAATTGGTACGAGAGCAGGAGTCCAAACAAGGTAAGCCCAACTTTTGTATCAACACTTACTATCATATACACATACTTACTCTCACGCCGGAGATGATTCGCAGGGTCCAACCACGCAGTGTTTCCATTTGTGTTGACACATGTTACTTAGGTTGGCGACTCATCCCTTATCAACATACTCTTCGATCACCATCGAAGCCTGGCAGTGCCGATAATTGCAAAATCATTCATCTTTATTTTATATTAACATTTAATTAAAATATACTACAATCATAAACAATCATATATTTCAACAATTAAAGACCACAGACACATTTTTACTAAATCAAATATCAACAATCATTTAAGTTTTCTTATGAACATGAACCATAGATCTAAGATCATATCAAGATCATTTGATTTTATGAAACAACAAATAGTCTAATCAACAAACTTACACATGTTATCAGAGATTAAATTGCTACAAAATACAAGTTAACAACTTTAACCAAAACAATCCTTTTGGGATTTAAGTTAGCTGTGGCTAAATAACACCCCAAAAGGGGATCCATCATTTTACCAAAATTTTAACGCACTCATATTAGCAATAAATTGATAATTAACAAGATGCATTCAACCTAGCTCGGATGCCACTGATGATAAAATTAATGGTTTTGTGTATATATTTAAATTCTTCGGTATAATAACAACATTAATATAACCACGAATGAAGCAAAAGCATATAACGAACAACTCATTTACACGATTAATATGGATCTTTCATGCATCAATGTAATTGACCACATATCAAATGATTACAACATTATCATAAAACCATAAATCATGCATATCATAATTACTAAATAATTATATAAAGATGAAAACTAAATCAAGAAGACTTAAATTCTTGAAATGGATGGAGATGCGGATTGAACCCCGGATCAATAGGCTATATGTTCAATTCTTAATCAAAACCCCAAGATCCAACATCACTTGGATCTACACGTCCCAAGTGAGTATAAGAATGACATACCATCTATTTTGTAATTTATTTGACCAATAAGGGAGTAGACTTGTTACGTGATTATCAAAGACGTATGTAAAGATTATATAGGCTTATAGCAATTTGAATGTTTTCATTTGAAGATTTTGCGAAAACATGAATCTCCTAGGTTTGAGAAAAACATTTGGGCTTGGCTAATGGCTTCTTAGAAAACGTTTTTGGTTTGGCCTTTTGTAAAACGGGAGGAGGTATTTTTGTCATCTCTCTAGGTCCCAATCTTAATGCAAGTTTACAAAACATCTAAAATATCATGTACAAACTTGAATCGAAAATCCACTTTGGTTGGGTAAGAGGAAAGCCGACCTAGAAAAACCGAACGCGCACTTAATAGACTTTGGTGCGCAGGTTTAGCACGTCAGCGCGCTAGCCTAGCACTTCATGTGATCTAGCATATCTACGTTTAGATTGTAGATCTCATTTTTCCCTTTTTGTGGCCTTTTGAATCGACTAAATCTGAGTTCGGACGAAGGAGTTATGGCCAAATACTAAAACAACTTCTAAGGTCATCACATAAACTTGATTTCTTATTTTGGCTTTGTTTTTGCACATGATTCTCTTCATTTAGGCTATTGTTAGCGATTTAAGTGGTTTATAATATATATTTGTCATCATTAAAATGTAAAGGAGATATTAGCCATTACTAGGGTGTAAACGAGCCGAGATAGCTCGCGAGCTATTCGAGATCGACTCGTAAACTACTAGAAATCGACTCGATATAAACGAGCCGAGCTCGAGCTCGAGCTACTCAAGTACACTTTCGAGTCGAGTTCGAGCTCGAATATACTCAGCTCGTGAGGCTCGCGAGCCCTTATCGAGCTTCAATGATATTACACTTTTACCCTTATATATATATGTTGTTACGTAATTGTCATAAAATTGAGTCGAGTCGAGCTTATATTTCATCGAGTACGAGATTTAAATGTGGCAATAATCAAGCTCGAGTCGAGTTTCGAACTCGAGTTTGAGATGACGAGCTGAGCTCGAGCTTGAAATCCAAAGCTCGAACGAGCTCGAGTCGAGTTTACTAATCGAATCGAGTTTGAGCTTGGCAGTACTCGGCTCGTTTACACCCCTAGCCATTACTTGCACCAACATTTTAGCATGTTTATTTTTCTATGTTCATTTATTTTCATTCGTTTATTTTCGTTTAATGTGTTAATGAATGAATACAAATGATTATTAAGTATTGATACCTCATATTATGTGACAAGCTTCTAAATAAATCAATGTTGCAAAAATTGTGAATCGGTCCTGAGGCGGTCAAGGGCCGAGTTGCGTTTTTTAGCCGATTAATCGGCCCAAAACCTTGTAATCGCCGATTAATCGGCCGACTTCCTTGTAAATGTCTCCAAGTTCCAGGGCCTTGTAGCTTGGAATCGGCGATTACAAGACCTTGTAGGCCATTTTTTCCAACATTGAAATAAATAGTTGTGGAGTCAAACTGCTTAAAAAGATACTAGTTATAATACCTGTGCACGCACAGGGTTTTTAAAATTTCGTTTTGATTATGTATTATTATCGATTAAGAAATGAATCACTTAACATGTTTCAAATAGTTTTACTTAGTGGACTAAAAATAAAAAATCATATGTATATATGTTATAATCTACCTATTATTTTAGGAGAATTCTTTTGGATTAAAAATTATATTTTATTATTCAAGCAAAATCACATGATGATACTTGACTTGCATGAGATGTTAGTGATATATGCTTTTTGTTTTGCAAACCCGTGCTATCAATTTACGATGTGTTTTGTAATTGTGGTATTTCTTTTACTTATATTTCTGTTAATATATGTAGCATATTTAGATAGCTTTGAAGATTGATTCATTTCCTTGATTATGAATAATCATCATACCATGTTTACTAATGTACCTTTTTGTTTGAAAATTTGTATTTTCATAAATTTGTGCTATTTACTTCTCATGTTTGATCATAAAATTACCAAATTAACATAGATGCTTACACTATAGTTTCTTTATAGCATAAAGAGAAACAAAAACAAAATGTAATTGGTAGAATTCAAATTTAATCTTACGATTATTTATAATGTATAAGAATAATTTTTCTCTAAACCCGAACTATATAAAGAAATTATTATTACTTGTATAAATAAATTATAAATGCATAAAAAATGACAGAGTACATCCGTAAGTCTTTTAGGATTGTTTGAATCCTTACCGACCTTTCACTTTAATGCAACTTTCTTCAAAATTTGCCTAAATCATCAAGGTAAAACACACCCATATTTTAGACCGTTGGTTGACACCCATAGTGTTATCAATGACGGTAAACACCTGCTAAGTTTTATTAATTCATTCAAAGAAATTACACTCCGAAAAGAATTCCTACCATAAAATTCCTCATATAGGCACTAAAACACATATTTGGTACATTAACCTTCCATAACAATCATGTGTTGATACTTAATCCTCCTCTAAAAAGCGCACACAACAAATTGCATTACACTTTAGTATGTGCGATAAGATCATAAAACTGCAAAAACCACTAACATGTTGCATTATAGTGAGGATAACAACAAAGTTAGTCATAACATCAAATCAGAAAACTTCATATTAGAACTAAAGGGGTGTTTGGTTATGCTTATTAAAGGTGCTTATTAGCTTATTCAATTACCATAACACAATAAGTTTATGATAAAGCTATAAGCTTTTTTGAGAAGCTTAGTAAAAAACCCCTGAACTCCCAACTAATTATATCATAGCTTAGTGTGTTTATAGTAGAAACATAAATATTAAGTGTAGAAATTTTCAATAAAACATAAAAAAAAAAAAAGTTACTAAAAGATGGTGTGTATAACAAAAAAGTTAAACCATAAAAAATTTTACTAAAAACTATCAGTTAGATAAGGCATAAGCCAAAGTGCTGTTGAGGTCTCTTTCGGATTCTATTCAGAAGCAAAAAGGGGTTTACACATAAGTCATAAGTATAAAATAATGGTTGTATCTCACATCCGTGATTACCAAGTCAATAACATTATCGCAGTATAGTAACGTAATAACCTAATTAACAACTATATATTCTTGCTGAATAATTCTCATGTACATACTTTTAATTCCTTTACAACGACCAACTATTATTATTTATTTTTTTATTATTATTTTTTTGAAACATCAAGTCAATGAATAAAGTTAGGTTATCATTTACGTAATTTTTCATTTTTTGATTTAGGAGGTGATTCTTATCAAATGAGGATTTTGATGCGTGCATTTTTTTTATAATTTAAGGAAAACACCTTCTATATTAAATAATGACTATCTAACCGATGTGTTTTTGTTTGTTTTTTTAATAATTAGCTTTGTATAATATTTTAACTGACAGAGATGTTGAGTTTGAGGTTAATGTTATTGTTTAACTTTAACTATTGATATCATGTTGTATAAAATGTGTGAGTTTAGTGGCACATAATGAGCATTGATAAAGTTAAAATATGTTTCGTAAAGTTTTTAAAATGTTTTTATGGATATCCATATATAAATTTTAAATAACAATTTCATGAGTCATTGCTATAAGTAGAATCGCATATATTTATTTTATATCACAGTAACTCATGCTTACCATTTGATATTTATATTCCCGTTACTAATAATTTAGCCGTATTTCAAACCCGTGTACGCATAAATTAAACTTTTAAATAGTAACATGAGTCCTTATTAAAAAAAAAAATATTCTAATGTATGAAAGTTTAAAACTAACATTAGTTTAAAAAATATTAACGTATAATAAACTAATTCGCATATTTACCAAATTTATTTTAATAAATGAAAGTAAAAAAAACTAATACTATTACTCATGTAATTTTAAACAAAGTTAACATTATAAAGTATAAGGGGTATAAATTGTAAGTGGTTATTTGTTTATTATCTAAAGTTATTAAAAAACATGGAGACTTATAATTTTACACTTAACCACTAAGATTTTATTAATTACCTCCTCTTTTCTTAAGTTTTTATTTTTATAAATTTGACACATATATTTTTATGTGTTTTTTTTATCAATCAAATTCTCCATCAAATTTATTAAAGTTTAACCAAAATCAATTCAATTTTGATTTTTTATTGGCCAGTCATATTGCTTGATTTTGCTTATGTGTTAAAATCGAGCTCTGCTATTGGTCCAATTTTTTTTTCAATGAGAAGGGTTTTACAAAAACACTCTAAAATGATGTAATTCTTGTATTATATAAAAGATGTGAAAATATTGTAAAACAGTTAAAAAAAATAATAATAAAGTGTTTAACATGTTGTGATAAACATCAAAGTCCAATTTAGGTTTGAATAAAAAAATAAAAACACCGCGTATAGACTATGAAAAAAAAGAAAAAAGAAAAAAGAAAAAAAAGGAAAAGGGTAAACGCGTAGTCTTGTATTGTAACCTAAGCCCAACCAAACCCAGAAGAAGAGAAGACCCATCCATCCATCCATCCGATTAATAATATATCAATTCAATTCAATCGTTATCTTCTTCTCGTATGTGTGTTTGGTCAAATGTCCAATAACATTGACTCAGCAAACCCTAATTATTATTTTCTGCCAGTCAATTGATTGATTCATTCCATTCTTCTTTTGTAAGTCCATCTTTTCTCTTTCTTTCTTTAATTAATTATTTGTATCATGTCTTTTAGGGCAACAATATAAGTTTTGATTTACTTGGTTGACTTTATTAACGAATTAGCTAGTTTTTTTTAAAGGTGTTATTAGGTTCAGGTAGGGTTTGTTCTATGTTAGTGGCTTAGGGGGTGTTTGTTTAAGCTTATATGCGCGCTTATCAGCTTATTTGATTTCGGCTTTAAATCTTAAACCGGAAAATTTTCCGGTTTAAGATTTATACCATAATAAACTTATATAAGCAGGCAAGTCTCAAAATAAGCTGGAAAATAAGCCGAAACACATATAAGCTCATAAGCCACATATAAGCTTAAACAAACACCCGTACTTGTAGTTTTATCTGTTTCAGAATACCTATCTTATTTGTCTTTGTTTTTCCCTCTTGTCTCTGCAGTGCGCAGACCTTAGGTAGCGTTTAGTTGTAGAAAACTTTTCTTTTTTTTTTTTTTTTTTTTTTTTTTTTCTGTTTCTATATTCCTTCAAAAGGCAATGGTTTTTCTTCTCTAGAGAATGAGTTGAGAATCTTGAAAACCCGTTTACATGGAGTTATATTTTTCCTTTTTAACAAAATTACACGAGGATTGTGACGGTGAGAGGTTACCAATGGTTATTAGGGTTATCTAAAAGTGGAGAAGGGTAGATTCTTTGGGGGTGTTTGTTTATATGTGTGCTTATATAAGATTCTTATGATGTAAGAAGCTTATATAAGCCCATGAGTCTTTAAATAAGTCGAAAAATTCAAGTTTATGTGATACAAGCCGAAAGCAAATAAGCTCATAAGCCCACATATAAGTTTAAGCAAACACCCCCTTTTTTGTTAAGAGTGAAAAAAGTGGAGAAGGGTAGATTTGGGTTTTCGTTTTTCTAGCTAAAATTCGGAAAGTGAGAAATTCACTCTTTTTGGAAATTGTAGGAAAAAAGTCTGACTAAGGGGTTTTCAGTTTTTCCATTTTCCTATGAAAAATATCCTGAAAAGATGGGATGTACCGGTGTTTGTTTATTCTTTAGACATAAATCACTTTTTTCCACTTCTATTTTGCAGTCTAATTATCACTTTATGATTTTTCATATGAAAATACACACACACAGACAACCTTAGTGATAGATTTGTTTGTCTGGTGTCGCAGGCAAATTGCTCTGGAGAATGTCCTGACATGTGTTAATGGTTGTGAAGATGGATAAAGCAGCACCTGCCTCTTCATCACGTCAACTTGCTCAACGCCTTTATGACAAAGTAAGCTTTCCTTTCTAATGCCTCTTGTCACAACTGATTTTTGACTATTCGCTATTCAACATATATATGAAACAAATATTTTGCCAACACTTGGGGGCTTGAGTAATCAATTTGGAATTTGTACGTTATTTGCGCATCTAAGGAACTTCTTGTATCTACATGAAGATCTTATGTTCTTGATAAGTTATGTTCGTTTTTCCTTTTGCATTTACGAAGTTTTATACATACACTAATATTGTATTGTTTATTGTTTATATGTTATGATGCATAAATGAATAAATACTCATTGACTTTCAAAAGATATTTTGACCACAAATTATTTATGGTATCTTGTATTAGTGAAGTGTGTGTTATTTGGGGTTCAGAGCATGATTCTCACTAGTCTCCAGTCTTGATTTTTTTTGGAAGTAGCCTACAATTGTCTTAAGAACGTAACCGTTGCTATTGTTATTTCATTCATATTCAACTTCATTAGTTTACTTCATTCTACTAATTGATAACAAGTTACCAATGTTTTTCACTGCAATTTGAACTCAAGAGTGGTCCATTATATTGGCTTTTCTTATAAGCTATAAAGGTGAGCGGCTATACATATGATACTTACTCGTTGGTTTGCTTTTCAGAATATCGAGTTGGAGAATAGGCGGCGTAAGTCGGCCCAAGCAAGAGTGCCATCAGATCCAAATGCCTGGGAGCAAATGCGTGAAAATTTTGAAACAATAATTCTTGAGGATCACAGTTTTTCTGAGAAGCATAATATTGAATATAGTCTCTGGCAGTTGCATTACAAACGTATTGAGGAATTTAGGGCTCATTGCAGTGCTACACCTACTACAGTTTCAACTACATCTCAGACTAGGGGAGGGCCTGCTCGGCCTGATCGAGTTTCTAAAATACGTTCACAATTCAAAACTTTTCTTTCAGAAGCTACTGGATTTTACCATGATCTGATTTTGAAAATTAGAGCTAAATATGGTCTCCCAATGGGGCAGTTCTATCCTGAACCTGAGAACCATAAGGCAAACGACAAGGACGGAAAGAAATCCATTGAAATTAATAAGGGTTTGTTATCCTGCCACCGCTGTTTGATATACTTGGGCGATCTTGCACGTTACAAAGGACTGTATGGGGAAGGTGAATCCAAAAGTCGCGATTACGCAGCAGCTCGAAGTTACTACTTGCAAGCAGCTTCTCTTTGGCCAGCAAGTGGGAATCCACATCATCAGGTTATTTTTTGTATACACCTGCGTGGCACACCACCATAGTGAATTAAGAAATATATATCTAATCATGTATAGTACTAAAAAGCTTTAAGTTTTAACTTGATTTTACATTTCTTCTGGTCCTCATTTGGTTCTTTTATGTGTTTGCAGCTTGCTATATTGGCCAACTATTCAGGAGATGATTTGCTGGCTGTATACCGTTACTTTCGAAGTCTGGCAGCTGAAAGTCCTATCTTGACTGCAAGGGATAACTTGAAATTAGCCTTTGAGAAGGTACTATATTGACATGTCCCTATGTGTAACTGAGAATAACTTGACGCTTGATTAATACTTCCAAAATGGAGTGGCTTGAAGCTTTTTACTATAAAGTTCTGTTTGCTACTATGTGACAACTTGAGTTCTAGGATGTACAAAAGTGTTGCATAATTACATAATAGTCCTCTAGACAGGTAGTAACTCTTTTGTATCTGTCTTGTTATTTTTTGTACATGTAGCTATGTAATTGATCCCAGGTTTGATAGATACGAAAATTTGATAACATGTTATGGTAAAGTATCCTCTTAGTGGTTTGCATTGTCTTTTGTGGGCAAGTTCATTTTTTTCTGATTAAAAAATTCAAACAAGCTACTTACTTCTGGTCGATTGTGTTCTTGGGCAGGAACGGCTCATGGGAACAAACATTCTATCTTAAAAACAGTTTTTGATAATAAAAAAGTTCTTTCTATTCAAATTCCTAAAATTGGAGTAGTTTTAGGAGTGGGATATACCAATAGAGCTAGCTTTAGGAATTGATCAGAGATGCCATACATCTATATCAAAGATCAAACATGAGTGGGAGAGCCGGTGGTGTCAGTTTACACTTGTTCTTTTCCCCTCACATGACCCTAACTAGTTAAAATAGGACGCTTGTTGCCATTATCTAGAATCAATTTTGATATGAGCAACTTATGTACCTCAAGTAGGGAAATAGGTCTTCCTTATTAGGGAGTATTCACTTGTTTTCTTAAGGCCAATCTCCTCTGACACTGTTTTTATTTTTTATTTTTATAATTGACATGAAACTGATAATTATGATAATTTGCAGAAGTATCTGTTACGCTACTTATGTGTGTTTCTTTACATGGCAGAATCGGCAAAGTTATTCTCAGTTGCTTGTTGATGCAAAATCCTCTCCTGTCAAGGGATCACCTGTTCGGACAAGAGGTAGAGGAAGAGGGATAGTGGAGACTGCAGTGCGGTCAAAGGAGTCAGTTAGTGATGCTAGTGCTGACGTTGAAAGAACAAAGGATGTTCGCCAAATGTTTAAAGCATTTCGTGTTCGTTTTGTTCGCTTGAATGGTATTCTTTTCACACACACAAGGTATGTGAAATATGGCATGCTTAGACAATAGAGATGTTTTCTTTAAATTAATCAATTTGATATGAAGTTTATTCCATTATCGTTTCAGCTTGGACACGTTTGAAGAAATCCTTGCCCTAGTTACCAATGGTTTTCAGGAGCTTCTTTCTTCTGGGCCAGAGGAGGAGCTGAGTTTTGGGACTGATACGGTTGAAAATGGACTTTTCATTGTTATACTTGTCTCCATACTTATATTTACGTTGAATAACGTGAAAGGAGGGACCGAAGGTCAGAGTTATGCAGATATCGTACAAAACACAGTGCTTTTAAAGAATGCACTCGGCACATTTTATGAGCTAATGGGTCTACTCTTTAAAAGATGCTTGCAGTTGACTGATCCGTCCTCAAGTTTTCTCTTGCCTGGCATTCTTATTTGTGTCGAATGGATTGCTTGTCATCCTGATGCTGTTATACGTAATGAGGCTGATGAAAAACAATCAACGGCTCAGATTAACTTTTGGAACAACTGTGTATCTTTGTTCAATAAGCTGTTGTTGGCTGGTTTGGTCACTTATGATGATGACGACGACATTAGCTGTTTCACTGATATGACAAGATATGAAGAGGGTGAAAATGAATTGCAACCTGCTTTATGGGAGGATTTAGAGTTGAGAGGATTTTTGCCCCTTAAAGCAGCACAAACATTTTTAGATTTTTCAAGCAAGCATACTAACAGCAAGAAAGATAAAGTAGCGCGTGTAAAGAGGATTTTAGCTGCAGGAAAAGTCATTGCAGATAAGATAACCATTGACCACAAAAAGGTTAGATATGATTCGAATTCGAAGAAGTTTGTTATTGGTGCCGAGACTAAAAAAGACACAGTTACCGGTAAATCAAATGTGGGTATTAAAGAAGGTGATGTGAGTGCAACCAAGATAGTCACCCCACCAAAGGCGGAATCACATGTGGATTTTGAAGATGATGATGAAGTGATTGTTTTTAAACCGGCTGTGATTGATAATCGAAGTGAAATGCTAGCTCCAAAAGAGAGCCATCAAGAAGGGTTGCAGCATGTTCAAAATAAAGATACTGGTAGTTCTCAGTTTGCAGCTCCTGTTTCAGTTCCACATTCTGTTTACACTAATTCACAATCCGTGCTGCCAGTTAACAATTTTCCACAAAGCATTGGGCAGCCATATCAGTTCCAGTCTCCAATGTGGTCTAACAACAATCAAGTTGCGGTTTCAATTGCTGGTGGATTAAAAGGTTTGACCTTGATGGAAAATGGGCATGTAAGTAATCCTGGAATGCACAGAGATATGCAGATTTTAAATGCTACAGGTGTCCGTGAAAGTGGTTCGGTGTATGGTGGAACATCTCAAAGTTTGGTGGGACCTTCTGTGATTGATGATGCAAATGCATCCTTCAGAGAACCTATTACTCATATAAATACAATCGCGCCTTCTGGACCTGATCCTTACACAGTTGGTCGACATACATTCTCAACCATGCCACCTAATTATTTGAAAGGCTCTACAGTAAGACCTGTAAGACACCTTGGACCTCCACCTGGTTTTAACTCTGTTCGTCCTAAACAAGTTAATGAACAGGGTTCTGCATTGGGTCAGAATCCCCTAAATGATGATTACAGCTGGTTAGACGGATATCATTTGCAAGCATCAATGATGGCGGGTAATCAACCAATTAATCTGCCATCAAACTTGAATTCCCAGTATATGAATAATTCATCTACATCTGGCTTCCCATTTCCTGGAAGACAAGGCCCAGTCCAGTTTGAAGGTGAAAAGCAGAAAAATTGGCAGGAACGTGCAGTTATAGAAAATTCAAACTCTCACCATGCATCACTTCAACAACAATATGTTCCTCGAATGGATCAACAAGGGCAGCCGGTATGGAAGGGCAATCAGTTCGTGTGATGCCAGTGGGCACTTCATGGTATTTCTAATTATTGCATTCTTACCTTAAAACTATAACTAAAATTATTTCCGATGCGGGAATTTTTTCTCTTAGTTTAGTCTTTTAACATAATTTTGTTGTATGAAGGTCATTCTTGATTATTGACATGGCCGTTGCTCATCTTATCATGAAGTACACACTCCAGCTTCCCATCTAATTGTCTTAAATTTATGTTGGAGCATGATGATGCTGGTAATCTCGGCTTGATTGCAGGAGAAACGGTGAGCTTAAAGTTTTGAACTCCGCTAACTCTCTTTATTATGTATACGATGCACTTGAAAAGGATTGTTGATATCTCATGACAATGACGTATTAGCATCTATAGTTTTACTTCTTTTTCCTGCATGTGCCTATTCTATCGGTCTTACATACTCCTATTTAAGTTTACGGGTTTTAAAAAGCTGCAAATTGATGAATTTTAGACATATACCTACCACGTTCTTGCTGATAAATGATAATTGTACATAATTCTATATGTGTTTGTGATGACAATTTTTTGAACATGCTAAACATGATATTATTAAAGTTTAATACATTTAAGGATTGAAGCATCCATACAGACACTTGGACAATGTGGTTTAGGTGGATATGACGATCTTGCACTTGGATCCAGTTCGCCTTGTGGGTGAAGTGGACAAAATATATGCGTAGTCTCGATGGTTTTTGTATAATCTTATGTAAGCACTTTGGTAGAGATTGAAAGTTTTGCAGTCGCAGCGTTTTGATAAATGAATATTGGAATTTCATGCCATACACATTAAGCTACGTGGGTTAATGAAGATTTTGATAGTTCAAGGATATATGCATAGCTGAATAATTACTTGTACCTACTACCTAATCATACGAAACATCAAAGTATTGTTGGTCAAACATTATTGGCATGCTATAATCGATGGTCTCGTACAGCCTAGATGTGTTGAGATAAAGCAAATATGGAAGATAAACTATTAAAAGAAATGACCACGCCAAGTGATTTAGGACTGATTTAAGGCTGCCGTGATTTCTTGTAATTTACATTGACTTACCATATAGGTTTTGGTACTTTGTTGCACTCCATGAATATGTTTTCTAGGTAAAAGATGATCATCACATTGCTCATTAATTGTTTTCATAGCCTAAGTTATTGATTTTTATGGTCACCCTATTTATACAAGGCTGTCTTATTATTTTAGTGTTGTTATAGGGACTGTGACTGGGTTTCCCATTGGAGTCCAAAAGAACCACCTGATGTTTTGTGTTTCTGGTTGTGGGGATATCCTTGTGTCTTGTGATTTGGGTTCATGGTGGATGACGACTATATCAGCATCCACTGGGTATAAACTGTGTCTGTATTAATTTCATCTGGTTTTGTGGCTCATCTTTGGAGAGGAGTGGTGGGACGTAAACTGAAGCATGGTTAGTCATGATTGAAGTCTATGTGTTGGGTCGTAATGTTTGTTATAGTAAAACTTCTTGGTTGCTGTTACCATCTTTGGCCATATTTGAGGTGTAACAGTGGCTACTGCTTTCTCAGTTTGTTGATGCAGCATTGTTTAAGAATTGATGCATTGTTACTTTTCTGAAGTACGTTGTAAATTCGTTTTGAACAAGTAAATTTGTCATGTTGGGTTCAACGATGATGTTTGTTGCTGAATAAATCACTTTCATTTGGTATGCACTTTATTTGTCAACTATAACCTGACCATTATTATGTTTGTGTTTAGTGATATGCCCTTAACCACTATATGGGTTCAGGAAAGTATGCGTTCTTATCCGTATTTACTGGCTGAAACGGGTTAATGTTTTTTCTTTGGATATCAAAAGAAAAGAAAATCGTTAAAATAATAACTTTTATGCATATTTTGTAATTTCATAGTTTTAATAAACAGAATCAGATATATTTTGTAACACCACTTAAAAAAAGTTAGTAATAAAAAACAAAATTTGTAACAAATGAGTAAGAGTTGGGTTAATGCATCCATATAAACAAACATAAACTTGATATAAAAATGCAAATATAATATGAGGTACTATTTAAAAAACTATAATAGACATGGAGATAATTTTAGCCAATTATTTTTAATTAAGATAAAACACCAATCTTTTCATCTAATACCTCATATTTTTTAATTACAATTTACTTTTGCCTTTTAAAATAAAGAAATTATCTAAACGATTTTGACAAACATTTAATTATCTTTTGACAGAGAGACACTTTAGTGTACTTTCACTTTTTTTTTAGAGTTTGATAGATACATGATATATCAGTATTATCACATGTAATAGAACACTAATGTATAAGTTCGAACATTCAAAATGCTGTCAAAATGAGCATAATATTTATGTATAATAGAACACTAATATATAAGTTCGAACGCATCAATAATGTCTGATGTCTAGATCTTCTTTTTCCCTTTCCGTGGACTTTTGAATCCCTAAAACGGAGGTTGTATAAAGAAGTTATGGCCAAACTACCATATCCCCTTATAGAGACCTCACATAAACTTGATTCCAGCTTTCGACTTTAATTCTTCACTCGATTCTTCAATACGGCGTATAGATATAAACCTAAATACGCCGTATAAGTCTTATGTCTTCAGTTGTATACGATGTATACACATGAACTAGTATACGTTGTATACTCTTCTATACGTAGCCAAATTCACATATACAAATATGTATACGCCATATACATAGAATTATGTATACGACGTGTTCTCAGACTGTAGGTCTAATTTCTTCCTGTTTGGCTTCTTTTATATCATTTTTCAGTCTTTTCTGCAAGAATTGTTTCAAAGCTCCAATTTAACACTGATACGTACATTATAACAAATCAGTATCAGATATTATCATATAAATGCTATAAAAACAAGCAATAATCATGAAAATTTGATAGTAAAAACATGTATATATTTGATGCTATCATATACACGAAGGGGTACACTGCCAGAGAGTGTTGGTTAATCTTGTAAGATACGACTATAAATTTTAAAACAATATTTTCCACAGCAGCTCAACATGCTCAAATATGATATTTCATTTTATTATTATTATTATTATTATTATTATTATTATTATTATTATTATTATTATTATTATTATTATTATTATTATTATTATTATTATTATTATTGTGGACGTATGGTCCGGACTTGGCCAGGAATGGGCTAGGCCCGACAGATAGCGGCCCACTCTACGCCTAAACCCTAATCCATGCCCTATAAATATAGGGCTGTGATTCTCTTCTTGACAGAACACAACAGGTCTACTCAGGGCTCGAGAAGACGACGAACGGCCCAGGGAGAGTCGTCAAATCCAGCCCTCGCCAGATTATGTAGCAACAAATAATATTTAGGGATCCGTTTGGTTAAGTAGCAAATCACAAGGACCATTATTGTAATTTCAGATTTTTGAGGGTGGAATTTGACAACCTTCCAAACTTAACCAAGGGACAAAACTTGCCAAGTATCAATAGTCCAAGGATAATAAATGAGATTTTTCACTTTTTGTCCTTCAAGGACTAAAACTGCCAAATGTTGAAACTTCAGGGACCAAAATTGTAATTTCTTCAAACTTTTCACTCAGGGACCAATCTTGCCAAGATAAGTAACCAAAGGACCATAAATGATAATTTCCAAAATTTGAAATCCCAGGGACTATTTTTGCTAATTGTGAAACTTCAGAGACCAAAATTGTAAATTTTTAAAACTTTTTACCCAAGGACCATTTTTGATAACTTTTGACTTTTAAAAGACTTGGGTTGACTTTTCTTTCAAAACAAATGCTTAGGGACTGATTTTGTCAAGTTTTGAAAGTTGAGGGACTGAAACTGCCAATTATGCAAACTTTGTTCGTTTTTCATCTGTTTTCAATCATTTTACATCTGAAACATATAAAACACAATCCAGGGATATTTTCTGTATTTTGAGGCATTTCTGAGTGTTTTTAAATATTTTTGCAGTTCAGATTGGACAAAAATGATGAGTATTCACACACTCATCAGTATTTTTGTCTTAATTTAATTTTGAAAATACTATGGTTAATCAAAAAACTCTACTTTCGATTGCCCTAAAGAAACTTAAGAACCGGTATTAGTTACGTTATAAATGCATATCTAAATACACATCTCATTATATGAGCTTTTTCCTTATAATTATTGATAGATATTAATGTAAAAATTCAATAGTTTTAATAACTTTGTATTCGAACCACGTTTACACCGGTTTTAAAAGTGGTAAATAGAAGGGAAGCTAAAAGTGATTAAAAAACACCCATTCGCTAAAAAGGAATTTAGAAATCACGTAACTTTTTTATATACTGTATGTTTAGCGAAACGAGATGGAGTTGGAGCTGGAGTTAGAGTTTATATTATAAGCTAGATGGTTGAGTTTATTTTTCACAAAGTTTGACAAATTAGTTGGAGTTGAAAATTATTTTTGTTAAATCATTTAAAAATGTATCAAATTAAATTCAAAAATATATTTCAAACTTTTACGTATTAATCCATTATATTTTTAAGGGTTTTGCTAACAACAACACTAAGGGCTGTGTTTAAGAGGATGTTTTTTTCTTACAATTTGATGTAATAGACTATTTCAACCAATAAGAATTAAGTGTTAGTTATTCATTCACCTTTTTTGAAATTATTTCCGCAATTTTAGTGATTTTCATCCAATCATGATAATAATAACAATCAATTGCTTAAACACAGCCCTAAAGGATGCTGTTAGCAAAACCTTATTGTTAAACATATTTAGATAATTTGAGTATTTATAAGCCCTCATAAGCACTTAAGCACGTTTTAACTGATTTGAGCTTATAAAAACTTTCCTAACAAATGAACTTGTTTAAAAAATTAAGGGGCCGTTTAGTTTGTGAAAAATTTCTCAATTTTTTCATTTCTAAATTCCTTGAAAAGGGATGGTTTTTCTTCTCTAGAGAAGAGTTGGGAATTTTGAAAACCCGTTTAGTTGGAGTGCTATTTTTCTTTTTTAAAAATGATAATAAGATTACCTCAAATTGTGACGGTGGCGGCGACGGTCGGCGGTGGAGGATGACACGAGAGTTTAGGAGTAGAATGGTGTATGCGTTTTTTTGGAGTTGAGAAAAAAAAATGAGAATACTAGAATGGGCTTTTCAATTTCTTAGTTAAAATTTAGAAAATGAGAATTTCATTTTTTTTGAAAATCGTTGAAAAAAGTGCGACTAAACGCTTTTTCAGTTTTTTCATTTTCTTATGGAAAATTTCTTGGAAAAATAGAGAATTTCTCTCCAACTAAACACACCCTAAGGTGCCGTTTAGTTGTAGAAAAATTTTCATTTTTTTCAGTTTTTAAATTTATTGAAAAGGGAATGAGTTTTCTTCTCTATAGAATAGCTGAGAATTTTGAAAACCCGTTTAGTTGGAGTTATATTTTTCTTTTTTAAAAATGATAAGAAGATTACCTCAAATTGCGACGGTGGGGCGATGGCTGGCGGTAGCAGCAACGGTCGGCGGTGGAGGATGACACGAGAGATTAAGGGTAGAATAATTTTTTTTTTTTTTTTTTTTTTTTTTTGAAGTTGAGAAAAAAATGAGAATGGTAGAATGAAATTTTCAATTTCTTAGTTAAAATTTAGAAAATAAGAATTTTATTTATTTTGAAAATTGTTGGAAAAAAGTGCGACTAAAAGCGTTTTCAGTTTTTTTTTTTTTTCTTATTAAACTTTTTTGGAAAAATGAATTCTCTAAGTTATTTTAATTAACAAAAAAATATTGTAAGGGAAGAAAAAGTGATAACAAAACCGACATATTATCGCAGGCAGCCATAAGAAGAAAATAAAACGGTCCTTTGGTTTTTCCTTCTCCGACAAACCCCAGCAGGTAATTGCTTTCTTCTTCTTCTTAGTACAATTAAACTCACATTTCCCTTTTTTTTTTCTTTTCATATGTCTAGTTCACTAGTATATTTATATTAGCTATAATAATATTGTCATATATTAATCAAACCTAACCTGGGATAGTTTTTGGTGGGTTTAGTTGGAGGTGACATTTCCTGCTTTTGCACCTCTAGGGATAGTTATAGACACATGTATTCTTGAATTACGGGTTAAGTTTTTGTTGGAATTTTGACAGGGGTATCTCCGACCTGAAAATTTAGAAAACAACGATTTTAATTTCGTACAAGGAAAGTGGGTTTTTTGGGTTACAAAGGAAACAAGAAATCGGCGACTTGGGAAATGTAAATATATTCACTTTTGTCGGAATTTTTCCTTGTTTTGTACATAAAATGGTCACTACATTGGTGATATCTTGTGTTTTTAGAAACTGGAGGCTGAGAATATTTTTTCGTTTTATAAATTCATCTGAAGCTGAACATCAATTCATGCTTATAACTCAAACAAACTCGTCCGCTATTCTATATATGTTAATTTAGCAACAGTTAAAAATGAACATGACTAGTTTCTAACATGTTTTTGTGTATGATACAGATGGAAACCACATTTTTGCCATCACTTTCTATGATAAGAGGCAGCGAAAGATTTATTTGCTCTGTTACAACACCTCTTACTATCAATAATGCTACCTGCTGTCGGTTATCTACGGTCAAATTTCCCTCCACCATACAAAAGTCTCAAATGCCCCTTCTTTCTAAGCACAGTGGATGCTTCCAGTGTAATGTTCTTCAAGACACACATTACATTGATACGAGTGGTTAGCCCTTTTTGTCTTTTAGTTATTATCACTAACACCCTCATTTCTAGCCGTTAAGTTATATTTTATCTTTTTGTTTGATTTATTTTTTGTATATATTGCAGGAGCTTCACTGTTTTCGCTCCTACTTGAAATGGGTATAACCAAGAAAGGAACAGAAGCTCTTTTGGATAATCACCAGGCCTTACTTCAGGCACCTTTTGAATCCATACGTGAACAAATACATGGTCTTCAGAATCTTGGAATTAATGGTCCCGTGCTATCTAGACTGGTTAAAAAAAGACCGGATGTTCTGATATCTAAAGATATTCATTCATTGACATGCTTTCTCTCCCATGATGATCTAAAAGGTATGATTGAGGCTCCTCAGCTTGCACGCCTTCTTATTCTTACAGACCCAAAGTTTTTGTCGGGTTTTGAAGCAAAGGTTCGATTGCTGGTGGATCTTGGCATTCCAATGGAGAGGCTTGCTCATGTACTAAACAATGTGAATTTAACAAAGGCATTGTGCTTGAAGTCATCTGAAGATATTGAAAGAATGATGGCATACTTGAACAGGTTTGGTGGTGTTGAATTGATACTCCGTCGTCCTACCATTTTAAATTTTGATCTTGATTCACAGTTGGTCCCAAGGATTGAGTTTCTTTTAAATTTGAGTGGCGGAGATGATGCTGCTACAACTACTGTTTTGCTTAAGCTGCCTTTCATATTAGCTTACACAGTTGAGCATTATACTAATCATGTTGAGTTTTTTAGATCAGTTGCGGGGTTAACCGATGAAGAGATATTTAAGATTATACTTATTTATCCGAGTTTGTTTAGTGCTAGTCGAGAGAGGAAATTACAACCTAGAATTGTGTTTCTTAAAGAATGTGGGTTTAGTTCCAATGATATCTATAAACTCTTAATAAAAGCCCCTCTTTTTCTGAGCTTGTCATTCGAAGATAACCTTGCATATAAATTGGTTTTGTTGGTGAAGATTGGATATGAATATAGAACAAAAGAGTTGGGTTTTGCAATGGGATGGGTGTGCAGAACTAGTTGTAAGAATATGCAGGAAGTGATTAGCTTGTTCTTGAATTACGGGTTGACTTATGAAGAAATTCTTGCAATGGGGAAGAAGCATCCGCAGGTGTTGCAATACAATCATAAATCAATGAGACAGAAGCTGGATTATTTAACTGAGGAGATGGGTTATGAAGTCAAAGAAACGTTGGCTTTTCCTGCCTTTCTTGGTTACGGATTTGATGCAAGGATCAAACATAGGTTTGAAGCTAGTGGTAAACTCTCAGGTGAACAAGGTATGTCGATTAACAAGCTATTTAGCATGTCTAGCGCAAGATTCTCTAAGAAGCACGAAAACAAGTTGCCTCCTGTAATAACTGTAACTGTAAAATAGCAGCTGACCTAATTTTGTTATTTTTGGGTTAATTATCTGTATGTAAGGTGCTTGTTCCTCATGATTGATTCATTGATGGCAATGGTCATCATGTACTGGCTGGTGTCAGAACATGAAATGAAAGCATGTTTTTTGTCATAAATATTGTCCATTACTTCTGTTTATTCCTCGTCACAATGCAGAATTTGGGAAAGAGCGTTCATTAATACTTTTGATAGGTTAGTAAGTGAAAGGGTTGATCCTCTAGGAAATAGTAGTTTTCTTTCGTACATGGGAAAGTTAGTTTCTTAGAATGTCTTGTATAGATGCAGCCAAAATCAAGAAACAAATGAAGAGGATTAACCCATCAAGGAGCAAAACGTATGGACAAAATTCTTTTCTCCATACATCTATGCATTGCTAGTACTGTCCTGGGCAACTGTTTTACAGATAGCTGCATAAATTTGTTAGTGGGATCTCTGATTAGGTGTGATTGTGTATATCATATTATAATATTTATATTGAAATTAGTATTTGAGGTACCCTAATGTGTAGTGCTTTAGTAAAAAGTTCATCGTGCGCACAACACATACACTATTAGATTTCAATTAAAGGTCATAATTGCAGCAGATTCACCTGCGAATGCGTCAATTCGAGTATGTTTGTTCTATGATGCGTCAAATTGGTAGAATTTAAAAAGTTAATTTATTAGGGAATTGGTCAAATGGGTTGATGAGGTCATTGTGGTTGAAAGTCGCCCAAAGGTGTACTTTGAAACGGGTTGAAGAGGTAGCCTATGTGATGTCAAAGTTTGTTGAAAGGTAGCCTACATGATGTCATCTCGCAAAAAACACTGAGGCATCATTGGATTACTGTTAGAGGTGGTAATCTCAACACATTTACCTACGAGTGAGTCGATTTGGGTATGTTGTTTCTTACCCGTAATTTGTGTTGGGTCAACTCTGTTTCTTACCCATAATTTGTGTTGGGTCAACTCAACCTTACCCCTATGAATAAGTAGCCCATTTTGACTTGATACCTGTAATCTATCACGAGTCTTCTTCTATATGGCCCTCTTGTTTAAGCAGTATTTATGTGAAATCTTATTATAATTTTTTTTTGTGTGTGGATTCATGTTTTTCTTGCTTCTATCATTTTTAGTTGTCCTTTTGTTAGCCAGGCTATTTATCTTTAATGCTTGTCCAGAGCAAGTTTAAGAATGGAATCAGAATCTCCTCACTAGGTAGGTAGGTCACTCGGGTCGGGTGTCATAAAAGCCGACTCGACCCGAACCCGAATATGGTTATTCGGGTTGGGTCAATCGGGTTCAAATTTATATTCGGGTCAACCCGAGTGACCCGAGTTTGATTTTTTTCTTTCTAATTTTTATGTATTTCAAGTTTGAACACCAAAATTGTATCAATTTTAAACGGCCTAGACCCGAACCCGAATTGACCCGACCCAAGTGACACGAGTTCTAAACAAGGTCGGGTTCGGGTATTTTTTTAGGCTTGACCCGAATTGACCTGACCCGATTGACCCGAACCTGACCGGGTCAACCCAAATAACACCCTTAGTTGGTGATACACCTATATTCTTATTCTTAAGGAGCTACCTGTGTGTATTAAGCTATCACTGATTATCAAAGCACCGGGCATGCTGTTTTAAATGGCACGGGATTTTGTTTAGAGAACGTCAACTTAAACTCAGTTTACTAAGTTCAAATGCTGGATTGAAATGGTAAACTACACTTGTACAGATCTTTATAGGTGACAGTCCTTTAAGCAACCACATGTCCAGCAACTTTGGTGTCATTTCACTTGGATGGATAGATATTTGGGGACCTCTTTAGATATTATTGAGGTTCTTCATCTTCATCTTCTTTTTTCTTGTCTTTTTTATTTATTTATTTATTATCATTATTGTTATTATTATTTTAAATGTTTGTTGAATGACATTTGGGTGCGATTTGCAATATCTAAGTCTGGTTCAGTAACACCCCTTAAGAGAGAAGTGTGTGGCCTAGTAGTATCTAAGGTGCATTAAAAAATGCATATTAACCAAGTGGTAGTGGCTTCAGACAAGATACGTCGTAAATAGGTGTGAGAGTTTGCCATTCAAAGAAAATGGTCAGTGGTGATAAGGTTGTTGTTTGCCATTATTCTAATAGTAATAGTGAATGGGTCTTGAACTGGTAATGTTTTTCTTATGAATCTTCTAGTGCCGGCATTGCAAGCAAATAGAGAGCCTCTGCCCATTTGATCGGTTGCGGGCCGGAAAGTGTATCGGCAGTTTGAGTCGCAAAAAGTCTGCTTGCTTAACTGCAATAACCATCGTATACTACTTGTCTAAAAGCAATGCTCATTCTTGTGAACTCTATTATTGTTTTCTACTCATTAAGGCTACCTTTTGACATTGTGGAAACCAATATTATTAAATTTATATGAGCGGCAAAAGTTTCCTTTCTTTTTTTATTATAAATATTGTTTGATCAGTTATTCAGCTGTTAATTAAGTGGGCAGCTCAGATAAAAACAAAACTAACTAAAACAAATGTCAATACGTATGTGTGCAATGTTCATAAATAACTACGTAATGCAGCATGGACCCAACTATCAACAATACATATATAGACGACTCCAAAACAAGTATCCAACTAATTTTTTAAATGATTAACCAATGAGAAACGTTACTTGTACTTGTTAACAATCGAATAACATTTTTGGACTTCTTCTTTGTTTTTTAACAAACATGTCGAAATATTAGACAGCCGGCTCACATCGTCAACTCGAATACTTTTATGTCCTTGTAGTTAACATATGTAGATCATGTAGTATATATGTGTGGCCGCCCACGCAAAGAAAGAAAGGAATTAAGTGAGGGTTAGAAACAGAAAAAAAAAAAGAAAGAAAAAAGATTGCATTAATGACTACAGAAGATCCTAAGAGATTGGAAGAAGGCATCGGTCACACTCCGAGTGTGGCCGGGAAACCAGAAGCTATGGTGGTTGTGGAGCAACGAGAAGAAGATAGTGAAATGGCAAGAAAAGAAGATGAGACGACGAAAGGCGGAGAAAAACCAATGTTGGTGAAGGGAAAGAGTAAGAGGATTGCGACGTTGGATGCGTTTAGAGGTCTAACCATTGTAGTAAGTTGGGAATTAAAATGCATATTTGTGAATTTTTTTACCATTATTGTAATGAGAATTTTAAACAATAAAAAAAAAAAATTACATCGTTGGGGTTGTTCCAGCTAATGATATTAGTAGATGATGCGGGAGGAGTATACGAGCGTATTGATCATTCACCATGGAACGGGTGCACGTTGGCTGATTTTGTGATGCCGTTCTTTCTCTTCATTGTTGGTGTCGCAATTGCCTTAGCTCTCAAGGTACATCTCTTAGTTGACTACACCAACTTAATTGTTTTTGTTACTATATGTAAAATCTTAACAAATTAATTATGGTCTTTGCATGCAGAGGGTTCCAAATATGAAGTATGCAATTAGAAAGATTATCATAAGAACATTGAAGATGTTGTTTTGGGGCATTATATTGCAAGGTAGATTAATTATGATTTGAAATGAAAGGTGCAAAGTACAACAATCTCCGTATGTATCAACCCGATAAATTATTTGTGCAGGAGGGTACTCCCATGCACCGGATGCGTTGGTTTATGGAGTTGACATGAAGATGATTAGATGGTGTGGGATCCTTCAGGTATATATAGTATACTAACAATTATTACCTACTATTATTTATATACCATGATGCAAGGATGACAATTACATATTTGTGTAATGTGGCCGAATTTGCAGAGAATAGCGTTGGTGTACTTTTTTGTAGCTCTAATTGAAACTTTAACCACAAAGCTCAGACCAACTGTTCTAGAGCCTGGTCATATCTCCATTTTCTCAGCTTATCGATGGCAATGGTAAGTTTTCACCAAAACTAAATAAATTTCTTCACGGGCATTTTAACATTTTCTTTTTGTTTAATATTAGGTTTGGAGGCCTCGTCGCTTTTCTCATTTACATGATTACCACATTCTTCCTGTATGTTCCTGATTGGAACTTTACTACAGACATAAATGGGGTATCAGAGAGTTTCACTGTAAGTTCGAAACCTACATTTGATTAAAAAAATTGAAAAAATACAATGCAGATATCTAGAATCAAAAGTTAATATGTTTATTCGTGTAAATATTGCTTCAGGTTGAATGTGGTATGAGGGGGCATCTGGGTCCTGCTTGTAACGCAGTTGGTTATGTAGATAGAGAAGTATGGGGCATCAATCATCTTTACAGCCAACCTGTTTGGATTCGATTAAAGGTTTGGAAACACAAAAATAGCTTAGCCACAAATGTTAAGACATGTTCTACTGTCATTAAAAGTTCACTAACATTTTCGAGTTTCTATAAATTACAGGCTTGCACTCTTGCCTCTCCAGAAGCTGGTGATCTCCGTCCAGACGCCCCCACTTGGTGTCGTGCTCCCTTCGAACCAGAAGGCCTATTAAGGTAACTAAACACAAATTGTTTGACTCATTGATTTATAATAATTTAAAGGAATATTCCAGATGCTTTGATACTAATAATCTGAGTATTTTTGTGAATGATCAGTTCAATCTCAGCTATTCTATCTGGTGTTATTGGCATTCATTATGGACATGTCTTGATCCACTTCAAGGGTCATGGAGAGAGGCTGAAACAATGGGTTTCAATGGCCCTTGGCTTGTTGGTCATAGCAATTGTTCTTCACTTTTCTGATGGTATATATTTATTTTGAATTTATATATACTTGACCCATTTTCCGTTCTAACTTGACCTTTCGACTTCTGTGCAGCGATTCCTATAAACAAGCAACTCTATAGTTTCAGCTACGTTTGTTTCACTGCGGGGGCAGCTGGAATAGTGTTTTCAGCTTTCTACATCCTGGTAAAGAAAATTATTTATCCTTATAAAATGGGTTAGAATGAGTGAAAAGCAATATTTACTGTTAACATAATAATCTTATAACTTAAATAAAATCATTTAGGACAGCAAAATGTACTTGATTAACTTTTGACCATTGTATTTTGTTCGAATCATTTGACAAGTGCCTGAGGGTTAGAGTTAATTATCGTACCTTTTGACCAAATGGTCCAAAACAACCCATTTAGTTGTAAATGGGTCGAAACAGTCATTTCTACCAAAAAGCGAGTAAACATGGGAAGTAAACTTGTTCTCTGTGATAGTGGTGGAGCAACGGCCATCCATTATAAGGATACAAGTAGAGCTATTTGTTTTTCTTTTGTTCTTTCTTAAATCTAAAATGTGAATTTTTTTAATACTTATGGTGAATTGTTATGACAAATTATAAAGATCGATGTATGGGGAAAACGAACTCCCTTTTTGCTCTTTGAATGGATTGGAATGAACGCGATGTTGGTTTTTGTACTGGGAGCACAAGGTATTCTAGCAGGGTTCATAAATGGGTGGTACTACAAGAATCAAGAAAACAATCTGGTATTGTAATTACCATTAAACTACATTATTTCGATCAGATACATAATTGTTAATAAGAACCATAATCATTATAACACATATTAATCATTGCTGTTGCGTTTTAGGTAAACTGGATACAAGATCATGTTTTCATTGACGTTTGGAACTCGGAAAAATTTGGCACACTTTTATACGTGATATTTGCTGAGATTACGTTTTGGGGAGTGCTTTCAGGAATATTGCACAAACTTGGGATATACTGGAAGCTTTAAGGACCAGAATTTTCAACAAACAAACAAGGCTGTAGAATATACATGCTTCTTAAATTTGGAAATGTTGTAATCAATATATATGTAAAGGGTTAAATTTCTGCACTTTTTACATTATAGAACTTCATTTCGTCTTACTTGTAGTGTCTCAATCAATAGGTTTGTTTTATTTATTTACTTTTATGTGAATTAAGATCAACAATGTAGGTATATTCCATTGAAAGGTTAATAGATGTTGTTTACCAGACTTGGACTACTAAATAGACTCGATTTGTTGGGAGTCGGACATGAATCACGAGTCACCTAGCAATTCAACTATGTTTCACAAATTACTGACAGATTTAGATTTTTCAACTATGCTGCACAAAATACTCAACAAATTTAGATTTCATCAAAATACCCGTTTTTTGCACATTTGCGAATTTTAATTTAACATTGTACGATTTTGTGGAAAATTCACACTATGAATAAATATAAACTCACAATATATGAACAAAACTAAAATATGTCCTCCCCCTCCCTCCCAGAAGGTCAACATGAACATGACATGTTTATTATAGTGGTAGGGTGTGTCCACACATTTTATAACCTTTTATATCCTTAACCTTATTAGCCTTAACTCTAACACGTTTATTGTGTCGGGATTACTGCCCCGATATTGTTTCAATGATGTACCAAATCCAAAGGACTGGAAACATGGTTCACATATTTAACCAATTACTCCATCTTACTCACTTTAGGACAAGTTATTCTATGTTGCAAAAAGCAGAAAATTGGAAAAGTAGCAAGACTTCATCAGCATATACATGACAAGTCACTTGTCAAACATAATCAAACAGAATTTGGCATGATCCACACTAAAGTTACATTACCCACTTTCAACGAACCTTAAAGTGCATGCTTTACGAAGCTTCAATCACGATTTGATAAACCATGAATGCACACAGAATTGAACTTCAATCAAGTTTTCCATTATCTGCTGGCAATGTTTTATTATTGAGATCAGCAGCAATAGGATTATGCTCCCCTGCAACCTGTTAACACATGGCAAACATGATCCACTTAAACTCAAAGAGAAGTTTGTGAGACAAAATGAAGACTATCCATATTGGTTTAATAAATCACCAAACAATGCTTAGTTGATAATCTTTTTGGGGGAGAAAGCAAGAGCATTACGACATATATCATATATAACAGTGATTATGCCTTCATAACCAATGCCATTCAATTAGAATTATAGATTCCCGTGTCCATCCAAGTAAAGGATCCGCGAAAAGATTAGTTGTCACACAACTCCCAACAATAACATTGTTCCAGCAAAATGTGTGGGTTGGTTAACCGGACGATATTTTTGCCCATCTTTTCTTATATTTAAATAGACTATTAGTGCATTAAAATTACTATTACTAACATAAATATCTAATTATTTTAAAATAGCAATTTAAAAGGTTGATCTATGCATTATAAATACACTTTATGGCTACTATAGGCACGTTTCCTTTACGACCAAAGTTTCTACTTTACCTAATTGACACATTAAGATAGAAATTTAACCCACATAATAAAGTCAACACTAAGAGTTCCAATCAACAAGAGAAAGTAGTTCAATTACCCAACACTGGGCTGCTAGTCATTGAGCATATTCATAATTCACCATTGCATATTTTTTAAATGTCCGACAACTCATGGAGGATAGCAGGGTTACTAAGATTAAAAAGGCTCGCTCATGGGGTGTTTGCTATAGCTTATTTCAGCTTATAAGTGTTAATCCATATCCACCCCCTACCCTACAATAAGACATGTAATGTGTTGTTAATGTACCTAAACATACAATCATGCAGTTTTTCTGTCAATGTCACGGAAAAGATTAATTTTCTAGATAAAATACACCTACATTTCAAAATTATTTTGTGTTGCTATAATGCAAACAGTCAAAGGATGATATCCTTTGATGGGGATATCCATCAAATCCAATGAAAATGCATCCAACTTTCACTCTGTTGCTATTATGGGTGATAAACATTTTCGTTGCATCCAAGTATTAGATCATGGAAGTTGGATGCATTATAAACAATGGTTTACCTACATATGCATCCCCTAATCAGGTCACTTGCTTATTTAGCATCTCGTATCAGCATCCACATATTAACATTGCTAGAAATTTGACTGGTAATCTTGGGAATTATCAGGCGAGTCATGAATTTGCTTTATAACAATGGATAATCCAATATGTTCCTGAGTGAAAATCTAAGTTAAAAGAAAATTTTGTGCCCTTAATTTGTTCCAAATGTTTCGGGTTTAGCAATGATCTTATGTTGGCCCATAGGGTTTTCATGAATAATAATCCTCACCCACTGGGGTCTTTCAAAAAGCCAGCGGGCAGAACTTAGAGAGAGAAAAGGGGAAGTGGTAGTTGTGGCAAAGCTAGATTAGGAGCAGAGGCAGAGCCACAGTTGATACAGGTTTTCGCGTAAGGGTTGTGATGAGACTGAGTGTTTCAAACAAAAGTGTCATGCGGAAACTGTGAACTACTGCACTAGAGGTTCTCTTAGTTGTTATGCAACATAAGCTTGCCTTGTTACATTTGTGAACCATTTAAAAAAGTAAGTATACACAAAGCCATGTAATATTGTGATTTCTTTTGCAATTGTGCTAATAGATCATAAGAAATAGTAACCAAAGATAAGCATCAGTTTACTGTGTACTCGGCACATAAGACCCACTAAACTTTGCCATAATCACAAGGGGCATCATGGTTACAATTCTACAAATCGAGTTTACTCAGCTAACAGAGTTCTTTCACTTCAGTGTTTTTTTTCAAATAGGAGCAAAATTTGAAATTTAGGCCATAATACCATGTTCATCTCTAGTCGTGTTTCACTTACTACCCATTAAAGGTGGCAATTTCGAATTATATACGGGTTTATACATCTCTAATGGGTCAAACAGGTATATGATAAAAAAATAAAAATGGAAAAGAGGTCAACCAACAAGTTACCCATTTAACCAGTTACCCAACCCATCAAATTCTTTTGCTAGAGTTCTTACTGTAAGTAATAGAAATAGATGACTGGATATTCTTATAGTGAAGTAATGTCATTTGGTAAAAAAAAAATGAGCCCTGAAACAACCCGACCGAACCTAACCAGTTTCTAACCTCCTAAAGCTTTCTTCCTCATCTATATACTCGACCCTTCATCTGTGTTATCCAATAAAACTATCAAAGGTTTAGACTTTCAACAGAAAGATAAATAATTTATCCCAATTTGAAAAGAAGGTCGTTGCATTTGAGCATATGAAAAAAATATAAGAAAGTAAATATAAATAACGACTAAGAGAATGAACTAGGGGCATTGTACATCATTAGGGAAGATTGAATGAAGTTGTGTTTATCATAAGAAAAGTACAAGTTCTTCAAACTTACTATTTTTTTTCTGAGTAAGCATGGTGTGTGACCTTTTGGCCGAGTAATCCACAGGGCTCAAGGCGACTGTCACACACATACTAAAACCAGGTAAAGCCCTCCCCTTTTGGGGGATGTTGGCGTGGCCACTTGAGGTTAAGTGTGTTTGATTTGCATAAGCACAACTTTAAACCTTATATCTAAGGGCATCAAGTATAGGTAGATATGAGAAATATGTTAATTTTGGTAGGCAACGTGGGCAGCTGTAAGACTTTACCAGATTGTGCAGACGATTAGGGTAACGTACTAACGTTGGGTGGAAGATAACTGGTGCAAATATACACCTCAATAAAAACCATCAGCCGTGAATGGGTTGCATTTCAACTCATAAAGAAAAGCCATTATCCATCAAGTGTGTGTAACGTGTTGTGTCAAATGCTACATTTCTAAACCTTTTACTAAGATTTATCTTCATCAAATGTATAAAAGACGTTCAGTACCCAGGCCACCTCTGTTGCGTGTCCAAAGACCACCCCGCAAGACCCACAAGCTCAAATTTACTGCCGATAACATAACAATAGCAACGATTAAAAACTTACATTTTGAGTAGTCTTAGAAGGAACATAAGGACACGTGGGTGGTGTAGGCTCCGGTTTACGATATTCCCAACCTAAAATCCTATAAACTCTAGCCTGAATCACCAATCAAATAAAATAAAATTGATTAATGTGTATGAAAATAATAAGTAAAAAAGGTAATGAATAAATAATAATAAGAAGAAGAATACCATGATAATATGAAACAAGAGTGGTAACAGATTAACAATGGGTACAAGGAACAGCGGCAACAAACAAGCTATGCACACCTTTATTATTATTTATCAATCAATAACCAATTAGTTACTTCATAGAAATATAAGCTTATGAATTTTGATGATCATAGATTAAAAAAGGGTTTTTACCATTTTTGATGATTCACCGATCAGATCAAATCTTTGTCTTATGTTGTGGCAAAGCGAGATTAGGAGCAGAGACAGAGCCGCAGTTGATACCGGTTTTCGCGTAAGGGTGGTGATGGGACTGTAGTGTTTCAAACAAAAGGTGTCATGCGGAAACTATGAACTACTGCACTAAAGGTTCCCTTAGTTGTTATGCGACATAAGCTTGCCTTGTTAAATTTGTATATGCAAAGCCATGCAGTATTGTGATTTCTTTTGCAATTCCTGCTAATAGATCATAAGAAATAGTAACCAAAGATAAGCATCAGTTTACTATGTACTCGGCACATAAGGCCCACTAAACTTTGCCATAATCACAAGGGGCATCATGGTTACAATTCTACAGATCGAGTTACTTGGCTAACAGAGTTCTTTCACTTCAATGTTTTTTTTCAAATAGGAGCAAATTTTGAAATTTAGGCCATAATACCATGTTCATCTCTAGTCGTGTTTCACTTGCTACCTATTAAAGGTGGCAATTTCGAATTATATATGGGTTTATTCATCTAATGGATCAAACAGGTATATGTTTAAAAAAAATGGAAAAGAGGTCAACCAACAAGGAAGTTACCTATTTGACCCATTACCCAACCCATCAAATTCTTTTGCCAGAGTTCTTACTATAAGTAATAGACTAATAGAAGATGACTAAATATTCTTATTTATGAAGTAATGTCATTTGGCAAAAAAATGAACCCTGAAACAACCTGACCTAGGCTAACCAGTTTCTAACCTCCTAAAGCTTTCTTCCTCATCTATATAATCGACCCTTCATCTCTGTTATTCAATAAAACTATCAAAGGTTTAGACTTTCAACAGAAGGATAAATAAGTTTATCCCGATTTCATAAGGTCGTTGCATTTGAGCATATGAAAGATATAAGAAATGTAAATCTAAATAATGACTAAGAAAATGAACTAGGGGCATTGTACATTATTAGGGAAGATAACTGAGTAAGCATGGTGTGCGACCTTTTGGCCGAGTAATCCACAGGGCTTAAGGCCACTGACACACACAAACTCAAACCAGGTAAAGCCCTCCCCTTTTGGGGGACGATGGTGTGGCCACTTGAGGTTTGTTTGCACCAAGTGTGTTTAATTTGCATAAGCACAACTTTAAACCTTATTATATCTAAGGGCATCGAGTATAGGTAGATATGAGAAATATGTTAATTTTGGTGGGCTGCTGTAAGACTTTACCAGATTGTGCAGACAATGGGGGTAATGTTGGGTGGAAGATAACTGGCGCGAATATACACCACAATAAAAACCATCAGTCGTGAATGGGTTGCATTTCAACTCATAAAGAAAAGACATTATATCCGTCAAGTGTGTGTAACGTGTTGTGTCAAATGCTACATTTCTAAACCTTTTACTACTATTTATCTCCATCACATGTATAAAAGACGTTCAGTACCCACAACAAACTAGCTACTATATGTTTGTTTGTTTGTTTTGGTAGCAGCCAAGCCACCTTTGTTGCGTGTCCAAAGACCACCCCGCAAGACCCACAAGTTATATAAAGAGCTCAAAAATTCAGATATCACAACAATAGCAAAGATTAAAAACTTACATTTTGAGTAGTCTTAGAAGGAACATAAGGACACGCGGGTGGTGTAGGCTCCGGTTTACGATATTCCCAACCTAAAATCCTATATACTCTAGCCTGAA